>CM038633.1:22706118-23356118 GCA_021554675.1 Leuciscus idus | reverse complement strand
TCGTTGGGGTTAGCGCACTGCTGCACTCAGCGTGTGTGGTTCAGGTATAGCCTACATTATGGGGACAAAATGCAATATCCAAAATCCTTGTCCTTGTGGGGACATTTTTGTTCCCCATGAGTAAAACAGCTTAGAAATCATACTAAATCACGTTTTTTGAAAATGTAAAAATGTAGAAAGTTTTCTGACATGGGTAAGTTTAGCATATAATATACAGTTTGTAGTATAAAAAACAATATATCTATGGAAAGTCCCAATAACCCTATTAAATAATAATAAATAAATAAATACATAAGCAAATTGCAATTTCATGTTAAGAAATGTTTATGGCTGATGAATATTCTCAATCTATTCCCTTTTGGCAGGTTTGACAAAAAAAAATTAAACCCCGCTGTCTACAAATTACACAGAAGACACAATTATTAAACAATGAAAACACTTTGTGCCACAGCAAGGAGCCCACAAATATGTTGCAGCCTTCATTATGTGTTTCAACAAGTACCTGATCATAATTGAACTGATGATAGAAATTGGCATTTGTTGTATTAATATTTTGTATAACTCTCCCATCAAAGTGCAACCATTTTGTTTTAATGAGCTTTTAGTCACATGCATACACGGGACATCAAAGGCAGATCATTGTGTTGCTGAGGGACGGGAATAATGATCACAGAGGTTTATTGCTTACTTTACCATTTTGAGCTCATCTCCAGAGCAACAATGACAAATTATCATGAGAAAAACGACAGACCTATGGGGTTAGAATTGTTGCATTATTCCAAATAAATAGACAACAATTTACAAACAAATGTAAAGAGTTTCACAAAAATGTATTAAACTCACAAATAAATAAAATGAGATTTGCAAATAAAAAAATATATACTATTTGTGAACCGGTTTCTGTGCATTTGTAAATCGCTGCACGCATTTGTTAATTGCTTCTTGTGCATTTGTAAATCCCCTCACACATCTATAAACATTTCTAGCATCGACGTGCAGACAAATCCACAAAGAAGTGGACTCCACCCACCGTTTACTCAAGCCAATCAGATAACGGCCACATTGAGCTGACCAATCGTAGCACATGGATCTTAATCTGTTTGTGAATTTGATACATTTTTGTGAATCTCTTTACATTTGTTTGTGAATCTCAATCTATTTATTTGGAATAATGCAACAATTCTAACCCCATACTGACCATGCAGTTGTTGCAGAGAGCGGACATCATAGGATATGTTTAAAGTTTGATGAAGTTTGTGGCTGATTGTTTTCTGTAATGCCTTTGTGTTGTCGTATTTTGTAAGCCTACGTGTTCCCATGACAACTGTGTTCTTAAGAGTCATACTTCATTTATGTTTGTGGGTGTGTGAGAGACAGACAGTTCAAAGGATTTATCATCATTATTTTAGTTCTTCACAAACAAGTGGAGAGAGTGTGCGGTAATTATATACCCACCATATTTTCAAAATCTAAATGTGTAGTCCAGCTGACACAGAACCTATCAAGAGTACTGAACAGCATCTTTAGTGCAATATGTTTACTTTATGGTAGTTGCGTAGCAGCTCTGCTCATAGAAATGTGGATGTTCCTGTTAATTAAACATTATCTCCTTCTCTTTGCACAAAATAAATATTGTTCACCAGAGTCTCAGAGGAGTCAGGGGTTTCATCCAGTTGTGGTACAGCATCACTGGTGCTTCTCATCCAGCCTGAGGTATCTTTATCTTGCCTTGGGGGTTCTGAGCTCTGAGTCTGAGGACTTTAACCTTTCACCTCAGAAGTACTGACCCTCATTCCCTGCACTCTGACCTTCAGACTCTGCCTAGAACGACTTATTGAATGAACTCTATTCTCTGATGGTAGTGTTTTACATTTAGTTGCAGTGAACTACTAGCATGAGTTTGTGAGACTCTCATTTTCACTTTCTAATACTGTACATTCTGTTATAAAAAATATACAGTGGGGAGAACAAGTATTTGATACACTGCCGATTTTGCAGGTTTTCCCACTTACAAAGCATGTAGAAGTCTGTAATTTTTATCATAGGTACACTTCAACTGTGAGAGACGGAATCTAAAACAAAAATCCAGAAAATCACATTGTATGATTTTTAAATAATTAATTAGCATATTATTGCATGACATAAGTATTTGATACATCAGAAAAGCAGAACTTAATTTTTGGTACAGAAACCTTTGTTTGCAATTACAGAGCAGGGCCAGTTGGACCGGAGGGATTACATAATATTATTTTTTATTTTTTTTTGTCTTCTCTTGGAAATATTCACAAGAATGATTTTTTTGTGTGTTTATTTTAGTGTCATATGTGTGTGACACTAAAATGAACAAAATGGTCTGACCAGTGTGCGATTCTACTGCTGTATCACTCTTGTGGACATTATAAATGATTTTAAATAAGAATTGTTAATTACATTTATTCATGTAGCACACACTTTTATCCAAAGCCTGGATTACTACCAGAAATGTTTCTTAGTCTCCTTTGCTCGCCAAGACTGCATTTATTTGAATGCATGTTTAACTGCATATTATAGATCTTATTGTGAACAATTCATGCGTGCATATGTTTAATCTTTTATTTTATTTTATTAAAATAAAATATCAAATGTTGAATAAAAATGTGATAACTGGACCTTCCGTAAAAACGCCAGACTTTTCTTTGGTTATGTATGCAGAACTCCAATCAAATGGGTAGAGCTTGACGTCCAGTCCCCCCTTTCTGGATGTAATGGGTGGAGTATAACTAGGTCAAGCTCCACCCATTAGGTCCACATTGGTGGAGATGAACTAGATCAAGCTCCACCCATTACACCCTTGACTATGTAAATGTGTGCCAGCTTTTAGAACACAGATTATGTGCCAGAGTGAAATTCCACAACACAGTTTGAGTACTTTTCAGGGCACTAAAAGCTCAGCTCTAATGCAGTGCTCTCTATACACTGGCTTACATGCTGAGATAATACTACCCTCTGTTGGGCTATGTGTGAAATTGCTTAAAACTACTTTAGTGCTATGTAAACGAACAATGAATTCACATATGTGGCTGGCATGACAATGAATCGCTATGCTTTGTGTGGTGATTATACCATGAGTATAATCACATGGGCTGTATTTCAAAAAACATGTTTTGGCATTACGAGAAAATGACGGTACTTATCTTATTTTTATCTACTGTTCAACACCTTGATACACATGTCTGACGATTCTGTTTAGAATCTGAACAGGAAATAGCAGCTTAACTGTAAATCCCAGCAGTTTTACACTCCCAAGTCTTCTCCTTTGATCACTGTGCATCTGTTGACCAGCGATGTGTTTAGGCTGACCCTGCTTCACCGCTTTCCAGAAATCACTGGAGCTCAGGTTTGAGAGGCCACCGCGATGTTCTGTCTCAGTGGGGATAGAGATGGGAGGATGAGACAGAACGAGAGAGGAGGGGTCAAGAGCCAACTCTCTGTAGTCTTCAAGGTTAGAAAGAATCCTGATGTGATTTTTTTATTTTATTTTTTTACACTTTTTGAAAATACTAGAACCATAAAAGTTGTTTTTGGAGAGTGCATGTGTCCATTTTTGTCATGTTGTATGTAGTTTTTGTACTCGTGTTGGTTATAAGAAACATTTATAACATTTTCAAGGAAAGTTTGAGTTTATTGATTCTAAAATGTCAAGGGTTACCAAGTAAATGTAAAAAAAAAAAAAAAAAAAAAAAAAAAACTTATCTTCCTTATAGAAGTGAAGTCTATAGTCGAAAAAGTCACGTCTCTTATCATAACCGTGAGTCACAACACACTGCTAATCCAACTCAAACAGGCCTCACCCCCTTTTTTGCTTATGCCTTAGGCAGGAATTATCTAAATGAGGAATATTGTGACGTTTACATTCCCGAAAGAAAACTACTTGCTAGTCAAACTACTACTACAGCTTTCCTGTAGCTCAGTGGTAAGAGCATTGCGTTAACAACGCAAGGTTGTGGGTTTGATCCCAGGGGATTGCACATACCTATGTATAAATGTATAGGATAACGCAATGTAAGTCGCTTTGGATAAAAGCGTCTGCCAAATGCATAAATGTAAATGTACTTCTTAAGGTTTGAATGGGGTTTTGTCAGAATCAGGAGTCAGAATTTGGCTTTATGGGGCACAATCATATTAAAATAAGTTTCTGATATTTATGAAACGTTTTTATTTTTATTTTTGAATAATTTTAATTTTTTATGTATTTTTAAATGTATTAATAGATATGACAAAGCGTCATTGAGTGTCACATCATTGATACATTAGCCATGGTCAACCACCACAACATCAATATTTTTAAACATATCCCCCTTGTTTCCACTTTCCAGGACCTTTGAGTTCACAGACACAATGATGGGTTTAAATTTTTAATGGGCCAGACTGTTGAGGAACCAGGAGTACAACTGAAAAGTGGGTTAATAGGACAGAAGTGAAGTACTGCACAATGAAGTACTGAGCTTCACCGCCACAACTCAATCACAATGTTCTCTTTTAAGAGTTTCAGACAGAAAAATAACAATAATCTCCTCCAATCGCACTAATTCTTGTAAGGACAATGCCATTGATTTTAATGAAAGGCACAGTCCCTCTTTCTTTTGGCTTAAGATAGAACAATATTGAACAGGCAGGCTGCGAATGCACATTACACTTGATTGTGCATTGCATCGATTGCTATGATGGCCAGAGAGCTATCAAAGCAAATGTAACTGGGCTAGAAGCTGTGATTACTGCCCCTTACCTCATCGGGGACAGCGTTTTTGGTGTCTGCTTTTAAAACATCCACGGATCAACCAGCAGAAAGACTGTCAGTTAGTTGGATAACTCATGGCCTAAACTGCATGGGCTTGTCCAATAGGAATTTTCTTAGCAATGTTAAAACGCACATCAACCGATCACTTGTTTAGCGTTCATGTAAACACTACATTCAGATTCACCAATCGGAATGAATTCAGTTAGATTGAAACAAAAGGTGTGCATGTAAACAATGAATGGCGACTGCAGAAACCAAAAGCCGAATCCCGGACATTCTGGACGATCTTGACTGCCGGACATGTCCGGGAAAAAGAGGATGGTAACCCCTACTACTCAGCTTTCTCCTACTACTCAGTTTTCTCCACAGAACAAGAGCCTGCTAGCTTAGCTTCCAAAGAAAGACGGCTGATACTGTGTGTACATTCTGTGAGTGCATGGGCTTGTACACCATAGGCATACAAGACCCCACTCAAAAACCTCCAATCTTGCCTATGTGTTTATGCTGCTGTCTTATTTAGTCTTTATTTCATCTTTTCCTCCTCTTTTCATTTTTTCTTTATGCGACCTTGTCAAGTTTTTTGGTAGGTAGTGTATAATTTCCTGGACAGATTTAGTCCAGGAAAGCTGTGCTGTGTTTGTGTTTGTGTTTGTGGGGGGGGGGTGGGGGTGGTGGTGGTGGCGCAATGGATAAGACACATGCCTTTGGTGTGAGAGACCCGGGTTCGAATCCACTGTGAGACACCAATGTGTCCCTGAGCAAGACACTTAACCCCTAGTTGCTCCAGAGGCGTGCGACCTCTGACATATATAGCAATTGTAAGTCGCTCTGGATAAAAGCGTCAGCTAAATGAATAAATGTAAATGTAAATGTAAATGTAAGTGTAGATGGAAAACTGTGCCCATTTGACAGCCCATTATTTTTAACAAACTGCAAAGAAATTATTTTTGACTAGCAAGAAAGCTGTCATTTAAGTTTCATATTAGCCATCTTAAAAGGAGAATTCACCACTGGCAAGATGGGATTTTAGTAACATCAACACCCATAATGGCCAAAGTATTATTTAAAGTCAGCATGAAACTGATGTTGTGATTATGAGTCCTTTCTTCCCTATTGTGACATATCCAAGCGAAGCAGTTCTTAAACAAGAAAACAAAACAAAAAAAAAATTGTCTTGATTTTGTCTAACAGGATTGGATGGTTGATTGCGACAGGTTGTCCCGCCCTCGCACCAGTAAACACGTCATCAGAGAAAAAAGATGTTGCTTCAAGCAGGGGAAGTTATTTTGATTAAAGATTATGAGGGCACATGAATTTAAATATAAATATTTTAACCTTATGAAAAGGCAACGTTAGTTTTGTTCAAGTCAGGTTATGTTCTTGATTAATAAATTCATAATATAATATTTATAATATTTTTTTTAGCTTGCAAAATGTGTAGAATACCTTTCATATAATGAACAATCTGTGTACATAGGCCTACATATTTTTGGTGTAAGGGACATATCTTGCATTTATTTTTTGCTTACACCATCACTCAGTCTACATTTTTAGAGCTAATAAATAATTCTTTGTTGAAATACACTTAAAGGGATACTTCAGGATTTAGCATTAAGCTTTGTATTAGTAGAAAACCTGTAGTATTTTCGAATTACCGTGCTTTCTACACTCATATCTCCCTGAGATGAGAGATTTATATATTTTTTGTCTGGAAAAAATCCTCCGATGACGCAAAAATCGTCATTTTGCGTCATCGGAGGATTTTTTGGCCAGAGGCTAAAGACTACAGCCAGTAGGAGGGGCTGTCCCGCATGTTTTCAGCCCGCCCATAGAGGGTGGGATCTCACTCACAGAATGTACACACAGTATCAGCCGTCTTTCTTTGGAAGCTAAGCTAGCAGGCTCTTGTTCTGTGGAGAAAACTGAGTAGTAGGAGAAAGCTGAGTAGTAGGGGTTACCATCCTCTTTTTCCCGGACATGTCCGGCAGTCAAGATCGTCCAGAATGTCCGGGATTCGGCTTTTGGTTTCTGCAGTCGCCATTCATTGTTTACATGCACACCTTTTGTTTCAATGTAACTGAATTCATTCCGATTGGTGAATCTGAATGTAGTGTTTACATGAACGCTAAACAAGTGATCGGTTGATGTGCGTTTTAACATTGCTAAGAAAATTCCCGCTCCTCCGTGAGAGATACGAGATCGGCGCGTCTCAGTAATGACGCCACCGGCCTCGCGCCGTTCTCCCGCGGCCCTCAGCCTCGTCCTGCTCGACACAGTAAACATATTGAATGGCGACTGTAAAACGCAAAAGCCGAATCCCGGACATTTTGGGCGATCTCAAAATACCGGGCAAACTCGTCACGGAGTCTCACTAGTAGCCTAGCCGCCTTGTTTTCAACTGCGCTCTCTAACCGGTAGGCGTGGCCTCCTAGGGCAGCGAAGCAAGTGCATTCTGGGAGTTGTTGTCTTTCATCCACATAAGCCAAAAATACATTTTCTGGCTTTTCTCAGTCTAGAAAGCTCCAAATTCAAAAATAATTTCACACTTCTTCTACATAAATGACCTATTTTAAATACACATTCATCTTTCCAGAGGTGAAGTATCCCTTTAATATCGTTTTTTTTTTTATTTTTTTTTTTTACTACTTGCTTATTATGATAAAACGTTTTCCATTGCTGTCGTCTAACTTGCTGATTGTCTCAATGAACTTGTTTATCAAGTTAAATAAATGTTGCTAACTAACTAGAAAGAGTAATGAGTTATGAGCCTTTACCGAGCTGTGCAGTAACTGATACAATGTCTCCGCAGAGCAAACTCGTCACACAGAAAATTGTCACAGAAGGCTCAATTTATAAACCCATGTCACAGTTAGACAAATGGTGCTGTTTAAAACAACAGGGAATATAAAAGACTATGGATTAAACCACAAGGACATGGTCCCATGAAACTATCGAGTAGCTGCTGGACCTTTTGAAGAACACAGTTCATGGCGTGAAAAATTAGAGGAGGCACTAAATGTGCTACTGTAATATAATTTCATTAATCATTTGAACCTGAAAAAACAACACAGCTGGTTTCCAGCTAGTATTTGATAATTAAATGGGAATGCAAGATAAAATGCATTCAGTTAGAACACAACATATTAACTGCTGCATTTATTTATTTGTTAGCTATGAAATGCAGCGTTCCATGTACTGGATCGAAAATCACAAAGCCATTTTGTTACGTCTACATTTCCACGAACCATGACTCAGCAGAAAAAAAAAAAAAACAGCATCAGTTAAACAGCTTTCTCTTTCCAGAGTATTGATCCATGGGGTTTCACACCTGCACAAAGCCATTTCATTTGAAATAATGGGGGTGTTGTCTAATGTAGGACATCCTGTCTGAGCAGCCCCTGTTAAGCTAATTCATTTAGCAAAATCGCACACATCACATCTATGACTGCAGTTTGCATGCCATACATTGACTTTGTATATTATTGAGTGGCCTACCATTTATGGAGGCAATCGAGGGAACAGACAGAGCTCAACAGAGAGAGAGGGAGACAGAGACGTACTTGGAACTGAACATGAGCCGTCGGTGATGTCTGAGCACCATGGTAACCATGAGCAAAGTGCGATGTCTGTATACATGGAGTGAACAGCCAGGCTAAACAAAGGACTCAAACACTTCAAAAGCGTCATGGCTTCACCTGTCAGAGTGAACAAGAATAAAGGACTGAAGTTATAAACGCAAAAACATTATGTTGTAACCCTTCGTGCAGCTTTTGTCCATTGCTCAGTTCAGTTTCCTGAATCTTACAGCTCCTAGCATGAGGATGATATTTAAAAGGCTGCACATGAAAACCAATAAATATTGCCACTTATCATAACTATTCAGCTTTGGTATGATGAGTCACTGATTAAAGTTTCCCACTTCCTTTGCTAGTGAGTGAGAATTCCACTTTTCTGTCATTTATAGTTACTAATCATCTAAATTTTAGCCACAATATCATAATCTCCAAAACATCAGTTGATTAGCTGAACAATTCTGCTGAATTTTTTAAAACATTGGAAATGTAACAGACTCACATGAGCAATAATACTATTGAATTCTATAATTTGAATCTTGACAATGTAACTTACATTGAATAATTTGTTTAATAATTTTCTCCTCTAGCATTGTATCACATTGTATTGTGCAGCATGCAATAGAGAGCTGAGGTAGTGAAACACACTCTTGTATTTCACTCTTTAGAGTTGGAATGTCTGGTTCATTCTAATGAATCAGTTTGTTTGGATTATTTGTGTAAATTAACTGATTCATCAATTTGAGCCCCTCCGTCCTTTTATAGCAGAACATTTAGTAATATTTAGTTTATTTAAATTCCAATGTTTTTGTTTCAGAATAATATGGCTCTGATGATTAAATTATAAAATTGGATATGTTTAAAACAAAATTGGGTTTCACTTTATTTTGATGGTCCCCCAACAGACATTCTACTTACTGTACAAAGTAACTTTGCAACTACATCAACTTATTCTACTAACCCTAACCTAACAGTCTACTACAGTATACTAATACTCTAATAAGTGTTAGTTGACATGTATAGTTAGTAGAATGCAGACCATGAAAATAAAGTGTAACCTAGCAGTTTTATATTTAAAGGCACAATATGTATTTTTTTTTATTTAAAAATATAAAAAATCACTATATCTATGTTATATATTTTTTAAAGTTGTGTATTTACATTATCCCGACAGTTCCAATTAACTTCTAAATCCAGAGAAATTCATATTTTAATTCGAAGACACGGACCGTGTCTTTATTTCCGTTTTGTCGCCGTCAATGCCGTCATATCCGTGTTGTCTCTGGTTTCCGCTCGTGCTGCCATGGCAACCAGAGCTATGAACCAGAGCCCTCTGATAGTAACCAAACTGACGCGGACAACTGTGTAGTTCGCAATGTCTATTTGCACGCTGTTGTTGTTTCGTTCAAACATTATGGACCATGGCAAGCAGACTTTGGATAAAAAAGGAGAACTAAACCGAGAATCAATATCAGCGCGGTGTTTTCGAGATGTCGAGAGCTCCCATGGACACTATATAAACGAGAGCTCCACGTCCGAGACTTCGACAACTCCTACATGTCCTTTATTAAACAGGTGAGCACATTTACATAAAACTAATCAAGGTTATATAGTTCAACAATGATAAAATGTTAGAATATGATCTGTATGTTATTCTAATGTTGATCTAGCTAGCTTACTGCTAGTCTCATACAGACAAACTAACGTTAACACATACATTTCAACACATTCAAATGCAGTTTAGAGTGATAGTGTAATGTTAGACCAAGTGAAACAGCGCTGCGTTACCTCTCAAGTTTAATTTGTCTAATAAACTGACCTGTGAGTAGTAATTCTGCGTGTAGTTCGGTAGAATGAAATGTCCATATTCCTTTTATATCCGCGGGACTCGCATCGCGTTTGGAGCTGATAGCTGTCTCTTAGCAATCCCGAACTGCTTCATATCACAGTCATGATAAAAGCATCGATGTATTCAGTAATCCATATACATTATTAGATCGGTCGGCTTGACGTTGACGACAAAATCCATAATTCATAGCAAATGTTGCGTCATCAATCTACGCCTTTGTTATTGTAAATAGGTTAGCGACCCCTAGTGGAGAAAAAATCCCATACTGTACGTTTAAACTTTTTAAAATGGAATTTATTCATTTGATGGCCACATGATCCTTCAAAAATCTGTCTAATTGTCACAATCCCCAGTCACCAGACCAGTCACCTCAGCACACTACATCTCTCCTGGCTCACACCTGCACACACTCATCTAATCATCACACCTGTTTGTTATTTCAGTATATCTGTGTATGTAGTTCCTCTGTTTTCAGTCTTCAGCTGTTGGTTGTTGTTTGTGTATGCTATGTTATGCACACTGTTATGCCTGTCTGCCTTTTTTGTTTTATTAAATCACATTTATACTTGTATCCTGTCATCCATCTTGTGACACTAATATGCTGATTCGGCATATGAAAAACATTTCTTATCAGTGTTGAAAACAGTTTTGCTAAATATCTTTGTGGAAACCATGATAGATTTTTTTCAGGATCATTTTATGAATATAAATTTGAAAAGAACAGCATTTACTCTCATGTCTTTACATGTCTTTACTCTCACTTTTGATCAATTTAATGTTTCCTTGCTGAATGAGTGTTAATTTTTATATTTATTTTTTAAATGGAAAAGAAATCTTACTGACCCCAAACTTAACTGAACGGTAGTGTATTTAACTACTGTTTGTAGCATGCAGTGTAGCTAAATAGTTTTTCAAAACACTAGCTTCCTCAACACTGGATGATTTAGTTATTGGCTGCCTGGCCCGTCACAACAGCAGCTGTCATAGATGTCTTTCATGGCAGCTGCCATAGTCATATTTTTTTGTGATTTCACAATCCTCTGGAATACTCACAAAGCTCCTCTGTTCTGTGTAGTTGCTCAGCAATACTAGACCACACAGAAGTACTGCCAGTCAGGGATGCTTTCTTTTTTGGCATATTAAGAGAGCACATATCTAGAAGTACTTTAGCATAATTTGGACTGAAGAGTCAAAAAATGTCCACAATATTATTATATGATGTTCAATACTATATATAATGAAAGCCTGTGCCACTGTTTGGTTGTTTTTGTCGTCTTAGGTCAAAGTATAACAGTTTTCAGTTTTCAGCCTCTTTAATTGTGACCTTGGTGCTAATGCTAACATATTATTCATCTGAAATCTGGTGTGCCTATTTTTGCAGGAACCGTTTTTTGAATATTCATTTTATGCAAACTACACTTGGAACAATGGAATGATTCTTAAAGTAGGGGGCTAAATCCAGAATTGATTACTGCAGGAGGAAAAGGCCATAAATCCTCGGTTATATTAAAGAACAATTGTGTCTCCATTGTGGAACCTATAAAAATCCTAATGTCCAATTCCACCCAAGCTCTGGTAAATTATAAAGGTACTTAAGGTTGACATGTTTATGTATATTCCCATACCTCCCCTGCACCAAGTCAATTAGCTCTTATTCCTGGTCAACAGCTTGCAAAAGCAAAGACCACAGCAATTCCGGTAATAGCTAGAGGATGGGCGGCCCGTGAAAGATTTACATTTCATGCGGTCAGATGGCATTTTTGCTCCAACTTCTGCTTGTTATATCTTTTCATATTAATATGAGTAATGAGTTTTTGATTTTTAAGGCTATTGAGTAAGCTCAGACTTAACAGCTGCCATTTGATTAAATTTGTCATCTAGCTTTTAGTTAAAAACCTTAGGAGTCACACGTGTCACTTCGTGCCTCCATTAGCGCACAAAGGTAATGGATGCCGATTGGGTTGTTGGCGGTATTATGAGGGCTAAACTGTGTCCATCTAAGGCTATCAGCACCCTTTATATCACTCAAAGAGGATACTATATGTCAGTGTATATTTTATGGGGGTGGATATGAAACAGACCAATATTCCAGATCTTGAAATGAAACACATGATGTCATTTTTAATTATTGTTCATGATTCATTCAACCTGTTCTCTTTGGAAAAACACGTCTGTGGCAACATTTCTGCAATAAGATATTAAGTTGCTTCTTGCACTTTTCGCAACACTTTCAGAGTGAAATGTCCAGTAAATGTCACTAACAACATTTCAGTTTTATCCGAAACGGATGAATGTGAATCTGGAAACGTTTTACTTTATTGGTTGTTGTACATATTGCGGCAGTTTGGAAAATAAATGTCTGGTGAGTAGCTCTAAAAGGTTAATGCTCTATCGCCTTTGAAAATAATGTACAACTGATCTAAACCTAACCAACAGTGTTACCAGAAGCAGAAGTGAAAGAACCATGCAATTTTAGCTTGCTTCTAAAAATCTTTGAGATCCTTAAACAAGTGGCATGACCTTTTTTTCATTGGACTCGTACCCAAGTGTTTCGCATAGGAAATGCAGTGGTGTACCAGGTGAACTACCGAACAAGTTTACTATTTAAGAAATGCCATAGGGGAGCGCGGGGCACAACCTAACGCGGGGCTAGTTGTAACACGCTTGTTTTAAATACTTCCGCACATGCTTGGATGACGAAACTTTGTGTATTTACTAGTTGCCATATCAACACTATATAGAAAAAAAAATTCCGCCAAAATTATTATTTTTTTGGAAGATATCCATAGACATTTATTAAACCATAGCAAAAGTAAATTTCTTACTTAAGTTAATTTTTCATCTCTATTTTTTGTGTTTATTTAAAATAAGACAAATCTGATATTATTTTAATCTCCAAGATGTTATTTAACAGTTGAGATAGTTCTTTAATGCTTCACTAACTAGCAGAAGACATTAGCAGGGTTTAAATCCCAGTTGTGCTGTCGGGGCATGTTGTAACACTGCGTTACAATGTGCCCCTATTAGAAATATGCTGTTATATTCTATACTTTAATTAATTTTATTGGGAAAACGTGAGAAAAAGGTGAATAAAGACTGAGAGTCAATGTTCAGAAATGACTAATTATTTATTTGTTTTGAACTATGTTGTATAGCTTTGTTTTCATGTGTTCGTAGTCAAAACTCAAAAATTTATTTATATTTAATTATTAAAAATTGCCATTATTTTATATGAAAAAGTTTTTTAATTGTATTTTATTTAGAAAATATTTTAGTTTGTTTTGTATATATTTTTTATTAGATCAGATAACATTTTAAGCTGTCATATGTTATGTTACAATGTGCCCCACACATGTTACAATGTACCCCATCTATGGGGCATGTTGTCACATTTCACTTCCATTCTTTCGGGGTATGTCAAGAAAAAAGTATATACTGTATTAATAAAACAAAACCACATAATTGTACTAGACATGTGGGAAATTAATGTGGGAAAAAATAAATACTCTGAACCATAAGTAGATTTACACAAACTGAGAAAGTCACAAAGCGTTAGGTTGTGCCCCGATCTCCCCTACATATGGAGCTGTTTATGTGATTCAAACGTCAAAATGTATTAGTTTAAATCATGTATTATGGTTAAAGAGTTGAGGTCATAATATAGTATTGTGAGGAGCTGTGTGAAAATAAGTCTTTATTAATTGATAATTTGCCTCGTAATCATATTGTAAAAAAGTTGTTGGTATTTTACTCATTTCAGCTGGAAACTGGAAGTTTTGCAAAAATGTGGGTAGAGACATGTTTTTCCAATGAGCCTAGGCTTTTTATTTATTTCTTTCTTACTTTGGACCACTTTTTGAAACTTCCCAAAAAGAAAGGGAATGTAGAAGTAGGAGTAAAATGGCAAAAACAATAAAGTGCCTGTCACTGAACTTCCTTTAAATGGCTGTTGAAGCTCAGACTCTCACCCACTATTCATTAGGGCAAGTCTGAATAGGTCCTATTAATTACTGCTGACACCTCCTTGTTGTGAATTGCGTGCTTGACACATAAATAGGAAAACAAGCATTGCGGGGATCATGCACGAGAATATGAGCAAAAAAGGGGAGAGGTATCTGGAAATTAATCATACTCCAAATTGTAAGCGGTGAAAAGAGAAAAAGATGGGCTTCTATTCATGTCTCCCATAATTTGTGGCACTTCTGAACAAAAACATTAACAAAATACACAACATTGAAGAGGCAGAAAGGGACAGTTCATCAAACTGCATTTCACAGGCAGGAAATGTATTTTTAAAAATCACACTCTCTACTTTCTCCAGTTTACCTGTGAAAAGCTACATTATGGACACATTTCCTCCCATGATGCTCGGGCCTTTCACAGGGAATAATGGCCACTCTGTGTGTGACGTGCACCATAAATCAAACAAGCTCGCGTTGTGTTTACCCTTTAGAGATGGGTTGAGGCTTGCAGAAACAGTATCTTCACCTTCCAGCTGTTTCCCCTTTTCCACTCCTGCCGCTAATCACAGCATTCAAACCTCTCTCAGCCATTGTCTCCTTCTGAGTTTTGCCAAACTTTACCTCCACAATGTCACTGCTACTTCAGGAGCCTTCCCCTACCCCCACCTTCAATGCTGCACTCTATTTGAAGATAGTCTAAGCAGACTTTCGCTGTGCTGTAAAGTTGCTAACAAGTTACATGTGGGTGAATTTAAGTACCTGAATGTTGCTTCGACAAAACTTTGAAATAAATGGACGATTGGTTGAAACTTTTCAAAAATAGATTTTCTAGCGATCAGGGAAACAGGGTTGTGCTCAGAACTGAATTGAAGTGATTGTAAAGACGTTTACATTGTTACAAAATATTTCTATTTCAAATGAATGCAGTTCTTTGAACATTCTATTCATCAAAAAATCCTGAAAAAAATATAGGCTATAGCAGGGTTTCTAGAAAATATTAAAGAGGCATAACTTTGATAATAAGATTTTTTTTCTTGGGCACTAAATCAGCATATTAGAATGATTTCTGAAGGATTAGAATAAATAAATATTATTTAAAATTGTATTCATATTTCACAATGTTACTGTTTTTTATAGTATTTTTGATCAAATAAATGCAGCCTTGGTGAGCAAAAACATAAAAAAATATTACCAACCCCAAAGTTTTAAATAGTCCAGGTCATTAATTAAATGAGAGCTAATTCTTAAATTCAGAATTTTGTACAACTTGCAGTAAAAATGACAAAATAGATAAATTTTTCTTTCATCTTCCTCTTCCGCTTTCTCTATTGGTATGTATTTGTGATTAGAGGATGCTGTCCTTCTCTAAACTCCTCTATCAGACCCCATCTAAAGGTTTTCAGGTACAAAAAGTTCCTCTTAGACTGCCATTTTTTTTCACAGCTCCAGCTGTGAAGGCCTAGGCTAATTGGTAGATCCACCAGGGAGCTCTTGAATGAGCACTCCCATTGAGGAGCCCATTTGCAAGCATGAGATCCGTCCTCTAGGCTGCCACTCAGTGGCAATGGGGAAAAGAGGAGTGAGAGCAGATCGGGGAATGGGGGTGAATGTTGGCAGAAATAGAATAGCCTTGAATAATAAAAAATAAAAAAAAAGTCAAAGAAATGCCAGTACATTTTATCTAGTAAATAATTTTAAATGTATATTTAAATGCATGATTCACCCAAAAATGAAAATTGTTATTTCTTTACCCGCATGTAATTTCAAATTAATATGACTTTGTTTTGAAAAATGTTGAAGAAATGTTGACAAATGTTAAGACTGCTCTGTTTCCTTTCAGGGCAAAAAAAAAAAAAAAAAAAAAAAAAAGTATTCTAAATGTAGTCTATACCCCTTAAATGCAACAATAGTCTTTCAAAGCCACAACAGCTGTGTGTGATTAACAGAGTGCAGTGTAAGTTGTTATTCCCTGAAAAGCTTGCTTAACAGCCATTGTCACAATTTAATTTCATTGTTTGAAACAGATCAGTTTGGACATTGTGCTATGCAATTCTCAGTTGTTGGTTTTTTTTTACAGAAGAAATAAAAGGATAGAATATGTATGATGACATATTTAAAATTTTGGGTGAACTGTTCTTTTAAATGTTGTTGTTGTGTTAAGGCTCATCACTGAGACCGCAAAGAATGTGGCATATATGATTTGCTTTAAAACACAGTTTTTGGGTTTTTTTTTTTTAAGTGTAAACAGTTACAAAGGCATTATTGAACATTGCTCATTCACAGCTGGTGGGGACCTTGAAAACGAACGAGTTCGACACAGTAAGTGTGGGTAATTGACAGGCACAGAATGAGTCCGGTTTGAAGTGGTCCTGCTTTCCGGGCGGCTCATTCTGCTTGTTTGTCATGTAGCTTGCAATCGATGGTCAGGCAGACCTCAGGGAAGAGCTGGGCTGGAGGGCAGATATGCAACAGAGCCCCTTTTGTTATGTTTCCTGGGCCTCATACCACAAGCCAGGGTCCTGGAGGGTACCGAGGGGAAAAGAGATGAACTGGACAAGAAATGGAATAAATGTTCTGTTCTAACAGACAACCACCCCACCCCCAGATCCAGCACCCACTCCAAACCCTGAGCTCAAGAGTGATTCCTCAATAACTGACATTCTTAGTAGCCTACTCTTTGTTCTGGTTTTCTTCCATACGTGCTCTTTCTGACTCTTCTGACTCTTCATCACACAGATGTCTATGACAGCTCTTATTGTAATTGCAGAGAGAGTAAATTATTATATACTCCAATAAAGTGATGACATCATCACATCCAATTACACATGGACAAATATGGTGATGGTCCTAATTTCACTGTACACTCTGCTGGTTAACTTGCCATGAATATGCTAACCAAGGCTGCAAAAATACAAAAATAAAATAGCAGTTTCATTACTTTTAAAATATTAACAATATAATCACAATTTAAAATACTTGGTGTCTATTTCTTTTTCATTTATTTCCGTGGTGGCAAAGCTGAATTTTCAGCATCATTACTCCAGTCTTCAGTGTTACATGATCTTTCAGAAATCATTCTACTATGCTGATTTGCTGCTCAATGAACTATTTGAAATATAAATCTTTTATAGCATTATGAACTATTTTTTATCAATTTAATGCAACCTTACTAAATAAAAGTATTAATATTTTCTGGAAAATTGTACTAACCCAAACTTTTGAATGATATATAATTTCTATTTTTTTCATTGTTTAAAAAAAAAAAATCACATTATATGTTGCAGCCTTGTCCTAAACTGCTTTAAATTACCTTTTAAACTTAAAGCATAACTTTTTTTCCTCCAGTCTACAGTCCATATCCCATAATGACAAAGCAAAAAAAGGAAAGAAAAAAAAGAAAGAAATTAAATTACTGCAGTTAAAAAAAAAGAAAAAAATTTGATATTAATTTTGAGATTTGCTAAAGATTACATTTGAAATATTACTCAATTATTAGGGTTTTTAAGAATAAACTTTGAATGTTAGATGACAGCAAAGGTAATCTGTAAAACGAGGGAAATTGTGCACATTAAATATCTGACTGATACAATAAAATGAAAACAAATTAAGATTTCTAATATCAGCCAATAAACGATACTGAAACTTAAATGTCATGTACACCTATTTATACTGGCAGGCACATTTCTTAATGAACAGTTGTGGGCAGCTGCAGAGAGCAAAAGTAACCCTACTGTGACATCTTCAGTGGCAGCAGGAAACAAACAGCAATTAGATGAATACTATAATTGTGCAGACATGCAGCTAGAGAACGTCCCCCTGTTGTATTCTTCATGAGCTGACCTGTTTCTACAGGAGATGTTGAACAGCCTCTCCCTTCAACACTTAACAGTCTTTCCCTTCAATATGGCTCAGATGAGAGACTCTGAACTCCCACTCATCTGCGATAAGGTTGCCTTGGGAGAAAGTTAATCATGAGAAATGATAATAAAGATTTAAATTAGTTATACTGGGATCACACAGGAACAACTTGTGATTTGTTCAAGTTTGTAATTACTATTAGCACCAATCCAGGTTAGTCCAGTACTGGATGTAATTCACTCAATTAATAATCAATAATCAATAATCAATAATTCAATAATAAAACATTTTTCTTTTAAATTATAAGTTGAAGTTACTTCATACCATAATAAATCAGTACATGCATGCATAACTACACCAAGTTTGTCGTGCATCTTGCGTGGCTTTTGAGTTTCGCTTTGCTAAGTAGTAGGGCGTGGCCAAAGCCAGTTAAAGTACTTATTCTACCGTGTTTGCTAGTACTTGTTAGAAGAAGCAGTCGAGCAACAGGAGAGGGCATCAGCTTGTGAGTGTTTACTTTTCTCATTAGATTTTAGCGTGGTTCTTCGTTGCTAGGAAACTTTGTTTTGTTTACTGTGTTTACTGTGGTAAAACGCGTGCTGAAGTAGCGTTTGTTTGTTTGCCGTGCATCTCGCATGGCTTTTGAGTTTCGCTTTGCTAGGTAGTGGCGTGGCCTGCTGTATTCGATAACGGGGAATTAGGCGTATATAATTGATTAGTGCACCGCGGCAGCCCTTGTGTGAAGCCCTCATCGTGTGAAGACCGAAGAGTGTAAAGAACAGCGACTCTACCTGCGCGACTCCACCGAGCAAGCTTGTCGGTGACAAGGCACTCGAGTATTATTTTCTTGTTGTTTCCTTTCTCTTCTACACAACCACTCTTTCACTATGTGTTTTCAAATCCCTACTATTACTAACACACGTAAATCAAATGTCACACGTAGGAGGCAGTACAATCCTAACAACCTGCGTACCTTTACGGTGTCTTCTAGTACTTTATGCTCTTTTCCCATCGGTCTCTGGAATTGCCAGTCCGCTGTTAACAAAGCTGATTTCATTACATCTATTTCTAGTCATTCAGGTCTAAGCCTATTGGCCCTGACTGAGACCTGGATCAGACCAGAGGACACTGCCACACCTGCTGCCCTCTCCACTCACTTCACTTTCTCACACACCCCTCGCCTGACCGGAAGGGGTGGAGGTACTGGTATCCTCATCTCAAACGATTGGAAATTTGATCCTTTACCACCTCTGTGTGACAACAGCTCATTTGAATCACATTCAATCACCATCACTAGTTGTAGTTGTTTATCGTCCCCCAGGTCAGCTTGGCAGTTTCTTGGAGGAGCTTGATGTGCTACTCTCATCCTTCCCGGAGGATGGTACTCCTCTCATAGTTCTTGGAGACTTCAACATCCACCTAGAAATACCTCAGGCTGCTGATTTCCACACTCTGCTTGCCTCATTCGATCTCAAACGAGTTTCTACTGCGGCTACTCACAAATGAGGTAACCAATTGGACCTTATTTACACTTGCTACTGCTCCACTGACCATACACTGGTCACCCCGCTGCACACCTCAGATCACTCCTCTTCACTCTCAACCTCACCCTGCCTCAGAACACAACACACACTCCTCCACAGGTCACCTTTCGGTGAAACCTACGCTCACTCTCACCCTCTCGCCTATCCTCTTTGGTCTCATCCACACTTCCTCCTCCTGATCAGCTCTCAACACTAGATACTAACATTGCAACTGATACTCTTTTCTCCACTTTAACATCCTGCTTCGACAACTTTCGCCCCCTTTCCTCCAGGCCAGCCCGCGCCACACCCTCTGCCCCCTGGTTATCTGATGATCTCCGTGAACATCGTTCTAATCTCAGGGCTGCAGAGAGGAAGTGGCGCAAATCTAAAGATCCTACTGACCTTGGTCTTTATCAATCCCTCCTATCTTCCTTCTCTGCTAACATCTATACTGCTAAAATAACTTACTATCACAAAAAATTAACAATTCTTCTGACTCTTGCATGCTTTTTAAACCCTTCTCCTCTCTTCTCAACCCTCCTCCTCCTCCTCAACCCTCCTCCTCCTCCTCCTCCTCCTCAACCCTCCTCCTCCTTCTCCTCCTCCTTTATCAACCCTAACAGCCGACGATTTTGCCTCATTCTTCATAAATAAAACAACCACCATCAGCAGCCAATTTACCAAACCTCAAACTGACACACACATTTTACCAGCTAACACACACATTCTACCCTCCTTCTCTCTGCTTTCAGAGGCAGAAGTCTCCAAACTCCTCCTTTCCAATCGCCCTACTACCTGTCCGCCCTACTACCTATTCCCACTAATCTACTTCAAGCCATTTCTTCCTCAGTTGTACCTGCACTCACACACATCATCAACACCTCTCTTCACACTGGTACTTTTCCCACAGCATTTAAGTAGGCTCGGGTAACCCCACTGCTTAAGAAACCCACTCTAAATCCAGCACATCTGGAAAATTACAGACCGGTATCCCTTCTTCCATTCATCACGAAAATACTTGAACACTTGAGTTGTTTTCAACCAGATCTCTTCCTTTCTTACACAGAACAACCTCCTGGACAACAACCAGTCTGGTTTCAAAAGCGGACACTCAACTGAGACTGCCCTGCTCTCTGTAATTGAAGCTCTGAGACTGGCAAGAGCAGCTTCCAAATCTTCAGTTCTCATCCTGCTGGATCGGTCTGCTGCCTTTGACACAGTTAACCACCAGATCCTTCTGTCAATCCTAAAGACGAAGGGCATCTCGGGAACCGCACTCCAATGGTTCAAGTCTTACCTCTCAGGTAGGTCCTTTAGAGTGTCGTGGAGGGGTGAGGTGTCTAAGACCCAACATCTAGCTACTGGGGTTTTGTGATTCAGAAACATGGCTTTTCCTATCACTGCTACGCTGATGACACACAACTCTACCTCTCATTCCAACCTGATGATCTGACGGTAGCTGCTCGCATCTCAGCCTGCCTGACAGACATTTCTGGCTGGATGAAGGACCACCACCTTCAACTAAACCTTGCAAAGACAGAGTTGCTTGTGGCCCCGGTCAACCCATCACTACACCACAACTTTTCCATTCAACTAGGTTCGTCATCCATAACTCCATCAAGGTCAGCCAGGAACCTTGGAGTTGTGATTGATGATCAATTGAACTTTACAGAGCACATTGCTAGAACTGCCCGGTGCTGCAGATTTGCCTTGTACAACATTAGGAGGATCAGGCCCTTCCTATCAAAGAATGCTACACAACTCCTTGTCCAAGCGCATGTTCTATCCAGACTGGACTATTGTAATGCTCTCTTGGCAGGTCTTCCATCTTGCACTGTCAAACCTCTGACACTGATCCAAAATGCTGCAGCAAGAGTGGTCTTTAACGAGCCGAAGAGAGCACACATCACTCCTCTCCTCACAAAATTGCACTGGTTGCCAGTTGCCGCTCGCATTAAATTCAAGTCACTGAAGTTTTCCTACAGAACAACCACTGGCTCTGCTCCCTTTTACCTAAACTCATTACTTCAGACTTACGTGCCATCCAGAAACTTGCACTCTGCAAGCGAGCGTCATCTGTTGGTGCCATCTCAAAGAGGCACAAAATCTCTTTCTCTGACCTTTTCCTTGACTGTTCCTTGCTGGTGGAATGATCTGCCTAACTCAACCAGAACTTCTGAGTCCGTAGCCATTTTTTTCGGCAACACTTGATCCATTAAAACTAACACTTTCTCATCTATTCGATTTCTATAAAAAAATAAAATAAAAATAAATAAAAAAAAGTACATGTACTGTGTTAGATTAAACTGGGAAGGGTCATACCACTTGCATATTGTTGTCCTATTGTTAGTTTCACTGCTTCTATTGTTCTCATTTGTAAGTTGCTCTGGATAAAAGTGTCTGCTAAATGAATAAATGTAAATATAAATCTAAGTAATGTTTGTTCATTTCAGAATGTTTGTTGACAGCCCTTCAAAAACAGCTGTGTATTCTGGCTAATTGTTTTTAACAATTAGTTCAATTAATATACTAATGAATAGGCAAGACACTTTATCTGTTTGTGTCTGTATATTTCAATTACAATTACAATCGTTAAAGTTTATTTATTTATTTGTTCAGGCACTGAGCCAGAAATGTCCACTTCATTAGCACTCACACCAATCATTCCAGTTTTATTCCTATTTATATTCTGAAGGATTTTACGGGTTTGTTTATATATTAATTGCTTAGTTTATATAACAAATATGGTATTATTTTTCTGTCTGTTGATAGTATTTTTTTTAGATTTATGGAGTGATAAAAAGAGATATCTAAAATGAGGTCAGTACCTAAAATAGGTCTTCGTACCATTAAAATATCCTACAAGTTTCAGAGCTTAAAATGTTATAAACCAAGCATTCATTTAATCAAGCTCAAAAAGGGCTCGTTTTGATATTGTGGGATCTGTGATGTCACACAGGCAAATACATTTGCTTATGACTGCCTCCAGACCGTTCTGACTGCGTCACAGCGTGGGTCACAAAGGAAAAAAAAAGAAAGAAAAAAAAAATTCTGACATGAGATTTTTATTTTAAAAGACGTGCATGAAAGCTGTTGACTTCTGTCAAATGCAGTTTAAGTAAAGAGTGCCTAAGAAAAATGTGTTGTCCTGATTTAGTATCTTATGATAAGCTGCGCTTAGTGACCATTGGAAAATGTGGGTCCCATAGCCAAATCAGTTGAGAACCACTGGTATAGGGTACAGATCCGCGGTTTAAACAGCTCGTTTGCATCTCTGTATAGACTTCTGTACAGGATCCAAGCATTCAGAAACAAGTGGATAGATTATTTTAATGGCATCGGAGGACTATATGGTTCGGAGCATTTTGTTTTGTAAACGAGACTTTGCATAGAAACTTTTGTTGATGAGGCAGCCAACTGATATTGCAGCTGCTGCACCACAAACCGTAAGTTAAGGATTTCATAATGCTTTGTCTGTAAATTACTGTTTTATATGGATAATGTTTTCAAAATACTTATTCACATACAATGGGGGTTATGGGGGTATTCTATAAAACAGGTTGCATCACTTCCATTCCAGAGCTGGATTTCCCGAAACCTTCTTAACGCTATGTCGTTCTTAAGTTATTCCTTAAGCTGTACCTTATCGTTAATACGTGTTTCCCGAAACATTCTTTGTTAAGTATATCTTCTGTAAGTTAAACGTTCAGAAGGTTGGTCTGGACCACTCTTAGCTATACTTATCACTGTTGACAGTCTGTAGGAATATAATTCTGAAGTTAATACACCCAGTGTTCAATTAGGCTAATTCAAATGTTTTCATGCAAAGAAAAAAATTTTCATTACACTGATTGTTGTTAGCTTTTTAATTATATTATCCAAAGGTATACATCAGCTGGCAAACTATTAGGCAGTAAAGGCTTAGGAGTCTATTTAAAGGGAATGATTGAGTTGGGGAGTTTTCTCAAACTATGGCAGTGATACAGCGAACAGTTGTGCTAAATCTAAGAGCTATTTCAAAGGCCAGTGAAAGCATACTGCCAGTTAAGCCCTATTCAGACGGTAATTGTTTCTCATGGGGTCGTAAGGTATTTTCAACATTTACAGGGGTTAGTCTGTGATTTTATTGCCGTCCGAATCCAGAATGTCAGTGTTTTTCTTCCACCACCCGCGTAAAAATCCTTGGCCAAATTACCTACTGTTTTTTGTCAAATACCATGGTCATGTGCGCGTGATAATTTATATGCCGTCCGAATCCACATCTCTGAGTTTACAAGAAGAGATCACTTCAAACTTCACTGTTTAAATCCTTTTTTAGCACTGCCAGTGCACCGTACATACAATGTACACTTTTATTACTGAAATTACATTTGAAACATTTGAAATGGGCCGTTATTGTGATAGCAATATATGATACAATTTTAAAATATGTAGGCTCGGCTATTATAGTTTGGAATATTTTTTATAATATCTCATTAATCCTAATAAATACAATTTCCACTATTTCTGAATTATTTTATAAAGAACACCGCTTCCTCACATAATGCAGTGAAGCAGCCCCTGCATGAGTGAATAATTGATTCACGAGCCATCGATATCAACAGATTCAGCACCATCGCCACGAACAGCACCTGGTAACGTCGCATGTAAGAAGGTATATCTTAAGCAACTTCCTAAGGTATAGTTCGGGAAACATGCCTATAAATGGTATACCTTTAGTTAAGTTATACCTTTAGAGTCTTCGTAGCGTGGTAAGAGACAACGTTATCGGGAAATCCAGCCCAGGGCTGAGTTTCCCGATAACGTTGTCTCTTAGCGCGCTACGAAGACTCTTAAGGTATAACTTAACTGAAGGTATACCATTTCTAGGCGTGTTCCCCGAACTATACCTTAGGAAGCCGCTTAAAGGTAGGGTAGGTAGGATTTTTCAAAAAAAAAAAAATTCTAATTTGTTTAAACTGTCTTTATATACCAATACATAATTAAAATGTAAGTGCTCTGAAAAAGAGAGTATAAAAATCGAGTGACTGTAGACCTTTTAATCTGCAATAAACACAGCTCATTATTTCCATCCGGGACGAAACAATTGATTGGTTTGGGCGACTGTCACTCTCTCTCGCAACCATGGCTACCACCACTGTTGCTACAAGATCTGCCTATATGCGCGCACACCCGTTTGATTTGAGGAGTGCAAGAGAGGCGCGAAACCTACGAAAGAGTAAAATTATGGCAGAGAAAGAGCATTCAAAATTCAAAGCACCTGCATATGCAGTCAGCGAAGGCAAACAAGGCAAAAACTACTTCCTCTGACCCTGGTTGCCCGCACTCTTGAACGACCTCCTCTGCTTCGCCCTCGACCCCGGACCTGTCCTCAAACCGACGATGCGGTAGGCTTGTCTCCGGAGTGTAACGTTAGTCCTCATCAGAGTCAACAATGTTTTCATCATGGAAACTCTTACATGCAAAACACCGTATATGTTATGAATCTTACACGAAATTCACCTTCATCACAGTGTAACTGATGGTAATGGAAAAACGTGTATCAATGCAAACTGTTTTTAGCTTTGCCTTATAAATATAGCTCGTTACCTATAAATATAGCTCATTACCGAATCAAACAAAATATATTTTAAACTTTACCAGTATCGATATGCTAGCTTGATAGTGAGTAGCCTACTAAAAGCCATCTTATTTGTTTATATTTATAGTGATAAAGTTAGGTATTTTACTACATGTGATTCTGACATGATGTCACTACATGCACTGCGCTCCTCTCCTCTCCACTCGTCTCAGGTAAATAAGTAAGTAAATAAATGCGTCTTCCAGCTGAGCCTGAGCGTTTGGCGTCGCGCGTTCATGTGTTTTGGGGGCGTGGCTTTGGAAGGAGCTCAGAAGGGAGGGGGTGGAGTGAATGGAAATAATGAGTTGTGTTTATTGCAGATTAAAAGGTCTACAGAGACTCGATTTTTATACTCTCTTTTTCAGAGTACTTATATTTTAATTATGTATTGGTATATAAAGACAGTTTAAACAAATTTGGAATGTTTTTTTTTTTAGAAAAATCCTACCTACCCTGCCTTTAAGATATACCTTCTTACGCGCGACGTTACCGGGTGCTGTCCGTGGCGATGGTGCTGAATCTGTTGATATCGATGACTCGAGAATCAATTATTCTCTCGTGCAGGGGCTGTTTATCTGAGAAAGCGGTGTTCTTTATAAAAAAAGCACTTTAGAAATAGTTGAAATTGCATTTATTAGGTCTCATGGGATATTATAAAAAAAACAATCCAAACTATAATAGCCTATAATAGCCTAGCCTACATATTTTAAAATTGTATCATATATTGCTGCCATAATAACCATTTAAATTGTTTATGTGCTTTCTTCTCTTTCCCATTTTTGTTCGCTGAGGTGGAGCTGCGATGAAATATTGTTCTTGTAAATACTTTCAAGCATTTCAGTAATAAAAGTGTACGTTACGTACGGTGCTCGGCAGTGATCAAAAAGGATTTAAATAGTCAATTTTGAATCTCTTCTTGAAAACGCAGAGATGTGGATTCAGACGGCAATTAAATTACCGTACGACCTGTTTGTCAAAAAACAGTAGGTACTAATTTGGCCAGGGATTTTTACGCGGGTTGGGTGAGAAAAAACACTGATATTATGGATTCGGACGGAACTAAAATAACCGACTTACCCCTGTAAATGTTTAAAATACCGTACGAGCCCATGATAAACAATATTAGCGTCCGAATAGGACTTAACTGACAGTAGCCTATGCTTTCACTGGCCTTTAAAAGCGCTCTTTAATTAAAATAAATTTATAAAATGTTATTATATGATAATATAATTAAAATTCTAACAACAATCAGTGTAATGACAATTTTATTCTTTGCATGAAAACACTTGAATTAGCCTAACTGAACACTGTCTGGGTGTATTAAAACTTCAGAATTATATTCATATAGACCTGCAACAGTGATAAGGTAAAGCTAAGAGTGGTCCAGACCAACCTTTCGA
The DNA here is from genome assembly GCA_021554675.1 of Leuciscus idus. NCBI lineage: Eukaryota > Metazoa > Chordata > Actinopteri > Cypriniformes > Leuciscidae > Leuciscus > Leuciscus idus. The sequence goes on along the minus strand of CM038633.1, from coordinate 23,329,554 downwards.
AAGTATGACTCACAGAAGGTATACTTAACTAAGAACGTTCCTTGTTCTTAGGTTTCTGCTTTACTGCCATTGTAAGCAGACGTGGACAACTGCGTAACGTCAAGCGGCACGCTGTTGTTGTTTTGTTCAAACATTATGGACCATGGCAAGTAGACTTTGAGACAAAAGGAGAAATAAAACGAGGATCAATATCGGCGTGGCGTTTTCGAGATGCTGAAAGCTCCGCGTTCGCGACAAATTTTGACTTGACGGAGCTTCACGACTTGACAGAGATGCCTCTCTTGCATGTACTTTATTAGACAGGTGAGCAAATGTACATAAAACAAACCAATGTTATATAGCTCAACATGATGAAATGTTATAAAATGATCAGTATGTTATTCTAATGTTGATCTAGCTCACTGCTAGTCTCATACAGCCAACAAACTAACACATAGAATAACATTATAACTTTCAACTCACTCAAATGCAGTTTAGTATGATAGTGTAACATTAGACCAAGTGAAACAGCGCTACGCTACCTCACAAGTTAAATTCGTCAAATAAACTGACCAGTTTGAGTAGTAATTTAGCACTTGCGGGTAGTTCGGCAGAATGAAATTTCTTCAATTCTTTATATCCGCGGGACTCGCGTGTGGCACTGATATCTGTCTCTCATTAGCAATCACGTCCTGCTTCATACCACAGTCATTTTAAAAAACATGAATGTATTCACTCATCCATAAACATTATTTTCCCTTAAACATTATTAACCCTCTGAGGTCTGAGCTGTTTTCTGGCCCTGGAGGTGTTCTGACATGTGTGCTTATTTCTGTTACTTGTGACATTGTCATGGCTAAAGTCTTATTACACTGTATTTAACACAAATTCTGCTACAATAATATATCAGCAGCATGTATGTAAAAGTTTGTAGTTTTGAGATAATGACATTTATGCGTGGTTTGTGAAAATACCAAAATTGTCACTGAAATAAGGCCATGAAACCCATACTGATTATTTCTTCACAAGACTTTTGAAAATTGTATCACGTAGCCTAGAATATTTGCTCCAAAACTATGTGAAAATCACCCTGACTGCTCATTCAGATAAGACAATATATTGATTTAAAATTTCTAAGACGTGTTTTGTGTGAGAAAGCCATATGCTACGAGGCGTGATCATCTCATTAATATGTAAGCCTTTAACACCTGAGAAAGACAAAGACACTCCCCTAACGGCCCTATTAGGAGCGATCAGGCCCTGTCATTCTGAGGAACCTTGCACAAAGAATGAGGAGATTTAAAAAAGAATGGCTTTTAGATTGTTTGGATTTATTTACAACACAACATAATCCAAAGATACACAACAAATGACAAAAGAGCACATTGAAAACAATGATCCAAAGACAGAGACCTTTGTGCCATTCCTAAAAACATTGTACATACCTTTCATTTCCAAGGTGTTTGATTTTCACTTTACCATGTTCATGTACAGAGACTCATGTGAATGTTGAAGTCAGCAGGACTCAGTTGCATCTGGTCCCTGAAAGAAAAGAAAAAAAGTGAACATACTGGTATCAAGAGTGGAGGGTTACAAATTTAAGAATCTATTTCAGATATGCTTCCTTACATAACATCACGGTGAAGAATACTGATTTTAGCTTTTAAGGTTAAGATGTCAGCAAAGTTGCAATCTCTATTGTGTTTTAAATGAGTCCGATCACTGAGATTCTCACCTTTCGGAGCCCAGACATTGAATCGTTAGGTTGATTGGATTAGCTGTAGGGGAGACTTTCACCTTTGTCTTTAATGGCTCTGGGATGGCCCTTGGAACCGGAGTTCCTGGCCAGTATCAGCATTTGAATAGGTATGCTGATTAAATTGAGACTGCCGGTCTGGGGCGGGTTCCTTAACCTGTATACTCATTTACATGCTTTGTTTGAATTTGTCTCCACCTTCAAAAGTCCCTCCTCCTAAAATGCCTATAAGACACCATGTAAATTTATGTACGTTAGATTTTGTTGGACGAACCGCAGCTGCGCTCAAATAAAGAAACTCTTCTGTTTGAACGTAATCCCAACGTCTCCTGGTCTGCTTTGAAGAAAGAAAAAACTTTCCAACAAGAGAAACTAGGCCTGCACTATTTTGGGAATAAATTTTACATTTTTCTGGTTAAAATTGCTTTTTAAAATTCACAGAATACACACACACACACACACACACACACACACACACACACACACACACAAATGTTTCCAACAATATATAATATAATGAACACCAGGTTTGTTGTGCCTTGTAGGCATAGGCTATGCACAGTACTGCATAAAATAATAATAACAATAACCTATAGCAGCCTATAAATCTTCCAAAAGATTTAAGTAACAACTATGCTAGAGAAAAATATATTGATTATCATATGTTACTTCAAATGTTTCCATTCGTTATGATGATATGAAATGAGATAATAGTAAAAATATAAAGCCTATTGTTTGGTGCATTTTGCTTTTCAAACGCACAGCTCGCTCCAAAATATGATACATTCAAACCCACAGCGCGCTCCAAAATATGATACATTCAAACCCACAGCGCGCTCCAAAATATGAAACATTATGGTACCATATTATACATATCTACGTTTTAGCAGATATCCACAAACAGTATTTAACAGTAAACACGGGTCTAAATATTATAATATTCACCATATATCTAGCAACAGTTCAACTGCAATGTGAAGTTTATGCAACAATACCATAAACTAATAAGTAAGAATTTCTTACCTTACATCTTTCTTGTCTTCAAATCGCGTTCTTCTTCTTCTGAGGTAAATCCAATGTAAGCTCACGGCATGTCTTCCAAACTCGACGAAAAGCAGAGACTTGTGAAGTTTTTTGGTGTTTTGTGTTTGAGGTAATGAGCGCGTTCGCGTTCCATGTGGAGATTTGCATGTGAATCACTTTTGCGCGAGTGGGGGTGGACGAATTAAAAATAATTAGCAAGCGTTTGAGATACTGAACATCCTGTTGGTTTTATACAAATTACATAAACAGAGAATATTTGTTTTCAGTTTGAATCCGATCATTTAAAAGTACACACTTAAATGTTTATAAAGGTATATGGCTCATAAATATGAGACAAGTATTCGCTGAGTTTTGTTTCAGTTTATAGACGTGCTCAAGAAAAAAAAGTTCACCGCGACGGAGAGGCAGAAAGCACACCCTGTTTATTTTCTTTATTTTACAAAAGCACAATGTTTTGATTTGATTGTAAGTGGACACATACAAAAGTAGAAATATCACAGATTATTTTTTTATATTTCTTTTTTCTGTATGACCATAAATGACGGAGTAATTTAAGTTTATTGTGCTACAATGTGAAGAAAATCCAGCAAAACGCGGGGGCGCGTTTGCCGACCTCAGAGGGTTAAAGGACAAGTTCGGTATTTTACACTTAAAGCCCTGTTTACAGATCGTATCTGATGAAATAGAACGGTTAAGATTAAAATTTGGACACATGCTCCTGTCCCGAGAATTTTAGGTTTATTTCGCTTTTGTGGACCTATTTTGCCAAACGCGTCACACCCGTGATTCTTCCGTTGAGAGCTTGAATAATAGACACTCCAGCCCAGTTGGTGGCGATAATGCACCTTTGCCAATTGCAAGCAAACCACGGGCATTTCATTGAATACACAGAAGAAGCAGAAGAAGAAGCGGCGGAGTAATATCGTAAAGGTGCTGCGGTCTCCTATTAAGGCAATGGAGTTGGACAAAAACTACGATAAAACCTGTTGGAATGCATCTTTTTCAGCGATTTTTGATGGAACATATCAGTGAACACCCCCTGACCACTCGGTGAGTTTCACGTCTTTGTAAACGAAAGTTTAATGTGTTTTTAGGACGGAATCTTCCAGTGCATATAGACAACCATTGTGGGGGTGGTGGGGGGAAGCGAAATAAACCTAAAATTCTCGGGACAGCAGCATGTGTCCAAATTTTAATCTTAACCGTTCTATTTCATCAGATACGATCTGTAAACAGGGCTTTAAGTGTAAAATACCGAACTTGTCCTTTAATGTTAGATCCATCGGCATGACGACAGGTTCCATGATTCCACGCTCATTTACTGCGTCATCAATCTACGCCTTTGTTATTGTAAGAGGTTAGCGACCCCTTGCGGTGAAAAATAATTACAGATTGTAGCTTTAAACAGATGGCTGCAGGAAGCTTTAATTTATCTACAGAGCAGAGTATGACATGAAAGCTCTAGCGTAAGTTCTGCCAGGAAGACTCAACTGTTACGTCGCTTATTACCTTCATATCTAACCAATCGTGTTCTAATACTTGTAGTATAAAAGATCGGTACTTACACAGACGCCAACATTCACCTCCATCCTCCCACCACCATCAGGATGGTCCCTGCCCATACCTCCCAAGATGTCGGCTTGACCTCCCTGCCTTCGTCTTCAAGCAGTAAATGCAGATTCCGTTATCCTATGATTGTGACCTACGGACAAGGCCTACGCCAAAGAACCTCATAACATTATACTTGCTTGCTGGTCCGTTAATAAATTAATGCTTTGTTATGTCATTTTGCCTTCCGAGTCTTTCTGGTAGAACTTTATTTATCCAGGTAATGCAAACACATGGCCTTTTCTAATCATGACATTGCTAAGTGGTTTGTTCATATGGCAACTATCCAAGGCAAGTATAGACGAGACAAAAAAGAAAGTAAACGAAAAAGTGTAGTCTGTAGTTTGCCCTTGTAATGATTCGATTGTGAGGTAAAAGGTATAATCTTACACAGGAATTTGTTGTTTGCTGTTCACAAGTCTGATCAAAAGATCATGGAATGGTATTAAAATACTCTGTGGACTCGGAGGAGAGACTGCACTTCCTTTGACATTCCTCACAAGGGGATTACATCTGAGTGTCACTGCGAGAGGAAAAGAAAACATAAGATGATGGTAAGTCTAAATGCTTTAAGCTGACGAAAGGGAACAATTGCCAGAGACCAAATAAAAAGCTTATTTTCTTCTTACCGTGGTGTGTACACATAACGTCAGTACGGACATGAAAATAATGGGTCCAACAGTCTGAATTGCATTTGAAGCACCTCCAATAATGCTTCAGGGTATAGCAATCATAGAGAGGGGAGAAAAAGATTCTTTGACATGCTGGGAAAGTAAAAGAAGCAAGAAGAAAAGAAAGAAAGAGGAGGCAGACTTTAGTTGGCAAGAAAATAAAAAGGCAAAATAAAATGCGCTGGTATAGCATTTGACACCTTCAGCAGACACCTGCCATGCACGTTTAAATAATTTACCAAATGTCATCACACAGGCTTTAAAACACAGAGGGCTCCTGTAATAGGAACTCCCCCCTCTTGTGACAGGTGCCTCTGTGAACAAGACACACATATCTTTCTGTGTATATCCAAGCAGGCATTTTTAATGAATAATATATTGCCACATCACAGGCTGTGAGAGTGACTGAAGAGTTTAAAGTATAATTCCACACCTCTCTAGGACACTTTATTCTGATTGGTCAATCACAACATTCAGCAGCCAGATGTTTTGGAAAGAAGACTATCAAGTTACATCTCTATAGCACTTTTAATAATTCACATTGTTTTAAAGCAACTTTACAGAAAATCATTAAGTTAATGTTTATATCTTAATTTCTTCATGCCTTATAGTATCATTTATAAGTTGGGGAAATAATATAGTTCACATTTTGAGATGATAACACCTATCAAGCACTTGAGATTTGCAAAGTAGTATATGTTGTTTTATGTGAGTATAAAGTATGTATGTGAATAAAATTGTACAGACTATATATCAAATTTTATAGAACTTTGCTGTCATCCACATCATTACATTCAATTTTCTACAAAACTGCTGTGCTCATGTTCAGTGTTGTATTTCGTCATTGACGGCGGAAACTTTGTATCTTCAAAAATCACTTTCTCAAATAATTAAACACTGCATTGTCAAAGTTTATATTGTGGCTTTATATATACAGTATTGTGTTTTTGATTAAAGAAAACAATGTACTTATTCAAAGAATAAGCTGTCAAAACTGTGGGCCCTATCGTACCCGGCACAATGCAGTGCCAGGTGTGACGCAAGTGTTTTTTTGCTATAGTTTCAGCCCGACGCAGTTATCATTTTCACGTTCTATGCCACTTTGTTTAAATAGCAAATGCATTTGCACCCATTTGTGCACCCATGGGCGTGCTGGTCTGAAAATGAGGTGTGTTTAGGCGCTTTGTTGGCACGTTGCTATTTTGAGGCAACTGAAATAGGCTGCGCCATTGATCAACTGAAACCTGGTCAAAAGTCAATGGTGCAGTATTTTTTGTTATATTAAGGACGCATTAGTAATTAGACCTATAGGCGGGTCCACAACGCGCATGCACTTTGTCCTGTAGATGGTCTCCTCGCGCGCTTTAATCTCGCACACGAGCAGATCTGTTTCCTCGTTAGAGAAGCGTTCAGTTTTTCCGCTTGCAAATTCCACCATGTTAATAGCAAATCCGCCATGACGCGAGCACAACTGGCTTTTAAAGGGAATGGGAGATGAAACTCTGATTGGTTTATTGCACGTTACGCCCAAAACACACCCATTACTCATTAAGAGAACAGGGACAACCCTTTTAGACCATGCGCCTGGTGTGCCGACCTTTTTACCCTTCGTTAAACTAGCAAAAGTGGATTTGGACATGCCCTAACTGCACTTGTGCCGTGCGCTTTAGACCATGCGCTTTGATCGTTAAAATAGGGCCCTGTGTACGGCACTTCTTCTCAATAGAGGTGAAGTGGAGTTATAAGGTTTTATTCATGGATTTCATCAGGTCCCTTTCCACAGGTGTATTAATCAAGCACAATGCAGTCTGCATTCATAATCTAGGTGCTTGATTGTATACACCTGTGGAAAGGGACCTGATGAAACCCATGAATAGACAGTTTGAGAATCCAATGAATTTACGAGGTTTAGTCACAAACTCTTTTTTATACTTTTCATTGGTTAATATGTGCAAAACCCACATACAGATGTAAAGGGTGACCAATAGGAATGATGTAGGGGAGATCGGGGCACAACCTAACGCTTTTTGACTTTCTCAGTTTGTGTAAATCTACTTATGGTTCAGAGTATTTATTTTTTCCCACATTAATTTCCCACATGTCTAGTACAATTATGTGGTTTTGTTTTATTATTACAGTATATACTTTTTTCTTGACATACCCCGAAAGAATGGAAGTGAAATGTGACAACATGCCCCATAGATGGGGTACATTGTAACATGTGTGGGGCACATTGTAACATAACATATGACAGCTTAAAATGTTATCTGATCTAATAAAAAATATATACAAAATAAACTAAAATATTTTCTAAATAAAATACAATTTAAAAACTTTTTCATATAAAATAATGGCAATTTTTAATAATTAAATATAAACACATTTTTGAGTTTTGACTATGAACACATGAAAACACAGCTATACAACATAGTTCAAAACAAATAAATAATTAGTAATTTCTGAACATTGACTCTCAGTCTTTATTCACCTTTTTCTCACGTTTTCTCAATAAAATTAATAAAAGTATAGAATATAATAGCATATTTCTAATAGAGGCACATTATAACGCAGTGTTACAACATGCCCCGACAGCACAACTGGGATTTAAACCCTGCTAGTGTCTTCTGCTAGTTAGCGAAGCATTAAAGAACTATCTCAACTGTTAAATAACATATTGGAGATTAAAATAATATCAGATTTGTCTTATTTTAAATAAACACAAAAAATAGAGATGAAAAATTAACTTAAGTAAGAAATTAACTTTTGCTATGGTTTAATAAATGACTATGGATATCTTCCAAAAAAGATATAATTTTGGCGGAATTTTTTTTTCTATATAGTGTTGATATGGCAACTAGTAAATACACAAAGTTTCGTCATCCAAGCATGTGCGGAAGTATTTAAAACAAGCGTGTTACAACTAGCCCCACGTTAGGTTGTGCCCCGCGCTCCCCTACCTGCTTTCAGAGGCAGAAATCTCCAAACTCCTCCTTTTCAATCGCCCTACTACCTGTCCGCTTGATCCTATTCCCACTAGTCTACTACAAGCCATTTCTTCCTCAGTTGTACCTGCACTCACACACATCATCAACACCTCTCTTCATACTGGTACTTTTCCCACAGCATTTAAGCAGGCTCGGGTAACCCCACTGCTTAAGAAACCCACTCTAAATCCAGCACATCTGGAAAATCTCCATTCATCGTGAAAACACTTGAACACTTTAGTTATTTTTAACCAGATCTCTTCCTTTCTTACACAGAACAACCTCCTGGACAACAACCAGTCTGGTTTCAAAAGCGACACTCAACTGAGACTGCCCTACTCTCTGTAATTAAAGTTCTGAGACTGGCAAGAGCAGCTTCCAAATCCTCAGTTCTCATCCTGCTGGATCTGTCTGCTGCCTTTGATTCTTCTGTCAATCTTAAAGACGAAAGGCATCTCGGGAACCGCACTCCAATGGTTCAAGTCTTACCTCTCAGGTAGGTCCTTTAGAGTGTCGTGGAGGGGTGAGGTGTCTAAGACCCAACATCTAGCTACTGGGGTGCCTCAGGGCTCAGTGCTTGGACCACTTCTCTTCTCCATCTACATGACATGACAGAAAAATGGAGCGCAACTGGAAGAAAACAAAACTAGAGGTATTTCGCATTTCATGGAAGGAGAGCTCGATTGCATACAGAGAGGCCTTAAAAGCTAATAGATCTGCTTATTTTTCAACCCTATTAGAAGAAAATAAACAAAACCCTAGGTATTTATTTGAAACAGTGGCTAAACTAACGAAAAATAAAGCTTCAAGCCCAGAAGTTTCCAAGCACAGCAGTAATGACTTTATGAACTTCTTCACTTATAAGATTGATAATATCAGGGAGAAAATTATAACTATGCAACCGCTTATTACAGTATCGCATCAGGGAGTGCATTGTAGTCTCCCTAAGGAAAAATTTGATTCATTCATTGCTATAGGAGAGGAAGAATTTTCTAAACTCGTTAAATCATCTAAATCGACAACATTTATGTTTAGGATTTAGACCGTACTATAGTACTGAGACTGCTCTCATTAGAGTTACAAATGATTTGCTCTTATCATCCGATCGTGGTTGTATCTCGCTATTAGTGTTACTTGATCTTAGTGCTGCATTCGATACTATTGACCACAACATTCTTTTAAATAGACTCGAAAATTATGTTGGCATTAGTGGAATTGCATTAGCATGGTTTAAATCAAACTTATCTGACCGTTATCAGTTTGTAGCAGTAAATGAAGAGATGTCTCATCGATCACAAGTTCAGTATGGCGTACCACAAGGCTCAGTACTAGGACTGTTGCTGTTCACTCTGTACATGCTACCCTTGGGAGATATCATTAGGAAGCATGGCATTAGTTTTCACTGTTATGCTGATGATACTCAGATCTATATTTCTTCACTCCCTGACGAAACTTACCAATTCACAAAATTAACGGAATGCATAGCTGATATAAAAAAATTGGATGACTAGTAATTTCCTGCTACTTAATTCTGAAAAGAAACAGGGATTCTAATTATTGGACAAAAAACTTCCTCACGTAATATCCTAGAATACTGTCTAACACTTGATGGCTGCTCTGTCAAGTCTTCGTCGCCGGTTAGGAACCTGGGTGTGTTCTTTGATACCAATCTTTTATTATTCAATCTTACACGTGTCTAGTATCTGTAAAACCGCATTTTTCCATCTTAAAAATATATCTAAATTACGTCATATGCTCTCATTGACAAAAATGCGGAACAATTAGTTCATGACATCAAGGCTAGATTATTGTAATGCTCTTATGGGTGGTTGCCCTGCACGCTTAATAAACAAATTACAGCTGGCCCAAAATGCAGCAGCTCGAGTTCTTACCAGAACCAGGAAGTATTATTAGCCATATTAGCCCCATTCTGTCAACACTGCATTGGCTCCCTATTAAACATTGAATACATTTTTAAATATTGCTGATTACTTACAAAGCATTAAATGGTTTAGCTCCGCAGTACTTGAGTGAGCTCTTAACGCAATATAGTCATTCACGTCTATTGCAATCTCAAAATTCTGGCCAGTTGATAATACCTAGAATATCAAAATCGACTGCTGACGGTAGATCATTTACTATTTAGCACCAAAACATTGTCCGGGAAGCAGACACACTCTGTCAGTTCAAAGCTAGACTAAAAACACATATATTTGACCTAGCATACACATAACACATTATAGACGTCTATAATTCAATGTTAGGTTGCATAGATTAGGTCAGCCGGAACCGGGAACACTTCCCATAAATCCTGATGTACTCGTTACATCATAAGAAGAATGGTGTCTACGGTAATATTAGTCTCTCTGTTTATCCCGAGGTTTACCGCAGTCCGCCGGATCTTTTAAGGAAATTTGAAGGCCAGACAAGTAGTTTGTTGAGGGTTGGTTTGCAGGGAAGGACTGCACGCCTGCACACTACACGCCTGCGTACATATATTCAAACGCGCATACCTATAGACTGAACTCGTAATACGCATGTCCACGCCATCAGCGTTCTCACAGGTTTGCGTTTTTAAAGTTTGCGCAGAGAGAACTTAAGAGTTTTCTGTTAAAACGGTGTTATGTTAGCGGCCCCTAAGTTAATAACTAATGATCGCTGCGACGGAAGTGAATCAATCAAAACTAACTTTAGCTGGACAATAACTTTATTCTAAAGCTGCTATAAAGCCAAAACAATCTCTGTTACTTTAATTTCCTATTATCACTGTAAAGTCGCTTTGGAACAATCTACTTGACTGGACATCACTAGGATCTGTGATTCAGAAACATGGCTTTTCCTATCACTGCTACGCTGATGACACACAACTCTACCTCTCATTCCAGCCTGATGATCCGACGGTAGCTGCTCGCATCTCAGCCTGCCTGACAGACATTTCTGTCTGGATGAAGGACCACCACCTTCAACTAAACCTTGCAAAGACAGAGCTGCTTGTGGTCTCGGCCAACCCATCACTATACCACAATTTCTCCATTCAGCTAGGTTCGTTATCCATAACTCCATCAAGGTCAGCCAGGAACCTTGGAGTTGTGATTGATGATCAATTGAACTTTACAGAGCACATTGCTAGAACTGCCCGGTCCTGCAGATTTGCCTTGTACAACATTAGGAGGATCAGGCCCTTCCTATCAGAGCATGCTACACAACTCCTTGTCCAAGCACTTGTTCTATCCAGACTGGACTATTGTAATGCTCTATTGGCAGGTCTTCCAGCTTGCACTATCAAACCTCTGCAACTGATCCAAAATGCTGCAGCAAGAGTGGTCTTTAACGAGCCGAAGAGAGCACACGTCACTCCTCTCCTCACAAAACTGCACTGGTTGTCTGTTGCCACTCGCATCAAATTTAAGTCACTGGCTTTTGCCTACAGAACAACCACTGGCTCTGCTCCCTTTTACCTAAACTCATTACTTCAGACTTACGTGCCATCCAGAAACTTGCGCTCTGCAAGTGAACGCCGTCTTGTGGTGCCATCTCAAAGAGGCACAAAATCTCTTTCTCTGACCCTTTCCTTGACTGTTCCTTGCTGCTGGAATGATATGCCTAACTCAACCAGAGCTGCTGAGTCCGTGGCCATTTTCAAGAAACAGCTGAAGACGCATCTTTTTCGGCAACACCTGATCCATTAATACTAACACTTAATCTTCTATTCTATATCTATTTTCTTTAAAAAAAAAAATTTTTTTTAAAAGTACATGTACTGCGTTAGATTAAACTGGGAAGGGTCATAGCACTTGCATATTGTTGTCCTATTGTTAGTTTCACTGCTTCTATTGTTCTCATTTGTAAGTCGCTTTAAATAAAAGCGTCTGCAAAATTAATAAATGTAATATGATGTAATTTATGGGGGAAAAATACAAGAAATAGAGATGCAAGGTTTTCATCCGACAGCGACGTATTACAAATTCAGAATGCATTTGATTGTTGGCATGAGACTGCCGAAACCATAACTCTTAACTGTAATCAATATATAGATCCCAGAATCCCCACGACAATTGTTTGGGAGAATGGATAGATTTAGTTACCTTCTCCCACTCCAGCCCACAACATGTTTTGTCCCGTGTAATTTTTAGGGGCGTGAAAATATAATGTCGATGTCCCTACAATAACAGACTGGTGTGCATCTAATAAATTATTAATTCAAGAACGTTGTATAAGTTTATTGCAATAATGGAGCCGCAAACTTCACATACTTTTGAAAATCCAGTGTTTTGATCCTGGTAAGCATTCATTGTCACAGTTGTAAACACAACAGCCTTCTTCTTCCACAAGGGGTTTTGGCGTCACAGCAATTTGTTTCCAGGCGGACCGATAAAGAACGCGACACACATGTCTCCTGGACATCCTGTAGAATTCAACCAATCAGATCACGACTTCGCAACTCCTGAAGTGTTTCCAGAAAAGTGTGCCATATGCATCAGACGTTCAGCCAACTGTCCATGGGCGTGACGTCTGAGGCTGAGACGAGATTAAATATGTCAGTTATTCAAAAGTAACACACCAGCTCTATGGGTTAGCTATATTTCAACGAAGTGACTGTAACACTCCATAATAACCTTGGTTTATTTTTACTTTCTGTACACGAATAGCCAGTATATCTCATCTTTGCCTAGGTGAGTATTGTCTAGAATTTAATGCAAGACACTGTTTGTCACTGACAGCGGCCCATACCTCCAAAAACGTGTATTATTCTTCACACTTGCAATAAATGCTCTACCCAATGCCTACCATGCATCATATTTTAGCTTCCTGTATATGCAATTGCCATTCACATGATTTGTGCATTGCTTTGGTAAGAAAATGTCTGCGAACAGCATATAAATGCAAATGTAACCAAATGTAATTTCCCCAAGTTCCTATGATAACACATAATAAACAATTTAGAAGTGAGTTGCTATGATGGACACATCCTTATGAGTTTTGATGGTTTTGAATGTGATCATGTAAACACAAATCATCCCTCTATCTTTCAAACAGATGTTTACAGTACACTGAATGCTCTGGAGATATGCAAGCCACAGACGAGATCCCTTTCTGCCCAAGGATGTTGTCTAAAGCATATTTTGCATGCATATTTATGCACTATGCATCATGCAGCTCTCAGTTCTTATAGTTAAAGAAGTGTGAAACATTTTGAGTTCTGCAGGAGGCACAGCTGTGTGGACCTTTATCTATTCATTTCAGTTGTTATTGACTGAAAGTGTATAGACATTATGGAATTTAGAGGAAAATCACTAGCTCCTAACCTCTTGCTGTGCTCTTTTCATTCTGCCCCGGTGCTGCAGTTTAAGCACCAGGGAAAAGGAGAAGCACAACTTAGCATGCTGGCACAGGGATTACTCAGCTCATTTGTAAACAGACTTTCATAATAGTGCTAATTAAGCATCCCAGTTAACGTATGGCGCATGCCATTCAAAACAAACAGAATTAGCCGTCCATGAAACTAAATGCATTGGCCTTGTTAAATTTACGGAGACAGGAGCAGTAGGTGAGCTCCCAACAGACTGCATGCTGATTAACTTCAGGAGGGGCGTTAGCTTTTTCCAGGCCCAGTCAATAAGCGGTGACTGTTTTCAAAGTCAGCGAAGCAGCAGCAGCCTGTAGGCAGTTATTGTCAGTTGAGCGTGTGCACATCTCTTCCTTGTGATTTGCTCAATGCACTGTTTGCAATAAGCACTATGTGTTAAATTTAGCGAGGAACGCTCCCCATCCTACCCTCCAATATTTTTTGTTAAACCTGTTTGGAAACGGTTAAGAAAAAAAAGAAGGTGTGAGGTAAGGTGCAATTTTGTGAGTAAACATTTTGCATTTACTCTCTCCAGTCCATCCCCTTTTCAATAAAGAGAAAATGAGTTTGCAAGCCTTTACGCATCAGAAAATATTTTTTTTAAGTGAAATTTGCTATTGGTTGTAGTATTGTAGTATGGAGAGAGGTTAAGTGTACTTGAGGAACTGGACAACACTCGACTCTCCAACTCCAGACACTAGCGTTTAACCTCATTTTTAAAACATCCTAAAAGAAGGTTTAGCACATACTTTTTAATCTCTGCACACATATATACAATCACAAACACTGCTGGTGACATTTTTGACAATTTTAACATAATTATTCTTTTAACAGTGCTTGAATCTTGGTGATGCAACCAGGCGAAATGCATTAAAATGAAAAGAATCAAAGCAGTTGAAAATGTCAGTCAGACTGAGGTAAAAAGAGTGGCTTTGTTATTACGGAGATGTGCCTGGAACTTTTCACCTTTGAGGAATCAATCAATGACTGAAGGAACTGACATGGTGCAATGAAAATTTTGATACTTTGACAGGATTTTTAAAGCTAAAAGAAAGTCTCATCAACATCAACAAAGTTAATTTACTTTAACAGTCTCTCACCTTTCTGTTATTGACCAGAAAAAGATTCAGAGACATCTTGCATGTCTTTTTTTTATTTTATTTTTTATTCTTAAATCATAGAAAGTGTAAAATGTCCTTCAAGAAAAAAAAGGGAAAAAAAAGAAGAAAAAAAAAAACACACAAAAAAACCAACTTCAACCATTTGTGGTTATAATTTCAGTATTCACTCTGTTGGATGAATTTTGCTGGTAAATATTTGTTGATGTTGATGGTAACAGCAGAAAATAAAACATTTATATTATTATTGGTAATTCAAAATGAATACTGTGGATTTTAGTATGAATAGAAAGTTTTAAGAACAGAAGGTCACTTTTGATCAATTAAATGCCTCCTTCATGAATAAATTTACTTTTTAAAGTGTTTTAAAAGTAAGAAAACAAACTCTTCAAACATCTTTTCACCACTGCTTTTTTGTCTTTAAAAGCATTGTCTTTTGTGAAAGTCCTGTTTACAAGGCAGAAATGTGATGGCTAAGTAAATAAATCAACTTCCTGTCTACATATTGTCCTATCATGATAAAAGTTTTTTTTATTATTATTTATATATAAACGTGTATGAAAATACCATATGAAAAGTTAATGCAGGATTTAAAATTGTTTTGCAAGATATAAGGGCTTAGCCTGACAAGCCAGACCCACATCAATGTTGGGTCTGGGAACACACCATTGGCAGGGCTCAATCCGAGGGGCGGGATAAACGGTTGTCTTTCACATTCCCTCTGCACGCAATAGGATAGCGCTACAACCAACCAGAGCGTTTTCCCACCAGCGGAGCAAGTTGATAGATTAAACTTTTGCCATCTCCGGTCTGCAAAACTCTGAACACATCTTCCTTTTTTAAGAATGACCTCATTGCCGTTCTTTATTCTTTTCTCAAAGAAAAGCTTAACTCCAAGTCTTCCAGAGTCGCGGCCAAAGCCGATTCGAAAGACTGTTCGCCAGCAGCAGCAGCCATCTTCTTTGTTTTCAAGTAGCAGGGAATTCACGCGGAACCGTCACAACTCTGCCGTCATTATGTTAAGCCCACCCACCGACTCTATACACAATGTGATTGGCCTGACTAGAGTTTGGTTTTTCCAGCTCGCAAGCCAGCGGAGAGTTTCTTGACGACACTGGCTGCAAAATAAAATTTGCTGTCGCTAGGGTGCGTCTAGATTTCTAGCCTAATAAGGGCTCACATTTAATAGAAAACGTGACAGTTTCCTTGACCGTGTTTAAAAAAAACGCTTTTTTTTCATCATCGCGTCATATCACGAGGGAGTCGTTGGCCGGGCTCTGCGTTCGCTTAGTGCAGAGTAGGTTGGTATTCAGTAGGAGTGGTCGTGATTCAGTGTGTTTGGTGGTTATTGTATTTCAATGTATCATCGTCGTGGTAAATTATTGTGAATTAGCCTATGGCCTGTCAGGTCCGAACAAGAAAAAGGACTGTGCTATCTTCTGTGCCTGGGTACGTTATGTGCAGGTGAAAAGACGGGACTTCACTTCTGCATCTGCTTCGAAAAACGCGGTAATGTGTAGTGGATAGACCGGATGATTACAATCCCAGCGATATGATGGAGTTATATGATGATGGCGATATGTGCAGACTGTCACAGTGTGGTTCGGCCGCCGGCAGGAAACATATGGTCACGGATCCATCAGAGATCACTCATTGTACATCTGTTTTACAAAATGTGCCTTGTCTTCATTTAATTCATGAACATATCCTGCATGAACTTGTAATGTAATGCATTTATGTGTTTGTTAGTCAGCAGACCAAACTTATTATTATCATAAATAGTTTTATAATTCATTTTCAATCTATACAAAACCACTTTAATGTTTGTGTTGGCTGTTTCTACATATAAAGTTTTTATGTGTTGTGACAGTTGTGATTGTGATTATTTTTTTATTCATTGTCACCAAAATGGGGCCATTTAAAACCTTTATAAAGTCCCTCTTTTTCTGGAAACTGTCTCCTAATGGCTGACACAACACGTGCAGGTAAAGGTCCAATACTTTGCTATTGCATGATACATGATGATAATCTGTAGCCTGCAAAATTGTGATTTGAGCATAGTGTTATACATATCGCCGGCTAACGTGGATATATCTATAAGTTAACACTGGTCTCTCTCCTATGGCGGGCCGGAAGGTCCAAAAATAAGACTAGACTAATGACTTGTCGTGGGAAGTACAGCTACTAGCTACTGAGGCCCTGTCCCAAATGGCACACTTCATATGAACTTTCGGTCTTGTGGACTTACAATGGCTGCCGCATGCGCGTGTCCGATAAAGGGATACTTCACCTCTGGAAAGATGAGTGTGTATTTAAAATAGGTCATTTATGTAGAAGAAGTGTGAAATTATTTTTGAATTTGGAGCTTTCTAGACTGAGAAAAGCCAGAAAATGTATTTTTGGCTTATGTGGATGAAAGACAACAACTCCCAGAATGCACTTGCTTCGCTGCCCTAGGAGGCCACTCCCAAGCCACGCCTACCGGTAAGAGAGTGCAGTTGAAAACAACAAGGCTAGGCTACCAGTGAGTCTCCGTGACGAGTTTGCCCAGGATTTCGAGATCGCCCAAAATGTCCGGGATTCGGCTTTTGCGTTCTACAGTCGCCATTCATTATGTTTACTGTGGCTAGCAGGACGAGGCTGAGGGGTGTGGGAGAACGGCGCGAGGTCGGTGGCATGATTACTGAGACGCACGATCTCGTATCTCTCACGGAGGAGCGGGAATTTTCTTAGCAATGTTAAAACGCACATCAACCGATCACTTGTTTAGCGTTCATGTAAACACTACATTCAGATTCACCAATCGGAATGAATTCAGTTAGATTGAAACAAAAGGTGTGCATGTAAACAATGAATGGCGACTGCAGAAAGCAAAAGCCGAATCCCAGACATTTTGGACGATCTCGACGGCCGGACATGTCCGGGAAAAAGAGGATGGTAACCCCTACTACTCAGCTTTCTCCTACTACTCAGCTTTCTCCACAGAACAAGAGCCTGCTAGCTTAGCTTCCAAAGAAAGACGGCTGACACTGTGTACATTCTGTGAGTGAGATCCCACCCTCTATGGGCGGGTTGAAAACATGCGGGACAGCCCCTCCTACTGGCTGTAGTCTTTAGCCTCTGGCCAAAAAACCCTCCGATGACGCAAAATGACGATTTTTGCGCCATCGGAGGATTTTTTCCAGACAAAAAATACATAAATCTCTCATCTCAGGGGGATATGAGGGTGGAAAGCAGGGTAATTCGAAAATACTACAGGTTTTCTACTAATACCAAGATGGCGACTGAGTAACATCCCTGTGCCGAAGCTCTGTATTCGTTATATAATTGACAAAATAATAAATATAAAAGGGCACAAAGTAATAATTTCTTTACTGATCTGAGAAAGTCTTTGTTCGTTCTTTTGTTTTTCTAACTTTTCAACGAGCGCGATGGAAGAAGATAAGCCTACTCGAGGTGCAATGCATTCATATGCAAGGAAATCTATGGATGCCTCGCTCAAAGGGAATGACGCTAAAAATACATCAGGATGTAAAGTTCCCCTACCTGAAACTCCTAGACAGCCTGCCAAAAAATCTAAATTGGGTGAAATTGCGGCGTCGGATATTCAGATGGTCTCCAATTCAAACCTGATGGAAGTTTTGGAGAGAGTTGAAAAAATGCAACTGGAATTTATGAATTGAATGCAAAGGCGACCGTGCAAGTCAATACGGCCTCGCTAAACAGTGTGACTGAGGCGCTTGAGTTTATGAGCAACAAATTGAAGAGCTGAGCTCGTTACTAGTGGTCTCGTAAAATGTATGTTTCGCAAAACGAAAAAGACTTTTACTCATGCCCTTGTACTCGTTACTCCTGGTTCTATATAATGTTGCAGAGTCAGGCGAACTACTGCATTTTTTGTGTTATTCTAGTCTCTTATGTTCTAATTGATATCCTGTTTCATACCTAGTTCTTCAGGTATTATATACTCTTGTTTATTTATTTTTTATGTCTTTGTCTTTATTCATCTTTATTTATGTTTTCTAAGAGGCACAAAGTAGATTTCTGTTTTTTCCAGGAAAGTCACTCTACTTCTAAAAACGTTGGAGGTCACAGTAGGGCAATGATATTTGGTTGTCACATGGGTCAGAACATTCTGCTGGAGTAGGGATTATGAGGTATAATTTTAATGGTAACATTTTGGAAACCAGTATTGATCCTTCAGGATACTTCTTGCAAATGGCTGCTGTTGTCAATCATTTTATATTGATTATTGTCAACATCTATGGTTACAACTCTGTTGCAGAGAACTGTGCTATCTTTAACAGCCTAGATCAAAAACTTTCATATGCTTTAGGCAAATATCCTTCTGCTTTTCTGATTTTAGGTGGTGATTTTAACATAGCAATGAATAACATGCTAGATAGGCACCCTCCAAGAAAAGCAGTTTCCCCCAACTTATATCTTGTAGCATTTATGGATACATTTGACTTAGTTGACATCTGGAGAGAAATGTATCAAAAGCATCGTAATACAGTACACCTGGAGTAACAAAGACCATTCAAGGCAGTCCAGAATTGATTATTGGTTGATTTCTAAAACATTGAGTAGCAATAATGTCTCTATTAATATTAGCAACAGCCCACTGACTGACCATAATGCCATTTACATGTTAGTTAATTTATCGCAAAATATCACAATTAATGCCTGCAAACCGTCGCTCTGGAAATTAAATAGCTCCCTCCTTAAATATGAAAGGGCCAAGCAACAGATTATTGAACTAATTCAAATTTACTGGGAAAGGGCTAAATCACAAATAACTTATGGACGTAACTGGGAGCTTTTAGAATATGAATTAGGGAAATTCTTAAGAAAATTTGGAAGTAATATAGCAAAGGAAAATAGATTAATTAATTGGTTGATTTCTAAAACATTGAGTAGCAATAATGTCTCTATTAATATTAGCAACAGCCCACTGACTGACCATAATGCCATTTACATGTTAGTTAATTTATCGCAAAATATCACAATTAATGCCTGCAAACCGTCGCTCTGGAAATTAAATAGCTCCCTCCTTAAATATGAAAGGGCCAAGCAACAGATTATTGAACTAATTCAAATTTACTGGGAAAGGGCTAAATCACAAATAACTTATGGACGTAACTGGGAGCTTTTAGAATATGAATTAGGGAAATTCTTAAGAAAATTTGGAAGTAATATAGCAAAGGAAAATAGATTAATAGATGATGAAGTTCTTTCACAACTATCTGCTATATCATTTAAGGAACCATTGACAAATATTTAAAGCATTGAATATTCCAAACTACAAAGTAAATTAGATGACCTCTATAGATCCAAAGCTAAAGGAGCCTACTGTATGTTAGATCCAGAAGAAAAAAAATGGCTGGAAGAAGGAGAGAAAAATTCAGCCTATTTTTTTTTTTAGGTTGGAAAGATCCAATGCTGTGAATTTTTCTCTTGATCGTCTCTGTACAAATGATAGAGTTCTTGAGAATCCTAGGGAAATAGCTTCTTTTTGCTCCAAATTCTATAATAACTTGTATACATCAAGGTATTGTGACAATTTAGCCAAATCTTTTTTTTGAATCTATTAATCAAAATAAAGCTATTCCTTTAGAAGATAAAGAAGCTTGTGATAATGATATAACCCAACCAGAAATTCTACTGGCTATTAAGAGTTTAAAAAATAATAAAAGTCCTGGCTGTGATGGTTTAACCTCTGAGTTATACAAGATGTTTGCAGAGAGCTTATCCCCTTTCTTACTAAAAGTGTTTGAGGAAAGTTTGGAATCGGAAGCACTTCCACCAAGCATGACTCAAGGGGTCATCACTTTGATACCCAAACCCAATAAAGATAAAGAATGTTTAGAAAATTGGAGACCGATTACCCTCTTGAATAATGATTACAAAATTCTAGCTTTAATTTTAGCAAAGATAATTAAAGATGTCCTTAACTGTATTATTGATGAATCACAATCAGGTTTTATAGAAAAACGTCACATTACAAATAATATAAGATTAGTCCTAGATATTTTAGAGTACGAGGATATCATCCCTAATGATAGCTATTTGCTTTTCCTAGACTTATACAAAGCCTTTGACTCACTTGAGCATAATTCATATTTCATATGGCCCTTACCAAATTTGGATTTGGAGATTCGTTTTGTAGAGCCATCAGGACATTGTATAGAAATAATAATAGTGTTATTAAATTAAATTGGATTTTTTTTTTTGTTTTTTTTTTTTTACTACCTTAAACAACACTTAAAATGAATTGCCTTAAAAATGCCCTTAATAATCCCTCTTCACTTTGGAATATTATCCCTAATTATATTTTCTCAAAAGTAGGTGGCCTGAATTTTCTCCTACTTTGTAACTATAATGTTACAAAGATCCCTGTCAAACTCTCTAATTTTCATAAGCAGATGCTTTTGGCATGGTCCCTAATATACAAACACAACTTTTCCCCACACAGATATTACTTATGGAACAATAAGGATATTCTCTACAAGAATAATTCACTTTTTTTTTTTGACAACTGGTTCAAAAACGACCTTCTTTTAGTTAGACAGCTTTTTAATTCACAGAACAACTATTTAGATTTTTTACAGAAATATAAAATTCCTATAACTGCTAATGAATATGCTATTGTTTTCTTTGATTTGTTTGACTACTCAAAAGAGAAAACAGGACAATATTACATAATTCATTTGTGTTTCCTTCTAGCTAAATTTCACATACATAAGCAAACATTTACTGGCTCTAAACCTCTCTTTTCTCTATTCAAAGATGATCTAGACAAATACATGGATACTATCCAAAGCTCTGTTAATCCCAAAGCATTGAAAACTGTATCTCTATATTCATCCTTTTTGTCCTCCTAAGGTAAATGCATTGCATTGTTCTTGTTTTTGTGTTACCCTTGCAACTTATTTGTTTCTCTGTATCTTTGTCTTTTTGTCTTTTTTTTTTTAAATGTTTATTTGTATTGCTTTAATGCTTTGTAATGTTTAATAAAAAAAAGGTATACGCACGCAGCGAGCGACTCACTCTCCTCAGCTGGCAACTCACTTTCCTCAAACAGTGAGCTACTCACTCTCCTCACGCAGCAAGCGACTCACTCATGTACACTGACCTAATATTCTAATAAAATCTCTACCCTTTTCAAATACTGTGATGGTGCAATAACTAACTACATTCAGAAAAGTTTTTTCAATTTTTGTGTTGTAAATGTAATTTATTCTGAACCAATATTCCCATTAGTGTTCTGTAGCCTAAGCTAGCCTACTAAAAAGCACACTATGCAAGATTTGTACCTTAATATAACAGCTTTGAAATCATTTCGATGGTAAACAAACTCATAGTAGGGCGCCGCTGGAAAAAGTAGCAATGCAAGTTTGAGAGGTGTCGTTCCGACAAATCTTGCGAGAATCACGACTTGCTTTACGGCACAATGTCACATACATCAACAACATATGAAGCAGCCTCTATGGAAGACACTAGCATGCATTTCAGACGTGAATCATGGCAGAGTCGACGAAGAAAACGCGGCCGGAAGAGTCAAGGAAAAGAAAACGAGAAAGTGAGACACACGAGTCCCACTCGGTCAGGCTTTCACTAGAAGCAGCAAAAAAGCTAAAAAGCAGCAAAGGATGCAACAGCGATGCTGACCTGGCGTTCTTGTTGATGGACTAGTAAGTAAATCTCTTATTTGTAAACTTGCTTGCGTTCTATGTTGTATGTTGTTGCGCTTGCTTGTTTTGTCATTTTTTACGAAGTTGTTCATTCATCCATTGTTGATAATAAGACCTGCCCACTAATTTCCATAGCCTATATTGTCATGATAAATCACTGGAAGCAATTGCAGGTGAACAAGTGTTTATCAGAACTCACACTCAAAACAGAGTATTACAAAAAGTCAATGAGGAAGTTCCTTCTCCGGGTGCGCTCGCGAAATCGCTTCTCTTTCCACTCTGCTGACGGGTATTCTCAGGGGAAGACGCTCAGGCTCGGTCACACAGGGACTTCGATGGTCTGGTGCTCGGTGCTCGGTGCTCGGTGATCGGTGCTTGGGTGCGGTGAAACAACAGGAACATCCACTGACAACGACAACCACCCGGAGGACGACACGAACACACATGAAGGACTGCAAACAACGGATGGACACTGGAATGGAGAGATGAGTGAGTATATGTAGAGAATGGTAATGGGAAACAGCTGAGGTGGGGAATGAGATGATTGCAGACAGCTGGAGCACTGAACAAACACGTGAGCGGGACAACGCCCACTCACGCAAACTCACAGACATGTAAACAAACAGTTACACGAGACACAGAGGAAACGATGAATTATCAACCGTGACAGTACCCCCTCTCCTAGGAATGCCTCACGGCATTCCCAGACCTCCTTACCTGTCGATTGAAATCATCGATAAGGGAGTGATCCAGGATGTCACGAGCAGGAACCCAACTCCTCTCCTCCGGACCGTAACCTTCCCAATCCACCAAGTACTGAAATCCGCGTCCCCTCCGCCTAGAATCCAGGATGCGACGGACCGAATAGGATGGTTCCCCGTCTACGAGTCGCGGCGGTGGGGGAACCGGGACTGGCGGATTAATACGTGAAAAAAACACAGGCTTGACTTTAGAAACGTGGAAGACGGGGTGAATTCTCCTGTACGCCGGAGGAAGATTGAGGCGGACTGCCACCGGACTAACAATCTTGGTGACAGAAAACGGGCCAATGAATTTAGGAGCTAGTTTATTCGACACGGAACGGAGAGGAATGTTCTTGGTAGAAAGCCACACTTTGGAACCGACGACGTATACGGGAGGCCTTGACCGGTGGCGATCGGCCTTGGCCTTGGTGCGCTCCCGCACTTGGAGGAGTGTCTCTCGGGCCCTCGTCCAAGTACGGTGACACCTCTGGATGAAGGCGTGGGCGGAGGAGACCGCGACTTCGGATTCAGCACTAGGAAAAACAGGTGGTTGGTACCCTACACTACACTCCATCGGAGATAGGCCCGTGGATGACACTGGCAACGTATTGTGGGCGTACTCCACCGTAGAAAGTTGTTGACTCCAGGAGGAAGGATTCCTGGAGACCAAACATCGTAACGTTCTTTCCAAATCTTGGTTGGCTCTCTCAGTTTGACCATTGCTCTGGGGATGGAACCCAGAGGACAGACTGACCGTCGCCCCCAGTAATCTACAAAACTCTCGCCAAAATCTGGACACAAACTGGGGTCCCCTGTCAGAAACCACGTCTGTCGGGAGGCCATGTAACCGAAAGACGTGGTCAACGACTGCCACCGCTGTCTCCTTGGCTGAAGGTAATTTGGGCAAGGGAATAAAGTGGGCTGCCTTCGAGAATCGGTCCACCACGGTCAAAACTACCGTGTTACCCTGGGAGGGTGGGAGGGCGGTGATAAAATCTAGAGCGATGTGGGACCAAGGTCTCGAAGGCACCGACAGCGGTTGAAGTAACCCATCTGGGGGTCGATTGGACGACTTACCAGTGGCACAACTAGAGCAAGCCAAAACAAAATTGTGAACGTCACGAGCCATAAGAGGCCACCAAAATCGCTGCTTAACTAGAAATATGGTACGACTCACCCCTGGATGGCAAGCTAGACTGGAACAATGACCCCACTGGATAACGTCTGATCGTAATCCCTCCGGCACAAATAAACGGTTAGGTGGACACCGGATCGGAGGCGTTACCCCTTCTAAGGCCTTCTTGACCTTCGATTCGACCTCCCAAGTGAGCGAAGAGATAATTAAGGTCTCAGGAAAAATGCGCTCGGGAGTAGATTCGTGTTCGGGACGATCAAAAATACGCGACAAAGAATCGGGTTTGATGTTCTTGGAACCCGGACGATAGGAAAGAGTAAAATCGAAACGGCCGAAAAAAAGTGCCCACCGAGCCTGCCTGGAGTTCAATCTTTTGGCGGTTCTAATGTACTCCAAATTCTTGTGGTCAGTCCAGACTATAAAGGGTACCCCTGAACCCTCCAACCAGTGACGCCATTCCTCCAATGCTAGCTTGACTGCCAACAACTCTCGGTTACCAATGTCATAATTTCGTTCAGCAGGAGATAATCGATGTGACAAAAACGCGCAGGGATGCATTCTGTCGTCTGAAGGAGAGCGTTGTGAAAGAACTGCACCTACCCCCACCTCTGACGCATCGACCTCTACCACAAACTGACGTGAAGCATCAGGGGCAATTAAGATTGGAGCTGAAACAAAGCGGCTCTTGAGTTTGGCAAACGCAGCCTCAGCTGCGTCTGACCACCTGAACGCAGTTTTGGGAGAGGTCAAGGCAGTCAGAGGTGCGGCTAGTTGGCTGAAATTGCGAATAAAACGCCGATAGAAGTTGGCGAATCCCAAAAACCGCTGCAGGGCCTTGCGGGAATCTGGGATTGGCCACTCTACCACAGCCTTAACCTTGTCAGGATCCATGAGCATACCTTCAGCCGACACGATGTGTCCCAGAAAAGGAACCGACTGTGCATGGAAAACGCATTTCTCCGCCTTGACAAAAAGCCCATTCTCTAACAACCTTTGAAGCACTAGTCGTACATGTTGCACATGTTCCTGGAGAGACGAAGAAAAAATCAATATGTCATCCAGGTAAACATATATGAATTGATCGATCATGTCTCGCAACACATCATTGACTAGTGCCTGGAAGACTGCGGGACTATTGGAAAGCCCAAATGGCATAACCAAATATTCAAAATGCCCCCTAGGGGTGTTAAAAGCAGTCTTCCATTCATCCCCCTTCCTGATGCGGACCAAATGATAAGCATTACGCAAGTCCAGTTTTGTGAAGAGTGAGGCTCCCTGCAACCTCTCGAAGGCTGAAGACATCAACGGCAAAGGATAAGTATTCTTTACCGTGATGTTATTCAACCCTCGGTAATCAATGCAAGGTCGCAGAGATCCGTCTTTCTTCCCCACAAAAAAGAACCCCGCCCCCGCTGGAGAAGAGGAAGGACGGATGAACCCGGTTGCCAGAGAATCAGAAATATATTTCTCCATAGCCTCCCTCTCCGGAACTGAGAGTGAATAGATCTTGCCCTTAGGCGGAGACTTACCTGGCAGTAAATCTATTGCACAGTCATAGGGACGATGCGGAGGGAGAGAAGCAGCCCTTGACTTACTGAACACTTCACTCAGGTCCCGGTACTCCTCGGGCACGTTTGATAAATCCACTGCTTCCTCCTGAAACACAGGGACAGAAACAACAGAACAAGCAGACACTAGACACGAACTATGACACTCAGTGCTCCAAGCTGAGATGGTTCTCCTTTTCCAATCGATACGTGGGTTGTGCAAACTAAGCCAGGGGTGTCCTAAAACTATGGGTGTGAGTTGGGAGTCCGTAATGTAAAATGAAATAGTTTCGGCATGATTTCCTGATGTGATGAGGGTAAGTCTTTCGGTTGCTTGAGAGATGGTAGGAAGAGTTTGTCCGTTAAGTGCATTGACTGTAATTTTCTGGGGAAGTGTTCGGACGGGAATCTGTAACTGTAGTGCAAACCGGTGATCCATGAAGTTACCTTCGGCTCCAGAGTCTATGAGTGCACTGCAGTGGTGATCGTGGGTAGACCATCTCAGTCTTACCGGGAGGATAGTGGAAGTGGATGAGGTCTTTCCTGCGGAGATCCCACCCGATAGTAGCCTCATACTTACTATCGGGCTGGGCCTTTTACCGGACAACTATGAGCAAAATGTCCGGTGCCACCACAGTATAGACAAAGGCCCTGGGATCTCCGCCTTTCTCTCTCCTCCCGGGAAAGCCGAGCTCGCCCTACCTGCATGGGCTCGGGATCGTTGGGACCGAACGCGTCCAGGCCGCTGGACCGCTGGTTCTCCATCCCGCCGCGAACCGGGTTGGGTGATGTCCTCTGACCAATCCGAGACAGTCGGGCGTCCACCCTCAAGGCCAGGTCGATGAGCTCATTGAGAGAAGATGGGAGGTCCAGGGCGTAGATCTCTCTCTGGACGCGTTCGGCCAGCCCATGCAGGAAATGATCCCACTGCGCCTCCTCGTTCCAGCGACACTCGGCCGCCAGGGTTTTAAACTCGATGGAATAATCAGACACGGAACGATCTCTTTGGCGTAGATCCACCAAGACCCTGGCGGCCTCCTTCCCCGCGACGGCCCGATCAAAGACACGTCTCATCTCCGCCGCGAGTGCCTGGAACGAGGAGCAGCACTGGTCTTGGTTCTCCCACACTGCAGTTCCCCAAAGCGCCGCTCTCCCAGTCAGCAGCGTGAGCACGAATGCCACCTTAGCCTCCTCCCTCTCAAAAGTTCTGGGCTGTAATGAGAAATGCATCCTGCAACGGGTTAGGAATGGACGACAATAGTTAGGCTCACCAGAGTACAGCTCCGGAGTGGGCAATCTGGGCTCAGACTGGGAGAGAGGCACGGCTGGTGTGGGAGGAACTGCAGGTGCTTCCGGAGGTGCTGGCGCAGTGGGAGGTTGCAGCTGATGGATACGCTGGGTGAGCTCGGACACCTGTGTGACAAGAGCCTGAATAGCACGTCCTGTCTCCCCCTGGTTGCGATCCTGTGCATCCATCCGGTCGATGCACCCGCGAATGAATTCCTCCAATGAAGCAGATGAATCACCCGCTGCTCCCGGTTCTAGGTCCATCCGTTCTGTCATGATAAATCACTGGAAGCAATTGCAGGTGAACAAGTGTTTATTAGAACTCACACTCAAAACAGAGTATTACAAAAAGTCAATGAGGAAGTTCCTTCTCCGGGTGCGCTCGCGAAATCGCTTCTCTTTCCACTCTGCTGACGGGTATTCTCAGGGGAAGACGCTCAGGCTCGGTCACACAGGGACTTCGATGGTCTGGTGCTCGGTGCTCGGTGCTCGGTGATCGGTGCTTGGGTGCGGTGAAACAACAGGAACATCCACTGACAACGACAACCACCCGGAGGACGACACGAACACACATGAAGGACTGCAAACAACGGATGGACACTGGAATGGAGAGATGAGTGAGTATATGTAGAGAATGGTAATGGGAAACAGCTGAGGTGGGGAATGAGATGATTGCAGACAGCTGGAGCACTGAACAAACACGTGAGCGGGACAACGCCCACTCACGCAAACTCACAGACATGTAAACAAACAGTTACACGAGACACAGAGGAAACGATGAATTATCAACCGTGACATATATGTCTAGCTAGCTGTCGATTAGCAGAGCTATTAGCAGACTTGATAACAAACACTTGTTTCGCTTACGTGTTTTTGCGTTATGTTTTATTGCCCAGCTTGCCTCACGAGCAAGTTTACCAGCTGAACTCAGGTGTTGTGACGTGTATTTATCACGTAGTCCTTTGTCTGGTTCAGGTTTCGTATGGCATGTGTACTGTGCTTATGCAAACTTTAGCTGGAATATTTGTATGAAATCGTGAAACATTACCTCATCAGTAGACATCTTCGGAGTCTATCTGTGCCTGTTCGATGTCTGACGCTTCGCTGCGTGAGGAGAGTGAGTATATTGATACACCGCCGGCCTATCAGTGGGGAATCTCAGTAGCTAGTGGCTATAGTAAAGTGACTTCCCACGACAAGTCATTAGTCCTATTTTTGGACATTCCGGCCCGCCATACTCACCAAGACACCTGCCGTTGTTCTGTCTAATCCTGACTTGTCCCTGCTCTCTTGGCTGCATAGCAGGCTCATAATTAACTTATATGGCTGAGGTCCTAGCTCTGACTACTAGTAATAGTACGCGCTCTGACTATCCAATCAAAGGACGTGAAAATGCAGACGTTATTGTAGGCCTGCTAGATGGCCCTGGTGCAGTCAAATCGAAATATGATTGGCTGATTAAATCTGACTGATTATCTGATTGGTGAAAGCAACTGTTTCATTGCCATTAATTTTAAGCTACAGGCGCCCGCACTATTGATTCTGAAGGCCTCAATGCAGATTTCTTTGACCCTGGCAACACATGATGGCTGAAATATGATTGGATAAAAGCTCTAACATAAATATACACTACTGGAAGCAGCATAAACAAGAGAAAAGCTATGGAATTAAGAGAATCTACTATTGACAGCCCACCACTGTCATTAGGAGGGAACAGAATCCGACGGCAAACAATCCAGCTGTCGGAATCCGTTCCCCCATCCCTATAATGAGAGATGTTGATGTAGTAGCTTAAAAGGTGGTTATGTGTGTGAATGGAGCTTAACCAGAGTTGTGCTTCAGGTTGCCAAAGTTCGAGTCCCGGCTCGTGGACTTTTCCTAATCCCGTCCCTCTCTCTCTCTTTCTCTCTCCAACTTCGCATTCTGTCCTATCATGACAAAAGGCAAAAGGCAAAAACGGCACGTACGATCACACCGGTGTGATCAGTCTAGGCTGGTCCCTGGAGTGTACGATCACACCGGTGTGATTAGAACGGTCAGTGCATGACGTGATCCACTGCTAAATTCAAATGTGCTTTCGAGCATTGGCTGGCGCTGAGCCAGAGACAGGCGCGCTCAGAGCTGTCATATATCACAACTTTTCAGTGTTTTCAACCACATAATGTTTATTTTAGGTTTCAGACATATAAGTACTTAAAAAACAATACATTTAGAGTTTGTAAAATACACACTGATGTCAAAGGAAGAGGCAATAATATTCCTTTCCATTATAATTAGTTTTATTCATATCAGATACACATTGTGTAAGTAACTTTAAAGTTTACTCTATTCTTCTCCCAGTTCACCTGCCACTTACTTTTATGTATTTCGGGAGAAGTGGATGAATTCACGTGTTGTAAATCCAACAGATCCGATTCTCTGAACGGCGTCTGCGGCACAAACTAAGATAGCGGCGCCCATCGCGCATACAGCTCAACTAACGCGATCGTTATAAAGGTGTTTAAACAATAAAACACTTCCACTTGCATATATTTGACAATCGGAATATCAGATATTTCATGCCATATCAAACAAATTTGTGAATATTTTGAATAAAAAAGGAAAAATTACATAAAAGCAGATCATCGTTCATTCAGCTCTGTTGTTGCTGCGGTGTGTCACGTGACAAGCAATGACGCGTCACCAAGGAAACCATAAAGTGACACGTTCTAAATAATGGTCGCCTTGAAAAACTCATGCTGGGGGGTCAGCCAGAATATTTTAAACTTACGTGTGAAAGGGTTAAATACTGCCGATAGGGTTAGGTTAGATTGTGGACTTCAAGTCTTGCCTTTGTACGGGCATCTTGGGTTCTTCTGCAATAGGAAAGGCCACCATTCTCCTAAACTTGATTGTCTAGACCGACTGTGGCTGCATCTAAAAATGTAGGCAGCTGACTTGTTGCCCTGCTGCCTTATCAGGCAATGACTCTGCAGGCAGCATTTGTGCACGAAGGTACCTCACAAAACTGATTTTTGACAGCCTTCAGAGGCTGTGTAACAGTTTAATGATCTACAGCAAAATAGAGTGAGCTTTGTTGAAAACTAAACAAATATTGAATTACTACAGCAGTAATTTCTCGCTAGAAATGACATCAAAAGTGGAAAACATTGGTCAAAAATGTACATAGCCTACTGAAAAGGTTACACACAAACTGACTAGAAAACGCAACTTTCAGACACCATCTTTCTTTTTTTCTGGCTCAACTGTCACGGAATGAAATGCATTGGATTGAGGGATATCAAAGGCAGCGAAGGATACATCTATGCTGCCTTCAAAAATCGATCAGATGAAGATATATCAGGAGACAGGAAGTGAAGCTAACATTGGATTCGGACATGCTTTGATGTCCTCCAAAGGCAGCATTTTTAGGTTTTTGGATGCAGCCTGCATTTCTGTATGGTTCATTTAATGCACCTGTTACTAGGTGTAATTGAAATATCCAAAGCCATTAATTAGAAGGTAGCATGGTGTCCATGCTTGATTCTGCTTAAAGACGTGTTGAGCTGAAGTTAGTTGCTGCAGTGTGTTCTGTCCCTCTCAGGAGATGTGATATATTATAAGAGTTGAGATTCTCTCTTAAGGCACATATGTCGGACATTTTATCTCAGCTCTCTTTTTTATCAGAAATTGGTGCCGCTATCTGTGATAGAGGCACATCTTTAACTGCCTGCCTCTGATTACGCCTCTGGTTGCCATGGAAACAGCGAAGCGTTGAAATGGGAGAACAATGGCGTTGAATGCCAATAAGGCGAGTGAGTAAAAAGGATACGTGCCTTGTGCTTTTTCTGCATACCAATCTACATCACAGACTGCAGATTCACAAATTTGTCCTGCTGATTAGAAGACAGGGACTTTGATACATGGGCAGGGAATAAAGATCATCCATACAGCTTTTTTTTCTTTTCTTTTTTTTTTTACTTTTGATTGTCTTTCAGTTACATAAATGTAACGGCATATTCTGCTCCAATGTAGACTATTTAATGAAACACCCTTAAAAGCTTGTCAGATCTTCATGGCAAAGAAGACTACCTCTTATTCCTGGGGGAAAGACAGACATTTGAAGAAGAGTTTCTTCCTTGTGAAATGAAAAGCATAAACGTTTCACCTTGAAGTGAGACGATGCCATATAATGATGTGTGTTTCATGGATTCTTACCATGGGAGATTAAAGTCACCCTGACCGAAGTGACTTTTAATCTAAAAGGATGTGTCAGTTACCGCACTGCCATGCATTACAACGAGTGAAAAAAGTGAGATCCATGCTCCAGACAAAAAAGAAATGACATGATTGCCAAAGAAGAAAACATATCTAAATGACTTGTAGGTCAGAAATAAATATAGTAGCTCAATAAATATAGCTGTCCATAAGTGATTCAATTCAATATAATTGGGCATGTCAGAAAAATGAATCATGATTCAGTAAGTAGTCAGTTGTGAATGTAATGGCTTGTGAATCTTTTTGGCTGACTCATTAAGAAGAACTTTTGAACAATCTGTAAATCATGACTGTTTTCATTGTTAAGCAGGAAACACTTCTGGTCACTCTAAGAAAGATATCAGACAAAATTACATATGGATGTACACAATGATTTTACAGATTGTTGCATTTGCAAATGTTTTTAGTTGCAGTCGGAACTTTAGTTGCAGCCCTGGTGAGATCCTTCCAAAAGTCTAACTTGATGCACAATTAGATGACTGAGCAAAACTCTAATATTAATTATTTTCATGCTTAATAATGTAGATCAGATTATAATATAGGCTGATTTAACTGAGTAAATGTATGCCAACATGGGACCAGAATTTTAAGCCTGTTTAGCTCTGGTTAAAGTTTGCATGTGTGTGGTCTGAAATCATCAGCCATTGCTGTAGATGTGCTGTTTGTGTGTTTGGTGTGTAATTGTGTGTTTTAGCTAAAATTTGTCTTGGCTTGGAGATGAGCACATATTGGTGTGGGCTTAGTGGCTTTCGCAGTCTGGGGGAAGAAATTAAGAATTTGTGATATTATTAAAATCATTGGCAAACATAGATACATTTGGGACTTGTATGTTCTCAGATGGTTGGTTTACAATCTTGTTAAAATGTTTTTTAAAACACCTTAGGATGAAAGCAGCGGGAAACAAGAAAATCTCATGCCATACAAAGAGAATGCTTCAAACTTATTTCAGTTGTGTTTGAAAGATCCATTTTGTGGTGGCTACTTGACCATTTGTAAACATAATAAATGGAATAAAATTGCTTTTCATAATTGTTTGACCATTTTTCATTCCACTGTCAGCAGTCACAACCATTGAATCTCAAGGTAATACAGCATTTGAGTCAGTGTACATTTAAAGTTTTATTGAATTGATGGTTTGAATGTCAAAACACCAAACAAAACTACTTAGAAATATATAGGATCATGTACACACCCACAGCCATTAGGAGGCAACCATTTCCCGCCCTCTTTTTTTTTAAATAAAAAGGTCCATTTGTGGAAAAGAAATAAAGCAAAAGAATAGAATGATGGGGAGATATTGCCTTTTCTTTTGTGGTGTGATATTATCAACTTGGAGCTGAATGTGATTATTGTTCACCAGAATATTACACATGGGGAGAATTAGATTGGGTAACCCCCTTCATACTCCTTCCGAGAAAAAGATAACGGATGAACAAAAGCAGCTTTGGATCGATCCCTTACGACAAAAGCAGAGGACACAGATATAAACAGATTAGAGATGGCAAAAAATAAGATATGTCTTTATTTCAGATCTTCCACTGACACTTATTCTGCTTGAACACGAACACGATATTTGTGATGCCTTGCTCAGACACTTCTTTTGCTTTATGTTTTATTATTTTCTCAGCCACTGGTACAATTGGATGAGCCACCAAGCTCAGAGAGAGCTTATAAGAGTGCAGGGACAGCATCAAAACTGACAAAAGACATCCAGTATTGTACTGTGACTCCTTATGATTATATAGGAAGTCATGAAAGAACGGCTGTGGGATAGATAAATGTTATCTATCTGGCAACAACAGATTTATCTTCCTCATTTGTTTGAAAGGTGTGCTTTACTGTCTGTGTGTGTGAGTAGGGAAGGTAAGTGCACAAAACACAACCATGATTTCAGCATTCAATCACTGTTTTTTTTTTTTTTTTTTCTACTACTGACACAGCATCTGACATGCATTGTAGGCAAATTATTGCTTGTTATATGAAGATGGGCAAGGGGATGTATGAATTATTTATGGATAGAAGGAGTTTAAGAGCTGCAATATTACTCACTGGCAGCCGGGCAAGAGTTGAAAAATAAATTCAGCGACATCTTTTCTGATTAGCAATCAACACACTTTTAAAAGCCCCTTCCGTAAACAAAGTTAGCCATTAATATCCATGGGCCTCTCCTCTGACAAAACTAACAAGACCTCAAATCTTCCTCTGAATTCCATATCCCAAAAGTTAGATGAGGTAAAGTAAAATCACTTCTTCAACTGAAATACAGCCTACAATGGAACTCTGATCATGGTTTTTGTTAGTAATCGAGTATTGTCCTCTGGTGTTATATTATTAACTTTTTCCACTTTATAAAATTATAATTCTAATACACCTTGCATTGTGGCTGCATTTATATATATTATATCGGGTGTTTTTTTATTTTTTTATTTATTAAACAGTGTGCCATCATTATTCCTTAAATCATTATATTTAAAATATTTTGAACATTTTGTTGATGATGATTTGTTAAGGCCCGTTCATGCCAAGGGCGATTACTATAACGATAAAGATATAATTTTAAAATCATTCTAAATGTTAAAGAATAGCAAAGTCCACACCACAACTATAACAATAACGGGAACGGAATCGCTGCAATCACTTTCAAAACGATTTTTAGCTGATGAATGATAAAAACATTGATATAAACATAGCCAATCAGAATCCATCCTGCATGCTTTAAAGGGCAGTTGCTCATTATCATTTAAAGAGACATGCACCGAAATGGGTCGCTGTGAAAAGCTGTTTTTGAGGAGGTAAAAAGGGTGTTGTTTTACACAACCATTGAGGAATTTTAACCAAAGTATGTTACAAACTTTACATGAAGACCTTAAAGAATCATACCAACTTGTGGAAAATGGGCATCCGATGACCCCTATGAAGAGTTCAAGCATTTTAAGCAGCAGACAACAGAACAGCAGTTTGTGTTTATAATAAACAGAACAATATCATGCACTGGTGTGGATGATAATATAGTTATAGATATCTTAATATCGTTCTTGGTGTCAATGGGCCTTTATACCAATTCAGTCTAAACTCTAAACCCTTACAAAAAAAAGTTAAATATACTGAAGTAAATTTAAAGTATACTTTATGTAATAAGTGTACTAGATCAATTTACTTGTAGTATACTTGTAAGTGTACTATTTCAATACTACTTTGTTTTAGTATAAAACTATATAAGTATACTTTAAGTGTAACAGTAATCAAATTTGAGTACACAACTAGTTTACAACTACGTTTTTCATTTGTAATGCAACTATATTACAAGTAAACAGGTGTACTGATAGTTTATAGTTAAATACTTTTTTCGTTTATGAAAGTACACTTCGAAGTATACTCTCGGTAAACTACTGGTTTAGTTGTTTTATACTGCAAGTATACTTGTACGTTTTCTTTAAGTGAACATCATACATTAGTTAACTTAACGTTAGGCAGTTTTGATTTATGCTGTTTAATGTTCACGTTATTTTACATGTGCATAAGCAATGCTTCTATCCTGTGTTTTGATCCAGAGATTCTGTTCTCTTTCAGAAGATGCGTAATAGGGCCCCCTGCCGTATAACAGTAAAAGTAATGACTTTATGAACTTCTTCACTTATAAGATTGATAATATCAGGGAGAAAATTATAACTATACAACCGTCTACTACAGTATCGCATCAGGCAGTGCATTGTAGTCTCCCGGAGGAAAAATTTGATTCGTTCGTTGCTATAGAAGAGGAAGAATTTACTAAACTCGTTAAATCATCTAAATCTACAACATGTATACCGACTAAGCTACTGAAAGAGATGCTTCCAGAAGTCATAGATCCTCTTCTTAGTATCATTAATTCATCTTTGTCTCTAAGATACGTACCAAAAACCTTTAAGCTGGCTATGATTAAACCGCTTGTTAAAAAAACGCAACTTGATCCTACAGAACTAGTCAATTACAGGCCGATCTCGAATCTACCCTTTCTGTCAAAGATATTAGAAAAAGCAGTATCTTCACAACTGTGTTCCTTTCTTGAAAGAAATGATGTCTGCGAGGATTTTCAGTCAGGATTTAGACCGTACCATAGTACCGAGACAGCTCTCATTAGAGTCACAAATGATTTGCTCTTATCATCCGATCGTGGTTGTGTCTCTCTATTAGTGTTACTCGATCTTAGTGCTGCATTTGATACTATCGACCACAACATTCTTTTAAATAGACTCGAAAATTATGTTGGCATTAGTGGAATTGCACTAGCATGGTTTAAAGCATACTTATCTGACCGTTATCAGTTTGTAGCAATAAATGAAGAGATGTCTCATCGATCACAAGTTCAGTATGGCGTACCACAAGGCTCAGTACTAGGACCGCTGCTGTTCACTCTGTACATGCTACCATTAGGAGATATCATTAGGAAACATGGCATTAGCTTTCACTGTTATGCCGACGATACTCAGCTCTATATTTCTTCAAAACCTAACGAAACTTACAAATTCACAAAATTAACGGAATGCATACCGGATATAAAAAAATATATATAAAAAAAAATTGGATGACTCGTAATTTCCTACTTCTAAATTCTGAAAAAACAGAGTTTCTAATTATTGGACAAAAAACTTCCTCACGTAATAACCTAGAATACTGTCTAATACTTGATGGCTGCTCTGTTAAGTCTTCGTCGTCGGTTAGGAACCTGGGTGTGCTCTTTGATACCAATCTTTCATTTGAAAGTCATGTGTCTAGTATCTGTAAAACTGCATTTTTCCATCTTAAAAATATATCTAAATTATGTCATATGCTCTCATTGACAAATGCGGAACAATTAGTTCATGCGTTCATGACCTCAAGGCTAGATTACTGTAATGCTCTACTGGGTGGTTGCCCTGCACGCTTAATAAACAAACTACAGCTAGTTCAAAACGCAGCAGCTCGAGTTCTTACCAGAACCAGGAAGTATGACCATATTAGCCCGGTTCTGTCAAAACTGCACTGGCTCCCTATTAAACATCGCATCAATTTTAAAATATTGCTGATCACGTACAAAGCACTAAATGGTTTAGCTCCGCAGTACTTGAGCGAGCTCTTAACACATTATAGTCCTTCACGTCTATTGCGATCTCAAAATTCCGGCCAGTTGATAATACCTAGAATATCAAAATCGACTGCTGGCGGT
The DNA here is from genome assembly GCA_021554675.1 of Leuciscus idus. Taxonomy (NCBI): domain Eukaryota; kingdom Metazoa; phylum Chordata; class Actinopteri; order Cypriniformes; family Leuciscidae; genus Leuciscus; species Leuciscus idus. Next base: position 23,293,199 of record CM038633.1, on the reverse strand, counting down.
AGATCCTTTTCCTATTTAGCACCAAAACTTTGGAACAGCCTTCCTACCATTGTCCGGGAAGCAGACACACTCTGTCAGTTCAAAGCTAGACTAAAAACACATCTCTTTGACCTAGCTTTCACATAATACATTATAGACTTCTATAATTTAATGTTAGGCTGCATAGATTAGGTCAGCTGGAACCGGGAACACTTCCCATAAATCCTGATGTACTCGTTACATCATAAGAAGAATGGCATCTACGCTAATTTTAGTGTCTTTGTTTATCCCGAGGTTTTCCCGCAGCCTGCCCGATCCAGGCCGTATCCAGATCTGATGAAGGACCTTCGCCTGGACCCGATGACAACGCAGTGCTGAAGTGCCAACTAGTCTCTCCCTATGGAGGATCCCTTTACCACTCTACAGATAAAGCGTTGTCGGGAAACTCAATTCGCGTATCTACCCCGAATTGATAAAATATAATAAATTCTGTATAAAAAATTATAAGGAAACACCAGTACTTTGTTTAGGCTTGGTTTGTAGGGAATTACAAACCTGCGTACATATATTCAAACGCACATAACTATAGAACCAACTCTAAATGCGCATGTGAACGCCATCAGCGTTTCTCACAGGTTCGCGTTTAAAGTCTATGTAGAGAGAATTGTGTCGTCTTAGCGGCCCCTAATTTAATAACAAATGATTGTTGCGACGGAAGCGAATCAATCATAACTAACCTTAGCTGGAAAATAACTTTACTAAAGAACCGATATAAAGCCAAAACAATCTCTGTTACCATAAATTATACGTTTATCTCTGTAAAGCTGCTTTGAAACAATCTACATTGTTAAAAGCGCTATATAAATGAAGATGACTTGACTTGACTAAAAATATGGTTTGCTTGAAAATTCTGTCAATGGCGGGGAAAGAGTTAAAGGGTTAGTTCACCCAAAAGTTTAAATTATGTCATCATCTACTCACACTTGTGTTGTTCCAAACCTGTAAGACTTTCGTTTATCTTCAGAAAACAAATGAAAATATTTGTAATAAAATCTGAGCCAATTCTGTACTCTCCATTGACAGCTATACACCTAGCACTTTGATGCTTCAAAAGGTTAATAAAGAGATCGTAAAACTAATCCATTATGAATTGAGCGGTTTAGTCCAAATTTTCTGAAGAGACACGATCGCTTTATATGATGAACAAATTGAATTTAGTATTTTATTCACATATAAACATTGACCAGCAAACATAAACAGAAGCTATTGCGAACAAATGCACTAGAACAAACCTCATTGGTCTTTGCGGAAGCTCAAACGTGCTGTGTAACACATATGAGAATGAACCTTATTGGTTATCGCACGTCAAGCGAACAAGCTTGAGCTTCTGTTTACCACAACTGATTTGTGAGTTTATGATTGTTTATATGAACAATATCCAATCAATTGTAACTTTTTGTGGCCAACATTTTCAATTAAAATTTCCAGATAATTTCTGTGAGTTACTGTAACAACATGGGGTGGAGCTTAATGAAGGCTAGTGAAGGCTCTATAGATATCTAAAAAATACACTTTGTGTGTTTTTTGTTGTTGTTGTTTTTGTTTTGTTTTACAATGTGAATTCATCTTAATTCACTTCCACTGCACCAAGAGATCAAGGTTTGACATGTTAGCATGAGCCTTTTAGCACCTGCTTGTACGTAGACGCTGTAACTATCTGGAGAGTCAGAGGTATGCTGAGCCGCATATTCAGAGTTTTCACCATTCATTAACCAACTCCAACTCTGTACAACCCTGGGGACTAGCCCCATCTAGGCCTTGAGCATTGAGTGAGAGGATACCCGCTGGCTCTGAAAAACCTTGTTACTCAACCATGAATGAGATTTATTGGCTCTCTGATCACTGTGAATTAATAACCAGAGAGAACAGAAGAATTTTTCTAGCTGAAACTTATTCATTGTTAATGTTTACAGTTTGTTTTTGTTTGTGCATATGGATTCAATTGTGTGTCTTTTAGCATTTGGGTGTATTTTGATCAAGGTTGACTTCAAAACTACAGTTCTTTTTAAGTCAGACATTCTTACATCTCTATGTGTAGGCAAAAACAAAAGAAATGCTTCAGATGAGAACACCAAAAAGAATAATTTATATTTTCTAATTAGTTTTGCATCATTTGAAACAAAAGAGGAGACATCACAGCATGTGACACAGAAAATGCTGAATATTTGATGCATTTTTTCTTTATATGCCATTATCCTTGCAATTAACCAACAGTAGGCCTATAGAAAGAAAATGGGAGAAGGCTGACAGAATGACTGTTTAGTATCTATAATACTGTTTAGGGATTTATCTTGGTTTTGGCAAGTCAAAACCCAACCTCATACCCAGACCATTTGTGAGTTTAACCCGGTAACCCGGATATTTTATGTATCCTCTCTATTTTGGTCTAGCTGCTCTCTCTTTCTCTGAGGGGAGGTTTGGGCGTCTGAGGGTTCCTACGTGGAGAGGGTGACTTTGGCTTTTTCTGTCTAATACTATACTTTCTTTTTGTCGTTTTCTATTAACAACGGCAAAAAAAAAATAAAAAAAAATAATGTATTTCAATTTGTGTGAGGTACTTGAGGAGTTTTGTTTGGGATCAAGATGGCGTCCCTTTTCGTAGAGGTAGCGCCACCTGTTTCCCTTTGTCACAGCATCAAGTGTGTTCATGTGACCGGTGTGACTGGAGGATTAATGACTGTTGGAGAGGAGATCGGGCACGAGAATATTGCATCGGCTTCTCGTATGAACAAAGCTGTGGTCGTTTTTGTGAAGGAAGAGTTTCAAGTTAGCCGCGTGAGAACCAATGGAATTGTGGTAAGTGGAGAGTTTTGCTGTTTTACCACTTGTTGCGCCAACTACTAAGGTAACCGTATCTAACGTGCCTCCATTTATTCCGAATGATGAAATTGAGGGAGGGCGTTAGGGAAAATTTGCTAGCGCGATAAAAACGCTTCCACTCGGCTGTAAAAATGAAGCGTTTAAACATGTAATGTCTTTCAGAAGGTGTTCAATTAATGTATTATGAACCAAATTTAGACTTGTCATTTAGAGTGTTTTATGAAGGAAAGGCATATGATTTATGCTAACACTGGAAGCATGAAATGCTTTGAGTGTGGGGATGTTGGTCATAAGAGACTATCATGCCCACATAAAGCTGGGACTAGTGGGGCGAACGCCAGGCCGAGTGCTGCGGTCATCAGGGCGAAGGCGAAGGCCTCAGAGGACGCGCTGCCTCTATTTGTAGAGGAGCGGGACGCTCAAGTTGTTGAACAGGCTGAAAGCGTTTGGTTATCAGCGTCACTGATAACGGTCAAAATGAGAAAGTGGTTGCTGAAACAGAATCAAGTGAAAATTGTGTAATGAACGATGATGTTAGTGACCAGAAATATGGTGAAGTGGCAAGTGCTAATGTTGATACATCATCAAGGGGTGAAGAAAGTTGTGATACAAAGATAAAAGATGATGATATGCATTCCGAGATTTCTGATATGGGCTCACAGAAAGTGGGAGAGGTGTATATTTTACAAGAGTATAAATTACTTCCTAGATTCAACATTTGGTATGTAAGACTGTTGATGTGATGTGACCGATTTTTTTCCGGACGCCGATAAATTTATTGCGACAGTGTTGTTGCAGAGAACGGTTAACTATGAGGCTTTGGATAAGAAAAGATTTAGACTGAAGAAGATAGTAACAAAACTGCAAAAAGATAAAACATTTTCTCAAAGACATCAAGATGACTGAATCTCACGTGGTGGTTTTATACTTTGCTGTTTTTTCCTGTCTCTCCCCACTCTATAGGCTACTTCTCTTCTTACATGGGATACTTTGAGGGTGGGTTCTCTAAATATGAATGCGGGAAGAGACAGGGGTAAATTAGCAATGGTTTTTGAAAAATTTAAAAAGGTTAATGTTTATTTTTTTACAAGAAACACATACGAATAATGATAATTAAATTGGATGGGGAATGAGGTGGTAAGGCAAGTTTTCTTTGAGCAATGGGACATATAATAGTGTGGGAGTGGCTATTTTATTTTCTGCAAACATGAATGTTAACATTTTAAATGTGGAACAGATTGTTGAAGGTAGATTAGCCTATTGCTAATAGAAATTGAGTATGAGGGAACTATGTTTGTGTTTGTTTATGTCTATGCCCCCAATAGTGGTCCTGAGAGACAAGATATTTTTTTGAAATTAAGAAATGCCATCCAGAAGTATGATGATAGTGTGTGTCTTGTAATTGGAGGGGACTGGAATTGCACAACATATTTTACAGTGGACAGAAATGGGGAAGAGCCTCATAGTCAATCAAGTAGCACACTGTTAAAAGTTATGCATGAATTTCAATTAACAGATGTATGGAGAACAAGAAATATTCGGTGTGAAAAAGTATATGGTTGAAAGTGTGTAACAATAGATTTTGGGGTGCAAATATTGGATAGGTTAGGTTTTATATGAAAGAAATGATGCTTGTATTTTTCCAAACGGGTTTTCAGACCACCATATGATCACTTTGGTTTTAAATGTAAAGAAGACATTAAGATCTAGGCTAATTATTACTGGCATTTGAATGTCAAATTATTACATGATGCTTTTTTTCTGTGAGAGTTTTAAAGTGTTTTGGAGTGAATGGAAGTTGAAGAAGCTTTTATTTGAGAATGTTTGTCAATGGTGTGATGTGGGAAAGGCTTCTTTTTTAATCTTGAAAAAAAAATTGTTAATCAAAAACAGATGTGTCATCATCGTTGTCAAGATGGATCGGTAACATCAAATCCAGTTGAAATGAGAAAGTTATCAAGAGATTTTTATAAACGATTATACAGTGCTGAGAGCTGGAAGTGTTGATGATTTGCTTAAGGAATTACCTAAACACAAAAAAAGCACAGGACAATTGAATCACTTTTAAAGAACTTACAAAGCAATGAATCAATTGCATATTGGCCATTCTCCTGGAATTAATGGACTAGCCTACCTGTAGTCTCTCTCTCTCTCTCTCTCTCTCTCTCTCTCTCAAAATATTGTTACACCCTGTGTGTGTTTGTTTACATTGTCTATTTGGCAAGAGGCAAGCAAATACGCCAGCAAATACTTAACTGCGCACAAGCACACATACAAAATAACACACTCAAACATGTATGCACGCACACTAAATGTTTTATTGACCATAATCCACTGGCTGTTGATACTCTGTGGTTGAACTTCTTGACTTGAGTGAAGAGAGTCTGTCTGGAGCAGAGGGATACATGCTTTTCTGAGAGATTAGAGTTGGACATGACTCTGAGTCACAAAGATTCTATAGCCTATCTCTTATCTCTCAGATCCAGAATATTTTCATGTTTCTGATTTATTTATGAAAAAAATATTCATCTCAGCCTAGATGATTATATTTAAGGAAATCCAGCCTATATTTGTATGACCATTAAAACATTTTGCATTGTAATTTTTCATAATAATTAATCACGTCCCCACCCAATTCTCATTACTCTATTGTGAAAAAATAAAGATATATTAATTAAATTACAACAAATTCTACCATAACATAAATATTTTACAATGTATGCTGATTTAAAGTCAAGTGAATCTACACTTTTGGCATGAAATGTACTAGACGTGTTTTTTGATATTCACTCATCAGTTCATGTTTCTGCACTGTATGCAATAGTTAAATTCATAATGATCAGCTTTGACTTCATTGCACTTGCACGCAACTCATAAGCATTTAGTGTTTCTCTGTAAATTTTCATTTTTGGACGGGGGTATGATTTCAAATCCATAAAGACATTTTGGCTTCTTTTTAGAAAAAGAAAGTTAAATGTTAAACTGAAATGTAAAAAAAAAAACACTTCAGGTAATTTTTTTTAAATTGCATGACCGAAATGAAACTGACCTCAACGCTGACACCTTTCTGCACCTTTCGTTGTTCTTATCTAAAATGATGTTCTCTGTTCTGTATCTTCTAAAATGATATTCTTTGATTCCTCATCCTCCTGCGGTGAAAATGCCTCAATGGAAGGCCGAAACACATGGTGGGTAATGAGGACATATTCTTTATGAGCAGGGAGAAGACATTATGACAAAATGAATCCCGCTTCGGAGAAACATCTCATGGCAGACATTAATAAGACTGCTGATTGAGATAAACAGACTTTATTGCTTTGATTGTTTTGTTTTTTTATTTCATTTTTTCTAACTGAATTGCTCTAATACATTTAAAGGACATTTGGTGCTTCAAAACAATGTTTTGCTTTCAGCCTTCTTCTCAAAGGAAAAACATTGGATAAAAAATTGGATTATGCACTTGATAACCCTAAATGGATATTAATATTAACTTTTAAAAATGTAAAATATTAAAATATTTCATTAATATTAAAATATGTTATTCTATCTATTCTTTTATTTTAATCTTTTATATTTGGAAATGTAATTGAAATGAAAATGTTTGACTTATTGCATGAAAAGCTAAATAACAATAAAATGAAATCTATTAATCTCACTCTATTATTATTATTATTATTATTATTAGCCATATCCAGTGTTATCCCATGGTTAGTAATTTCAATCTACAATCAACAGGGCCTATAGGCTACTAAAAGAAGAGAAACTCTTTAATTGGAGACCGTGTTAAAACTCTGACTTAATCCATGATTTGGATGCATTGTGTGGAACATGGCAAATGTCTGGAGACATGAAGCCCCTTTTCAACGGTAAGGATTAAAGAATGACAGTGTACAGTTGAATGACACAGAGAATAAAAACCAGTTTGACAGAACAATGAAAACCAGACACTGTAGCATGAGTCAGCCCGACAGCAAATGCAGCAATATTTCTTGAAGAAAGGAAAAACGTAGCCTACCTGTGGCAACATTTTTGCAAAACGCGTACACAGGAGACAAAACCCACCCGTGTTAACAAAAGCAAATGTGACACAAAAACGCAATCATAACTATGGCATTTTAGCTTTTTTTATCGTGACTCGTCTTTCATTGGATTCGTAGCCTACCCGAGTTCACCGCATCACAAGTACATTCTATACCAGCTGAGCTATACATCGAACAAGCTAAGTAGGATATATATCAGTAAAACCGAACATGGAGCTGGTTAAGTGATGCAAACTCCAAAAAATATTCGTAATATTCATACATGGTAAAGTGTTTTTAGGTCATAACATAATTGAGCAAGGAGCCGCGTGAAAACAAGTCTTTATTATTCTGTAATCTAGGGCTGAAACGATTCCTCGAGTTACTCGAGTTACTCGATTACAAAAATTCCTCGAGGCAAAAACTCTGCCTCGAAGCCTCGTTAAATTCCTATGACGCGCACTTTACGCGCAGGGATCTGATTGTTTCATACGGACCGTTGTTCAATGTTCAGGAAGCACACCATAGCGCGTGATACATTTTGAATTTAGTTGGCGCGATGGCGGAAAGAGTAAAGATAAACGCAACTTTTAAATACATAATTACATTTTTAAAAACAAAATTATAGGCTTAAGTGCAGGGTCCGAAAGTTGGTCGTTTTGTCGCTATGGTTACACACACGGTGGCGGTGCGCTCAAAGTAATCTGTCAGTTGTGCAGTTACCCAAAATCTCCTGAAGGAAGTTAAAACCCATCATGTCACTGAAATGTGTTTTTTAAATCAACTGATCAAAGTGCTCGTTGCCGCTGCGATCAGTGGCGCGGATACAGTGTTTTCTCGTGTGGCTCGCGCACACACCGCTCTATCTTTCACTCGGACGCGCGCTTCAATCTGTTGCGGCAATGCATCACATGCTTTAACTTTTATGTAGCCACGCAACAATAATTTCAGCATGCATTCACTGTATACACCGGGACGTGATGGAGGAACAAATATTGTATTGGTAAATGGACTGCATTTATATAGCACTTTCATAGACCTATGGCCACCAAAGCGCTTTACATAGCCTCACATTCACCCATTCACTCACTCATCCACACACCGATGGCGGTGTCAGCCATGCAAGGCGCCATCCAGCTCGTCGGGAGCAGCTGGGGTTAGGTGTCTTGCTCATGGACATCTCGACACTTGGTCAGGTGGAACCGGGGATTGAACCACCAACCTTTCGGTTTGTAGACAACCTACATGAACCACTGAGCCACTGCCGTCTTTGCGAGACCTTGTTTGTACGTCACGTCTGCCAAATAATTACAGACAACAACAAAAAATGAAAATCCCCAGCCTGCTTCTCCAAATCCACTCATACTTTTGGGGAAGACATTATAATTGGCTACCAAAGTAATTGAGCATAGAACATTTTCAATTAACAAAAAATATAATACTACAAAACGTGCTAATATACTTAGCCTAAGTGAAAAACAAAATGCCGTTCTTTTTCTATTTAACAAAATGCATATTTGCAATAAAACATTCCCCTTTTCAAAGCTACATAGGTGTCTCCAATGCATGCAATTTGAAGTTAAATTGCAGTTAAATGCAATCCTTTTTTTAATGTTGTATTAAGAAGACAAAACTAAGGCCAAATGGCCTTTACTATTTAAGTTTGTATTGATAGTTTTACATGTTATACATGTTTTACAGTAAGTTGACTTGTATTGACAACTTGACAACTGTATTGTTATATAATTGTTGGCACTGGCACTTATAAACACTAAATGGGTAAAAATTGCAATAAATAGGCTTAGTTTTGGAGCCAAATGTTGGAGTTGGAATAAATACCTCTGTTTTTTTAGTTTTTTTTTGAGAAATAAAAGCCAAATGCTTGATCATTTTACAGCCACATCATTTTCGTTATGCATTATTTGTTTTGGACAAAAAATTTTTTTATCCGATTACTCGATTAATCGATCGATTAAGTGCTAGATTAATCGATTACAAAAAGAATCGATAGCTGCAGCCCTACTGTAATCTGCCCCGGTAATCATAATTGTGTGTGAAAACGATTTTTCTTGCTGTTTTACTTGCTTGCTGTTTTTTACTGCCTCTTTAGTGTTCATTTCTGTTAGAAAACTAGTGATATGTACGTATTGGTCCGTATTTTGTAAGGGCGGGAATCTTTTGGTAGCCTACCTCACGATTCGATTTAAATCGATTCTTGAGGTCATGATTCGATTCTTGATTTTGAATCTAATATCGATTCGATATGTGATTGTAGTTTACTGTTTTGTTTTACTTCGATTATTTGACTGCGGTAGACAGTTTAATACCGGTAGGTCTAGAAGGGGGGGGAAATCCTACTGAATTAAATGTGAACCTTAAAATGTACTTAGTTTTTCTTCCCATTTTAGTCAACCTAATATTATAAAACAAATGCCCTTTAAGCTGACTACAATCAGTGGCGGATTTAGCAAATTGGGGGCCCATGGCGAAGGTATGTATTCGATTGAATGGTGGATAGGCAGGTAAATCTAATCTACGGGGAAGTAAAGGTTGGAGAGGAGAAAAAAAAAAACTTCCCCTTTAAACCCTGCATAGGCGTTCATTTTTCTCAAGAAATAAAAAACTCACATAATGCTGTAAACCTACATACAGCCCTATCAGCTGGTAGTATTTAAGGTTAAAAATAACTCAAATTAAACAATGCGTTTTTATTATAATAACAAATTTATAAGAAAAAAAAAAGTAATATAGTACACATATTTAGCAAAATACTCTATAGCTCTTTTTTCTAGCCAACTAACATGCTATAGTCTATATTATGGTCATTAAACGGCTTTCCTGAGGTAAATGTTATGTGACATAATTGTTCTCCAGCTGTTTTATTGACCCCTTTCCGCTGAAAAACACAGATTGATCGATATTATGTAAGTATGAGGAATATACATTTCGGTAAGTTGTACTGTATCTTTCAACATTGTTCATTCGTGTTTATTTACTAGCTAGTAGAGATGATCGGTTCACGTGCCGCTAGGGATCTGTCACGTCACATTTACAAGCGCCAAAACGGTATTTATAGTAAGTGAGTGAGAAGGGGTAAGAGGGGCGAACTGGGGAGAGGTGAGGTTGCATTTGGCTCTAAGCAAATCCACGTGTATCCATGTGAGTTACACCACTACATCCAACGTTATCCTCACCTATCGCCACTTCACAGCTAGCTGCTGCTGCTGTAGCGGCATGTTCAACGCTTTGGACGTTGTTGTTCCTGTCTGCATCCCCAACAGTAGCCGTAAAAAAGTTTGCAATCTTTGGCAGCGTTGCCAAATACTTATCTGCGTCTTTTCGCTTTGTTTTTCTTTTATTTGAGCCGCTTGGGTAACTTAGTTTCATTTTCGCGTTTAGACTCGTATTGCATCGTCTCTGTTTGTGTACTTCTCAGTCCTCTTGTCACTGCGTGTTTATCTTTCGCGCCGGGCACCGTTACGGACTAGTCCGTTTCATTGTGAAAGTAGGGGGTGTATGTGTAGGGACAGATAACCATGAACTGGACATTTTAACTACCAGCCTACTTCAATGTTTCAACGTATTTCTTAAGAATATTAATAAAATGTACCATGCTTTTGAAGCATTCGTGATGATAAGGGGCTTTTTCTTTTCTTTTTTTCTAAATTTTTTGGTTGGGGGCCCCCCTACTACGACCGCTGGTAGGGGGCCCCAAGCAGCTGCCTACCTATGCCTCTATGTTAAGACCGCCACTGACTACAATCATTACATACAGGCAGAATATTTTATTTAATTTTTTATATTAAAAATAGAAACAAAGAAGCACATTACAAACAATAGGACAAATACAATAGAAAAATACAAATTAAATAAAATAAGTTTTTCAGGTACAGTAGGTTTTTTTTTAACTGCCCTCCTACTGAAATTGAATAATCAAATGTAAAAATAAAACTATGTATAAACTTCACTGTATGCATTACATATAAATTGATTCATTTTAAAGCTAAAAAAAAAAAACAACAAAAAAAAACTTTTCATTAACATTTATGAAAGGTATGGCACAGTGTATGAGGCTGCAAGCTGTCCCTTTAAAGGGGTGGTTCGGGATTTTTGACATCGGACCTCATTTTTAAGTCAGCCTGGTTGTTATTCATCAGTGGAGACATTTAAAAAAAAAAATTATCCAGTCCTTATATTTGGATAGTTAGCCGATGCTAGGCTAGCGCGAGTCAATGGTTTATGTTAGCCAGCCATTAAAAACCGTTTTACCCACTCCACAGTGCACCAAACGCAAATCAATTATAACACTAGACTATCGATGTATATGTCCGTTGAGAGAATAATGTTAGAAATCAAACTTACCTTTCATCTCAATGATCCCAAAGGAACTAGTTTCTCAGCAGCTGCGGAATTTTACTTTGCTCCGGTTAGTAATGCGGCAAAAAGTAAACACAGAACAGAAGCGCACTGTAATCAGTGTACCAGCGGCAGGTAAATACACTTGCGTCATACACCGGCTCACTCGGTTGCCTAGGTAATCAATATCACTCCGCTGCTGCTGTAGACAAGGCTTATGATTACAGGGAACAAATTATAACTAATGCAATGTGATGAAAGGTAAGTTTGATTTCTAACATTATTCTCTCAACGGACATATACATCGATAGTGTAGTGTTATAATTGATTTGCGTTTGGTGCACTGTGGAGTGGGTAAAACGGTTTTTAATGGCTGGCTAACATAAACCATTGACTCGCGCTAGCCTAGCATCGGCTAACTATCCAAATATAAGGACTGGATATTTTTTTTTACAAAATGTCTCCACTGATGAATAACAACCAGGCTGACTTAAAAATGAGGTCCGATGTGAAAAATCCCGAACCACCCCTTTAAGAATGAATGCACTGATATAGTTACACATCCGATTTTCTCCCATTTGTTTTCATTCGCGTAGGATGCTAACCATAGGACACAACATACTCTGTACATTGAATACTCACAGTCCACATGATGATTTTGACATAATTGTGTGTGTGTAGCTGTGAAAGATAACTGAATTCGAGATGGCACGCCTGTGAGAGGTGGTCGTGGCATCTGTGCGTGTACTTCAGCTGTGTCCCATCAGCGCGAGCACCACATTGAGTCCTTGTTCGCGGCTTATTGTGATTAACGTCAATAACTGTAAGTAACTTTAAGTACTGCAAAGTTGAAGCGTAACACTTGAGGAAATCGATTTTTGAAATTTGTGAATCGATACAAATCTATAGAAGATAGAATCGCGATTCATATACGAGTCGTTTTTTTCCCGCACCCTAGTATTTAGAATTTTGCAAAAAATTTGCCACAGGTAGGCTACGCGTTTCCATTGAGCCTGTATGTAAACTCCAGCCATATTTGCCTGCAGTAAACCACTACAATTATGTTTAAAGTGACAAAGATATATTATATAGGCCTGGTTCTTGCGAGTTAGCTTTATAATGTTCAGAATTTTAAATCTGTTTAGCTCTGGTTAAAGTTTGCATGTGTGTGGTCTGACATCATCAGCCATGCTGCAGATGTGCTGTTTGGTGTGTGGGTAATTGTGTGTTTTTAGCTCAAATTTGTCTTGTCTTGGAGATGAGCACATAGAAAAATAGGTAGGCTATGTTGCCATATCTACAATACAACAGCAAATAGAAAATGTGACTTTTTCAACGGTGTTGAGTAAAGATGCACCGATTACAATTTTCTAGGCCAATTTTTCATTGAGTTTGACCTGCCGATACGGATTTCATTTTTTCTAACCACTTTACAGCACACACAAATATTTATTTTCTATCTTTTCTTTAATAGAACATTTTACATTTTGCATTTCTGTAGTAGGCTAATTGATTTCTGTTTGTATTGGATTTCTTGAAATAATGTATCAATAGGATTATAAATAGCAGTTATGATATGACATTCTGTGACAGTCTGTACTTTTTATTAATTTAAATGCATTAAATTAACTTTATCAACTATAAAACATGACATCACCCTTTAGCAAACTTGGCTATGAAATGCAATAACTGAAAAAGTATATTAGATTTTCGTTATTTTATTTCCGTTGCAAAACAGGCACATAAAGAGTAAATAAAAACAAGATGAAATGCATAAAGAGCTCCACAAAATACATCTGGATTATCATGCCCATAAATAATATTTGTGTGTTGGCTATGGCTATATAGATTATTTTTAGTTGCACTGAATATGATGATTGCATAATGAATGAACAATTCAATACTCCCACCCAACGCCGCCATGTTTTAATATTTTTTTCCCTAATTTTAATTAAAGCGAACACACAATTAACTAGCCTATATAATAATTTGTTAGCCTACCTGATTTAGTAAATCGTGCATGGCCACGTTGTAATAATTCTTTCCCTTGTTTTAATAAAAATAAAGGATTAATTACTTCAACAATAATTTGGCCTAAATGAGAGAACAAATTCTTAAATTTATGGGAAGGAAATCTTCGTGGTGCAACCCGGTCACACTAAATGCGTCTCTATAGCACACATTGTGTTTATCGTGCAATTTATACGCGAAAATGAGTTTACGTGCATATGATACGCATGGATAGGTTTAGTAGTGGTGTGGGGTACATAGACCTATGTATTATACGAGCTTGGGTAGGATTAGTGTTGTGGGATGCATGTGTATTGCACGCAATAAAATGCGCATATCATATGCATGCGAAAACTGCATATAGGGCCTATCATATGCACATAACTCATTTTCAGGTATAAAGAGTGGGGTACAACACAATAGCTACCTTACCTATCTAATTCATTATCGTAGGCCTATAGCTCACCTTTTGCTGCACTGTTTAAGTAGCACATATCCTAGTGCTTTCTGCCAATGTGCCGCTTTAGATTCTAATATGAATCTTTGCTAACTCTTTGCTAACTTTGCTAAATCTTTGTCTCTCCACACTCCAATTTCTTCTCCCTGCTCGTTCTTACCTTTAAGACTTGCAACTTCACTAAAACAATATTTGAACTCCATGACCTATTGCTCCACTCGTGCTTGGCTATTAATTTTTCAGACTGTCTCGAACTAGCAAATCACCAAAGTGCATTCTGGGTTGAGTGAGCGGCCGAGTGCATTTGAAAATCGGCCAATTCCGGTCACCAGCCGATCAATCGGTGAATCTATAGTGTTGAGAGCAAGAGAGAGAAGAGGCTGACACTGTTGGCCACCCAGTGTGAGGGGCTCAGAGCTGAGATGTGATCTGCTTCAAAAAAAGACAGCAGGAAAAAAAGTGAGTGGAGAGTTTTTACTTGAGATAGAAGTTATGAGTCACATGAAGTTTCCCTCAGTTTTCTGAGCAATTGGGTTCATTAAAAATAATTATCATAATTTTGTATCTTATCTAAAAGACAGGTAGCTTTTTCCCCCTTTTTAAGCAGCTGTTATCAAGTTTTTTTTTTTGTTTTTTTTTTATGACAAAAAATTTCCCTTACTCGAAATGACATCACAATTCTGAAGTGCGAAACAGAAAATGCTTGAGCCAACTCAATAAGTGAACACGTGTGTGTGTGTGTATATATATTTTTATTGACCCTGGACCACAAAACCAGTCACATGGGTACATTTTTTGAAAAGCTGAATAAATAAGCTTTCCATTGATGTATGGTTTGTTAGGAAAGGAAAATATTTGGCTGAGATACAACTATTTGAAAATCTGGAATCTGAGCATGCAAAAAAAAACAAAAAAAACAATTTTGGACAATTCCGGTATTTAACACTTTGAGTCTATTTTGTAGTTTGTTTTGGATGAACAAGAGTGATGGACAAAGAAATTTTGACAATGGTTCCTGTCTCGACTTTTTGACTATTTTAGAATTGCCCATGACCGCTTTAGAATGGGAGTCTACTATGGCCATGCACAAACATGCCCTTAAAACAACCCTTAACGTTCGTTTTCAAAACTGTGCAACTCACCGAGTGGTTAGTGGTGTTCGTTGATGTTCCAAAACAAGTAGCGTAGCGAAATACAGTTTCTGTCGTGTTTTATTTGGCATTTTGTAAAATCCCATTGATTTCCGTTGGAGGACTCATTGCTCGTTGATATTACTGCGCTACCGGAAACGGAAAGGGGGCTGTTTACATTTGGTTGTAGTCTTTTAGGTCTTTTCGCTCGGTTCTCTGTCTCTCAGAAGGCTAGCGTGAGCAGAGCAACGGAAGTTGCTGAAGAGCGGAAGTTTATACGCGGTTGTGAGGTATCTGAAAAAATTGTTCCACTATAGAAAAATAAACGGATTGAAATCATACATTGCGCCGATATATTTGTTTTTAATCATCAACGAACACCACTAACCACTTGGTGAGTTGAACAGTTTTGAAAACGAACGTTAAAGGTATAGCGGAGGATTTTTTTACTTCCGGGTGGATAGTGTATACTATTGGTCCTCCTAATTGTCAATCATTCTGGTGAATCAATCAAACTTATTCAAAAAGTGGAGAGGGTGGGTCTTATCTAAAATCGGAAAGATCCTCCGCTATACCTTTAAGGGTTGTTTTAAGGACATGTTTGTGCATGGCCATAGACTCCCATTCTAAAGCGGTCATGGGCAATTCTAAAATAGTAAAAAAGTCGACACAGGAACCATTGTCAAAATTTATTTGTCCACCACTCTTGTTCATCCAAAACAAGCTACAAAATAGACTCAAAGTGTTAAATACCGGAATTATCCTTTAAGAAAATCTCCTTTAAAGTTGACCATTTATGTTCACTCTTGTGCTGCATTCACTCACAAAAATAAATGTTTTATATATTTACGATAGGAAATTTATAAAATATATTCATGGAACATGATCTTTACTTAATATCCTAATGATTTTTAGCATAAAAGAAAAATCAATAATTTTGACCCATACAATGTGACCCAAAGTTGGCTATTGCCACAAATATAGGCTAACCGTGCGACTCGTGACTGGTTTTGTGATCCAGGGTCACATTTATATTATAACTATTCGGCTGAAATGTTGTAAGGATATGTAACAGACCTAATGTTGATTAATAGCAGTGGTGACGTTCTACAATGTTGTACGTTAACGTTGTACGTCCCAAATGTGTAGAATAGAATAGAATAGAATGAGGCATTTATATAGCGCTTTCATATGTACTACTGTACACCCAAAGCGCTTTACAATCATATCAGGGAATCTCTCCTCAACCACCACCAGTGTGCAGCATCCACTTGGATGATGCGACGGCAGCCACAGTACAACGGCGCCAGTGCGCTCACCACACACCAGCTATAGGTGGAGAGAGGAGAGAGAGTGATAGAGCCAATTCAATGTAAGGGGATTATTAGGAGGCCATGATTGGTAAGGGCCAGTAGGTGGAATGTAGCCAGGACACCGGGGTTACACCCCTACTCTTTACGAGAAATGCCATGGGATTTTTAATGACCACAGAGAGTCAGGACCTCGGTTTTACGTCTCATCCGAAGGACGGTGCTCTTTGACAGTATAGTGTCCCCGTCACTACACTAGGCTTGCCACGATAGACGGTGTTGACGGTGTTACCGGTTTTAAGACGCAATACCGGTGACATCGCTTTTCCACCGTGACACCGTCCCCATATTTTTTTAAATTTTTTTTTTTTATTATTAAATATTTATTTGAATTAAATGGAAAATATAATTCTAAATAATTTACTTAAGACGAGAGCATGCACTATAATTAAAAACTGAACATAGCTAATGCGTCATCTTTCATTTATCACGTGAGGAGAACGAGAGGAGTCGAATTTACAGAAAAAGAATGGCGGACGATTTAGTGTCGAAACGCAACGCAAAAGCGCCTGTTTGGCAATAATTTGGGTTCAAACCAAATGCAAAAAGGGAACCTGAAAATGTTAATGAGGCTATCTGCAAACTTTGCCTGACAAAGGTGGCAGCATCTGGAGGAAACACAACTAATTTATACACGCATCTTCAAGCGCACCACAAAAATGAGGCTGCCAAATTGGGCAATGCAGTAAAAAATCGACCGCAGAAGCCAGACGAACAGGTGCAGCCATCAATTAGTGATGCATTTAAGCGATGCACAAAATATAAGAGGGACAGTGTGAGGTGGAACAAATGCACTGATGCAGTGACCAAGTATCTCTGCAAAGAAATGGTGTCTTTCAACACAGTTGAAAAACAGTCTTTCAAAGACCTCGTAACCACACTCGACAGCCAGTATGAATTGCCTGGACGTACATATTTCTCAAAAACAGCTGTTCCACGTGCCTACAACCGTATCCGTGGTGAGCTGCAACAGGCCATTTCCACCACAGTCGAGTATTTTTCGCTTACAACCGATATGTGGTCGAGTACAAAAATGACACCTTACATGTCGCTAACTTTCCATTTCATTGACACGGAATGGACACTGGTGTCAAAATGCCTCCAAACAAGTTTTTTGCCACAGGACCACACTGCTGCTAACTTGGCCGATGCTTTGGATGAGGCTCTGCATGACTGGGGATTAAAAGAGGATAATGTGTCTTGTGTCACGACTGACAGTGGAAGCAACATTAAAGCGGCTGTTCGTAATTTAGGCTGGCCCTGGTTAAGCTGCTTTGGGCACAACCTGAACCTAGCTGTGTCCAACACTATTGAGAAGACGGAGAAAGCCCGTACGGACCGTGCCCTTTCTGTTTGTCGCACAATAAACGGCATGTTCTCTCACAGCTGGAAAAGGAGAAGGGAGCTGCAGAAAGCCCAAGTCCACCTTGGCCTCCCAGAGCACTCGCTCGTCACAGTAAGTTTACTCTTAGTTCTTATAAAAAGTCTTTAGTATAGTAAATAAAATATTATAAAACATATTGTAAATAAAATAAAATAAAATAAAGATTATAATTAAACTGCTTTAAAGTAGTTTACTTTAAAGGATATTCGGCAGAAAACCGCGTTATCCTTTGCAGAACAGCTTAAGAGAAAGTTTGAGATTTTTTCGTGCACTTTTTCGGAAATTCCGGGTTTCATACCACATCTTATGTTTTTTTTTATTATTATCATTGGTGGTAATAATAATAATAATAATAACAATAATAATAATGGATTTATTTTCTCCTTGAGGACTGTGCAACTCGCTGGGGCTCTAAGCAAAAAATGATTGATAGGATGCTAGAGCAGAGGACGGCCATCAATCGAGTTCTTGCTGAAGATCGTAAAGTCAATGTGAGCATCACATGGCAAGATGAGGATGTGTTGCAATCGCTGAACAAAGCGTTAAAGCCAGTAAGTGAGTTTACCGACATTCTGTCGGGAGAGAATTACGTAACCGCGTCATCTCTTCTCCCTGTGCTGCGTCTCATTAAAGAGGACACGTTGGCCCCATCGGATGATGACAGCCAACTGACAGCCAACCTTAAAGCCGGCATCGTGTCTATTTTAGACGAGAAATATAAAGCTCTGCCAGAAGCAAGCCAGCAGCTTATGCGCAAGACAACATTCCTGGACCCGCGCTACAAAGGTGACTATGACTCGAATGTCGAAGAGATCAAGAAGATGATAGAGGAAGAAGCGGTCATCCTCGGTAGGAAAGCGCAGTCAGTGCACTCCATGAGAGAAGAGGGAGAACAAAATGAGGAAGCCGACATCGTGGTCGACCCACAGCCCAAAAGAAAAAAAACGTTGGCCAGTTTATTAAAAAGAAAATCAGACACTGTGACAGTTAATTTGACTATTCCAGAAATGGTGGTGTCGGAAATCTCCACCTATGCTCAGGAATCCCCCATTCACGCAGAGCAGGATCCTCTGGCCTGGTGGAAAGAGAACCAAAGTAGGTTCCCCCTGTTGGCAAAGGTAGCCAAAAAGTATCTTTGCGTGTGCGCAACAAGCTGCGCATCCGAGAGAGTGTTCAGCACGATGGGGAACATAGTGAGCCCCACAAGATCCCATCTTAAGCCAGAGATGGTCAACATGTTGGGTTTCCTGGCAAAAAACATGTAGACTGCACTGTTAATAAATAACAATTTATAGTGTTTTTGTTTATTTATTTTTAATTTTTTTTAAGACTGCTGACTTGTCATTTTTGTAGCCTGATGTCATTTTGGAAGTTTTTCTTTTATATTCGTTTCTTGTTCATTCGTTTAATCGTATTTAAACGTTTTGCAATTTATTTATTTATCTTTCTATTTTATTTTCTTATTCATTTTAAAAACATTCTAACATAGGCTACGAAATAAACGTTCTATGGTGTTATTTGTTTGGTTCCAACTTCCACAGTTTTTTCAGCCTGTAGCATTGTTGTTGTTTTTTTTTCGTTATGTTAATAAAAGTTATGTTTAATATCAGTGTTTTTTTTGTTTTTGTTTGTAGTTTCGTTGTCGTCCATTCAAACAATTGACGCGCGAATTGCCAATTCCCGCAAAACTGAAAGTGAAAGTATAATACGCACGCATTTATAAGCTATTTAAAAGCAGAAAAAAAGAGGAAAATAGGAAACCCCCACCCCCACGGTGATACCGGTATTACCGGTGTTGTCACATGTCGATTAACCGGTGGAGAAATTTCCTCATCGTCACAACCCTACACTACACTGGGGCGTCAGGACCCACACAGACCACAGGGTGAGCGCCCCCTGCTGGCCTCACTAACACCTCTTCCAGCAGCAACCTGTTTTTTTCAGGAGGTCTCCCATGCAGGTACTAACCAGGCTCAGCCCTGCTTAGCTTCAGTGGGCAACCAGTCTTGGGCTACAGGGTGATATGGCTGCTGGCCATATCACCATATGACACAGCCGTATGACACAGTATGGCCATATACTGTGTGGCCATATGACACAGCCGTAGTGAGGCTGTGTCCCAATTCAAAGGCTGCATCCTTCGAAGGACTTGGACTTCAACGGAGCTGCCTTCAAAGGCCACAAAGGTTGGACGAGCATTGTTAGAAGGGACGGTCTAGCCTATGGAGGTCTGTTCTTGTTGCCTAGGTTGATGAGTAAAAAAGTACCTGTGGTAAAATTTTTGCAAAATAGACTAGGCAGAATTTCTGAAAATGTGCTTATTTAAAGTGCTGGAGGCATTTTGTGATTATTTATATTGTACAACATTTCCAGGGGTATTAAGGGGTGCTGAATCCAAATCTGCTGTATATGAAGCTCAAAAATGTCCCAAAATGCCTCAAAATTGAGAAATTCAAAATGGCCGCCACCACCAGGCTTAAATCTATTTTTCAGTATATCTTTTTGACTAAACAAGGTTCAAACATGAAATAAATGTGCTTTTGTAAGTTTTCCTACTTGGGCAATTCAATGCCATATTCAGATTTGAGATGTAATGTGAAGAAACTGCTTAGATATTGCAAAAAATAGTTGTTTTTAACTATGAACTATTATTAACTAATTAATAATTAAGTTATTATTATTAATATTATCAGGCTACTTTTACTTAGTTTGTATTTTGTTTTGAGGTCAAATGTGTCAAATGTACTGTAATGCACTCCCCCACCTTTGCCCTCCCCAATATCACCCCACCCCTCCCCCAAGCTTAGCCTTTCTCACACTTCTCAGAACGGCTGATCGGAAACATAAGACAGCTAACAGGTAAAGTCATGTCCAGTGTATATTTTCATAATGTGACATGTTTTCATAAACATCCCAAGGGGATCAATAACTATTCTATCTATATATCTATCTATCTATCTATCTATGTAGTTTAAATAATTGCAGTATATATTTTAGCATTTTTGATCACTAAAAGAAGCCTATTAGTGCGATTAGCTAGATGACATCAAAGTCAGTAAACTTAACACACTTGCTTTTACACTGACTGATTGGAGGAAAAACTTTACATTTATTTCATTTAAAGGTGCTCTAAGTGATGTTTGGGTGACGTCACTTCTTGTTGACGCTTAAAGTATTGTCAAACAAAATGGAGGCTAGCTAGACCCTCCCTCCTCCTCATCCGCACACTAACTCCCCAAACCCCACCCCAAATCCTTCTTGTTATTGGCTGGAACAGTTTGTTATGTTTCGTGGTGCGGGTTAGCCCAGTTTGTTTTTGTTGCTGTTTGTGGAGCCTGTGGTGTCTGCAGAGACCACGTTTTTTTACAGTGTGTTCAGGGGACAGGTAGCTACGGATAGTGAGGAGATGTTTGCTGTATGTGACAAAAAATGTTTTGGCCTAAAAAATGCGTGACATTGCTTAGAGCACCTTTAATTTATTTAAATGTAAATCTCGTTGGGTATTGTTCTACTTGAACCATTCAATCCCTTTTAGTAATCCTTCATGATTTTATTTTTTTTTCTATTGAAAGGCCTCCCACGGCCCACCTACAATACCTCCGTGGCCCAAGTTACCAATAGATACCAAACGAAGTTCATCTGCATCCACCCCAACTCTGCAAAATGTTACTCTACGGAGCAAAATACCTCCAATAGATTGGAAGCAGTGTATCTTTTACCAACAAGATCAGAAAGAAAAACTACATCTCATACAAGAAATGAAATTTCTCCACAAACGGCAACAAAAACAAACTGGGCTCACCCGCACCATGAAAAATAACAAACTGTTCCAGCCAATAACCGACAAGAAGGATTTGGGGTGGGGTTTGGGGAGTTAGTGTGCGGATGAGGAGGAGGGAGGGTCTAGCTAGTCTCCGTTTTGTTTGACAATAGTTCTTATTCGATCTACGTCATCAATGTTCGCGGCGGCCATGTTGTTGACATAGAAACCACGGCAACTGTCAATCTGTCAATTGACAAGCGAGGCAGCGTCGGTATTATCCATGGCATTATCGCTGTTTTTTTTTTTTTAAACAGCGCGATGGTGTGTTATGTAATACACGGCTGTTCTAACAACAGCAATAAGAACCCCGGAGTTAGTTTTTATGCGATACCGACTGTCAGAAAACGTGAAGGGAAGGAAACAGAGGAGTTGAGCCAGCGCAGGAGAGACTTGTGGCTAGCTAGGATAAATATAGGCTAAACTTTCAGCTAACTCCCCACAGCAAAGTCTGTTCCCATCATTTTACCACATGATTGGGGGGATGTAAAAAAAAATATTGCATGACAATAAGTGTATTGTGATTGTCAAAACATTTTAGTAACTAAACTGATTTTTTTTAGGTTTAGTGACAACATGTTGCAATGTTTACATGGTACAATTTCTGGTAAGCTAACGTTACGCTTTTTTTATTATTTCAATTCAATTCAATTATTGTGATTTGATTTAATATTGACTCATTTGGATAAATATTAGGTAGGCTACACAAGATAGGCGTTAATTTTTCTCAAGAAAAAAACAACTCACCTAATGCTGTAAACATACAGAGAGACATATAATGCGTTTTTTTTATTATAATAACAACTTTATTTAATGATATAAGTACAAATATAATAAATATGTAATATAGTACACATACTTAGCTAAATACTCTCTATAGCTCTTTTTTTCTAGCCAACTAACGTGCTATAGCCTATATTATGGTCATCAAATGGCTTTACTGAGGTAAATGTTATGTGACATAATTGTTCTCCAACTGTTTTATTGACCCCTTTGTTTGATTGATTGGTCGATATTATGTATGAGGAATATACATTTTGGTAAGTTGTACTGTATCTTTCAACATTGTTCATTCGTGTTTATTTACTAGCTAGAGATGATCGGTTCACGTGCCGCTAGGGATCTGTCGCGTCACATTTACAAGCGCCAAAACTGTGTTTATTGTTTGAATTTCGTAATAAAAGTGACAGAATCTGAGAGCTGAGATTTTTTTATTATCATAAGTAACCTGCCCTGTCTAGTCTGTCGGTCTCCGTGTCCTCTTTGCTTCGCGATTTTTCTGTGCTTGAGAAAATGTATGTGGGGCGTGAGAGCGTGTGAAAAGTGTCAATTGCGTGTGTCTCACGGTGAATGCGTGAGAGTTGGCAGCATAAGTTACGGCTGGCAATAAGGACGGATCTTTCTTTACTTAAGACTATTGGGTCTATTTGATATGGGTCCACACCAATCAAGCTTATCTTCTCTTGATACCGAAGAGATGAAGCCATTAGGCTACTGCTCCCCTCAACTCAAATCTGCGTGCGGCTAGGGGCAGGACAGATGTCATGTCAACAATATGGCCGCGGTTAGCTACTTCCGGTGTTTGCAAATAAGGCCTATATTTTAAGCGTCAACAAGAAGTGACGTCACCCAAACATCACTTAGAGCACCTTTAAATGAAATAAATGTAAAGTTTTTCCTCCAATCAGTCAGTGTAAAAGCAAGTGTGTTAAGTTTACTGACTTTGATGTCATCTAGCTAATCGCACTAATAGGCTTCTTTTAGTGATCAAAAATGCTAAAATATATACTGCAATTATTTAAACTACATAGATAGATAGATAGATAGATAGATAGATAGATAGATAGATAGATAGATAGATAGATAGATAGATAGATAGATAGAAACGTTATTGATCCCCTTGGGATGTTTATGAAAACATGTCACATTATGAAAATATACACTGGACATGACTTTACCTGTTAGCTGTCTTATGTTTCCGATCAGCCGTTCTGAGAAGTGTGAGAATGGCTAAGCTTGGGGGAGGGGTGGGGTGATATTGGGGAGGGCAAAGGTGGGGGAGTGCATTACAGTACATTTGACACATTTGACCTCAAAACAAAATACAAACTAAGTAAAAGTAGCCTGATAATATTAATAATAATAACTTAATTATTAATAGGTTAATAATAGTTCATAGTTAAAAACAACTATTTTTTGCAATATCTAAGCAGTTTCTTCACATTACATCTCAAATCTGAATATGGCATTGAATTGCCCATGTAGGAAAACTTACAAAAGCACATTTATTTCATGTTTGAACCTTGTTTAGTCAAAAAGATATACTGAAAAATAGATTTAAGCCTGGTGGTGGCGTCCATTTTGAATTTCTCAATTTTGAGGCATTTTGGGACATTTTTGAGCTTCATATACAGCAGATTTGGATTCAGCACCCCTTAATACCCCTAGAAATGTTGTACAATATAAATAATCACAAAATGCCTTCGGGGTTCTGATTTTGTGAAAATTGACCCTGTCTAAAATACGTTGCATTGTGCACGTTTTAAAGTGAAATGTTCAGTGAGTGGCGCTAAAAGTGTTTAGTTTTTTTCCGGAACAGATGAACGTGAATATGGCAACGTTTTATTATGTTGGTTTTTATACATCACCGCAGTTCTGAATTGAAATGTCCGGTGAGTGGCGCTTAATGCTTTATCACGTTTTAAATAACATACACCTAAACTAAACCCTAAACCTACCCGATAGTGTTAACAAAAGCAAATGTGACATAAAAACGCAATCGTAACCATACCATTTTAGCTTGTTTTTTGAGCTCTTGTTTTTGTGCTCTTTTATCATGTCTTGTCTTTCGTATTCGAGCTCTCCGCCTTGCAAGTACAATTATACACCGAGCAAGTATGTCAGAGAAGCCGAGCATATTGAGCTGTTTAAGTGATGCAAACTCCAAAATGTGTTTGTTTACAAATCATGCACTACGGTAAAAAGTGTTTTGAGGTCATAACATAATATTGTGCAAGGAGCCGCGTGAAAACAAGTCTTAATTAATCCATAATCTGCCCCAGTAATAGGGTTGCCAACTTCAGAAAAGAAAAATGCGGGAAAATCGTGGTTCTTTACAGGAAAATAAGGCCTGGTCAAAACCTGGCCAGACAGTGAAAGGAATCTCCGGATCGAACCGGGAGCAACAGCAGAGAATTCTGTTCGCAAATCAAACAATAATTTGTCCCAAAAGAATAATTCATTCTTAATTTACAGTTTGTTATTCGTATGGTCTGATGCGCGTGAGTGTGGGCTGTGATTGGATGATGCGGTATCAGTCAGTGGTTAGATCAGCGCAGCACTCTATTTAATCGGGACAAGGGAGGTCCCGTATGGGACAAATAAATAAGACCCAAAATACGGGACGTCCCGGCTAATTCGGGACAGTTGGCAACCCTACCCAGTAATCATAATTGTGTATGAAAACTATTAAAAAGTGCTTACTGTTTTACTGCCTCTAGGGTTAATTTCTGTTGGAAACTGCAGTGATATGTACGTATTGGTACGTATTTTGTGTTTTGGAAAAATGTTGCTACAGGTAGGCCTACGTTTTTCTAATGAGCATGTGTTGGTTTTATTGTCCATCATTAAATGCATTTTGCCTGTACATAAACAAACCTTTATTTTATGTTATCGCAAATTAAAATCTATAAATCAAAATATTTATTGCATTTATGAAGAAAAGCTCTAGAGTTGACTAGAGTTTCTCCTAGTCAAGTCACATTTATATAGCGCTTTTTACAATACAGATTGTTTCAAAGCAGCTTTACAGAGATAACAGGTTTATTTACAGATAAAAAAGTTTGTTTCCAGAAGAAAATACTTCACAGTCCAGACTTTTTTGTTGTAAAAAAGTTTTTAATTTAGTTCATTTATAACATATAGCCTAGCCGCTCTGGAGTAAACCGTGATGTCATTGTCCAGCTCAGTTCAGTTCTTGTATAATAGTGTCAATGCAGGCAGATCAATATTATTGTTGAATATTTAATTAAATGTAAAATTGAATGTCCCCAACTAAGCAAGCCAAAAGCCAATGGCAACAAAGGTGAAAAGGCGAAAAAGCCGACCGTGGAAAGGAACCAAAACTCCATCAGGTGGCAGAATGGGGAAAAAAACGTGGGAGAAACCAGTCTCAGTCGGGGGGCCAGTTCTCCTCTGGCCAACGAACAAACAGTGTATGATTATGATTCAGGCAGCATTATAGGTCAGAAGTCAGATTGGATTGGAACAATCAGAATATTTCCAGTTCCATCTGGTTGAAGATCGGAGTCATCACGCCGGTATGGAGACGGGTTTGTTGAGGATCAGTGTCGATAGCTGTCGTGTCAATGAGGCCTTACAGGGGAGAGTCTAGTTGACACAATCTCTGCTGACACTTCAGGGATGCGCTGTGGTCGTGCCTAGGCGCAGGTCCTACATCTGATCTGGATACGGCCCGGATCCAGCTGACTACATCATGTGTTGTGGACGTGTCTAGGCGTAGGTCCACCATCTGATCTGGATACGGTCTGGATCCAGCTGATTACAGTAAACCTCGGAATAAGCAGAAAGACTAACATTAGCATAGATGCCATTCTTCTTAAGATGTAACGATTACATCGGGTGTTATAGGAAGTGTTCCCGGTTCCGGCTGACCTCATTTATGCAGTCTAATAATCATTTAACTGATTTGAATGTGTATGCCAGGTTATAGAGATGTGTTTTTAGTCTAGATTGTGTCTGCTTCCCGGACAATGTTAGGGAGACTATTCCAGAGTTTAGGTGCTAAATAGGAAAAGGATCTACCGCCAGCAGTCAATTTTGAATAGTCAATTATCAACTGGCCAGAATTTTGAGATCGCAATAGACATGAAGGACTATAATACGTTAAGAGCTCGCTCAAGTACCGGGGAGCTAAACCATTTAGTACTTTGTAAGTAATCTGCAATATTTAAAAATGTATACATTGTTTAATAGGGAGCCAATGCAGTGTTGACAGAACCGGGCTAATGTGGTCATACTTCCTGGTTCTAGTTAGAACTCTAGCTGCTGCGTTTTGGACCAGCTGTAGTTTGTTTATTATGCATGCAGGGCAACCAGCCATAAGAGCAGTCATTATTACAATAATCTAGCCTTGAGGTCATGAATGCATGAACTAACTGTTCCGTATGTTTCATTGAAAGAATGTCGTAATTTAGAGACAACTTTTTAAGATGGAAGAATGCGGTTTTACAGATGCTAGAAACGTGGCTTTCAAATGAAAGATTGGTATCAAAGAGCACACCCAGGTTCCTAACCGACGATGTAGACTTGACAGAGCAGCCATCAATTGTTACGCAGTATTCTAGGTTAGTACGTGCAGGCGGTTTTTGGTCTGAATTAAAACTGTTTTTTTCAGAATTAAGTAATAGGAAATACTAGTCATGCAAATTTTTATATCAGCTATGCATTCCATTAATTTCTTGAATTGGCAAGTTTCGTCGGTGCGCAAAGAGATATAGAGCTGAGTATCATCGGCATAACAGTGAAAACTAATGCCATGCTTCCTAATGATATCTCCCAAGGGTAGCATGTACAGAGTGAACAGCAGCAACGGTCCTAGCACTGAGCCTTGCGGCACTCCACACCGAACCTGCGATCGATGAGACATCTCTTCATTTACTGCTACAAACTGATAACGGTCAGATAAGTATGATTTAAACCATGCTAATGCAATTCCACTAATGCCAACATAATTTGAGTCTTTTTAAAAGAATTTTGTGGTCGACAATTTAGGACCCACTTTTAGCCTTAAGATGTTTTGTGATTGCGGCTCCAGATCTGGAAGCCATAGAAAGAATACATTTAATTAATAAAATTGTGTTTGCCTTCATTCATTAAAAAGCATTATCATTATTAGGCATACACAGTAGTCATAAATCATTACAATTCAAGTCTAAGTCATTTGTTGAAACCTGGAAGCCATAGAGAGAACACGTTGTTGTATTTTTTTTATTTATTTTTTTATTTAATACGAATATAATACAGTATTTATAATTAAATTATTAATTTTCTCTTTATTCATTAAAATGCATTGTATCAGCATAGTGCATGACAGTCGTAGTCATTCAAGTCTTATTATAATTAGTAAATCCTGAAAGCCAAAGAAAGAAAACATCGATATTGTTTATTTTCTTTAGACAATATGCAATATCACTCAATATTACATGACGCTGATTATTAAATACTACTACAAATTTGCTGTTGGTAATGCCGTAAATAAGTCCTACCTGTGGCGACATTCTCTGCCTTTTCTTTAAAAAAATTAAAAAAATGTATCGAGGTGAAATCTACATTAAAGTTTGTGATTAGCGAACAGGCTGTCAATTCTCTAAATAAGCTATTTCCTCACAAAAGCTGTTTATTCAGCGTAGCCTCTCTTCCATTTGATATCCATTAAAAAATGGCCTTGGGTACTTCTCAATATCCCTCCTCGTCTCCTCTCTCCTCCGTCCTCCATCCTATGACCCGGAAACCGATCGAGCACAGCCATCTTGAAGGACATCTCAATTCTCTAATTGCACCGCGAGGAGTCGAGGATCGAGGAGTAAGGAGGCTTCCTGAGGAGTCATGAGCGAGAATACACAGGTGTATCCTATGCGGAAGTGTTTTATCGACTAAACGTGACGCACGTATAAATTCTCCTCCCCCTTCACATTGGTCACAATCATTTTGATTTATACTTTACCTTTGCAGTTTCTATAAACCACACATCTCACATATTTCAACAGGGTATCTTGCTTTATTAATATTTATTATGAATTTCTTAAATAAACAAACTTCAACAACATAAGGGCAGATCCTCTGAGTGTTGCTGATGACGCGGTGAAGTGACGCTCGAATGATCAAGTATTCCAATGTATAAAAAAAGCTTTCATTCGATCCCTCCGTCCTCGCGTATTTTCCTTGCAGCCTTTCCTCGCATCCTACAGGGGGTGGAGCTGAGACGCGAGGAAAGGAAGCGAGGAAAGGAAACGAGGATGCACAAATAAGAATTGAGAAGCACCCCTTGTCTCCTTCCCTGCGTACCGCCAAAGCCGGAGCCTTAGCTTTAGCCATTATGCTTTTTTGGCTAAAGGTTGCAGGCTTGCCTTCCAGTGGCTTTGATTCAGTACTCTTTCAGAAGATCCGTAATAGTGCCCCCTGGTATATCAGTGAAAACACGGAAAGATAGAAAATTCTGTCACTAGCGGGGAAGCGTTGTGTCATAAATGACGGAAAATTGTCAATGGTGGGAAAATAGTTATTATATTAAAGCTCCTTTTAACAGTAAATGACTTAATCACTCCATGCCCTCCAATGTTTCAGTGGCATGTTTCCATGACGATAAGTGCTTTAAGCACATGAGGGCTGCTATGGTTTGCTTGAGGGTTCAGGTGAGTAGGCTAAAATCTTAAACAAGTCAGGCTTTGTCGGTTTGCCAGAAATAGAATAGTGCATTTGTTTTGTGTTAGACACAAGCAAGCAATCCATTTTAGCTCTTTTATATTGGTGTCTTTAAGTGCAACAGTTTCCTGTTACCATCCTTGTGGGTCGCAAAGAGAGTCAGAAACATGACTTATCTGTCAGCCTCCTTTCAGAAGTCTCTGACACACACTGCTGTGTCTGTTCTTGTGTGTTTGTTTTGCTGTCTGCTGTACTCGGTTTCGGGAATATACTGGCAGACCTGTTGCAGAAACAAATGTAATCCTATTCTTTTGATATCATTCCTCAGCATGATGCAGGTGAAACTGAGCAAAAATTGCAAGCTTTTGACATTTTCTTGCGCACGACAGTACTACCCCTAATTCTCAATCAGTCAATCAATCGATCTGTCTGTCTGTCTGTCCAAAAACTTTTCTTTTCTGGTTAAACATTGTATAGGCAGCGCAACGGTTTAATAAACTACAACAAAATGGAGCAACTTTGGGGAATATTGAAAGTCCCCCTGTGGTGAAAATCAAGTTTTTAATATTGTTTTTATGTCTGTGGTGTTTTTAATAAGCTTTAAGACAAACCAAGTGCAAATTCTTAAGTCAACACCATTGCTGAGAATCTTCTCTTTAAAACTGCAGTGAAACAGTCTAAAAAATACAGTTTGAAATCACAGTTGTTCTCTACGTCACAAATATGTTGTAGATGTATAGATGCAGAATATTCTGCAAAAATAGATGCAGAATAATTTTTTTAAGTCTTAATAAAAACCCTTTTCTAAATTTGGACTATTGTTGTGTACTTAAAATATTTGTAAATTTAAAATTTAATTTAATTTTTTTATTATTATCGTCAAAAAAAGATCTACTGACATTCGGACTGCCAACCAATCCGCTGACTGTCTGACAGTTACAAGGTTGTGCTGTTGAGGCTCGCACAGCCTAATGAGGAGAAATGGAAACAAATGAGCGCAGTTCACACAAAGAAACCTAATGAATATACAGCGTAGGGCTGGGCGATATGGCCTAAAAAAAAAATCCCCGATTTTTTCACAAAAAATCTGATTTACGATTTAAATCGATTTATTTTTCTTCCCTTACTTAAAATCAATCTGCAGATGACAAAGAAATTGTTCAAAACAAGTTTTAACTTTATTTTGTTTTGATTTTCCCTTCTGGGATTTGATTTGGATTCCCCCCTTAAAAAGTTAAAGTGCAATCAGAAGCAACAAGCCAAAAAGACAAGATGGCAGGCCCTGCCTTTGTAAACAGTGAAAATGTAACATAACATAACGTAACATAACATGAAATGGGTGGATTGGGATTGGGGGGGAACGTGATTTTTTTTTTTTACATCACAATAAAGTGTATTGTGATTGTCAAAACATTTGGTGACTAAACAGAATTTTATTAAGTTTAGTGACAACACAATGTTTACATGGTACAGTGACTGGTATGCTACTGTTTTTATTATTGCTTTCACAATTTCAATTCTTGTGATTTGATTCTGATCTTGATTCAATATCGATTCCTTTGGATAAATACTAGGTACAGTAGATACATGTTAATTTAAAGCCCTGTCAGCTGGTATTATTATTAAAGGTTAAAAATAACATCTCAAATTAAATATAATGCGTTTTTTTTTATAATAACAACATTATAATATTTTAATGATATAGGTAAAAATATAATAAATATGTAATATAGTTATCATATTTAGCAAAATACTCGTCTCTACAGCAATTATTTTAAAGTCCAACTAACGTTCTATGGTCATTAAATGGCTTTCCAGAGGTAAATGTAATGTTACGTGACATTGTTCTCCAGCTGTTATTATAGACCTCTTTCCGCAGTTGAAAAACACAGATCGATCGATTTGATTTCATTTCGGTAAGTTGAACTGTATCTTTCAAATTACCTATTGATCATTCGTGTTTATTTAGCCTAACGTACAATTAACTAGTAGTAAAGAGTAACAGATGATCGGTTCACGTGCCACTTGAACTCTGTCAGCGATCTGTCAAGCGCCAAAACGGAGTTTATTGTTTGAATTTCGTCATTAAATCGACAGAATCTGAAAGCTGAGAATTTGTTTCATTGCAATAGTAACCTTCTCTGTCTTGTCTGTCGGTGTCAGTGTCCTCTTTGCTTAGCGATTTTTCTCTGCGTGAGAAAATGGATGTGTGGCGTGAGAGCGTGTAAAAAGTGACATTGCGTGAGTCTCACGGTGAATTTGTGAGAGTTGGCAGCCCTGCGGATTCAGTTTGTAAGACTGTAGGCTGTTTTTTGGCGGGTGTGCTTGTGCTGCGCGGGGGAAGGGCTGAGCCCGTTCGGAGCTACGGGAGCCCAGAGGGGAGCGTCGGCGAATGTTAAAGAGAAAACCGATTTTCATTCAAACAAATCGACCTAAACTACACATTCGAGTTAATCGATAAAATCGATTTATCGCCCAGCCCTAATACAGCGGTTAAAAAAATCATGTGGAGTTTTTATATTTATAACATATGATACAGTTAAGCAACATTACACGACCACGAGTGCTGAATACCATCACGATTGAAAATGTGACACTGATTTCATATGACAGACAGTTCAATAAACAAGTAATTAATATCAAGTCACTTACATTTTAGACAAAATATTGACTGTTTTTGTTCTATTTGAGCAGCGAAAGTAGTTCCAAACAAAGATCACAGCAGAACCACAGCGCATCTCACCGGAAAACATAACCGCATTACTGAATGATTCAGCACTTTGAATGAATCGGTTGAGTCAAAGATTCAGTGACCCATTAAACAACTGCCTCATTCCTGAACGATTCAGCCGTTTGAACTAGTGATCGACCGATATATCGGGCCGATATTTGCGGGTTTTACATATATCGGCATCGGCCGATACGCGGCTGCTGCGTTCGCTGATAGTTTTTTCCTGCCATTATTTACAGACAGGCGTCCGCAGGCAGCTCTGTGTTGCTGGAGACGGCCTCTTCAAGACAACGGTAAGTTTTAAACTTTCAAAGCATCTTTTAACTGTTTGTGTACAATATTTGGTGTTTGGCTGGTTAAGGATGAGTGCTACCAGAATGGTGTGTCGATTAGAACACAGGAATGAGTCCAGAAGTTACTTCTCAATTGATTTATTGCCATTTGCTTTCTTTCTTCATTGTCCCATTTCCTTAATGTGGCTTTACAATTGCTGCATATTGCTGGTGTCTACAATCTACAATCAAACTTTACTGATACAAATCATTATAATAATAATAATTATACATTCACATAACCATAAAGAAAATCTTTAACCAAATTAAACAAATCAACAGTTATCAAATTAATATCAATACAAAAGGTTTAAATAAACTTACAAAAGTCATAGACGCAGCAAACACATGCAGCAAACGGTCAGCACAAAGAGAGACACACTAGTGAGGTTGATCAGATGAAGAAAGTTCCAGGAAGTAGGCGTGTCTCCCAATAGAGTGACAGGAGAGTGACTAATTGGGATTTTTAACAGCCACCCCAAATATGACAACATATTTGTCCAAAGAAATCCCACTCATACAGTAGGATCAGTGGGAAAGGCAGGAAGAACGATTAATCGGCTAACTGGACGGATAAATTGTTTGCCATTTATGACGATCTCAGCCACTCGAATGCGGCCATCAGAACTGGGCATGACCTTGGTGACTGTCCCTATGGGCCAGGAACTACGAGGAAGCTGGGGATCCATCACCATGACAACAGCAGAAGGTGAGATAGAGGGACCATCCATTTTCCACTTCTGACGGGACTGAAGGCTTGGGAGATAATCCTTGATGAAGCTAACCCAGAACCTGTCGGCAAGGATCTGACTGTGTCTCCACTTCCTATGGGTCAAGAGCTCAGAGTCAGCATACATTACTTGTGGAAGGGATGCGTCTCGCCGCCCCATCAGAAGAATATTTGCCGTTATCGGTTATTTGAGAACTTGATCTGCTGCTGTGCCAGTTTCTCTTGAAGTGTAGGGGCAAGTTGAGCGTAGGCTTCTCTGAGCTCCCTTTCGCCACCTCAGAAATTCGTGCCCTGGTCGGATATGAGTTCATGAGGACGTCCTCTCCGGGCTACGAATCGCCGAAGGGCTAGGAGGAAACGGTCAGTATCGAGACTAGACGGGAGCTCAAGATGCACACATCGGGTGGTCTGACATTTAAAAAGAATGCCCCATCTCTTCTCATGCCTTCGGCCTTTTTTGATGGTGAAAGGGCCAAAACAGTCCATACCAGTTGACCAGAAGGGGGGCTTATGGAGACGGAGTTTAGAAGAGGGCAAGTCAGCCATGCGAGGAACAGAGGGAGAGCTTTTCCATTTCTTACAATCTACACATGTTTGCTGAACCTTCTTAACGGCTTGACGGCCACGTAAGACCCAGTATTTCCGCCGAAGATGGGCAAACACTCTTTGTGGCCCAGGGTGACGCAAAGAAGAATCAATTTCAGAGATGATCAGAGAGGTAATATGATTCTTAGGGTCCAAAACAATTGGATGGATAACATCAGGCTCAAGATCCTCACTCTGACGGGAGTCGGCCGCCCACTCTAATCAATCCTGTAGCCGGGACATATTCTGGAGCTAGTTCAGCCAGGCGACTTTGAGGAGGGACATCTCGGCCACTTTGAAGTAGCTTATATTCTTCAGGGAAATCCTCTTTTTGGGCTCTGCTTGAACATGTTGTGGCTTGGTGGAGTCCAGCTGTATACTCTCAGCAGTAGCATCAAGTAAAGCTGTCCAGGTGCTAAACTGGGAATAGTCAGATTTTAATAGGCTGTCAGACTGCTGGACATGTCCACAGAACAGGGATTTTCTCAGTTCTGGCACGGCTTCGTTGGAAGGAAAAACTGGAGACTTTGGCCACTGATCTGTGGGTAAGTACAGGAAAGATGGCCCTGAGAACCAGCGACTGGTATTGGTGAGTTCTACCAACTTCTTGCCCCTTGTGATGTCATCAGCAGCATTATTGGCAGTATCCACATACCTCCACTGTTCAGGCTGAGTGTGCTCAAGGATTTCTGTGATGCGGTTTGCCACAAAGACGTTATATCTACAGGTGTCAGAGCAAATCCAGGTCAGAACGGAGGTGGAATCGGACCAAAGCATGACATCATTAATGGACAAGGTAAGTTCTCTTTGCAGAAAGTAAGCCAACTGAGACCCAGCTTAAGCCGCACACAATTCAAGACGTGGGATGGATATGGTCTTCTTTGGGGCTACCCTAGAACGGGCCATAACAAAGGAAACAGACACATTGCCATGTCTATCTGTGACACGAAGATAGGCAACTGACCCATATGCCTGTTCAGAGGCGTCACAAAACAGGTGAAGCTCTCGAGTGCCAGCCGGCTCATCGGTTCCTATTGAGTTGTACCACCGGGGAACTTGGATGTTAACTATTCCCGGTAACTCCTTCTCCCATGTGGTCCAAGCCAATCTGATGCCCTCTGGGATATCTGGATCATCCCATCCCCTAGCTGGCTTCATCCACAGTTGTTGGAGCATGACTTTTGTATGAGTGGTGAATGGAATAATAAACCCGAGAGGGTCATACTGCCGGGCAAAAATACGATATAGGATCCGCATGGTGTGCGGTGTGTGGACTGTGTACTCCACTGGGTGGTGTTTGAAACTCAAGGTGTCATGCAAGCAATGCCAGGTAAGTCCAAGAGTCCCCTCACATGGGTCAGAGCAGCCATGACTCAGCCATGACTCAGCCATAGCTCAGAATGGACAGACCGTGCTTCAACAGGTAAATGATTGATTACAGAGGCATGGTTACTGGCCCATTGACGGACTTCGAAACCACCCTCAACCACCCTCACACGCATGCGATGCAGCGCGCTCGTTTGTCCATGGTTTGTCCAGGCGCGCCTATGCTGTGGTGAGATGAAAACATCTAAACTTTTCAGAATGCCGCAAGCGCACGCAGGTCATGTGACAAAAAACAACTGACCTTTCCATGAACACATCGAAAGCTCGGACGAACAGCTGATCATAGCTGGACAGGGCGGGTTTTTATTTCTCATCTCCATAAATATATGTAGTCGTAAAGGGCTAGAAATAAATTAATCCTTACTTCCTCGTCATCATGGAGAGCGCAGTTCATGGTTGCATAGCAACGACAGACGCCACGGGAGCGCAAGCGCTTGTAGAAAGGAGAAAGCGGCGCGGCCGTGCTTTCCACACGTTTTTAGACGCGATATGTGAACAGTCCCTAATTCATTATAAACTGAGAATCTATTTGGTTTAAAATAATTTTTGTTTTGTTTAAAATGGAGATCACGATTACATATATCAGACAACTACACAGAATAACATGTTCCAGTCTATTTATAAAAAAAACTAATTTGAATAATTAATTCGAAAACGTTTAAAATGAATTAATTCAGTCTCATTCATAAATACCTGTTTAATTAATGGATGATCTGCCGTTTTTTAATGAATCTCTTGAGTCTTCTTGAATAAATTATTAAATGAAAAAAAAAAATTAACAGTCGATTTTTGCCACCTATTGGAGTAATGTAATCAACACAATCTTTGTTTGAAGAGACTCCTTTCACTTTAGCCATTTTATTGGTTATTGCTTAAAATTGGCAAGAATAAAAGGAAGAAATATTTATTTATTCTTCAAGTATTTGCCCTTTTCTTTGCCCATAATTTGGGTCATATGAATGTAAGATGATTGCAGAAGTGACACTGATCTGTGTTTTTGTTTATTCTTTTTAAAGAAATGCCAACAAATCCAGTGTGGCAGCATTTAATGCAGCCTACTCCAGGTAAGGCTCGCTGCAACATCTGCAATATATTGGTGAGCATGGGAGCTGAAAAGGCAAAGACGAAAAATACTTCCAATATGTGGAGCCACTTGAAACGTCACCACCTTGAGAACTATAATGAAGCACTATATTTTTAATATTTGTCAAATATAGTTTTTTTTAAGTTCAATAAATGTTCCTTTTTTAAATTGAGACGTAACATTTGTTATCATCATTGTGTCATTTTTATGATGTAAATTGAGTGAGCAAAAGCAGTATCGGCTCCAAATATCGGCCCAAGAAAATCGGCAGCCCGTATCGGTCATCGGCTAAGGCTGATGAAAAAAACATAGGTATCGGCATCGGCACAAAAAAATCCATATCGGTCGATCCCCAGTTTGAACGAATCATTTGAATAAATAACTCACTCATTAAGACGGTCACCTGCCGCCCCCTACTGGTGGTTTAGTTTCGTGTTTAAAAGTAGGCTATCATTCTTTCCAATTTGTCATATTTGTATATTCAATAAATATTTAAACAGTATTTAATGCAGTTGTAATTTTCCAGTGTAAATTTAGTAATTTGATTGTTAACAGCCATATAGTGTCTTATTATTCCAATTGAATTTATTGATCAAATTTAAGAATTTAAAATGAAAGATGAAGCCTATTTTTAAAACGATTAGGGGAAAATGCATATGCATATATAAAATATCATATATGCAGATTTAAATATGTAAAAGCTGACTGAGCACTGATGAGAATATTGCTTCAGAATAAATTATATTTGCAACACACACAAAATTTTTTTTAAAGCACATGAAAAGCCTTAATGTTGAGCCCTGAGTTATATTTTATATTGGCCTAGTATTATGGTTATGTGGCGAGCCTGAGTATAGTTTTACACATCAGCCCAGACTATTCGGTAAAGTTAGTGATACGCCAGGTCGTTTTTTGTTTTTTGTACATTAATCTGACAATAAATGTGGCACACCCAGTTTTTCTTATAACAACGTTCTTGGAACGTCCTTGTGATATTATTTTGACTTGATGAACATTCTCATAACATTGAGAGAAAACGTTCTTAGAACAACATTCTCAGAACGTCTTCATGGTGTTATTAATATTTGCTAAATGTTTTTTGGAATGGTTTAGTTGGACGTCCATCTAACATAAACTTTACTAATTGTTTGATTATTAAAGAGAATTGAAGAGAACATGAAGTCACAAGACGCATGCATAAGGAACAAACAATGAATGCAAGTTGTATGTAAGTGCTTGCAATATACAGACAAGCAGGAATAATACACTGACTTCATCTCAGCTAAATATATGGTATTAGAATGTTTTGATAACATTCCCATTAAGTTATGAAAACATTCAAACATTTTCAAACTGATTTGCTGAAATCAAAACAGGGATGAGCACCAGCCAATGAGATTGCCATTTGCGCATTAGTTCCACCCACTACCAGAGAAACCAACATTTCTTACGCTTGTTCTTAAAAGCTGAATAATTGAAAATTAACTCAGTTATTTTGACAGGAGAATACAACAAAGAATATCGTTTACATGTAACGCGTCAATTCTGCGTGGTATGTAAGATTCTTGCTCAAATGCAAGTAACTTGCAAGATGTAACCTATGATATTCCATCATGTAAGCAAAGTAAACTGATTACAAGTTGTTTGTTTTCATTTCCTCACTCATTTTATTTATTTTGTTATGTAATTGATGACTAGTCTATTCTTTGGCTATGGTTTAGACATCTATAAAACTTTCACTGACAGCCCAAATTTTGGCTTGTTTTAGCTTAGACATCTGGGCTGTGTTTGGACGGCTATTAGACGTCTATTAAAGGCAAAATTGCTTACTGGGCCTATAATAACATATTTTTGTTAGCTGGGTTAGCAGCTCCGCTATAGCATATTGGGAGCTTTATAATTTGCTGTTCATTATTTTATAAATACAATTTAGCTATATTGCAAATGGATGAAGAAATTGCGGTGCTTTGAATAGCCTATCTCATGCATGTTATACGAGTTTCAAATGTTGGCAGCTCCGTTATAGCATATTGGGAGCGTTATACTTTGCTATAGATTAAAGAGTAGACTCAAATATCATTTTTAATTAGGCTTACCTCTGTTCCTAAATAAATAAAGCAGTAATGTTTATTTCGTTATAAGCGGCCTAAGGAGACCTTGACAAACTCCAGAACCAGAAAGAAAAAAAATGAACTTACCGTTTTTGCTTAGAAGGAACCAATTCGTTTTTTAATCCCTGATTTTAGACAAATAACAAATACATTATAGCTTGAATACAAGTTTTAAAACATTACAATTAAAGAAATTAAAATCATCATGAAATGTGTTTACTCAGGTGATAACGACGAAAAAGAAAGCGAAACATATAACCTTATGAAAAAAATATATTAGACGCACGCATTGCTATGTAACGTCAACATGCACTTTTCATTCTCACGAAACGAAATTCATTTCAAACACAAATTTGATAAGAATTATTAGCAACACAAACATAACAGCAAAGCTAATAGTTTATAATCACAGGCTATCATTAGATAAAGTGCAGTACATGATTTAAATAAAATAAAAATATAAAGTTAAGAAATTTTACTTCAAATCAAATCGATTTGCTCTGGATCAAGTAATAGATTAATAAGACCAAAGATTGCCTGTTTGACCTCATGGTTACCCACTATCTACATAAGAACCAGCGGCAAATTCCCGAAGGACTAATATATTTATTTATTTATTTATTTATTTAATTAATTGTTTTTTTTGGTCAAATTAATGTTATGTCAAAATTGTCAAAATCTCCTCATAAACAGTGGGTTATGTCTTAAGTGAACATAAACAGTTGAGAAAGAAAACTCATGTGTAACAGTAGCTGCATTTACATGGACACTTAGAATCGGATTGATGGCTCAATCGGACTAAAAAACCTTCATGTAAACACCTTAATCGATCCGATTGAGCTCGATCCGAATGAAATTTCGATCGGATTGAAAGGGTTGGTTTATTCCTTTTGTAATCCGATCGAGAGAACATGTAAACACTTGATCGGATTGAAAACCGAAACTGAAAGGACTGCGCATGTGCAATGACGTCAAATAGCGTAATGACGTATGATGCGCGGAACGAGCTGTTCTTCCTGTTGAATAAAGTGTCATATAGAGCCCGACCGATATGGATTTTTGGGGGCCGATGCCGATATTAACTCGAAAAGAGCCGATTTATAAGGCGATATTTTGATTTTGAAAATAAACTGGATATTAGACCCATTTCCTATAAACTGCACTTACACAACATTCAATAGCAAAATATCTGCCTGTTCTATGAATGTGGGCTGTATAAACCATTTTCCAGAAGCAGGGATGCAAACACATGTATGGTCAAAAAAGAGAGAGGTTATCGAAGCCCTCGCCCCGCGGCAAATATCCAGATACTTACATAATTGTGATGAATTTAATCCTTTGTAAGTTATCATTTTGCAGTGTAAGATTACAGTTAACACCTTTAAATATTACATAAATGTATTATGTATTTTTATTAAACTTAGTGAGTGTATAAATCAGCAGCAAAAAAGTAATTCTTGAGAAAATCTGCACAGTAATTTGATCAAATCTAAATATGTTAATAAAAACAAATTACTATTAGTACTCCTATAAAATTCAATCAGGCAATCATACATTTCAAAATTTTATAATATATGAATGTCAAGAATTCAGAAGTGTATATTTATATAGCCTACACTACACATAAATAATATACAATTAAATTATGCTTATTTTAAATGTATTGTGCAGGCTAGGTATAAAAATAAAGGCTTTTAATAATCTTTCAGTGCGCAAAACCATGATAATATGAAACGCTTCAAAACAGAGCGCACAAAGCGCGTATGCGCATCGCGGGTGCAGAATGATGTGCTCAAAGCAACATGGAGTCACAGTGTGCAGCGCTGCACAAGTGCGCATTTTGTTCACATTATAATTTGAATATGATATTCACATTATCAAGTTCCGTTTATTTCTAAAGCACATTTACTACCGGCCACCGCCCGACATTATAATGTGAACTTTTAAATGCGCACTTGCGCACATTGGAGAGAGTTTTACCGTGCATCCTGCTGTAACTGGACGAGGCGCGCGCGCTGTTTGAATACTGAATACTGAATGGAGAATGATTGACAGCCGTAGAGGAGGGAAAACGAGTTTCTGTAAACTTTAATTTAATGATGTAAATACACTTCTGTCCCTCACATTAAGCTATGGAATGGCTTCAGATGACTTTGTGAAATTATAATCAGACGCTCTCAGACCCAAGTCACCCAAACTGACGTGAAAAAAGCGGGAGGCGCCGAAAAGCACGCTGTTTGCATCCCTGAATGATAGGACCGTTAGCTAGA
This sequence comes from Leuciscus idus, assembly GCA_021554675.1. Lineage (NCBI taxonomy): Eukaryota > Metazoa > Chordata > Actinopteri > Cypriniformes > Leuciscidae > Leuciscus > Leuciscus idus. The sequence continues at coordinate 23,253,122 of CM038633.1, read as the reverse complement.
ACTACCACACCGTTTTTATGTACAGTGTATGAACTAAATCTACAATCATTTCACATGACGAACGACAGACTACTGTCAAAACAGTACATCTCCATGCCGGGTGTAATGCTCAGCCACTGGCTTGGCTGATAGCTTTCTTCTGTAACGTTAGTGGATTTCTGGCGCTGTTGTCAACTGGGGAGTTGCAGACCTCCCTCTGGTGGGCAAACTATGCAACACTCATAACATGAGTGAAGCATGAGACTCTATTTCTCATGTTTCATCGGCCGTTATAAACGCCGATGCCGATTTAAATGCAATTAGCTCATATCGGCCGATAATATCGGTCGGGCTCTAGTGTCATATAAATAAGTGTCCTGTCATTCTAAAATTCTCATTTCACTCAGCGTCTATGAAGTGAAGCAGGACAACGTCCCACCAGTCCTTGTTTTGGATTCTCATCCACAGACGACTGGTTTTGGCCACGGGGAGTGGCATTTTTACTGCGTGATAAATATAAGCAGCACGGCAAAACGGTTAATATGCTCTTTGTCTCCAAATCATGACCATAGATGGATTAATATTACGTCTGCTGTTTAAAACAAATAAAGAACCAATAGAGGAGAATAGTTATGCGCGAATAGCGGGAAACTCTGTACATTTGTCCAGTGTGCGCATGTCAAAAAATCTATTCCGATTTGAAACTTGTGACATATAAACGTGCACATCAACCTGATTACTTTATTTATCGTTCATGTAAACACCGTGTTCGGATTCATCAATCGTATTGATTTCATTCCGATTGGACCAAAAGGTGTCCATGTAAACGTAGTTAGTGTTGGATCTGTGCTTTTGGTCTTAAAGTGACCGGAGGCTAATAAACCTTCAACAGTCTATGTCATAACTGTTAATCAAAGAACAAAATAAAAAGATAATCACTCACGGATCTTGACTGAATTTTTTTTTTTTTAACTTTAATAAGGATTAATCAATATTTTTTTTATTTATAAAAATAAAACAATGCAGTGTTTTACATTTGATTTCAATATCTGAACTTTGTTATTTATGCTATTGCTAATTTGCTTATTTGTTCTAATTGACTGTATACTTGTCTTTAATAATGTTTGCAATTTATATTTGTTAGTCTAGTGTATTAGTTTTTCTCTAGACTGCTGATTTCAGCTGCAACAGAATATTTTGCAAATAACCTTAGAATATTTTTTTTTTTTTTTTTTTTTTTTTTTGGAACCATATTGGAATCTAAACTGGGAATCGATAAGAATCACAATTGATGAGCAGAATTGGAATCAGAATTAATAAAATTCAAACGATACCCAACCCAACTAGGATATTAGTGTGGTATTAGAAGGCTCTCAGCCAATCAGATTCGTGATCATGAACTTTTGTAAACAAAGTATTTTCAGTTCAATTTTGAATGGCACACAACCCTGTTGCATGCATTTCCAATGAGATGAAATAACACAGATTCGGTTGTAGAAAAAAGGGTCTCATTTTCTCAGCCAACCACTTACTACAGAGTCATTTTTCACACCGAGGTAAAACACGACGACTTGAGTGGCAGTTTTTAGCAGTGTGTTGCTTTTGCTGCACGCACGTGTGACTTTTTGTCCATGAATGTACATGTGTCATGAAAGAACAATGTGAGGTGGTAAAAATTGCATGTGCTAATTGCACCAAGCCTATTTTTGTGAAAATGTGTTATGTGCCTAGTGGAGGGTGTAGTCATTTATTTGCACTTGTCCTTTGATATCATGGGACCCCACAGAGCTAAACTTTCACTCCACTCTAGAGATATTGATTGAAAGTATATAATAGGGGCCCATTGTTCTCATGGGTGCATTGCTAAATGTCCCCTATTTAAAAGCTTCCTCGTAAACAGACACATGTTGTGTATCTATATCCTTGGCATCACCTCGCACAGACTCATTGTGATCTGCTCGAGGCGCTGTCTTTTCACCAGGTGAATCATGTAGAAGTATTTTTGGTCTGGGACTTTTTTAAGTGCACAGATGCCAAAAATCCAGGCAGGAAAGAGAAAGGGCTGTTCCAGTGGGCTTGTTACTGTGTAGTGACTAACCAACTTTGCCTCTGGCTAGAGAAGCGGATTCGGAAGCTGCCCTCCACACACACACACACATGCGCATACACACAATGCTCCTGGTGTTCTAGCTCAAAGTCACAACCGGCCATGACAGAGCTCGGCTTAAAGAAAAACAGATGAATCTCTCTTACCTCTAGCCGTGGAAACACATATGTGACTTTCTCAGCCTTTTTTAAGCCAGTGATTAATGAGCTATACCTTTCTGTACAGTATTTTGTCCCTTTCGTTTTTTACACGTTTGCCCCAGCAGGGCGTTGTTTTCATGTTGGTGTGAAATGACATTAAGCTAGGGTGACCAGACGTCCCGAAATCTAAGCTGTTGTCCCGAGTCCCGAATCCGGCCCTAATTGTCCTGAAAATTATACTAAAGCAAAATCTTGAGTAGTTATTGTCTGATAAAACATTAAAAACTGTCCGTGGAGGTTGAGTTGTCCTGCAGCCAGCCCCCGCCGGCTGCTCATTGGCTGCAGCATCTTTATATGCATTGATAAGCGAGCGCAAGTTGCAGCAGCCGCGAGGACAGTGAATGTGCAGGCAGCCAGTCGTAAAGGAGTGATTGATTGGTCGCGGCACTGTGTGCAAAACAATACGGCCTAATGTCTGATGTCAGGTTACACAAAGCAAATCATCTACACAATTATTTCGTTTTCTTATTTAATGACCGACAATTTAGTTGTAATAATAATTTCGGCTCAAGGCTTATTAGCGTTAGGCTATAGCCTGAAAGGTCTGACTTACGCACTGTTACAACAGTCATTGTTTTTTGTTTTTTTCACAATGACATTTGAGTTCATGATTTTAATGTTGTTGTTTTTTATGGCAGACTAAAGACTAATGACAGACTGTTGATCTTTGAATAAAAATATGTTTGGTTCAGGTTTGAAATGTATTATCTTTTATTATAGGCTATGTAGTATAATATTATAGTAGCCTGGTTTTTCCACTAACTTCATTTTCTATTGCTTGTAAGCTCAGGGATCACTCTTAATGGGGAGACTGGGTGACTCTGGAGAGGTCGGGTGGGGTGATGAGCCCAGCTGAAAAATGTTCTCCTGTCTGGGAGGTAGGAGGAGAACAAAAAACAAAACGAGAGCCAGGGGATATGAAATATTAGTGCTGCTGTTGATTGAGCTTATTTAGGTCTCCTAGCATTTCAGCCACATCAGCTCTTCTCTGCGGATGCGATTTGATGACTGGGAGTAAACTCCACCTGCTAAATAAAACCAAGTGCTCCTCCACACTTTTTCAAATGCCCTACACTCTCTGTGCTTTCATACAAGCTCTATCTAGCATCTGTGACCTCCACAGCTCAACTCATTTAACATTTTTAAAGGTTGCATACTCATTATCACTGGTGGGTAGGATGGAAAAGGAAGTAGAGTCATAAGCAAAAGGCTTGCGGTTTTCATGCCGTCTGACCTGAATGAGAACTATAGGCGCATGAACGTAAGATGATATATGAAGTGGCATTTTAAACCTTATCAGTCAAGCTCACAAGTATTTACGTTTAAAATGAAATGACATAGCCCAGTAGTCGTAAATCTTTGCCTTGTTGAGATTACTGCAGATTTTTTGCATATTTGTTTCGATCAAGGCCTCTACTTGGTTTGTGAACCCTCAATGCCATTCCAAACCTGAGTTTCCATGACTTTCGTTTGTCTGTTGAACAAAAAAGATATTGTGAAATTTATTTTATTATGACCGCCGCTAGCGTAGCTAGCGAAAGCGGTCATATAGGGATTGTCAAAGTTTTTTATTTTTTTTTTTTCGTCACCTTACTGAATTTTTCGTCAACGATACCAGGGACACCGAAGCACCGGGGAACATGAAATTTGGTGGGCATGTAGCCCCACTAGACTTCTAAGGAAAAATTTTGTTTGGTCCCCGGGGGCCACTCCCCCCCCGCGCTGGGCCCCCCCAAACCCCAAAAAATGCAGTTTTTCCTAAATAACTACCTGAACCGTGGCACCGAGGATGAAGAAATTTTTATGGTATGTTGGTCTACTAGACTTTTACGGAAAAATTTCGTTTGGTCCGCGGGGGCCACTTCCCCCCCCGCGCTGGGGCCCCCGTAAATTTTTCGTCAACGATACCAGGGACACCGAAACACCGGGGAACATGAAATTTGGTGGGCATGTAGCCCCACTAGACTTCTAAGGAAAAATTTCGTTTGGTCCCCGGGGGCCACTCCCCCCCCCGCGCTGGGCCCCCCCAAAACCAAAAAAATGCAGTTTTTCCTAAATAACTACCTGAACCGTGGCACCGAGGATGAAGAAATTTTTATGGTATGTTGGTCTACTAGACTTTTACGGAAAAATTTCGTTTGGTCCCCGGGGGCCACTTCCCCCCCCGTGCTGGGGCCCCCATAAATTTTTCGTCAACGATACCAGGGACACCGAAGCACCGGGGAACATGAAATTTGGTGGGCATGTAGCCCCACTACACTTCTACGGAAAAATTTCGTTTGGTCCCCGGGGGCCACTCCCCCCGCGCTGGGCCCCCCCAAACCCAAAAAAATGCAGTTTTTCCTAAATAACTACCTGAACCGTGGCACCGAGGATGAAGAAATTTTTATGGTATGTTGGTCTACTAGACTTTTACGGAAAAATTTCGTTTGGTCCCCGGGGGCCACTTCCCCCCCCTGCGCTGGGGCCCCCGTACATTTTTCGTCAACGATACCAGGGACACCGAAACACCGGGGAACATGAAATTTGGTGGGCATGTAGCCCCACTAGACTTCTACGGAAAAATTTCGTTTGGTCCCCGGGGGCCACTCCCCCCCCCCCCCCCCCCCCCCCGCTGGGCCCCCCCAAACCCAAAAAAATGCAGTTTTTCCTAAATAACTACCTGAACCGTGGCACCGAGGATGAAGAAATTTTTATGGCACATCAACCTAGCCCATAATCACTCATTTGTGATTTGCGCCCCTCCCATAAAAAATGAAAATGCAATATTATTCTGCTTTAATCGCCCCTATCTTCAGTGGAGATGTTCAGAACTGCACCATATTTCATGTGTATGATTAACTTGACAACCTCTGGGGGTATCCTCTGCTAAGTTTTGTAGAATTTCATCCATGGGGGGGTATAAAATAAATTCATTTATGTGCACATTTAGTGACTGTACACTCATCGGCCTGTAGATGGTGCTGTTGAGCGAAGGGTTGCTGGTTTAGGATGATACTGTCACACACACACACATGCAGGAATACAAACAAACGCAAGCATGCACACACACTGACATCCACACGCACAGACACACACCCATACACACACATACAAATCCACATGCACAGACACACACACACAAACACACACGCGCACACATGTACGCACACATACATACACGCACAGACACACACAGACACACACATACACAAACACACACACATACACACACACACACACACACACACAGACAGACATGCACATACTATTACTTTTTTTAGGTATATACATAAACACGCAATACAGCCAAATTACTCCACGTCATTTATTATTTGGTTTCTGTAGTATTTCTGTAACTGAATACTAGTGTTAGACCTACCCAAAAAAGTTTTAATTCAAAGATTGAAATCAAGCTTCCTTGTGTAAACTCTTGAGCAACAACATTACCCCATTGTAAAAACACAAATACAATGAGTGCGCAAACATTTAGGTGAGATAAATGTAATTTTAAAAAAAAATCTAAAATTGCTCCTCACCCAACACCCCCCTTAAATAAATAACAAATATTTAAATATTTAAGAGAGAAATCTGGTGTGTTCCAATATATTGGATCAGTGCAAGTCTTAAATAGTTTGCGATTTAATTTGCGATTTAATGATAGTCAAACAACAACAAAAAAAGAGAAAAGCATCCACTGCTTGACAGAATAACTTCAATATATCGGTGAAAGAATCGGTGTAGTTAATTTTTGAAGTGAAGATGTTTTGTTTTTTTTGATATTTTTTTTTTTATGTCTTACTTGAATGCTACTGTTGTTAAATAGACCTACAGTAGCCTACCTGAAATTTTTAAAGCACTGTTTATTTCATTTGTATCTTTCTTATATTGTGTTTGTCATATTGATTGTTATTCGCATCTTTGCTTATTTTAAATATTATAATCATTTTAATTATATTTTAAGATAAAATACAATTAAATAACTATATTGTGATATAAAAAAATATTAAATTGCTCATATCATGAAATAAGATGTGTCATATCACCCACCCCTATCCCAACCTGTTCAGAATTGTGAAAGTTTAGCGAATGTGAATGATAATGCATTTTTAATTAATTCATTTTTTTTTTTACTGTTGTTTTAGTTTTTTTGCCATGGTATCAATTCAGTATTGGTATCGAGATATTTTTATCAGGTATCGTATCAAAGTCATAATTTTGGTATTGTGACAACACTAGTTTGGAACAACATTAGGGTGAGTAAATCATGACCGAATTAAACTATCCCATTGAATCTTTTGTTCCCTTTCAAAAGCTACGTTTGGCGACTCCATAAATGCGGTCGTCAGCAGGTTCCGGGAGGTGAAGAGGCATGAGGCCTTCATGAAATTTCTTCCCCACCGTACTCAAGGGGAAGGGTTGTCGGCCACGGAGGGATTGCACATTTACTTCAAAGCATTTAGAAGGCCCTTTCACAAAGCAGCTGACAATGGCATTGCTAACCCACCACAATCTACATTTTATCTCCAGTGTGGGAGATGTACTATTTTCTAACCTTCTTGAACACTAAAATATTATTAAGGCACCGCATCAAATGTCCTCAATGGAATTTAACCTGCTCAATGTCATTGAGCGAACAAAGACGTAATCAAAAGATAGGATAAAACCCTTAAATTCTGGCTATTGGTAATGAGCCTGTTTTTCTCATCCTTTCTCCTTGTACTCAGCCCCCTCCTTGTGGCCTTATTCAGGATTGGTCCTTTTTATTCTCCATTCTGTATTATTATTACATTGATGCCCTTGCACTGGTATAATGTGCTGATATAACATTATTTGGATACCTTAGTTGCAGTAAAAGAGAGAAAAGTCATAATTTACCCTGATTTGAGAGTATCTGTGCAAGCTATAAATGATGAATGCACTATAACAAAACACGGTCACAGCCAGAATCGCATTTATCAAAGTAATTGAAGGCATGACACACAGAACACAACAATGTTACAGCATGGTTGCACTAGCATTTTTTTAAGAGGACTACAGGCAGGAGAAAAAAAAAAAAAATGGCCTCTTCTCAGAGGAGCAGAAAAAAAGCAAAAGATATGGGGAATAGTTGTTGGGTGCTGTGGTGAAACCTAATGATTAGGCTGCTGATCTGGTGTAAGCAAAAAAAAAAAAAAAAAAAAAAAAACTTGCTGATTCTGACCTCTGTTTTGGTCCCAGGGCTTGAAATTTATGCCTATGCAGAAGTCCCAAAGGGAGAAACTGTCTGCCGTGCCTGTGAGCTCAAAGGTGCAAGCTAACTCAACCAAACGATCTTAGAGAGAGGATAACATCCCCAGATAGCAGCTGCCCAAAGCATGTGAGCCATGCAAGGCAAGAGGCCCAAGACTTGGGGCATATCCATAAAAACATGTGTGGATGACTGTTTATGCAACCCCCTGTGCTTTCTAACACAAATAGAAAGAAATAAAAAATAGAAACAAAAATATAGATACCAGGATGGGTTGAACATAACCAGAAGTTACCGTTTCAAATCTAGCTTGTTTAACGGGGGCATGTACTGCATTGTTTTATTGTTTTATAATATTTAACTGAGGTGCACTTATGTTAGTATGATTTTTACATGACCCCTTTAAATGAAGCACAGCCAAATATATTGCATGGTTACAAGAGAGCTATAATAGCTGAATACAAATAATCAATTTGTCTGTTACTTGACTGTTATTAGGCTTGTTTGAGATGAGCAAAATCTGCGCAGAACCGATCACTGGTGATCAGCGCGAGATGCATGCCGGTTAGAAATGTGTCCGAGTGCGGTCCGCCTGGCTCTGATGTCATGCCGACGTATGTCAAAAATCTCTCGCGAGCGCAAGGCGCACGTGTCGGATTCTGCAGTCGAGCGCAGTTGCTCTCCACCGACTGCGCTGATCAAAAGCACGATGGGAAACGACTTGCTGACGACACAGCTTAATGCTCATTGGTTTAAACAACTGTGATGTATTGTTCTCTTTTAAAATGTTTGATTTTAAAACTCTAATATCAGGTTTTATGTGTATATGTTATGTGTGAATATTCCCAAACTATCTGACAGTGCGATCTCTTTGGGTTATGCAATTTAATTTTTATAAAAAAAGAAAATAAATAAAAACACATATGTCTGTATTAAAGAAAAAAATTGATAAACATGTATTTGGAATGGAATTAAATAACAAGTACTTTGGGTGTCTTGTTCATTTTATTTATTTTCATATAAAAGCAACAGAACTTGAATTACATCCAGTTTATTAGCAACACTGCACGAGCGTGAATCCCGCGATATCCATCTTTGATCTCGCAATGGTCAGATCCATTACGAGAAGAGAGATCTGTCCGGCTTGCCTGCGCTTTTTTCACTCCTCCCCTCACTGCAGCCGCCTACTCTCGCATACATTTCAGGCGAGGCAAGGCGCACCTCAAACAAGCCTAATGTCACATTCTGTTCTGTCGTGTTTGCACCTGTTCTTGTTATCCTTAATTAGTTAACTTTCATCTACTTGTGTTCAGTTAATTATCGTCACCTGTTTTCAGTTCATCAGTGTTAGTATTTAAGTTCCTTCAGTTCAGTCATTCTTTTTCCGTTCACGTCGTTTATTGGTGTGTGTAACCCTCCTGCCTGTCTGTACCTTTTGTGTGATATTGTGAGTAAAAGTTTATATTGGAACTTTATGACTCGTGATCTTCTTCTGCTTGCACGCACCGTGACAGATGAACGGACTTCTCTAATTGAGATAAAGATTATGGACTCCCCTGGGCTGCAACTTCTCCTTCACACTGAGAGCAGGCCCTTGTCTGGTTGATCCAGAACGGGAGCCTCTCCCTCACTGCCAGCAAGCCCGAGGTGCCCACGGAGACCATCAAGGAACAAGAGCCGAATAACATCAAGGCCCCGGAGTCGATGAAGGCAGGCCAGTCCTCCACAGAGCCAGGAGCAGACCTGGACCTTATTGACCTGTGGTCCGTGGATCCCATTCCCTCCCAAGTCCCCACCCTCAAGTCGTCGTCTTCGCCGGTCCCATCCGGACATCTTTTGTCCGTATCCCAGCCTGTCCTTACCCCGTCTCCATCGCTGGTTCCGGCCAGTCCCCTGGATCCGTCGGCACCGCTGGTGTGGTCCAGCTCCTCGGCTCTGCCTCAGCCGCTCACTCCGTGCAGCTCATCCTCTACGCCTCAGGCTCTCCCTCCACCAGCGTGGCGTGAGACCGAGTCCCCGGCTACACCTCGGGCCTCCAGGCCCACACCGCCACCTCGTCCTGTCACCCTCACCTCAACCCACCACTCCATCACCTCCGTGGTCCGTCTGCCCGGAAGCTCCGCTGGGCTCGATCGCCACTCCAGGTCGGCCTTCAGCAGTCGACGCCCAGCTACAGCTATGGACTTCCGGGATTCGGGCTGCACCCCTGGACTCCTCCCTTCCTCTGACCTCCCCGTCGGCCTCCCTCACCACATCGTCACCCCGGTCAGCCATCCTCACGTCATCCCCTCAGTCCTGCTGGTCATCGGCTCAGCTCCTGTCTTCCGGGTCTACAGTGCCGCCATTGTCTGTCAGCTGCTCGGTTTCACCAGTTCCTCCACCTCTCACCATGGTTCCGCCTCTGCCGATCGGCCCCAGTGTTCCATCCGCCCCCTCTGTCTGGACTCCACCCTGGTTCCTCCCACCATCAGCTGCACCATGGTCTACAATTCCACCAACTCCTCCTCAGCACCATACATCACCAGCTCCACGCCCTCTGCCTAAACCTCCGCCTTATTCTGTTTTTCTTTTTCTTTTGTCTTCACGGCGCGAGGGCCTTTCCGAGGGGGGCGTAGTCACATTCTCTTCTGTCATGTTTTACCTGTTCTTGTTATCCTTAATTAGTTAACCTTCATCTACCTGTGTTCAGTCAATTATCGTCACCCGTTTTCAGTTCATCTGTTAGTATTTAAGTTCCTTCAGTTCAGTCAGTCTTTGTCCGTTCACGTCGTTTATTGGTGTGTGTAACCCTCCTGCCCGTCTGTACCTTTTTGTGTGATATTGTAAGTTTATATTGGAACTTTATGACTCGTGATCTTCTGCCTGCACGCACAGTGACAGTGATATATGTTGCAACTTGAAACTATTTATTTTGTTGCTTTTGACATTTATGTATGAAATTAATGTGATTTAAGTGACTAGTTAATTTGTTGTAGTTCATGATAAATCTGAATAATCCTTTTGAATTGGATCCTTCTGATGAATCGTTTGATCTAATTTTCAAAAGTAGTCTGAATTATTTGTTTATTTGGACTGATTTGAGTTTAAGTTTAAATCATGGTTTTTAAGTTTAAATCTTGATTTACTCTTTGGTGTAATTGTGAGTTTAACTTGTTTGCAGTGTTTTTTTTGTTTTTTTTTAGTAAGATCTTTTCAGTGAATCAGTTGATCAAGTTCACTAAACTGGTCTAAATGATGTGTTCATGCTTTGCTTCTCGATTTCAGCTCCCTGATTAAATGATACATTTGAAATGTTCTGTTTGTAGCACAAAGTGTATGACTTCAAGACTTGGGATATAGCGCATATATAGAGCTGCATTGATTACTTTTAATCATACTTTCATGATGCTTTTGAAAGTCATTGTTATTGTTTAGAAAAGTGTTGCTAGTCTTCAGAATTTCTTTTATTTTCCCAGAAGATATGACACCAGGATGAATAGAGGATTTTATCAGACACTCTTATCCAGAGTGATTTACAAACATAGCTTGACATAGCTTTAATTTTAAAGAAAAAAAATCTGACAAACTCAAATCATAATAACTCTTTAAGCTGTTCCCTGTGACAGTCAAACTCCACGTGAGCATCTCTGGTGTCTGATGTGCTTTAAGAGAAAATACATTTTTCAAAAATTTCAGGTGCAGGTGCTGAGTTTTTGCTCTTGGAAACCCAATTGTGATTGATTCATTTGTCTTACTCTCATTCTAAAGTGTCTGATAACAAAGCATAAAGGAAGTAACGATTTAGACATGTATTGCCTATTGCTTGGTAGGATTGCTAACTTCAAGTAGACAAAGTTTTATTTTGTTCTGGGTATTTATGACTCCATCAGGACTCGGCATGAGATGCTCCATCTCATTTTGGAGCATATTGATCTATGACAGCTGCTGCTTCACTTTAATCTTACTCCTCATTCACTTATTATTATCAGTTTCCCCAAGAACAGAAAAAAGACAGCAAACTAAGCAAAACGTGGAACTAAAGCAAGAGTTAGGTAAAAAAAGAAACAGTGAAAAATAGAGGTAAGATTAGATCCCATTAGTATACTGAAATTTTTTAGGGGTTAGGTAGAGAAACCTATGATTCTTTTGAGCAGAATTCTGAGTTACATCATGCCAAGTAATACTGTGGTAAAGAGCTAATTGCTCTAATGTTTTTATCAGTGGATGCAATAGCTGCATGATAGTAGAACAAGGGCTTCTTTCATGTGTTGTTTTCCTCATTTCAGGCTTTTGCTATTCTTTGTAAAAAAAAAAGAAAAAGTTTTTTTTATGATTTTAATTGTCAGTTTTTTCATTAATTTTACTACAGTTAAAACTGAACAGAGAAAGACATTTTGTTACATATAACATCAAAATTGAAAAGGAATTCATCATCAGAGCTTAATAAATCTGGGTAGGATCTGATTACAACCTATTATTTGAGTCTTCTGGCTCAATTTTGCCATATTGTTACAGCCACACCAGTTCATTTGTGTGTGAATAATAGGCGGCATGAAGTGTTTTATGCAGTGCTAAAACATGAAGTGCTTAAGCCAAAGTATCTGCTTTGCTGTTCACCGTGTTTCTGTTACTGTTGTTAAAATAACCACATCATCTGCAACTCATAGGGTGCTTTCACACTGGCAGTTTAGTTCGGAACGGGGCACGGTTCGCATAAAAAATTGCTAATGTGAATGCTGTCATGTGGACCCGGGTGCGTTTGGCTCTAGATACAAATATTAGAGGATGTAGCGCCGAAAGATCATTACCATGTACAGCCCGAGCACTTGTGGTGTGAAGTGAACTGTTCCGTTGTTTTGACGCGCTATTTACTTTAATCTGTAGAAACTGTAAAATGGTGCAATTATGTCCCACAATTCTCAATTTGAATACCGCTGTTTTTGGGTGTAACCCCTTCCTTGCTGTTTGTTTTTTTTTTTTTTTTTTTTTTTGTTTTTTACTGCATTGTGGCTGAATTATTTATCTTATTTCACGCATTTGCAAAGACTTGCTTTCTGTTACAGTCACACCAGTTCATATGTTTGGGGTGGGGTGGATGAGTCGGTCTGTTTTACACTCTTGATATTTAAGAGTGTCACCCCTTCACTGCTGTGTGCTTTTTTTCTGCATTGTTGATTTGTAGATTGGACTACAGCACATGCCATCAGAGGAACATCAGAGGGTTAAACTAATTTGGGTTTAATTAGGAACAAATGGTGATCAGTAAAACAATTAGGACATGCTTTTATCTCAAATGAATTACAAATGAGGTAAAAAGTGTAGCTAGAGCAGAACATAAATAGGAATAAATTTTTTTTTTTTTTTTACCGTAATAGGAAGTGGATTTTGTTATGGCAAAACTAGCATAATATTATGTGCAGTTATGCAAGATCATTAAAAAGCAACATTTCCTGAAGGAAACACCAGTGTTTGCAGGAAAATAACAGCTTTATTAGACTGAGGTAAACTTAGACTTTGGTTCTGTCTTGTTAAACGAAATTCAGCAAGGTTAAGACTTGCAGTCTCGACACTCATCTACATCTTGTTTTCTGATGTCTGTGCACAAATCAACACATAACATGTTGTCTTGCCATTTTTCCATGGTTCCATACTTTAATTAGATGAAATAAAAATGACAACAAACACTAGACTTCTGCTCTTTGTTCACACAGGCCGTAGATGTAAAGCAAATGACTGGAGTGTCAACCTGAGCAGTTAACTTGCATTTAGGAGACGCTTCAGACTTGGTTTCATAGTGTGGTAAAGAACGATTCTAGAGTGGGTGGCAGAAAAGAGAGAGTATGCGCCTCTACTGTCAAACGAAAGTCTATTGATATTAATCCCTTGAAAGCTGTTTTCTGCTATAGGATTGGTGACAGAGGAACAAGGCTTAGTGCTCTCCGAAGCAGAGATGAAACACCTTGAACAGGTGCTTGAATGTAGAATGACTTTTTGCTGAAATACAGAGAACTTTTCCCCATTTTTAAATTAAATTCACTAAATTCATTAGAAGGCATTTACTGAGGGAGGTATTGGGATATTGCAAGATCTTACCTTCACTTTTTTTTTGAAAACACCCTAGTTAAAAGATAATATTAAATCCACCTCTCAACATTTTTGTGCTCTTCTATACAGTCAATGAACTGTTTTATGCAAGATCAGCAGACTGTGTCCTGAACACACGCATACAGAGCGGGTCATGGTATTAATAGCACCTGGATGCTTCTGTGTTGTCCTTGATGGTGCATTTGCCATTACTCCAGTGTTTATTTTGGCCCGAGCACCTGGTGCGTCATGGCATATTGCGTTCCCTTGGGTTGAAACAGTGGGCCGCTCATCCTGTAATGCATTGCTCCACTCACCTGTTAGTTAGAGAAAGATGCATGGCCTCCATGGCACAACAAGATGGATGATCAAAAAAAATACACTAGCCTCGGCTACCCTGGAGGTGACCCAGACATGCCTAGCAAAGGGAAGCTTAAACATGCTCTCGCTTTTGCAGTGATGGAAAGGTCATGATCAGCATTGCCACAGCCACTTAGTATGTCGCTCTCAACTTATCTGTCATCAGACAGAATCCTCTTCAGGAGAGAAAGAAGATTTGCAAGATTGAGAATAGGTTGGAGAGTTTAGATCCAGTAATTGTTCAATTTGCAAGCCTCAGTGCCTTAAACTTGAGATTTTTGTGATGTGGTCTGTGAAGCTCTAACCTGGATGTTATTGTTGACAAACCTTGATGTTCTTTCTAGTGTTCGACCGATACTGGATTTTACCGATACCGATATTTAGGTTTGACCGTACGTGCCGATAACCGATTAATCAACTGATATTTTTTAAATGGATACTGGATATATATAAAAAAACATAACACTCCAAGTAAAACAGTGCTGAACTGAAATGTGCTATATGAAATAAATATATAAATATGAATATATTAAAATGTGAAGTTCTACAGAACAAATTCTACAGAAAATAATTTAAACATTAAAATATTACAGGTTTATACATCTTTAAATATCTGCAAAGGCCAGAGCATTAAAATTGCATAAATGAATATGTATAGTCTCTCACTTTATGTGCTTCTATATTAGAACACTTGATGATTATCTAATCAAAATAACTATGTATTGCAGTGATAAAAAATAATAGAATCGAATGCGTTTCTGATTTGTTTGTTTCTGTCGGCTGTATGAACATCAATGTTGAGAAAGCAATCTCGTCACTAGCTTTAAATATGCAACTTCGCTGGCTAATGAATCCATAAAAGTGACCATCTGGATATATAAACCAATGCAAATAGATGGTAACAATTGTGACATTAAACATTTTGGTCAGGTTTGCATGTGTTTTTGTCACGTTGTTTCAACCGCTTGAATGTCAGTCCTTACAGCCTTGACGGCAAACATACCTCTGTTCTTTCTGTGCTAATGCAGCATCTAGTCAACCAATTAATTACTCTTTAATGATATGGCAACATGGACTGTAGTGTTCTGTATTCATACCGTTTCACTGTCGGTGTTTTAAATGCGCATCTGAAGTGTCAGCGCTCTCCGCGCAGCCTCACGTGTAATAAACACGCGTGCCAGTGATAGTTTTTATTTGGCCTCTAGAGGCCGCTCTCACTCTGTAAAATGCTAGCAGTCTCTTTCTGTGTAATGACAGTGCACTTTTCTCAGCCGCTCCTGTATCGGACACAACCCGGAAAAACTATCGGTATGGATTATGGGGAAATAATAGATATCGGCAAAACCGATGAATCGATCAACCTCTAGTTGTTTCATCCAGGTTGAGAAGTCTACAAGGCATGGTGAGATCAGTGCAGCCACTGTGCAATCATTGGACTGGAACGTGAAAGCAAAGTGAAGAAAAGCTGTGTAGCCTGTGTTGCACTGGTCTCTTTGTATTGAAAGACAGAATCTAACCCAAAATTAGTGGAGCAGGAGCAGTGGGAATGCAAAGTTGCCACGATATTCTCCTCTTACCAGCAGTGAGAGAAATCGCATGTGTATATTTGATCTGAGGGACACCAGTAATATACAGTACCTACTGCTGTAAATGCTGTTAATATGAATCAAACAACAAAAGAAAAACAGAAAATAACTCACTGCTTTTGATTGAATAACTTTAGTAGCTTTAATAATAATACATTTCTTACTTGAATGCTGCTGTTAAATGCTCTGGCGAGGAGATAAACATGGTGGACTGTGTACAGCTCACTCAGGGGAGGAGCTAAGCTAATAGAGGAGATTCTGTTGTTAGTCGTGGGCAGGGCCGGTTCCAATGTGATGTCACATTGGCGTACATTCCTGAATGGCTCATTTTGAGACACTGTATCAGATTTATGGGGAAAATAACAAACGGAATGAATGGATTTTTACCACAATAGAGTGGTTGTGTACACACACATAATTGCATTCAAAAACAATCTAAAAGTGAATTTTGCATTATAGGTACCCTTTAAAGTGTTTCAAGAGTAAGCAAATAAACTCTTCAAAAATATCTTCGCCACTGCTTTCTTGTCTATCTCCTGTTAATCCCTGATGAATGAGGTTGAAAGTTGTTGGTTTTTTTTTTTATTTTTTTTTTTTTTTTTTTTTTTAACACATTTTCAGTTATAGTTACTGCTTTGTTGCTTGCCCCTTGATGTAGCCAAGGACTCACTTTTTAAAAGTACAGTACCAAAAAAAAACAAAAAAAACAGCCTTAACCTTTCACAGAGGACGATGCTTTTAACGATTCCCATTTGTATAAGTCCTGTTTACAAAGCAAAAATGTGAGGGCTATGTAAATGAATCGTCTTCCTGCAATACTTCCATCTCATTTTACCATTGATTGACAAGACTAATGGCAATACACTTGTTATAATTTCTATCCTTGCACATAAAAAGGTGGGAGATAAAAAAACAGTAAATCCTTTATTGCTTGGAGAATCCTTGGAAACAAGTGTAAGTCTGATGAAGCATGTCACTAATATCTTTTCATCGTATAGCAAAACAAAAAGATCATTAAAAAATGTTTTTCTGGAAACTGTTGAGATGGGATCGTTGCAGTTTAAACCAGTACTTGTAAGTAATGAGACCAGAAGCATTGCATAATGAATATGAGAGCAATCATTTAAAACATTTGTTGTTGAATAATTGCAGTAATCACACTTCACAATAGTACACTGTTCATCTGTAGATTGAAGCAAAACCGGAATCAAGCCAACACAATAAGTTGAATTATGGATGAAAAGAAAGCAATTCATAATATTCTGAGCATTTTAAGAGCACACACAGAGAGACACATAGTCTTCTCAGTTAGTTTCAATATTCGTTCATATTGTTATGTTACATATGACACTAGGGAGGGATTGGAGGAAATAATCCAAGGAAGAAAAAACTGGGAAAACTAGGTAAATAAATGAACATAAGTTTAATCCTTTCAGGTGTTTCTTGCAGGGAAATGGAGGGAGTGCACTTACTAACTACTGAGCTGTTTAATTAGGTGCCCTGCTGCTTTTTAATGAGGGCACTTAGGAGGGCACTGTGGCCCTGGACTGCGGCTGCCCTGCTGATCAATAGTGGAAGGCAGTGTGTCACAAATGTAAGCCTGGACCGGACAACAACATGAGCGACGCAGAGGCGGTGGGGTGTCAGGGCACACACTCTGCAGGGACAGTAGGCTACAGATTCACATGGCGCAGGGAGGGGGGGGAGGCCAAAAGCCAGTTTTAATTGAAGCCAAGCAGAGTAAGCGTTGATAGTGCAGCCTTTTATTTTGTAGCAGCTTTTACTGATTTGTTTGTTTATGTTGACATCTCATTAGTTATATTGATTAGGTGGGGGGAAAAAGTGGCACTAATTTCATATTCATTGCTTGGCCTGTTTTTATGGAGTCAAAGCTACGGTTTATTGCCAACTTCCACGGTTCCTTTAGTGCCGCTCCGCTCATTAAACAGTGTGTTATTAAACCCATTTATTTCCAGTAGATAGACTGGGAACCTTTTGTTTTTGCTCACTAAAAGAAAGCTACCTAAAATGATTTGCTAATATGTATACTCAACCTGAGCCATGACTTCATCATTTGACCAGTACTCTGCAATCTACATTTTTCCCTTTATGCTTTTACATTCACTAGGCTGAAAAAAAATCATAATTTGCATAAAGCCTTCTCTTTCAAATGCCTCTGATTTAACTTTAGAATTTAGTTTGTAATTAGCTAAGACTCGTTATCAGCATACAATTATAAAATAATGTATAATTATAAATACATTATTTTGGTGTTTTCATGAATTATTATTATTGTTTTAAATAATCAGTTTGCATTTTTTGTTTAAATCTAAAATTGCCGTTTTCAATTTAATCTCAATCTCAATTTTTTTTTTTTTTTTTTTACAAAATACGTTTTTACAAATTTGATGAGAAAATTGTTTTAAATAATCAGTTTCTTGAAATCTAAAATCACCTTTCTCAATTAAAAAAAAGTGATTTTCTTTTTAATTTCTTTGCAAAAAGGCTGCTTTTAAAATCTTTTTAAAAAATAGTCTATTGTTTGCATTTCATTTATTGTGTTGTGTCTAGCCAACAACACAACATTGTGAGGAGCACAAAAACATTTCTCTATCTATTTAATTTAACGCAGAAGCAAGCTATTTCCTGTGAACGTGTTCCATTTCATTAGCGGCTATAGGTAAATAAGACTAACAACGTGCAGTAAACAATAAATATATGTGCGATACAAACTAGTGTTGATTATGAAGTTTATGATAATGAATATTATCAAGCAGCATAAACTGTTTTTGCACTGCTAAACTAATGGCTGACGCCAGAAGCCTTGCACATACAATCTTAAAATGGCCCGCTCTTACGTTAAAAATAAGGTGAAGACAAAGTGTGCACTGTGCAGTGACCTTCGAAAACTAACTAAATTACATGGTATCACCTTTGATGCCAAGTTAGAAAGAGAGCGAAACCAAGGCCGTTTATCCACCGGTTAGTGCAGAGCGGACAGCTTTGAGAATGAAAAAAGAGGAGCGGAAAGAGAAAAAAGGATTCCATTTCATCTCTGCAGGAACATGACAGAGGAATAAAAGCTATACTAAAGTTCAATGGGGCCTGTAAGTTTCTCTTCCTCCCGCAATTTGTCACAAGCTGAGAGGTCCATCCGATTGGTGCACTCAGGTGTCCGGATGAGTGCCTGAGGGGTTTGGTCAGGCGCACAGATACGATTCTGCAACAGGGTTCAGCGGGTCACCATGTGCCATACAGGCTTGTTGTAAGGCCGTGTTATCAGATGTAGGATGCAACCTTTAGTTCCCAAGACTGAACTGCAAGCATAATTGATATTCCTCTCTGCTTTACAATTGAAGGTTGAAAATAGAAGGCCACATTCCTTGAGAGTATTTGGCTGGAGTTGGGTCGTTTAAAGCTTTTTGCATGAAAATTTTAAACCTGGTTTTACAACAACCCCAAAAGTATATCTGTCTTTATTTGGTGCCAAGTGCCAAACGATACCTTAATTCATTTATCATACTTGATGATTATGCACTTATAAAACATTATATGGTGTACTGTGTGACCCGTGCAGCAATGCTACTGTTGATGATTTTGGGACATAATAATTTTTTTTTTTTTTTACATAATTACGAATAAAACAAAATGTAAAAGTTAAAACAAACCTACAGTAATGCTATTAATATAGTGGACATGGTACTTAATCAAGTCCGATGCCAGCAGGAACTCATTACTCAATACATAAAACACTTTCAGTAACTTAGGGAACTTTGCATGAGAAAATACCAAATGTGTAATGCTTGTTCTCCTTCTGTGTTCCCAGGAAGTGCAGCGCACGTATTTTAGTGAAGGGAGAAAGTTTGTTTCTGTGTCAACCTTGTCTGCACTGTCTGCAATATTTACACACGGCATCCTGACTTCAAATGAACCTCATAAATTACTGATTTGAAATATTCTTCGTTGGTAGCAACTTTGATGGATCACACAGTATTGTATTGATTTGCTGTTTTCCCTCAAGCACATAGATTATTCTGGCACTAACATGCTTATTATTGTTAACTTGTTAGTTTAGCTACAAAGTACACATGAATATTGGGTGCACTGTTGCCATAATACATCTTCAATGAACTAGAACTACTTTCTGCATTTCAGTTTTTTCACTCATCTCTGTTCGCCATATTGGTTAAAGTTTTCCCGAGCTTTTTGAAATGTGTGCCTCAATACCTCAGACACTGCCTGATATTTTGGAAGAAAAGAGTAAGGACGTGACAATCTTAGGCAGGCTTCACTTTGAGTGTGTGCTTAAGTGCTTAATATGAGTTTCTAAAAAGAGAAAGCCCTTGCAAACTCTTTAAAAGGTATTTTGTCCTTTAGAATGTGTTTTTAGTCACTAATTTTGCTTTATTTCTTCATTGTAATAGAAAATACTCTTTTGATTGCACAAATTAAGGAAATAAGAAAAAAAAAAAACATTCACCATCCTTGTTGGTAAAAAATAAATGTTTAATAATAAAGAATCCTGGTAGGATAAACCAATTTGAATGTTTCAATAAATTAGATTATATTTAGATTTGAATTTAAGGACCATTCCCTATAAAAGAAATGTAAACTGCTGTTGTAGGGGTGTACGATATCACGATTTTTGATCGTGGATGATTAAAATGTCTCCACGATCTGCTTTTGAAGAAATATCGTAGTATCGTGCTACAGTTTTATTCTATCATTTGCAGCTCTGGCGCCTCCGTCCCAACATACTATACAATGCGACCGTAAGCAGAGGTCGAGTTACACTCACAAGATACTGCAATTCACAAAAGTTCATTATTTGCATGTGCTTTAAAGCCTTCCCGGTTAAACATTTGCGTGCTGATGTGCTGTTCTAACATGCGCTTTTCTTTTCTTTTTTCCGTACACCCGAAGCGCACAGTCACTAAAAGTCTGTCAAACAGCGCCTGGTTACTGGACGTTATCTTTCGAGTCTTATTGGGTTAATACGGTCTATTACACACAAGGTTTACATAAACACAGTTGGTTATGTCTAAAGTGAAAGCAAACATTTGAGAGAAAATCGGGTGCGTGTCATATACGTACATATTAGATGCGTGCCGGTCTTAAAGTGACAGTTGCCTAATAGTAAACATGCTGCAGCTTGTCCTGAAAGGGATAAGTTCACCCAAAAATGAAAATGATGTCTTTATTTACTCAGTCTAATGTTGTTCCAAACCTGAAAAGAGGGAGGACATGACACAATCTAAGGCAGGCTTCACTTTGAGTGTGTGCTTTTGATAAGTGCTTATTATGAGTTTCTAAAAAGAGAAAGCCGTTGTGAACTCTTTAAAAGGTATTTTGTCCTTTAGAATGTGTTTTAGTCACTAATTTTGCTAGAGTGCAATTCACAAAAGTTCATTATTTGCATGTGCTTTAAAGCCATGCCGGTTAAACATTTCATTTGCGTGCTGATGTGCTGTTCTAACATGTGCTTTTTTTTATTTTATTTTTTTTATAAATTTGTTTTTGTTTTTGTTTGGTACGGTTCGCTTTCACACTGCTCTTTTTGCAAGTGAACCAAAATTTGTAAACAAAACCACACATGTGCTAAGGTCGTCCATTCATTGGACAAGGATTCTCAAGTAGGGAAATCAGGAAGTGCAAAAAAAAGGCTCAGCATGGAGATATTTTGTACTGCAATATTTGTTCTTTTACTGATTTTGTGTTATGCTCTACAAACGCAATATGAAGAAACTAATGAGTATCATATGATACAATGTCATCATTCTATACGATGTTGTAATTCGGATTGAGAAGACGACAATGTGCTGCAAGACGGTTCCGTCAAGCATTTATGCGCGATTAGACTAAAGAGAATGCTCTGTATGTGAATGTCCTGATGCACACACTCATCATTCATTCATTCCATTCCAATGATGCACACACGACGCGCAGAAAGACGCGCAACAGTATCGTGTGGCCAGACAGCGCGCCGGAATGGAATTCTCTTTCGCACTTGAACGAACAATAACACAAACCATTATGCCAAAATGTCCGTTGTGTTAAGTATCCTCATAAGAGCATAAGAGCAGTCAAATAATTAAATGAACGTAAAGGCGCAGTGCTTTTTTGCAATTGGGTCGGTTCATGTTCACATCGTAAACGAACCGTACCAGAGTTCGTTTGGAACCGTACCGAGACCACCTCTTCAGCTGGGTCTCGGTTCGATTGTTTGGTCCGCACCCGAGTTCGATTGCTGTATTCACACCTGCCCAAAAGGTCCGCACCAAGGGTGGAAACGAACTAGAGTTCGATTCAATCGAACCAAACAAGACAGGTGTGAATACACCCTAACAGTCTGTCAAACAGTGCCTGGTTATTTATTTATTAACTTCTAAAAAAACAAAAAAACAAAGAGAAAATCACTCGCTGCTCTGAGAACTTTAATAGTAGCTTTAATATGCCGGTGTCCGTGTCCATGCTGGAGCATCCATTCTGGTGTCTGTGCCGTAGTGTCCGTGTACGGTGTCTGTGCCGGAGCCGTAGTGTCCATGCCAGAGCCGGATTGTCCGTTCCGGATTGTCTGTGCCAGAGCTGGATTGTCTGTTCTGGTGTCCGTCAGAGTGTCCGTTCTGGAGCCGGAGTGTTCGTTCTGGAGTGTCCGTTCCAGTGTCTGTGCCTGTATCCGTGCCGGAGTGTCCGTTCCAGTGACCGTTCCAGTGTCCGTGCCAGAGTGACCGCTCCAGTGTCCGTTCCGGAGCCGGAGTGTCCGTGCCAGAGCTGGATTGTCTGTTCTGGTGTCTGTCGGAGTGTCCGTTCTGGTGTCTGTGCCAGTGTCCGTGCTGGAGTTTCCGTGAGCCAGATTGTCCGTGCTGGAGTGTCCGTGTCTGAGTTTCCGTGCCCGTGCCGGATTGTCCATTACGGTGTCTGTGCCGGAGTGTCATTGTCTGGTGTCCGTGCCGGAGTGTCCGTATCCGTTCTGGTGTGTCCGTGCCCATATCGCCCACCCCTATGCTGTTGGTACTTCAGAGGTTATTCAAAGCACTGTTTTCTGAAATAAATCATGTCATGAAAAAACTAACTATTTATTATAGTACTTATTCTAGCTGTTAACCATTATTGACCTTCTAAGAGCTGTTTATTCAACTAGGTCTTAAAATACTACAGTGTCTCCAGGCATCTCTCTGTCTCTTTGAACACTCCTAACATTAAAAATACTTTTTGGGAATAAATGAGAATAGTTATATTTGGCAAACATAAACCACTGCTTTACAACAACACTTCGTCTTAACCATGATGCATTGTGATGAGAGTTTTATTATTTGTGGCTGGCAACCATCAGAGAACTGATTTGTGTATTGCACTGAACATTTGACAAAACAATTTTAGAGTTTTGCACAAAGGCTCACGCAAGCCCCTGCTGGTAGTTTACTATATCACTGATTTTAAAAAACATCTTTCTTCATTGACTAGTTGACCATTCAAACTTAGCCCTGTATTCTGATGAGAGAGAGAGAGAGAGAGAGAGAGAGAGAGAGAGAGAGAGAGAGAGAGAGTGAGTGTGTGTGTGTGTGTGTGTGTGTGTGTGTGTGTGTGTGTGTGTGTGTGTGTGTGTGTGTGTGTGTGTGTGTGTGTGTGTGTGTGTGTGTGTGTGTGTGTGTGTGTGTGTGTGTGTGTGTGTGTGAGAGTGTGTTTTACTGGTCCTCACAAGTTCAAAAGTCTTATTAATGGGCCAAAACATGTTTTAGTGTGGGATGGGTAGGTTTAGGGGTTAGGCCATAGACAATTTCGTTAACCTGATATTAAATCAGTGGAGGTCGATGTAATGTCCTCACTAATATAGTGAAACTTAACAAATGTGTGTGTTTAAAGGTAGGATAGGCAATTTCAGAGAGGCTAGCAAAAACAAACTAGCTTTGAAAGCTTGAGATCCCACCCTCCCTTCAGAGCCCTCTCCAAGGCCAAGCCTCCTTCAAAACACAAACACGCACAGCAGAGTCTGCAAAATGTCACCAGACAAGAGACTGCGTTAAATTGCCTCAATGCCTCATGTCTCAAAGAACATTTTTCAAAGAACATTACAATAATAATTAACATGAAAAACAAAGTTCCTACTTGTTCCACCTGACTGTGAAGAGAGTTTCAACCAGTATAACAAAAAGTTTTTTATAAAAAAAGTTGCCTACCCTACCTTTAATATATTTTAAAATGTATTTATTCTTGTGATGGCAAGCTGAATAATAATAATAATAATAATAATAATAATCTGATGTTTTGGTCCTCCAATAGGATTTTTTATTATTATTATTATATCAACGTTAAAAATGGATGTGCTGCTTAATATTTTTTTGTGGATAGTGTGAAACAATTTTCTTTTTAACAGAAAAATCGAATGTAGATCATTCTTCTAACTTAAAGGTTTAGAGTGTAGAATAATTTTTGAAGGGTTTACCTTGCATATTGAGCTAGGTTAGCATCCAACAAATTGTGCATGTCACCTTTAAACAAAAGGGAACTTCTTACATAATTATTACAGTACTGCAGATAATTGTAAAGGTTTAACAAATGTCCCCTCCCCAGAAGTGAGAACAGCTCCCCTGCAGTCTGTTAGCTCAAACTAGCCATTAAACCAAACCGTAGCTCCAGTCATCTCCTACTCTCTGGACACACGCTGGGACTCTGAGTACCCCACACAGCTCGCACAATGCCCAGTGGAGAAAAGACTGGAATGAAGGACCAGTGGAGGGGAAGTGAGCAGGGAACGAGGAGGAAGATTGGAGAGGGAGGAAAGGCAGCTTGCCTTTGTCCATGAGGCTTTGAAAGAAAACTTGAACATAAGACAAACAGGGGAATTGTGCAATGCAAGACCCCATTATGATTGCTATAATTTGAAAGTTAATCTATGTGTCCATCAGCTTGTCTATTATTATATTTAGCTATTCATCTATCTTTTTCCATCCCTCTAATCCACCCCTTCTCAGTCTGTTTTTCACTTCCCCTTCTGTGTACCATTGCTCATTCCCCTTTTTTTTCTCTCCACCCTTGTCACCAGATTTGTTACTTAAGTGCTGATTAACTCCCTGTGTGGTGGAAAGATGGAGGGGCCGGTTGAGGTCTAAATTAAATGCCCTCTCTCCTCTTCTCTCCTTCAGCAATCAGTGCATTCAGCTCCCCACTGCCACAATCTGTGGCAAATCTCTTCAAAGTTGCAGCGTTTCACAATCTTTGGACGGGAACTTCTAAACAAGTTCATCCTTTGGGATTGTGATCTGTACATAAGCTGACATGACCAATTACACAAAATTACTGTGCTAAATATTTTAAGTTTATGGTATTGCACTCACATGTTTTTTTATGTGAACATGATTGTCTTATTCATGGTGTGTGAAAAACAGAATATAAATGTGAATAAGACTTAGAAACCCTCAGAGTAAAGAATAAAAAAGGTAATTGTGAGAGTTAAAAATGAGAAGTAAAGCATTGTGAAACACCAGCGATATAGCGTTTCCTTGGTTACCGCTATAATATACAGATGTTAAGTATAAACCCATCTTAAGTATAAGAAATCGCCTAGTCTTAATCTGCATTGCTATTTGTACTCGTCGTGAATACGCAGGCCACAAGAACTGTGTAATTGTTTTATTTTTTTATCACTTTTACTCACGACATGCTAGCTGGCAACAAAGGATTCCATTCATTATGCTAAGCTAAGCTAGCAGCAGCGCTGCCAAACTAAACAATGCATGCACTTAGACAAAAATGTATATATATAAAAAAATATTGACAGCAACAGAAAAATGGTTTGGCCATAAAAATGTTGATATGTTTAAAAAAATATATAATAAAGAAAACAAGAGTGTTCCATTCACATGTGGAAATCAAATTTAAAGATCAGTAATATACCAACATCAGTTTCATATGAAATATTTTAAATAAGTCATTATCCTAATCAAATGCATCAATAGCCATATTAGCAGCAGTGGAAATGTATAGTTCCAGAGACACAGGAGCTTATTAAAAGTGCCTTTGTGATAAAAAATAACAACACATAATGCGGCTAAAATTGTCATTTAATTTTGATCGGCTCATCTGAATATACAGAAACCCATAATGGTCCTCTTACATAAACAACACATTGGGTTTTACCTAAATGCCATTTAGTGGGTGCCACCAACAACTGTATATGTCTGGCCCCATCAACATTTTTAAAATGTTATTTTATTCAAACTCTGTCTGAAATGCTGAAAAAGTTGTTTCAGGTTCAAATTATCCCTTTTAGACCTAAACAAACTCCAATGGGCCAGAAGGACAAGAGCAATGTGATTTGAACACTTTGAAATCATAAATGCGTTATTAGTTGTTTTTAGACTGCAGATTTCATTGAATGGACAGTAATGCTCCCAGACAGACAAATTCAGACATACCCAATACAAGAGCAATTTAAAAATGCATGTAATGTTTGAATTCAAACGGCTTTGATTGGTATGCAAGGTCACACGCTCACTCTCTTTCTCTCTTTCATTCCCGCAGACTCAGAAAAAGACGGCTAAGAGTGGGACTTCATTGCTAGATACTGTATGCATGCATATACAGAGGCTTTCAGCAAATCGCTACAGCAAACACACTTTAATGGCATTGCACATACTGAGAGAGGCTGTTGGTGGTGATAAGCATGGTGCTTTGTCTATATTGCACACTCACTCTCTCTCTCTCTCTCTCTCTCTCTCTCTCTCTCTCTCTGGAGGAGTTGGAGGCAGGAAAGTTTGTTTCTACTGTTTGCTTATACCTATTAATTTCATATTTTTTCCTGACTCCTCAAATTTTGGAATATTGCATTTGTTACCATGATGTGCTCTTGACCATTGGGAAACAATGGCTGTGAAAATACAGCCTGCAGGTTTTCAGATTTATGGGGTTTGAGTTCTTGCTTGACTGACTGTTTTTAAATGTGAAACTTTTTTATTTATAAAAAATAGGGATGCACCGATCATGATTTTTAATTGCTGTTGCTCATTTGTTCATATTAAAGGCCAAACTGACTTAATAAATATCGGTATCCATTTGAAATTAGAGGGAACTACTGCAATTTAATCATGATCCAAACAAAGATGTTACATGTAGCATGAACATTTGTTTTTGATTTAAGTAAGATTGTATAATTGAAAGATTATATATTATATAAAGATTAAAGATAAAAAAATATATACGGCTGTAACCCCGTTACTCAATAACATCCGTTGCTTCCACCAACTCAATATTTATATTTATAATATTTCAAGCATCATGAACAGTGAACTTGCTGTGCCTGGTACAGTATTTTCTCTTCTGGCATGGATGTGCTCTCCTCTTTGCGTACGTAGCCTATTCAGCAGGTCCCGTCTCTATCCTTTGTTAACATCCTGTGTTATTAAATTATTAATTATAAAATTTATTATTATTGCAATGCAGTTTGTGTGCAAGTCCGGAACCGAGATTAAATAAAACAAAAAAATTGGTTCTGGTTGATGGCTGGTTGATGCATCTCTATTAAAAAAATAAAAAATAAAATAAATAAATAAAAATCAAGAATGATTGACACTTTTATTAGATTGATTTACTTTAACAAGAATGATTTTATTTAGTAGTTTTGTTGGGATGGAGATTGTTTGAATAAAGAAACTGATCACAAGTCTGATGCACGAGTCACGACAACTGATTCAGACTGAAATAATCTGAGATATCAGTTGCTGTTGTTAGAAAATGTGCAGAGCAATCACATATTTGTAAGGTTGCTGACAGCTGAGTTATTCACAGAATTTTAAGGGGGCTCTTACTTCTCTTACTGTTCTTCCTCTATATGCAGGAGCTCATAAAGAATAGGTTCTTTAAAAATAAATGGGGCAAGAGTTCAGACTAAGAGAGCAGTGCTATCAGAATTTATGAGAATTAGTGGGAATTTTATTTTCTAAGTCAGCTGCTATTGTTTTAACACTAGAAAAGGTAGACACTGGTTGGGTACTATAGGTTAAGGCGGAGGTGGGACTGTATAATTTTTGCAATGTAATGACAACATCTGTGTAGATATAGCTGCTGAATGGAACCGTATAGAGGATTTTAAAATAGTGTAGTGCTATAAGGTGTTTAATGGCTCATGCTACTTTACTGTTTTTCCAAACATTTTTGGAAAACATGGCAACCATTGGCAAGAATCTGTAATATTTTAATATGGAAATGACTGGAAATAACCATTTTTTTTTTTCTCTTTTTTGTGAGTAGTTTACTTGTTTGTGGGAAGCGTGCAGGTCAAAAACTGCTGTGAAAATCAATGGTGAGAGGTTGGAAAGATGCACATTAGAATTTTATGTCAAAACGTAACATAAACGTAACACAAAGTCAACAATTCAAAAGTTGCAAAGTTAAATTGAGACAATGGATATACTGAACTCAGTACAGAAATGTTGGAGCAGTTATATTTTCATGCAGAAAAGTTAAATGTGCTTTCATAAAGTCAAGAATATATTCAGTTAATAGGCACTTTGAATATAAGAAAGAAATGGTGGCTCATAGTGATTCTTTCTTTAAATAGGAAAAAAAATTTCAGCATAAATGTGCTTCATTTGCAGGGCCCCAATGAAACATTTATAATTTAGAAGAAATGAGAAGGCTGACAGTGGACTTTTATTCTGAATTGGACTGTGTATTGTGAGTGCTGCAGATCTGTTACAGGACCTTTCACCAAGAGGTCAAAGTTTAGCTCGTTAGCATGGCCCTGTTACTGCTGGTTAATGCTGAAACATCAAAAAAGCGTCTTTCTCCATTGATGGCCATTCAAAAGTTGAATAAAGTTAAATAATGGTTGTTTGGAATTAATTTATTTAACAATAAAGTTAAATATAGTTTTTTGGATTGTATTGCTTGGCGGCTCAGGTAATATGGCAGACATCAAATCGTACTCCAGGGACGTCTAACGGGAGCCAAGCAGCTGACATTGAGATTAATGTGAATGCTATGGCTTTCTGCAGGTATTAGAGACCTACCTCCCTTCCACAGTAAGAACCTGAAAAGAGAGGGACTTTAGATTGTGACATAAGCTTTCAGGAGCTTACAGATGCAGCTAAGCAGATCTCGTTGGGATGTTCATCTGGGATTGAGAGGTTTTCTGCTGAGTTTTAGCATAATTTTTGGACAACTTCCTTGAGGGCTCCTGAATCCCTCATGAGCATCTGCCAACAGGCAGTGTTTTCCAAGCTACCAAAAAGGGATTTGAGGACTTTTATCAAGTTGAATGTCTGCCTCTTTATTGTGCATTTAATATTATCAAATTGCATAGCAAATAGACTTAAATGTTATTTGGATAAAAATTATTAGAGACGAGACATACTAGTTTTGTTGTAACATGGACAATCATTTAGCCTAATGTTTTTATGCCATGGGTGAAACATTTAAATTCGGATAATTCTGTTTCTAAAAAAATTTTATCAAGGATGTCATGGTTTACTTTCTGGGCACATACTATTGCCATTGACCTACTTTTATAAGTGATGCTGAACAGAAGGTTAATTATACTGACATATTATGGCTATGACATGGCAGCATTTATAAATGAACACACATATGTAAGTATTGTAGATATCCTAGAGTTATATGAAACAACATCTTCAGCAAAAGTAAATTACGCTAAAAGTGTAGGTTATGCAGTAGGTCAATGTGCAGATGATGAAGAATTACTATGTTGAATTACATTGTGGACCGCGAATTTTAAAGACTTGGAAGAATAAGACATTGGGGTGAGTAGAGTAGATCCAGAGAGAATGTTTAAGGGTTTAATAGCAGTGGGATTGAAAATGTAATTTGTTTATTATAGATTGGTGAGAGATTTGGAAACCTTTAGAGAAAATGGGTGTTTTGGGGAGGTATTATGTTTTACTGATCAGTGATGAGTATAAGCTTGTTTTTTTAACTTTGAAGTGCAAAAAGAAATCTTATTTCAAAGGAAATATATTTATTTAAAGTTGATTTTATTTTTTAAACTAATGAAGTGAGGTTTGAAATGTGAAAGCTATTGATATATTAGCATGCAATTTTGTTCTTAATAAAAGTTAGTCTCCCTGGTGCATGCTGGGAG
The DNA here is from genome assembly GCA_021554675.1 of Leuciscus idus. NCBI lineage: Eukaryota > Metazoa > Chordata > Actinopteri > Cypriniformes > Leuciscidae > Leuciscus > Leuciscus idus. The sequence continues at coordinate 23,223,523 of CM038633.1, read as the reverse complement.
TGCATTGGTGAGTGTGATGGCTTTATCGGTCTGTTTTGTGAGATCTATTTGATGAAAGTATTTTCCCCCTCATTAGTCAGTGTAATACAATACCGAAGCCCAGTGTGAGTGACCTGTTCTTCGTGCTAGGAGAGGAGGTGGCTATCCGTCTGTACAAAGCAGTCATATGTTTTTTGAAAACAGAAGCTTTAAATCAATCATTTGATTTGATTTGTTAGTGGAAAATTATTAAAATAAGCTTTCGTTCCCATTTCTCTGCAGCAACAAAAATTTACAGTGACCTGATAAATAACACATTCATTTTCTGGATCACAAAAAGTGAGTTATTAGTAGTGGGGGAAAACTGGTTTTAAATAAAATAAGATTCAGAGGGATAATAATAGGACAATAAGATCCAGAGTGAAAGCTTTCAGACTGGGGAGAATGTGAGTTTGTCTGAGGTGGCTTGTGTCCGCTTGAGGAGAGTGAACAGCATGGGAATTTTGCCTCATGGAAATTTAGCCATGACCCTTAAGTATTTATATAGGTTGATTTTGAAAGAATGGACAACTTTCAGCTAAATTGTGCTCAGGGGTTGTGGTTAAAAAATATATTTTTTTTTTTTCTTTTTTTTTTCTTTTTTCTGCAGGTCTGAACAGACTGCAGGTCAAGTCAAGTCACCTTTATTTATATAGCGCTTTTTACAATACAGATTGCATCAAAGCAGCTTCACAGTGATAACATGAAAATAATACAACAAAGTTTGTTTCTAGAAGAAAATTGCGTCATCATCCACACTAAGTAAGGCTGATCAATGATATTGTTGAATATTAAATGTCCCCAACTAAGCAAGCCAAAAGCCAAGGCAACAGTGGCAAGGAACCAAAACTCCATCAGGTGAAAGAAGGGAGAAAAAAAAACCTTGGGAGAACCCAGGCTCAGTCGGGGCCAGTTCTCCTCTGGCCAACGAGCGAACAGTGTATGATTATGATCCAGGCAGCATTACAGGTCAGAAGTCAGATTGGTCGTGTCGATGAGGCCTTCACAGGGCTGATGAGGCTGGCACTTCAGGGATGCGTCATAGATGGGTCCAGGTGCAGGTCCACCATCTGATCTGGATACGGTCGGGATCCAGCTGACTTCAGTAAACAGGGAGGGACTGGTTGACACTTCAGGACTGCGTTGTCACCGTGTCCAGGCTCAGATCCTTCATCGGATCTGGATAAGGCCTGGATCCGGCGGACTGCGGTAAACCTCGGATAAACAGAGAGACTAATATTAGCGTAGACGCCATCCTTCTTATGATGTAACAAGTACATCAGGATTTATGGGGAGTGTTCCCAGTTCCGACTGACCTAAACTATGCAGTCTAACATTGAATTATAGAAGTCTGTAATGTGTTATATGTATGCTAGGTCAAAGAGATGTGTTTTTAGTCTAGATTTGAACTGACAGAGTGTGCCTGCTTCCCGGACAATGTTAGGAAGATTGTTCCAAAGTTTTGGTGCTAAATAGGAAAAGGATCTACCGCCAGCAGTCGATTTTAATATTCTAGGCATTATCAACTGGCCGGAATTTTGAGATCGCAATAGACGTGAAGGACTATAATGTGTTAAGAGCTCGCTCAAGTACTGGGGATCTAAACCATTTATTGCTTTGTAAGTGATCAGCAATATTTTAAAATGTATACGATGTTTAATAGGGAGCCAATGCAGTGTTGACAGAACCGGGCTAATGTGGTCATACTTCCTGGTTCTGGTAAGAACTCGAGCTGCTGCATTTTGGACAAGCTGTAGTTTGTTTATTAAGCATGCAGTGCAACCACCCATAATAGTATTACAATAATCTATCCTTGATGTAATGAACGCATGGACTAATTGTTCTGCATTTTTCATTGAAATCATAATGATGTAATTTAGATATATTTTTAAGATGAAAGAATGCGGTTTTGCAGATGCTAGACACGTGACTTTCAAATGAAAGATTGGTATCAAAGAGCACACCCAGGTTCCTAACCGACGATGAAGACTTGACAGAGCAGCCATCAAGTGTTAGACAGTATTCTAGATTATTATGTGAGGAAATTTTTGAATCTCTGTTGTTGTTTTTTTTCAGAATTAAGTAGTAGGAAGTTGCTAGTCATCCAGTTTTTTTTATATCAGCTATGCATTCCGTTAATTGTGTGAATTGGTAAGTTTCATCAGGGTGTGAAGAAATATAGAGCTGCGTATCATCAGCATAACAGTGAAAACTAATGCCATGCTTCCTAATAATATCTCCCAAGGGTAGTATGTACAGAGTGAACATAGGGATGGGCGATAAATCGATTTTATCGATTAACTCGAATGTGTAGTTTACGTCGATTTGTTTGAATGAAAATCGTTTTTCTCTTTAACATTCGCCGACGCTCGCCTCTGGGCTACCGTAGCTCCGAACGGGCTCAGCCCTTCCCCCGCGCGTTTTGCATAGAGATACACAAACAACATGGCAAATTAACAAGACCGCGGCAGCACAAGCACACCCGCCAAAAAACAACCTACAGTCTTACAAACATTTACAAACTCACCGTGAGACTCACGCAATCGTCACTTTTTACACGCTCTCACGCCACACATCCATTTTCTCACGCAGAGAAAAATCGCGAAGCAAAGAGGACACTGACACCGACAGAGAAGGTTACTATTGCAATGAAACAAATTCTCAGCTCTCAGATTCTGTCAATTTAATTACGAAATTCAAACAATAAACTCCGTTTTGGCGCTTGACAGATCGCTGACAGAGTTCAAGTGGCACGTGAACCGATCATCTGTTACTCTTTACTACTAGTTAATTGTAGGCTAAATAAACACGAATGATCAATAGGTAATTTGAAAGATACAGTTCAACTTACCGAAATGAAATAAAATCGATCGATCAGTGTTTTTCAACTGCAGAAAGAGGTCTATAATAACAGCTGGAGAACAATATGTCACGTAACATTACATTTACCTCTGGAAAGCCATTTAATGCTGATGGTGAGGAATTACAGTTGCAACATCTCATAATGTACCTCAAACTGAGTAATGTATCATTGAGAAACGTCCTGCTCAAGTCGTCCTTGCGATGGAGGTTCGGGTTGAATAACTAGTTCTTCCAATGTTTCATCTTCGGACTTGAGCTCAGATTGATATGGTAAAATCGACGTCATTGTCCGTTACTGTCTGGTGTCGCTCTAGGAACCCTCTGGATGGAGCTGGCGTTCAGTTATGGCAATCATGGGCGTTTTTGTTTTAGACATGCGCGCTGTACACTGTAGACCAGTCACAACAGACTGAGCTGTCTGGCTCTAGAGGGATTTAAAGAGATCGATTCATCCATTGAGTCGTTTGAGAGTCATTGAAAAATGTGGTGATGTGCAATATATATTATGAGAAAATTAAACTCTTTTTTGACCAATGATGCATGTGAACCTGTTGTAGGAAACCTATAAAACAAAATTAGGAGACTTTAAAATGGCATAATTGGGGCACTTTAACATGTCCGTAATATTGCTGCGGAAAGAATCACACTTTTGGGGTTATTCATGGTCTGTTGAAAGTACTTTGTTGACGCTTTTACACTTTACTTTTAATGTTCGATGGTTGAACGGTGAGTAGAATAATGTCATCATTGTGAGAACAAAAAAAAAAAAGCATATTATTGCATTCATAGATCGAACATTTCACGGATTGTTTACCGTTTAATGGAAGTTACACCCATAATTTGCGCAAAGTGTCATGGGGCGTAGGAAAAAGGTGGATAGAGGTGGCTTAACCCTAAAGTGAACTTTGTTTAATGACATTCTTTAAGAATGATCTTTTCAGAATATCAACACGATTGTGACAAATCAATGTTTATGTCTATGCTCAGTTTGATGTATAGAAGGTCACTTTGGAATATAGAGAAGGAACATTGGTTCCAGTGGACACAGATTTTATAAATAACAATAATTTTGCAAATATTCAAAGATATTAAAGTGGAAAAAGCATTTGGAATAGATAATGTGCTATGCCTTCTCACACACAGCCCAAAGTGTACTTTTGTGTCAGACATTCATGATATTTTACAGGACTGCTCCAACAGAAAATAAATTGTTTTTGTGGTTAACATTTTTAGAGCAGCTTACCCACATGGAAAGAACCTATATAAACATATATGTTTTAATATAGGTTTTGATATAGGTTTTTAATATATGTGACATATATAAAATTGGCCATTTTCCTATATTATATGTACATGCACATATATGTTCACATATATATGCACCTATATGTTCACCTATATATGTTCACCTATACGTTTACCAATATATTAGTAAAATGATTAAAATCCATAGCTACTAGGCCTACACTGTAAAAAAAATCCCGTATACAAACGGTAAATCTCTGGCAGCAAAGTTTCCAGACGGATTCCGTTAAATTACAGCAAATAACCATTTCACAAAATTACAGGCAAAAACAGTGAAAATACAGAATTGACTTTAGTCAAAATTAATTAAGTTACAGTACATTACTGTTGATAATGGCTTATTAAACCGTGGAAAAATGGATAAATGATGTCAAATTACATTAAAAAAAAACATTTAACTTTCAAGTTAAACTGTAAATTTAGGGTTTTATAAAGTTATTTTATAATAATGCTGTCTATCTACAGTAATTATCTTTTAATATATAGTTTTTCTGTGTATAATATCTATGAAGTTATGTATAAAAATGCATTAAGTACATAAATTCAAATACAAAGTTTGTATATTTACAGTTTTAATTTTTGCATTTCCAATTTCACAACTTTGACCAATCTCTAATTAAGTACTTAATAATAGCAAATGTACAGTCAATTTCTGTTAAATTAATTAAACGTATAAGTACAAAATACCTGCACATTTACAGTATTACTCATTAAACAAACACTGAACATCAAGATATGTGAATGATAGGAAATACAATCTTAGTATATAATTTAGAACATGTAAAAATATCTACATTAAAAGGCAATTGCTGTATGCCTTTATACTCTAATATAACTTATTTTACACAGTTACAATTACATTTTATCCAAAGTGACTTAAAAATTAAAGAGAACAATAGAAGCAACAAGTGCAGTGACAAGTCCCAGTTAGTGTAGCACAGTACACAAGTTTATTTATTTATTATTAAAACAAAGATTTAGTATTATTGGGTCAAGTGTTTATGAAAAGATGGATCTTTAGCAGTTTTTTGAAAATATGTTGAGTTGGGCAGGTCATCCCACCAGCAGGGAACAGTCCAGGTAAAGGTCAGTGAAAGTGGTTGTGTGTCTCTTTGGGATGATGGCACCACAAGGCGCCATTCACTTGCAGAACACAAGCTTCTGGAGACACATAGATCTGAAGCAGTGAGTTTAGCAGGTCTTGCTGCAGCATCTGGATCAGTTGCAGAGGTTTGACTGATGCTGGAAGAGCTGCCAGGAGAGCATTACAATAGTCCAGTCTGGATAGAACAAGAACTTAGACAAGGAGTTGTGTGGCTCCGATAGGAAGGGCCGGATCTTTCTGGTGTTGTATAAGGCAAATTAGCAGGATCGCATGGTTTGGCTGAAAGTGAAACCATAAGCAGTTTTGTCTTGGCAAGGTTGAGTTGAAGGTGAAGGTCATTCATCCAGCAAGAATTTTCCATCAGGTAGGCTGAGATGCGAGCAGCAACCGTCAGATCCTCTGGCTGGAATGAAAGGTAGAGATATGTGTCATTAAGTGATAGGAAAACCCATGTTTCTAAATGACAGAGCCTAGTTACAATACAAAAAAAAAGAAGATAATAGATGGGTGGAATCTATGAGTGGCCTCACAAGGATCAAATGAATATTCACATGGGAAAATATAGTATAAAACAAATTAAATTTTCTGCCACTTTTAGTGCAATCATATGGAATCAGAAGACTCGGCCATTACAATATTTTAAATTACTTCTTCCCATACCTTGTTTGCCATGATCATTCTGCTTTTTTTTACAACTCAGTATTACATTTGCACATGTCAGAATATGTTCCACTGGGACAATGCAAAACCTCAACTGACGTGTTGGCAAGCATGCAGCCAGAATATGCAATTTATCATGTGGTGTTCATATTCTAGCCTCATGTGTTCTCTTACGAAAGGTTCTCTCGTATTGCGTAAGTTGCTTACGCTATGGGTAAAGTTGTCTTTTCTCGAGATCTGAAGCCAAAAATTATCCTTAATTTTGTATTTATTGTCAACGCAGTGCGGCAGACAGCAGACCATGGCAGGCTGTATGAGCGTGCTCATTGGCTGTCCTGCGGCAACTGCAGCAGCCTACCAGTGAGCCCTGCGTGACGTCAAGCCCAATGAGGGCGCTTCGCGCCCTCCACGCACCTGGCCCGCCAGAATGGGTGTGGCTAGCGTGTATAAAAGAGGGGCTCACAGGCTGGAATTCTGATTTTCATGTCTTCAGCGAAGCTCTTCGCATCGCTGGATCTTGAGAGCCGCCGCCGTTGAAACAAGCGACCAGCAAGCCTAGGAAGCGTCTGAGGAAGCCGGCCGTCTTCGCCGCCTTCAGCCTCCGTGCCTGCTACGCCATCCGGCGACATATCCTTTCTCTGCTGTGTGTGTTCGCCTTTGCGTCACACACTTTCTCTCTCCTAAAAGAGCACGAGGCGTTTTTCTAAAAATACCTCGTATTTCCTGCGGCTCGTGCCGCTCAGCAACAGAGACCGCCATGTCATCTGCGCTCTCTGCCTGGGCCGCTAGCACGCCGCCACCGCACTCCCCGAGTGCGAAGAGCTCTCAATGTCGACCCTGCGGGCTCGACTTGAAGCTTTCAACGCAAGCTGTCACTCCGCCTGTCCCTGCGGGGCCGCGCAGAAGTAAGCGCCGCCCCCAGAGACCACTGAAGGCCGTTGCGGCAACGAGAAGCTCGCCGGATCCGTTCCCTCGAGCTTCTCTCTCCCCCCCTCCCGGCTGCGCAGCCGCCGGCACTCGCCCGCGCCGCCGCCACTTCAGGGGATGAGGCAGAGGAGCTGGACGAGGACGCCGCCGCTGTAGCTCCCCTCTGTTCGAGCCGCGCAAACGGCGCCGCTCACAAGGGATATGTCACAAAGCGGGCGGCCACGGGATAGCTTCCTTTACGTTACAAGAAAGCTACCCCGCGTCCCGTTCGTGCGCGTCACTCTGGTAACATCAATATTGCAGTAAACGAGCCTGTTATAAATACATGCACGCCTGCAAACAAACGCAGTCGCGACGAGCAATGTTCAGCACCCCGCGTGCCTCACTCACCGGCGAAAGGAGAAAGAGAGGGTGCTGAGGCCGGACCAACCTCCAATTCTTGCACATTTCCCAGTCCCCTCTAAGTTCAGGTTACTGGAAATACGAATATTGCAGTGAACGAGCCTGTTTTAATACACGCGCGCCTGCAAAACGAACGCCGACACAAAACGTGACGCTCTTTATGCTCGCGCTTACCGAAAGCTTATGTGTTCTCCCCCTGTGGCACAGTGGCAGAACCCTAGACTTTCGCGCCAGAGACCCATGTTCGAATCCGGGCCTTGGCAGCTGATGAAAATTATGCTGTTCGCACCGAGCTCGCGGCCAGCTTTCTTACTTCAGAAAGCGAACCTGCCTCTAAGATGCCTCACTTACCGGCGAAAGGAGTAAGAGAGAGTGTTTTGAGTCCTGCTGAGGCTGGACCAACCTCCAATCCTCACACATTTCTCAGCCCCCTCTAAGTTCAGGTGGCTGGAAATACTAATATTGCAGTAAACGAGCCTGTTTGATACACGCACGCCTGCAAACGATTGCCGACACTAAACGTGACGACCTTTTTATGCTCACGCTTACTGAAAGCTTATGTGTTCTCTCCCTGTGGCACAGTGGCAGAACTCTACGCTTTTGCACCAGAGACCCGTGTTCGAATCCGGGCTCTGACAGCAAATAAAAATTATGCTGTTCATTTCGAGCTCGCGGCCAGCTTTCTAACTTCAGAAAGCGAACCCGCCTCTAAAATGCCTCACTCACTGGCGGAATTAGGAAGAGAGAGTGTTTTGAGTCCCGCTAAGGCCGGACCAACATCCGATCCTCACACATTTCTCAGCCCCCTCTAAGTTCAGGTTGCTGGAAATACTAATATTGCAGTAAACGAGCCTGTTTTCACACACGCACGCCTGCAAAACGAACGCTGACACAAAACATGACGCTCTTTTATATGCTCGCGCTTACTGGATGCTTATGTGAACTCCTCCTGTGGCTGAGCGGTAGAACACTAGGCTTCCGCGCCAGAGACCCGAGTTCGAATCCGGGCTCTGACAGCAATTACAAATTTTGTTTTTGTGAAGCATATGAGCCGTCAAAGCATTTCGCTCCGTCAGTCCCCTGAGAAGGCGACTGCGGATGTGTATTTTGCAGCCAACGAGCGCGTTGTACAACCCGCTCTCCTGCACCCAAACACCGTCTTCACGGCACCCCAGAGAAATCTTTTAGGAGTACAATTCTGATGATCCGGCTCATGCCGTATGTGTTCCAAGTGTAGAAAATGTGCCCACGTTCTGTGCTCACCCCTACACACAAGCACTATGAACTCCGTGTCTCTATCAGAGCCCACTCTCATAAAGCGGACTAAAGCCGCTCGAGTATTGAATGTAGGTCACGTGTCCACAGCCCCGTGCCCACACCTACCCACTGCCCGCTCTGTTACACGGCCCCTCTCTACCGGCCACTCGCTGTGTGTAAGTCCTGTGCCCGCCCCTAGCGCTCACACATACTGACGCGCCGTCCCTCGCACAATATGTTCCCCGTCCAAAGCCACCGGGACAATGTGTGTAAAACGGCCAGCCATCTCTGTATGCGAGCCACCGTATTCAAGCACCAAGAGCGCGCGCGCCGCGCCCGCGCCTCCGAACCAGGTTCCCGAGCCCGTGCATCACGGCTATCGGAACCCGGAGGTCATTCTGCCCTTAGCTGTACTATTATTGCAGTAAACGAGCCTGTTTTACACACGCACGCCTGCAAAACGAACGCTGACACACAACAGGACGCTCTTTTATATGCTCGCGCTTACTGAATGCTTATGTGTTCTCCCCCTGTGGCACAGTGGCAGAACACTGGGCTATCGCGCCAGAGACCTGTGTTCGAATCCGGGCTCTGACAGCAAATAAAAATAATGTTTTTTATGAGCATATGAGCCGTCAAAGCATTTCGCTCTGTCAGTCCCCTAAAAGGCGACTGCAGATGCGTATTTTGCACATCGCATGCCCTGAGAGGTCAGGGTATGCGAATTTTGAACTATCTGGACGATTGGCTGATTCTAGCACAGTCAGAGGAAGAACTGATCTCCCACAGAACTGTGCTTCTCAGCCACCTGGAAAGCTTGGGTCTCACGGTCAACTGACCAAGAGCTCATTACTGCCCAGTCAGTCAACCCCTTTTCTGGGCTTGGAACTGGACTCTGTGGCAATGACGGCCCGGCTGTCGATATAGCGCGCGCGCCGTATCTAGCGCCTGGCCGCGTCTTTCCAGCTGGACAGCGCCGCACCCCTGAAAACGTTTCAGAGGATGCTGGGTTATATGGCGTCAGCTGCAGCAGTGCTTCAGCTGGGTCTATTACATATGCGCCCCCTACAACGCTGGTTGAACGCCCGTATGCCTCGCCGAGCTTGGGCGGCCGGCGGCATACGAATCAGAGTGACTCAGAGCTGCGTTTCAGCGCTGAGACCCTGGTTAGCGGCCGATTGGTACCAGCAGGGAGTGATAATGGGAGCCGTTTCACGCCGCAAGTTATCTCGACGGATGCATCCAACTTAGGTTGGGGCGCTCTGTTCGAGGGCAAACCGGTCTTTGGCCTGTGGTCAGACCAGGAAAAATGCCTCCATATAAACTGTTTGGAGATGATAGCGGTCGAAAACGCGCTCAAGCATTTCCTCCCACATATACGGGATCCCCACGTACTAGTCCGTTCGGACAACATGTCTGTGGTGTCCTATGTGAACCAACAGGGCGGTGTCAGATCCAGAAATCTCTGCAATCTGACGAAGCGCCTTCTAGTGTGGGCTCACCACTCGTTGCGCTCGCTGAGAGCCGCGCACGTGCCTGGCCACCTGAATGTCGGTCCAGACGGACTGTACAGGTACAACATTCCCCCGGGAGAATGGTCCCTGCACCCTCAGACAGTCCAGCTGCTGTGGCGCCTGTTCGGCAGGGCGAAGTCGACCTATGTGCGTCAAAAGACAACGCTCATTGCCCGAGGTTTTTCTCAAAAGCGAGAATGCGTTGGCCCAAACCTGGCCCAGCCGCCCGCTGTATGCTTTCCCTCCGATCTCTCTGTTACCACAGGTAATAAAGAGGGTCAGGGAAAACACGCCACTCAGTGCTCCTCATAGCCCCGCGATGGGGGAACCAAATTGGTACCCAGAGCTAGTGAGGCTGTCGCACTCACCCCCCTGGCCGATCCCGGTCAAGAGAGATCTCTCTCAAGCCGGCGGATCGATATGGCATCCCCACCCAGAGCGCTGGTCGCTGCACGCGTGGGTAATCAACGGATACCCGTTGAATTGTCAGAAGGGGTCATAAACACGATCACGCAGTCTAGAGCCCCTTCCACGAGAAGACTCTACGCGTCTAAATGGTCAGTGTTAACTAAAGGGTGCGCCACTAGGAGCCTGGATCCACGCACACGCGGGGTCTCGCGGGTGCTCTCCTTCCTACAAGAGCTGTTGGACAAGGGCAGGTCCCCCCTCCACGCTCAAAGTATATGTTGCGGCTATCGCAGCGTTCGCTGAGACGACGCGCAGCCATGCAATAGGAAGAAATGAGCTCATTATCCGCTTCCTTAGGGGAGCCAGGAGGATGAACCCCCCGCGGCCCCCCTCGGTTCCTATCTGGGATCTTTCTTTGGTCTTGGAGGCCCTGAAAGCTTTTCCTTTTGAACCATTAGATTCCGTGGATTTGAAACACCTTTCGCTTAAAACCGTTTTTCTGATAGCTCTGGCATCAGTAAAACACGTGGGGGATTTACACGCGCTGTCTGTCAGCCCTGCGTGTCTCGAGTTCGGACCTAATGACTCTAAAGTCATCCTCAAACCGAGACATGGTTACGTCCCAAAAGCGATTGGCACTCCCTTTAGGGCGCAGATCATCTCCCTTTCGGCTCTGCCTGCATCTGACAGTGATGATAGTGATAACCTCCTATGCCCCGTCAGGGCGCTGAGACTGAACATCACACGCTCCGCCGCCTTCTGGCGTTCCGAGCAGCTTTTCGTTTCGTTTGGTGGGCGCACCAAGGGTCTCGCCACCTCGAAACAGAGTCTGTCCAGATGGATAGTGGACTCAATCGCAGCTGCATATGCGTCCAAACACCTGCAGTGCCCTATGGGCATCAGAGCCCATTCCACCAGAGGCGTGGCCTCTTCGTGGGCTTGGTCTAGCGGGATTTCTATTCACGACATATGTATGGCGGCAGACTGGGCCTCCCCCTCCACATTCGTGAGATTTTATAATCTGGAAGTCCCCGCCTTGCAGGCTAAACTGTTATCAGTCTAAGCGGGATGTATGTTCTGCCCAACTATTATGCGCAGACTACTCCTATGTATTACTAGCTTTTCTGGTAAGCTGCACTAGGGATAAAAGTCTCTTTATACAGACCGGTGGTTCCGCTCTGTATTTTTCCCCATCATGCGCTGACGTATTAGTGCAGGCCCGCGTTGCTGGCCGCCTAGTCTTCACTTGTGGCGCTAGGGCTTACACTTTTCATACATGGACCGGCGAGGCCGCTCTATATATTTTCCCTGTGATGTGCTTGTGTACTTTGCTGGCCCGCGTTGCTGGCCGCACTCACCTCGGGTTTATACACAGACCGGCAGTGCCGCTCTGTACCCTTATGAAGTGCTTATGACATGTGCTGGCCCGCGTTGCTGGCCGCCTGTTCTCGCATGTTATTTTCCCCGGGTTCCCTGGGAATCATGCATTGATGCTCGGCGCGCACGGCGTTGACAAGGGGTTCCCGTAGCGTAAGCAACTTACGCAATACGAGAGAACCTCTCGTAAGAGAACGTACTCGGTTACCTAACGTAACCTCGGTTCTCTCTAGAAGAGGGAACGAGTATTGCGTAACCTGCCGTGTCGCGCCACGAGCTTATTCGCTTCAGTCTATGAAAACCAGAATTCCAGCCTGTGAGCCCCTCTTTTATACACGCTAGCCACACCCATTCTTGCGGGCCAGGCGCGTGGAGGGCGCGAAGCGCCCTCATTGGGCGTGACGTCACGCAGGGCTCACTGGTAGGCTGCTGCAGTTGCCGCAGGACAGCCAATGAGCACGCTCATACAGCCTGCCATGGTCTGCTGTCTGCCGCACTGCGTTGACAATAAATACAAAATTAAGGATAATTTTTGGCTTCAGATCTCGAGAAAAGACAACTTTACCCATAGCGTAAGCAACTTACGCAATACTCGTTCCCTCTTCTAGAGAGAACCGAGGTTACGTTAGGTAACCGAGTACGTTTTCCTGTATCATCAACGAGTACAGTATTTACTGAATTCGTTTTCTTAACGGTCTTGATAGCCACGTCAACCCTTATGAAAATTAACTATGGTTAACCAAAAAAAAAAACCTTGGTAACGTCAGGCCTATTTGTAGTATAACTGGTTATTAAAAATGGTAATAAAATCCGCCAAAAACGTGGTTACTATTTTTTAAGAGAAGAGTTTTCAGCTTCCAGACAGTGTTTAAAAATGTCCCGCCATTTAAGAGATTGATTTACTGACAGATACTATTGCGTATTAACAAAGATTTTATACACAATTAAACGGACTTTATGTATAACAAGTCTACGAAAGCTTGTTTTAGGTCTTTTGAGGTGTGGGTTCAACTGATCTTTCTTAAAACAGATGGAAAATGTAAAGACGCATGCTACATTTTCAGTGTTTTGCCTCCAGCTCTCGCCAGTTAACTGAACATAATTTAAAATGCTAACGTTAGCTTGAAAACTGTAACGTAAACTTAACACAAATGTAATATAAAATATCGTTCACATGCAGACTCTTACCTCAGCCGGTGATCGGTTGGCATGATGTCCGCTGTGACGAACCAGGCTCACTGAAAAGGGTGTTATTTCCGAAGAATCCAAACCAATGACATTATATAGATCAGTGATCCAAACGGACTGACTGACAACAGGACTCCTGCTCACGGCTGCTCTCGACGAATACGATTGCTTTGAACCACTGTTAATCTCACAATCCAATTCACGAGAGTAGACTGAATTCAAATCTCCCGCTTGCCCTTGATACAGATCCAAAGTCGACTGAACTGTTGTGGGCGGGACTAAACAGCGGAAACGTAATGGCGGCGAATTTGAATCTGCGTCATCACGTGCGCGCACACACACACACACACACACACAAAGCCCTGAATGTGCAGCAACGGAGATTTGGAAAAATATTAATAAAATATACATGAAATTATGGGAGAATAAGACAATGAAATAATGATCAAAATGAGCATCTATTTGCAAGACAAGATTAAAAGACTATGCAATAAAAAATTATTCAATACAGGTCTACTGTAGCCTATGTAGGGTAGGCTACAAATACTATTATTTAACCTTAAAAAAACCTCACTTTAACCCCCACATGCTTAATAATCTGTAAGGACAACATATTGAATAGATGCAGATTTCTTTAGTTATACCTTCTTTTCTTTGTTTTCTAATTTCACAGAAAAAAATCTGTAAAATATTACTTTGTAAAAATACAGACAAGTTCCTTTTAAAAAACTTAAAATTGATGTAAAACCAAAATACAAGCAAGCAATTACCTGTAAATTTAATAGTGGACCTTTAAATTACAGCAAATATCTGTAAAATAACAGGCATTCACTATAATGACAAAACGGTAAAATTCTGTAAAAAAAAAAATACAGACCATTACCTGTAAAATTACACTTTTCTACAGTGTAGGCAACATAAATAAAACCCCAAAATGTAGAAATTTACATTATTTATTTACTTAAGAACAATCAAATACTACAAATAGTACAAGAACAAAAATAAGACAAAAAACTGAACAGAAAAAAAAACTATTTATCTTTTTGATCTTCTCAGCTCCGTGAGCTTCGAATTGATAGATGTGCCTATCTGAGCTAGGCATCATGACAGTTGCCAAAGTGAGATATGAGCTACAAAATGACCATCCTGCCATGAGCTATATAGGAGACATATCTTGTATGTACATATAGGGCTTATATGTATATATAAAGAAGCAATACAGGAGACCTATATGGCCTGTATATGCACATATATGCACCTCAATTTTGCCTATATGTGGCATATATACGCATATATGCAGCATATATATTATCATATATGTGCATATATGCTGTATATATGCAGCATATATGCTGTATATATGCAGCATATATGTGCATATAAACTGCATATAGGTTTCATATATGCGCATATATCCTCATATAGATTCTTTCCATTTGGCTACCTCTGCGCTGTTGGCCATCCCATCCTAATTCTGCTGCTGTCTGTCTTTAAAAGTATCTTCTCCAGCTAGAAAGTAAGCATGGTGGAGGATAGATGTTCAGTACCAGGGTCATAAATTAACTTCTCTATTAAGAGGCAATATTTGCTACCTGGAAGTGATTCCTATGTTGAATATTTAAATGTAATCACTTAATTCAAATCAGTCAGAATACTGTAGCCTGTAAAAATGCTGCATCTGGAATGTTTATTTAAACATACACAGTCGGCACAGTCTGTTTTAATCCTGCTCAGAGGGAGCATAAAATGTATTTAAACAACAATAATTTTAATTAGATTTATGTAATTTTAAATAGCATATGCCCTCAACAATTTCCATATATGTTCAGCAGTCCCACACAGATCAGATCAAGGTAATAATCACACAAATGAATCTCCACATTTGATATATTAATAGATTTATTGTTTACTAATGAGCTAATTTCTGACATATCAGTGAAAATCCAAATATATGAACTAGCTAATACAGCAGGAAATAAATTATGCTTGTAAAGGTCCTGGGCTGTTTTTAAGCCCCAGCTTGTCCCTGTTTGGTTATGTGTGTGTCTCTCTCTCCATCGCTCTTATCACACACTCAAACACAAAGACACACTGCCAAGTACACACATTTTACTGAAACCTAATAATCCTTGCATGCATATAGTGATGGGAACGGCAGACAAGGCGGTTAATTGGCTCCCCACTCAAGTGACGGGTACAGTGGAAATTTAAACTCTGCGACAGGAAAGAGGGTGATATTAAGTACTGAAGGCAGTGCATTAAATTATAAACCTTCCATCAGTCACACCCATACACCCCCACCCCACCCCAACACACACACACACACACACACACACACACACACACTGAGCAGATAAATTGTCTGCTGTCAATTCTTCTCTCTTAAATGCATGCAGGGCTGGAATCATTAGCCGTTCCTGGCCCTGGAGCGAGAGAGGCTGACAGAGAGATCTTTAACTGTAATAGATGTCAGACTTAGCGAGACTCTCTTCATAAGTGCCAATCTGCAGCCGCACAGGTAGCAGCTGGGGAGGAGAGCCAAGGAAGAATAATGATGAAGAGAGAAGGACAGGAAAGGGAGGTTGAGAGAGGGAGACAGAAGCCTGGTTTCCAACACAGATTTGGGCAAAAATTTGCAATATTTTCTAAATGTCGATAAAAAAACGATTGTGAAATGCCGGCGTTACCATTAACCGATGTTGTGCAACAAAAACTTTTTTTTTTCTCGCGCGATAAGTCATTCCAAAAATCATGGCAACAGATGTTGGTAGGTTTAAATATATCGCAGCTATATATATATATATATATATATATATATATATATATATAAGCTTTCTTTCACTAGAATTTTTTTTTAATCAAAGGAGAAGTAGGCGTGTTATCCGAGGATTAATGGCAAGGAAAGCACCTTATAGTTTCTCCCGCCTATCTACTTCAAGGTCTTGATAAATTGTGGCATTTCTTTGTTGTTTAGAATCCAGTATTCCCATAATTCTTTTGTCTTCTGTCCAAACATACCGCGCCACCTTTACATATTGGCCCACCTGATCGACGTTTACGTACGCCAGGTGACCTGTAAATGCGTTTTTTCCCCCATTTATTCCTTTTTCAAATTGCCTGAAGAACCACCTCATGCAAATTTTAAAATCTTTATTTGCCAAAAGACATGATGATGATGACAAAACATAATGATAAAAAAAGACTGTTCAAATTTTTTTGTACAAAATTAAACCAATAAAACTTTTATTCTGCAAGTTACAGAAGATTTCTATTTCTAATAAATACTGTTCATATACCGAACATTTATTCATCAAAGCATCCTGAAAAAAATGTCACTACTTAAATTTTAGCTTTGAATCTTTTTTATTTAAAAATATATTAAAATCGAAAAGAGCTATTTTAAATTGGAATACTATTTCACAATATTACCACTTTACTATATTTTTTATCAAATAAGTACAGCCTTTAAGCAAAAGAGATTCTTTCAAAAACATTTTAAACATCTTCCTGACCCCAAACTTTTAAAGGAATTGTACATTCACACTGAGCATTAAGTAAACACAAACTTCAGATTTTTTCTTTATATAAAGTCCATAATAAGAAACACAAAAATATAAATACAATTATTTATCCCCAATGTATATATTTAAAGTGCTGCATGTCCTAAAATAGTTGACAATAGCTGTGCAAATTCTCTTTACATGAGATTTTATTAATCTGTTTAAAAAGCAAAACAACTTTACTTGGGCTCCCAGACAGTTTACCTTAAAGGGATAGTTCACCCAAAAATGAAAATTAGCCCATTATTTACTCACCCTCAGGCCATCCTAAGTGTATATTACATTCTTCTTTCAGACGAATACAATCGGATCCAAGCTTTATAATCAGTAAATGGCCGGTTTCTGTTTTGAAGTCCATAAAGAAGCGATGCGTTCGTGTAAGAAACATAGCCATATTTAAAACTTTATCGACTAAAATAACTAGCTTCAGGCAGGCGGCCGTACGCATCGATTTACGGCGAAAGAATGAACTTTGACCTAAACTTTGACCTGATGCATGACACATGACACATTGACGAATGCGGGAGCGCAGAGGATAGAGCAAAACAAAAAAACATTCACGGATTTTTTTAAGAGAAATGTTTTAGCATGGATGGATGCACTTTACAGACTTTATGGACTAAAACAAAAACCATCCATTCACTGGCATTATAAAGCTTGGAAGAGCCAGGACATTTTTTTATATACCTCCGATTGTATTAGTCTGAAAGAAGAATGTCATATACACCTAGGATGAGAGGATGAGGCTTGAGGGTAAGTAAATCATGGGGTAATTTTCAAATTTGGGTGAACTATCCCTTTAATGACAGGGATGGATGGTATGATGATATCTTTATCACAGTATAAAAATGTCTACCAATAGAGATTTTGCTATTTCGTGTATCGTGGTATGTAAATATATAGCACTATTGACACTTCAAGAGTGATGAGATACATGAATAAGAATATGTAGGATTGAAAATATTTTAAATGAACAAAAATAGTTGCTTTACTGTTTCCACCCCCTCTTTCTATCTCAAGGACCATTTGGAGTTCCTAAAGGCACAGAGGTTTCTGATAGTGATCTAGGCCTGTAGGCCAAAATGTTTGTACTTTGGGGGTCGATGAATTGCCACACCTTTAGTACGGTGGGGGAAGTGCAATTATCTGATTGGTCAGTTTGAATGTCTCACATCTGGGTTTTAGTCACATGGTCAGGAAAGGATAAAAGAAGATTGAAACTGTTGCTCTGTCTCTTTTGATGCTCTGGCTCTCTTCTTCTCTGGGTCCCTTTCTTGGGGCTCTCTCTCTTTACCTCCTCCTTCCTCTTTCTCTCTTTCTCTCTGTCTCTCTCTCTATCTCTCTCTCTCTCTCGCTCTCTCTCTCACAAAATTTTTCATATATGCTGGGTACAATTAATAATATAAGTTCTCATCATCTCATACATCTATTTTGTACCTATTTTAATTGTAACCATAACCATATTTTGTCATTAAACCGTTTCAATTACAAATAATGTGCTAACTAGTTTTGATTTGGTATTGACTTTGAAGTGCTACATATTGCAATACAATATTGTCACTCTCTATAGCAACGCTCTCCCACATATTAAGCTACAGTATTGTAACTGCGCTTATTTCCGTCGTTGGTATAAGTGGCAGTGGGTGGAATAGACAAGAAATGTGCACCATCTTGCGAATAACGTTTCTTTAGTCATTCGGCAGTCTTGCAGCTTGAACCACTGCAGGAATCCACCCTTACAAATATAAAGAGCAGGACGTGCTTGATGTTAAAAAGAGTTATAAGCGCAAAATATCCTGAAAAGGAACTGATGACTGGCACACTGCCAAAGTACACGCACAGAAAGCTGCCACTCAGAAGGCGATCACGAATTTGGTACTTGGTCGATGTTAAAAGGTGTTATTAAGCACATTAAGCAGTAAAAAAGAGCTCAATGCGGTGCACGCACTGACTGACACAGCGTAAGTGAAACCAACTCTGTGCCAAATTAACTGACCTGATGCCAACCCTAGAAGCCAAATTATCTGCAGATATTCATCCATCCGTGCTCACTTAATGGCCAACTTTGGTTCCCTATCAGTCAGCCATCAGTCAGTTCAACATTAATATCAGTGACTGACAAATTGGGATCTCACCTGAGAGCCCAATCAACTTCGAGTGGTGACAGAACAAGCCAATGCACATTGGCGAGTGAGATTTGCATCGCAAGCTGCTCCTCCGCTTCCGGGTATATAAGGCAGCGTGGAAATACACACATTATGCTTTCGCTTCGGATCCGAGCGGACCTAGTTTTCACTCATTCGATCATCCTGAGCGACCTTCTCTAAAAGTGTTTTGTTTAGTCCCCATAGATCTGTATACACTTTAATAAAAGTAATACTATCTCTAGTCAGAGGTCATGACCACTACTACAGATACAGATACTACAGAGTCATATAAAAGAAAATTGTAATTAAACTACTTTGCCACGCTGAAAAAACCGAACACACAGAAACCTTTACCGGCTTTCAGAAACTGTTTGTTGGGCTGATTGGGCAGGCTTTACAAGAGCAATCTCTTCCCCGTGCAGATGATTTATTTTCTCGGTATGGAGTTGGACTCGGTTGACATGACAGCGTGCCTCACGAAGTAGTGCTTAACTGCTTTAATTCGTTCAAGACCAAGACAGCGTTTCCACTGAAAATATTTCAGAGGCTCCTGGGGCATATGGCATCCGCAGCCACAGTCACGCTATTCTGATTTCTTCATGTGATCGCTTCATCGCTGGCTTCACGACCAGGTCCCGAAATGGGCAATTCCCGAGGGGACCCTCGGCACAGATGCACTGGCAGACAGCTGGCCCCGGGGCCTACGCAAGTACGTGTTTCCCCCTGTGAGCCTGCTCGCACAGACAACTGTGCAAGGTCAGGGAGGACGAGGAGCAGGTCTTGAAGGGTTGCGGCATATTGGCCCACCTGGACCTGGTTCCCAGAACTCAGAACTCAATCCTGGCGGATTCTCGAGGCAGGACCTGCTTTCTGGCACCATCTGGCACCCGCGTCCAGACCTCTGGAACCTCCACGTGTGGTCTCTGGATGGGATGCGGAGAACTTTCCAGTTGGAATAGGCACGCTTTCCCAGTGTTATCCAATAGTCTCACTGTTCAGGGTGAATGAAACATCAGTGATTGACATTCTCTGTGAACAGCCCTGTCCTACTTCCTCCTCCAAAAAGGTGCGGGGTGACCAACTGACTTGCTCAGGGGGCTGGAAGGGGCAGAAGTTGTGGCATCTTCCATAGGGATCCCAATTTGTCAGTCACTGACATTAACGTCGAAAGTGACTGACTGATAGGGGACGTCTAGGTTACTGACATTTATGCCAGTCGCAACAACTCCCGTACCTCCGCTGGCCAGGACCCCGTCTCGGCTCCTCAGCAAAAAACGTAATACTTAAAACTTAAGAGTATTCACACGCTGCCATATATACCCAGTTTGCGATGCAAATCTCACTCGCCAATGAGCATTGGCTTGTTCTGTTACCACTCGAAGGTGATTGGGCTCTCAGGCGAGATCCCAATTCGTCAGTCACTGCCATTAATGTCTCCGTTCCCTCCTTCAGGTAATGGGGGTTACATCAGTAACCTAGATGTTATACCTGCCTTGTTGCTCCTACTGCTGCTGTTGCGTTGGTTTGCGTCTGTAAGCTTTGTATATCTTTCTGTTTTGAATCATTATTTACTATCATTCCTTATTGTTTATACTGCTAAATATAGCTTACTCAACATCACAAATTAACCTGACATCGCTAGCTTCAATCTAAATCGTTATTGCTAGCACAACACGCTAGTAATTTGCTAGCCTGTTAGCGTGCCATCCGTCCACTCTTTAATTTTTTTTTTTTTTCTCGCTCGCGCCTTTTACGAGTTCATCAAACAAATTAGGTGAGTAGGATCAGTCAACAAACACAGTGAGTCATGTCATCTTCTCCTCTTATTGTCACTTCATGTAACATGTATAGCATAGCCTTCTCTGTCATCACAGCATTTACATATGATAAATGCAGGGAGATAGTAAAGCTGACGGGGAAGATTTCAGAACTAGAGACATTATTCTCTTCGGCACTAATGATGTTCGACTCCGCCAGTCGGAGATCACTAAAATTAATGTTAAGGAGGTGTGTGAACTCGCAAGTATGATGTCAGGCACTGTAATTTGCTCTGGCCCCTTTCCTGTTTACAGGAGTGATGAGATACTTAGTAGATTGTCCTCACTCAGTGGCTGGTTGTATAAGTGGTGTCCGCAAAATAATATAGAAGTCATAAACAATTGGAAAAGCTTTTGGGGCAGACCTGCCCTGTTGAAAAGAGATGGTAATCATCCCTCCTGGGATGGTGCTGCTCTTCTCTCTAGTAATATGGCACATAGTCTTAGAGCTTAAACATGAATTGGGGCTCAGGTCCGGAAGCAGACAGACTGGCTAAACCGACCGTCTGCCAGCTGTCTCACGTCACCAAGGTCAGATAAATCCCATCACAAAGAGACTCTTTCACCTAGATATCATAAAATAGAGACTGTGTCTGTTCCCCGAATTAGGACATACAAAAAACTTCCAAAACCATCTAAGGGTAACATTTTTATTGATTTTCAACAAAATAAAAAAAACAGATAGAATACAAATGAGCAAATGATAAAACTTGGGTTGCTGAATATTCGATCCCTTACTTCAAAAGCACTTATTGTTAATGATATGATTACAGGCTATGACCTAGATGTGCTGTGTTTGACAGAAACCTGGCTAAAACTAAATTATTACATTACTTTAAATGAGTCCACCCCCCAAGATTACTGTTATAAACATGAACCTCATCTGAAAGGCAAAGGGGGAAGTGTTGCTGTAATTTATAGTAATATTTTCAGAATTACTGAAGAAGTCTAGTTTCAAATATAATTATTTTGAAGTGTTGGTGCTTAATGTAGCAATATATAGTGTAAATGATAAATCACGTTTCAGATTTGTGCTGGCTACTGTATACAGGTCACCATTCAGACTTTATCAAAGAATTTGCTAATTTTCTATCAGAGTTAGTACTGGCTGCAGATAAAGTCCTAATTGTTGGTGATTTTAATATACATGTAGATAACGAAAAAGATGCATTGGGATTGGCATTTAAAGACATTCTTAAATCTATTGGAGTTAGACAACACGTGTCAGGACCTACTCATTGTCGTAATCATACTCTAGATCTAATTCAGTCAGGACCACTTTGCCAAGTATATAAATTATTACCCCCTGGGGTACAGAACAGAACCAGTAAATGCATACATATTACAATTCTCAATTACATGAGTTGTGAAAATACAAATACATGATGTTGTATCTTAATGTGTTTTATGTGAGCAGCGATGCTATGGAGGAAATGCTGAATGAATGGGAGTTTATATGTGCTGTGATAGATGTCGACACTGGATTGGAACACGTCATGAACAGCTGGCTATCAGCTAATGCGAACTTGGCTGACGTGGCCTGCCTGAACTAACGCGATGCTTGATTTCAGTAAGGACCACTTTGCCAAGTATATAATTTATTACAATTATACCATACAGTTAGTGTTGGCGGTATGGTTTTGTTCTGGGCAAAACCCCTATACTTGTCCATGCTGCTATGGGTGGGAAGAAAATCAACAAGTTAGGAGAAGCCTTTATAGATTTAAACAGATCCCATAGATTTTTGAGCATCTAAAATGTCCTTAAGTCCAGGACGAACGTAACATTTGTATGCGCCAGAAGACCAACTTCCCAGAGCTTTCAGTGTATGAATCGTTGTGACAAAGGCCGCTGATGTGGCTGCTCCGATGCAAAAGGAGTGCGTCGTGTATTGCTCTGGTGAGAGGCCACAGGAATGACAGACCAAATGGAGACGAGCGGCAAACCAGGATCTGGACATGGCTTTTTTCGCCTTAGTGACGAATAGAGGTTCATCAGGATGAGCACGAGGGCGAAAACTCAGATACCGGGACATGGAATGAAAAGGGCAGAAATCTGTGTTAGTACGAGCAATTGCAACTGAAATACCTTTAGATTCTTTGTCAGACTTTGAGTGTTTAAGAAAAATGGAGAAACAAAGTTCATCAAAAGTGATATCAGACAGTTTTTTGACAAGATAGAAAGTAAGAGGAAGGCGTTTGTCTTTGCCTTTTGGCGCTTCCTTTTTGATGCCATTGAGGAGCAGTCGGATAGATGGATGCCCCAAAAGACTGCAGACGGATGGATCCAAGCATCTTAGATGAAACTGAATGCCTGAAACCTGACTTTTAATGGAGGAGGGCTGCATTTTTTGTGCTAAATGACAATGCATTATATATGAACATACAATAGCAATGTTAACAGGCAAGACAGAAACTGAAAAGGTGGAGCAAAATGTAGAAAATCGAATCCAAGCAGAGTCATACACTTTTAATGTAGAATTGGCTAGACCGGATCTCATGTACAGAGATGCTGCGGAAAGATAAGACTGCAGTGTGGCGTTTAGTCGAGAACAGTCAGGGCGAATGCTGGGCAAGGCAGGCTCGAAGGAGAGGCATCTGGGCACATAGTTTTGAACTCCTGAAATTTAAAACGAGACAGACAGTCAGCTATTTTGTTATCGAGGCCAGGTATGTGAGCAGCGCGGAGAGTAAAATTACTGATAATGCTTGTCCACATAAGCCGCCTCAAAAATGTATTAATGAAGGGAACTGAGGAGCGCCCTTTATTAATAATGAAAACCGTTGCAGTAACCGAGAATTTGTTTTCTGGACCACTGTTTGCCCCAAATAATGCAGGCAACGACGACAGGATATAATTCTAACAGCGATAACGTGTTAGTAGAAAGATTCGACAATTCTTTTGGCCAAGCACTAGCGAACCAATGATTATTGAAAAAAATTCAGAATCCGATAGAAGGTGCGGCGTCAGTAAAGAACCTAAGGTCGATAGAAGTCTCTACTAAATCGTTATAAAAAAAAAGAAATCCCGTTCCACCCTTCACATAACTTTTGATAAAATAAATAATGATTTTATAACGATAAGTTGTCATGCCATTTTTTTATTTTCATGATTTTCCAACGTTATTAGAGCAGTTAATACAATTAAAAGCCCTATATACCACTATATCACATTTAGCCGACCTTACATATCAACGTCCTGGGGAACTTTCCTCCACGCAGCAGCCTTCCGATTAATGCCTCTATAACCCTCATCAGAGAGATCATACAGAATTGTACGTTCTGACACTGACAAAATCAACCGTTAATCTCTCCGCCATTTTTGTTCTACTCGCTTCCGAAGCTTCCGACGCTTTTCAACGGTGTAGTACGATGTCCGCTGGGGGCGTATTGCGTATTACGGAGCTGATTTCAACTGCCAGTGTGAAGGCGGCGTAAGCTAGCCTTACGCAATACTCGTTCCCTCATCTCAGGGAACCGAGGTTACGTTAGTAACCGAGA
This sequence comes from Leuciscus idus, assembly GCA_021554675.1. Lineage (NCBI taxonomy): Eukaryota > Metazoa > Chordata > Actinopteri > Cypriniformes > Leuciscidae > Leuciscus > Leuciscus idus. The sequence goes on along the minus strand of CM038633.1, from coordinate 23,199,476 downwards.
AGTTTTGTATCGTATACAGTTTTTTTTTGTTTGTTTGTTTTTTACATGGTGAATATGTGGAGGGACATGGCTGATTGACCAATTTGAAAGATATGTGTACACAACAATTATATACAAATGTCAGAAATAGTGGAAGGTTGCTTTAGACTGGGACTGGAAAACATCCCAGGATGCCTGCCTATTCCAACCTGTAATTCTCCTCTATAGGTCTTACATATCATATAATAAGAACTATTGCAGTTTTGCCTTATCTGATGGATTTTCAGTGTATATATTAATCAAAGTCAAGAATAAAAATCACAAAAATCAAATCCCAGATGATTAGACTTAACTTTTTGATAGCAAAAGCAGGGATATTCCACACATTTGATTGCATTTGTTTTATGGTTTCACTGAGTTGATTAACTTTTTTTAATGAAAAAATAAATAAAAATGAATAGCATAGCATAGTCATTGTTCTAAGGTGAGAGATTAAGTGAATGTGCAGAACTGTGCAGTGTAGAACTGTGCAGTGTATGTGTGTTAAGTGCAGAGCACTGCTGGGGCCTATATGTACGCCAGGATCTGCCGTCTAAAATCACTGAGTTGACGATGGAACAGATTTTTCTACATGAGAAAAAGTAAAAAAAAAAAAAAAAGGAACAGATTTTTCTCTCGTAAATTGCTGTATGTTTACATTATGTGCTAATTTGGTTTCAATAGCCAGCTTGTAAATCTACCAGCCCACTAGGAAAAAACTGTCCCATGATGCACAGCTGTCAGGGAGTGAGCAGTTGCAATGAAGAAAGTACAGGACATTCATGAGTGTTTTGCTGACTTTATCTATTCTGCCAGCATTATACTTGTGATGTTAGAGCCACTGTTCACCTGACTGGGAAAGCTTTTTGTCCTCTCCCATGATAAGCTTTCATTGCAGACAGGTGTCATTGATTATTCCATGCAGCTCATCCATATGACTGCCCAGGGCAATGCTGACAGCTGCACAGAAACCTTGCTCACACAACTTCCCTCCAAAAACTGAAGTAGTATTCAATAAACTCCCAATCACTTTATTGGCAATTCAGTTTGACAGTTAGGAACCCAGTTTGCTCAGTTTTATTTAGGTCTGTTTGATCAAGGAAAATGGCAGGATGGTTGCTGTTCCAGTTTTTTTTTTTTTTTTTTTTTTTACATGTATGAGATGAATCAGGTGTCAATAGTACACATACGCATTAAGTAAGCCTTACCGGATAAAATTAACAATAAAAGACACGACAGACACCTCTTCCTGGCCACACTATACTGCTTTCTTTACTGTGCTGTAATTGCTGTTAGCACTCGGTTCGCGCTTGGATTCTTTTGTACCGAAATATTGTGTTTTCTTGTGGGTGTTTGCAAATGAGTCATGTACCTGGCCTTTTGTGGGAAACCGCACATTAAAATAAGATATAAAAGCAAAGCTACAAGTAACCTTGGCACAGTTTTATGCGATCGCGTATTCACGCTGCATGTCTCTGGAGTACAGGATTTGCAGGATAAGGCATTTGTGAGCATGTGTTGTGCTTTCGTTTCCTTTGTAATGTTTATGCTAATGTTTTCAACATCTGAGACACAAGTTTCCCTATGAGAAAGCAAAGGAGGGGAGATGCATGTAAAAATATAAAAGACTATTCATGTTCTCTCTCACCCTCTCGCTCTATTTCCTAGTCGTACGTAGCTCCTACCTGGAGAGAAAAGACCATAGCACACACCTACATCCCACCTACGCTCGGCTGCCTGGGCCGCCCTGGAGTATTACATCAGCTACCTCAACCTTAACCCCCGCACTCAAATTCCGGACTTTGTTGATATATTCAAAGCTCCATGTTTTTGTTTTTGAGCTGATAAGATACCCACTTTGCTCTGAGACTGCTAGGCCCATCAGTAGCATAATGGGTTAGATGGCCAGAAGGGTTTGCTTGTAGGGTGCTATAGAACACAATCAGGATGCTAACAGGATGTTTAGCGTGGGTTCAGCATAGTGACCCAGGAAGGAGCCATGTGGCCTTCATGAACATTGTGTGGGAAGATGATTTTGTGTGTCAAGGCAACATGAGCACATACGAACCGCAAGCACAGACATAGATAAAACATATGCACACATGCAGCTGTGGTCTTGAAATTGTATACAGCTTGTGTAAGATCATTCCTGAAGATCTCTTCATGTACTTGTAAATTGCGTTTTTTAAAAGTCGTTCAGCATCCATTAATAAGGAAAATTATCGGACCGAAAATGGCACTTTCGGTTTTTGGCCGAAATTGAAAAAAGGCAGAAAATGTGCGGCTTGAAATGCCAAAAAACGTCTGTTTTCTGTTTGCAATAGCCCTATTGTGCTGTAATATGGTGTATATAGCCGTGCTGGGCAAAATGACACTACCCTCTCGTTCTCTGATCCACTCCCTGCTATCTGCTCACATGCTCTGATAATAATCGCTTTGTAGGTCTACTTTATTTTGATAATTGGTCAAAAAATAAATGTTAAATTTGATTATGTTGCATAGAACTGAATGAAGAAGAATATATTGAAATTAAAACTAATTGTGCTGTTGATATATTTTTTAGACTGCCGACTGATAGAACAGTGGCATGGAAAACTAGCTTTACTTTACTATGCTCCGAGAGCCCTCTGGAGCCCTCCGAGAGCATTTTGTTGTGTTGTGGCTTATTTCCGTTGTGTTGTACATTTTCCGTTGTGTTGTGGCTCATTTCCGTTGTGTTGTGGATTTATGTTGCTTTTTATATTCTGTTGTGTTGTGCACTACTGGGCCACCATACATGTCTGTGTGAGGTAATCGAAGCTGCTAAGAAGCCCTCTGTGCTGGGAGCAGCAGCTCATTTGCATTTAAAGGGACAGACACACAAATGGTGCGTTTTTGCTTTTTTAACAGGCTATATAAAAAAAATTTCAGTGGGGTATTTTGAGCTAAAACTTCACATACACACTCTGGGGACATCAAAGACTTATTTTACATCTTGTGAAAAGGGCATTATACCACCCCTTTAAATTATTTATTTATTTATTTATTTTAGTCTTAGAATAATACAAAAAAAAAGAAAAATATAAAAAGTAAATTAAGAAATGAATTTTTTTTTTTTAAGTCATTTTCGGTTTCGGACCAGAATTTTCATTTCAGTGCATCCATATTCATTAATACTCTTTCCGACCCTGCTTGAAAATCTATTTTAAGCATGTAGCTGTGTGTTGTAACTTGGTAGGTGGTTTCTAGCTGTTCTAAGTTCCAAGCTAGTAGACTATTTTGGACCAGCAACAAACCAGTAAAAGCTAGTCATGGTTTTTAGATAATTTTTACTGGTCAGACAACTTAGAGCAACTATAAGCGGGCTACTGTAACAGTTTACAGGGGTCCTTTACTTTCATACTGTCCTTGTGATAAACTGTTTGAGGTTTCCTCTTGTGACTGTATGAGCCTTACTCATCATAAAAGATCTTTGCCTGCTAAAAAACAAACAAAAAAAACGGTTAGACACAGCCTGCAGAAAAATAACACGTAAACCAGTTCAAAGTTGCTATGATGGTCTTAGCTGGTTTAAGCTGGTCTCCCAGTCATGGCTATGCTGTTGTTTGGCAAGGTGGTCAGCTGAAAAGGGCCCAAAACCTCTCTAAAATCAGCAATCAGACTAGTCGAACCAGTTTGGGAGACCATCTAAGATCAGCAAACAAGGTTGCCTTAAGATGTTGTTTTTCAGTGGAAGTGCCAGTGTGTGTCTGTTTGAAGAACCAGAGCTGTTCTTTGAGTTGCTGTATTGATCAGTGAGATCTAAAGCTGCAGTCACATTAGTGAAATTTCAACAAAATTTTGTGGGCAAAAAAGGTCAAGGGTGTATCGATGAATTGGAACACACAGAAGTCACTTTCTTGAACATGAACTTGAACATGTACAAATCTGTTGGTAATTTTTTCGCCCTCACATGGAACTCCTGAGAATACAGATTACTATTGAAATGACATGGGTTTTGCCAATGAAATTTCGCCAAGCAACAGTAAATGTGACTGCACCTTAAGAGTTAATCGTACTGAGATGAAGTAGTAGCATGAATTAATTGGCAGGTGACCAATGAAAACGAGGTAGATCTAAAAAGGCTAATTAATTTTAAAGAATGGGTAGTGTTAGTGTAAAGGCCACACAAATGAGAAAATCTTTAAATTATACATGGGTGTAAGTCACACATAAATAATTCTATACGTCTATTTCAGTGTATGCCGTGAACTCGCAAAATGCTTAATATACTGTGTCTACTGTGCATTAGTGTGCTTTGGGAATGTAAATTCATTTACTAAGAGATGGAGATGGTAAAGAGGGAGGGAGAAAGGTCCATCAATAATAGGAAGCTTATGACAAGCCAATTAAAAGAAGAGAGTTGGAACTAGAGAAATAGGAAAAAATTTGAGATATAGCAAAACAGAAGAATTGCATCTTTGGTCTATTATCCAAATTTTTTCATCCTTTCCACAATTTTTCTTTAAAAAGACTTTCATTTAAAATCACTGATACTACTCTCAAAACACAATCGCCTAGCCCTGCATGCTTGGATTTCTAATCTGTAAAAGCGTGCTGACATTACCATTATTCATTTTGGAGGAACAGTGGGAGTTTTACAGTTTATTGCCTGAGAATGTAAATACTTTTTAATTTTGAATATTCCCAACAGGGCTGCACCGTATAATACAATTTAAATGTTGAATAAGTGTTCGTCAGATTACATGTCTTTCATATATATTCAATATCAAGAGTAAAGTGGCCTAAAGAGACGCCCGTCATCTCTCTGAAACTTTACCCGATTGTGTCGTTTTGGGCAGTTTGACTTTAGAAAACTTTATACATCAATCATTTATTTTGTCAATTAATTTCTCATCCGAACACTTTTCACTGCCTCCTTAGGAAAAAAAAAAGCCACTGCTTTATGTGTGAATTCCTGTGACCGCACCTTTGCACCGAGCAATATGGATGTATGAAATAGATGCTCTTCTCTTTGTTCCATTATCTCCTGTTCAAATCACAGGTTGGCTTGGTGATGTGAGTCCCCTTTCCTCACATAATGACAGGCAATGAAGGCAGGGGCAAGGGGATGCCAGCGGCCATGCCAACTAATGCTTCTGGAAATTGGCGGCTGACTGCAGAGTGCACTGAGAGAGAGGGCCTTTAATTAGCACCCAGACTGACAGATCACTGGCAATCAGCCGTCTCTTGTTTCTCCTGCTGCTTTATGTCTCTCTCTTTATCCCTGTCTTTCACTCTCTAGCTCTCATTCACTCGCTATCTTTTCTTCTCTGCTGTCCGTTTCTGGTATTATCTTTTTTTCTGACATCGGTTTAGTGCTCTGGAAATATCTGTCTTTAGGCATGTTGCTGGGTTTTTTTTTTCTGTTTTTTTTCTTCTGCTGTCTCGTTTCTCATCCCAGCAACATTATTATAGGCCAGTGGTTCCCAAACTGAGGTACATGAGGTGAGAGAGGGGGTACGTGAACAAAATGCTGAGTTTTGCTGTTCATTTAATTCTACCCCACCTTAATATAGCATTAAAGCCGAGCATGTAATTCTAACAGACAAAATGCTGGATAAGGTCAAATAGATGACATCCAATCAAATTATTTTTATTTTTCGAAGCATTTATTTTATAAAGTAAAAAAATGCACTTGAAAATCTATTTAATGGGGCAAATATTGTCCCGTAATGGAAAAGGTGTGACTGCAGTCTAATTGGAAGAGGGGGACAACAGAAGGATGTAATGCCACCACTCTAAAAAGTTTGGGAACCACATGGTCACTTTTTCTCTTGACTTACTGGCTCCCCAATTTTTCATTTTCTTTTCCCTGTCTTCCTCTGGTCAGTTTATGTGAAATTGATTGTACTCATGGTTACATATTCTGCACACACGTGCATACATGGTCAGCCTGGGTTTGGCACGCATTCGTCTCGGAGTTGTCCGGGGGCTATTACTGTCTCATTAAAAGCTAAGCAGTGGAGGAGCTCTGGCCGATAAATCAATCAAGTGGCCTGTCGCCACTGGAGACGGATCAATCCTGAAGAGACACCCTTCCCAGTATGCTTCACTCATGCAATGAATCATAAGCAGCCGATCAAGGGATACACATAGCTGTGCTTTCAGGTTAAAATCACACGTGCATTGTTTTCATCGCAGATAAAAGTCCACAAGAATTTTCCTCAATATATACAAATCCCAAATTAATTTAGGGATTTAGTTTTTCTTTTGTTTTGTTTTTTTATGTGAAAATATGCCTACATTTAAATCGTTAGCATAAAACAATTGTATCTTCTTTTATAAATGAAAATTCATAAATAAAATATCATGAGTCTTTGGGTGAAATTACATACTACTTTCTGATAATGTATGCTGAACTTCTCCAATCATTTAGTCCACTTAAACCCCGCCCCTTTCTTACAAGCTACTGTAAGCTCCCATTCAATCATCAACCAGTGGATTAACAAAGTCCCTGCCCTATTTTTTCTTTCTTTATAATAATCTGTTACATTCAGATGTACATCAAAATATGGAAGAAAATAATTTTTGCTACTTCCATTTCATCCTGACTCACACAGAACAGGTTTTCTTTTTAATATTATTACATCTCTAATGTAGTATATTCTGTGCAACCAAGTGTGCTGCACAAGTCCTGAAAAGTGAAGCCAAAACGTTTTGATCACCCCCAGGTGGCTGGACCCAGTAAAGATCATAAAACCCGCCCTCTCCAAGTAATCTAATGGGACGTGAGACAAACTAAACAATAAAATTACACTTTTTTTTTTTCTTTTTTTAAAGATGGTTGTTGTCATTTTAGGTCATTTTTAACACATTGATTTAAGTTCAAGTGTTTTGTTTTTTTGTTGTTGTTGTTTTTTGGATGCTATAAAATGGGGATGTGACATCATGATTGACAGCTTATCTGAGTGAAGTAGTCACTGAGCCACCAATGGACTTTTTTCGGGAGGAGATTGGAGCTTTAACTTTAATTTCCACATTTCCAGAACTGTTTATTTCACACCGACATAATGATTGTTCTGCATTAAACTGTACTAACTGATTCTGCGGGAGTGTGGCCCGGGCCTTGATTCCGCGGCTCCACTTAATGCACACTACTGCGTAGACTTGGGTCCCAACAGACTGTGTGCAACAGACACTTTGCTTTCAATATGCAAACCATCTAGGCCGCTGTACGTGAGCTGTATCGTTCAGTTTCGTTCCGACAAACGGGGCACTAATTTTTCTTTTGCTCAATATGTTCAACGTTAATAAAAGGTATCCAAGCAAAAAGTTCTCCACGCATTTTCCTGCAGTTAATGAGAAAAGTGTATTTATTGGCGCACTATATTGACTGCGTATTGAGACGTCTAAAACTGTTGAGCTAGATTTTCAACCAATCAGCATCGAAAATGTAAGTAGGTCACAGCCAAAATCAAGCCAATATCACTACGCACATGTAAACAGAGGAGGACGTAAGCAGCGCATCTTCATCTGATAGCGGCGATCAAGCTCAATTAACACCCGTAAAGTGTATTCTTCATGTCGGAAAAGATGGTGGGAAAGGTCCGCAGCCCTTTACTGAAGTCCGATGGGAAAAAAATCAAGCAATGTGCGTAGGAATGGCTCAAAACGTCGGACACTACGGAGCTAACGTTAGCTATTGCTAATAAACATGTTGCCCTCCTGGACAAACTGGTCTCTGATGTCCCAACAACTACGGGTTTCACCCGGCCTGATATCGGCGTTTTATAGACGCTTGACTTGTGTGCATGTGCGTGATGGGTAGGTTAAGGGGTCGGGTTAGTGTATGTGTGTGTGTGTGCATGTGCGTGATGGGTAGGTTAAGGGGTCGGGTTAGTGTGTGTGTGTGTGTGTGTGTGTGTGTGTGTGTGTGTGTGTGTGTGTGTGTGTGTGTGTGTGTGTGTGTGTGTGTGTGTGTGTGTGTGTGAGAGAGAGAGAGAGAGAGAGAGAGATAGGCCGCTGTCAGTAGCCTAAAAGAGGCCTAGAAATAGGGTTTCGTTCCACATATTTAAAATCAGAAATATATAGAGATTCCTTAGGAAAAAGTTATCCACACACAATCTTGCAGTTTTTGAGAAAAATTATGCTAAAGGTGCCCATTTTGAAAAAAAGGGAAAACATAGGGAATTTTGCACTTTCAAACCTGTTTATCATATAAACCCAAAAATGCCGAATTACCACTTGAAGTACAAAATAAACCAGTTTGAAATGTGTGATATACCTGAAGTTGCTATCTAGGGACAGTAAACATGATAAGATTATCAAGAAAACTCTACTGTAACATTAACATCCCAATTACTTCTCATTATGTTGTTCCAATTCAAAGGTAATATTTGAGGTCAAATCTGAATAACAAATAGAATTAAGCCAAAATACAATAACAGAGCTGCCAACTCTCACGCATTCACCGTGAGACTCACGCAATTGACCCTTTTCGCACGCTCTCACACCACACATCCATTCTCAGGAAAGCCATTTAATGACCATAATATAGGCACGTTAGTTGGCTAGAAAAAGAGCTATAGAGAGTATTTTGCTAAATATGTGTACTATATTACATATTTATTATATTTGTACTTGTATCATTAAATAAAGTTGTTATTATAATAAAAAACGCATTATATTTAATTTGAGTTATTTTTAACCTTAAATAATACTACCAGCTGATAGGGCTGTCTGTATGTAGCCTATTTTTCTTGAGAAAAATGAACACCTATCTTGTGTACATTTATCCAAATGAGTCAACATTAAATCAAATCACAAGAATTGAATTGAAATCGTGAAATTTGTTTCAAGAAAATTGTAAAAAAAACAAAAAACGTAGCTTACCAGAAATTGTACCATATAAACATTGTAACATGTTGTCAAAATTCAGTTTAGTTACTAAAATGTTTTGACAATCACAATACACTTATTGTGATGCAAGTTTTTTTTTGCAAACCCCCCCCCCCCAATCTCCCCTAATCTCCCCTAATCTCCCCTAATCTCCCCAAATCTCACTCCAAGTTAAACTCAAAAGTATAAAAAAATTAAATAAAAAAACACTTTTAAAAATAACACATTTAATGGTGAATTGTTAATTCGCATACACGAGCAGTAACTGCACTACATGTACATATTCACAGGAATGATTATTGTAAACAAGATTTAATTTTGATTTATTTATTTACCTACCCATCTCTCTCACACACACACTAACCCGACCCCTAAACCTACCCATCTCTCTCTCTCTCTCTCTCTCTCTCTCTCTCTCTCTCTCTCTCTCTCACTCACTCACTCACTCACTCACTCACTCACTCACTCACTCACTCACTCACACTCACACTCACACTCACACTCACACTCACACTCACACACACACACACACACACACACACTAACCCGACCCCTTAACCCCGTTGAACATATTGAGCAAAAGAAAAAGTAGTGCCCCGTTTGTCAGAACGAAACCCTTTTTCTAGGCCTCTTTTAGGCTACCGACAGCGGCCTAATCTCATCATAGTTCACAATTCATTTATTTATAAATAATGAATCATCTGAGGGACTTTGACTTAAAACATAAATGATTTGGGTTAGCAGAGAGATTTAAGATGCTGGTGTTTTTTATTGCCGGAAAAGATGCCCAAGTCTCCAAAACTGAATGAAGTAAAATCTTAATGTTAATGTGAAGATTAATGTGAATATAGCCATTGTCCTGCATGTCTGTGTCTGCGTCTTAATGGCAGTGGCAAGTAGTGTGCCTGACTTTTTTCCTGTGTATACTTTATTTTTGCTCAAGCGCCCACACTTTTTTTTCTTTTTTTGGATGCATGTACTTTTATGTTTACAATTTCCCATTTAAGCCAAACCCACTTTTAGTTTTATTTAAATATAAATATATGTTGTTAAGTCAATCTAAAACGTGACTGCCCTAACACATTTTTTTTTATAATGTTGGACATCAGAACTGTCAAGTTCACACTGCCACAGCTACCACCAACAGAGTCAACACAGTGACAATACTACAATAAAACCCAATAATTGTTGGAAGATGTTGGTTGTTAACTTGCTGGCGTTTGTTGGGTCTGTGTGAACCTAGTGGAAGGGATACATTTTGGCTGTGGCTGACTGAGATAAACAGATGAGCGGAATAATCTGCGCTGGACTGCTTCCATCTTTAGATGAGTCAAGAGGCCATTAGATGCTCAGTGTGAAGAGTATTGCCCCTCAGGGCAAGCATAGACTGTCAAAAGTTCTGCGTGGCATTTGTGTAAACATAGAGTTTTTACTGCGGAGCAACAAGGCAGAACAGGAAGATAGTAACAATACTTTCCAATATACTTATACTGGAAAGACAATGTTTGGCAAGGTAGGACAGTGTATAAGCTGACATTTTAAATTTGTGAAACTTGCTCTTTTTTTTTTTTGCTTTTGTAATGAAAGGTTTCCTTTTTGTTTTGTTTTTTTATGCTTAAAACTAATTGGGTTTGGTTGGGTTGGTATTTTCATTTTGAACAAGTAAATTCAAATAACTAGTACAACAATACAACATTTCTTATGATTTTACAGTTTAAAACAACTAATTTGTAGCAGATACATGTAGGAAAATGACAGTATATTAAATTGTAAGATAAAAAAAAAAAGTTTAAATAAAATAAACTTAAAAAAATAAACTCATCTGGATATACAAGGCCACTTTGATCTTACAAATTTGAATATATGCATACAATAAAGCGAATTTAGAAATTAAGAATTTCTCATATTAATAAAGTTTAGAAACGGAATTCATGTAGCTTTACAAACTTGTTATTCTGGACTTGTTATGCCTGTCCTCTCTTAAATTTTAATTCTAAATGATTTCATTGATTCTTTCCCCCCCCCAAAACCCTGTTTGTTGAATTTGAACAATGAATGTCATGGATACATTCGCATGCTTGAAAGGCAGTGGTTGATGTTTTGTTAAGCGGAAAACGTATCGAGGCGGATTTAGGATGTATCCTGCTGAACATCCAATTAGCAGCGAGCGAATGCAGGAAGTCTGAGAGCAGGCCTGTGTGTTGTTTAGTTTTACCAGGAGAGCAGTCTTATCCCTTCTCCTTAAATATGGCACCATTTGGTCAACAGAGACCTGCTTGAGTCTGCATTGTTTCATTTCACAAAACCCCCAATTTATCCCTCTCTCTATCTTTCTTGTCTTTATGCCTTTAAAATATGCTGATGGAGGGAAATGAGAAAAAGTAAAACAACCTTTTTTGCTTCCATGCCCAAAGGAAACAACTTGTTATTCTGTTTCAACTGACTTGACGTTTTCGCTGGATCAAACACCTTATCATGCCATGCACTGTGGGGAAGAAAGGGAAAATAGAGCAAAAAGGAGAGTAAAGTGCTTACTGATCACTGCAGTTGCGTAAACGCTGCATCCAGTCATGCCACCACCGCTTTGCTTTTTTAATCCCTCTGGCATTTGGCAGTAATTAATGAGTGCTGTCCACTCTCCTGGAGTTTTCATGGTAAATGCACTCATGTACATTATGACCAAGCAAAGCAGAGCAAAGAAAACCTGCTGTAGGAAGTCCAGCACCATTTCTGAATCTGGATTAGACACTCCTTTATTGTTGATGTGTCAGATTTGATGCTTGTTAATGATCATTTTTAAATATCTAATTAGTTTTATTGTAGCTGATTTTAACTAATTAGGACTAATAATCATTGTCATTGTAATTTGTAAACATTCTTTTTGTTATGTCATATACATAGCATTATGAAATTTCTTTGGAGTACAAAATTAACTATCGTCACAGTTTTGTTCAGTTTGTATTAGTTATCATGGACTTTTTTGTTTGTTTTCATTCACATCATGTGTTCCTGTTTGATTTTCCCGCCACTCCTTTGTTTTTATGGTTACTATTATTAGTTCATTCTGTTCAGGTGCACGTCATTAATTATCTTGTTTGAGACACTACTTAAGTTCTTCCTCACAGTTCTTCAGTGTTCAGTCTACGTTACATTTAGTGTGTTGCATTTAGTTAATTTGTGTTACCCTCATTAAAACTTTGTATTGGAACTTTGTTCTTCATCTTCGTCTGCCTTCCAGCAACCACCCGTGACACTTGCATACATGGCTGAATTTTAATTTGATCAAAATACAGTCTCTACAGACAGAAAACCGTAATATTGGAAAATGTTATTACATAAAAAAATATAGGCCTATATATTTAAAATGTAATTTATCACTGTGATGGCAAAGCTGAATTTTTTTGCAGCCATTACTTCCGTGTTTAGTCTCACACGATCCTTTTCTAATATGAAAGAGACGGGCTATGTTTCTCCATGTTGCAAACTTTAGGGGCAAGGTTTCTGTGCATATTCAGGGCCGTGATATTTGAATGACGATTGTTTTCAGCCGCCACATTTATCAATGTACGATCATTCATACGATGGGATTGGCAGCATATGAATGTTTCATAAATCACACGTGAACCCTGTCGTAAGATGATTTCTGTGCTCGGATCTGCGCTCGTTTCTACGTTAGATTGATAAATGAGTCCCAATATGATTGACATAATGAGAAGCAAATGATCTTCCTCTGAGTCATAACAGCGTTTGCGGAAGAGTAAACAAATGGCAGACAGCACTGGAAGCCGCTACTGCTTAGAATGCTAATGTATCTCACAATTATCTCACTATTCGTCAACACATTAATTTATTGTGTGACTATTTCTTATTTTATATCTTACAATTACCTAACCTACTAAATTAATCAGGAGTTTTTTAAACTGCGTCAACAAAAGTGAAGCGTGGCCACAAGGTCGACAGATACTTCACAGTTGCTAAATGCTACAGAAGAACAGCCTTGCAGCGGAATTGAGTCAGCGCCCTTGTGACCCGGTCTTAACAAAAACTGTATGTTGTCAAGTTCTCAAAGCTGGAACATATGGCAGGGCTGCCATTTGAAAATAGCTTGTATCCAAAGGGAGCGCATAAAGATGTACAACCTTGTGTAAGGAGCACAAACCCTCAGATCCTTTGAGCAATCATACAAAGAAATATGGAAAGATTAGTAATTTTTCATCAAATTTTTAGCATCCAGAGAGGCTTGGAGAGCACATTCTATTGCCGGCTTGGAAACAGGTTGGCGGGTCAGCAAAAGTGCATCCATATTATTGAGTTATTAGGTGCTATGACAGCACTGCATGGACTTAAAGACCCACTCCGATGAAAATCATGTTTTTCTAGGTGTTAACATGTTCTTGTGGTATTTTTCTGATGTTAGAGGACATATCTTGAGAAAAATAAGCTCAAAGTTGTATTTCTGAGTATTTCTGCATTCAAATGGCTGTGAATCAGTAGCAGACGCTAAAATGCCGGCTAAAATAGACTGGAGTTGTGACGTAGTAACTCCACAGCTCATACTCCCCTCCGCCCCGCCCGCTCAGGTTCTGAGGAGTAGAGAAGACGATGGCGGATCAATACCTATGTGAGGTAGCGGGTTGCAATGCTAAGAGGAGAGATATTGGTATTAGCTTTCATGCTTTACCAAAACATGTTGCTGTGAGAGATGAATGGATTACGTTCCAGGGTTCCAGACTGCGACCATTTTTTGAGAATGTGCGAGTGCGAGTGCATGGTCATGTACTACTCAGTTAAATTCACGCATGAATTTTCCTGCATTGAACTTGTTTTAGCGCCCGCCAAAGTGAATTTTTGTCCCGCCAAAGTCTTATTTGATCGGTGAGTAATGTAGATGAACTGCTGCGCTTGTTTAAATGAAAGAACGAGCAGAGAGAGAGACCCGGACGCGCGCGCGCGCGCGCACTCTCTGTCTTCGGAACCAGGCGAAAGTGTAGACTTCACCGTCTCCAAACTAGACGCTGTCTTGCTCTCTCGCCCTCGCACATATTAATCAAAATAAATCGACACGGCGGTAAAAGGTCGGAAGACCAAAGTTTCATGTGGAGCATTCGGAGATTTTTTTTTTCTTTTTCTGAATTGCCGCTGGGTGTGAATTGTGCTAAATAAGTTGCCTTATCTTCTCTGAAAAGCGTTCCGGACATTCAGCTGACATAAAACAACACTTTAATTAAACGAAAAAAACTATCCAGTGATGAAATGTTTTCTGTGTTGACAGAAAGAAAGAAAGACAGAAAGAGGCTGTTGCTGCCTATACACGGGTTTCTTGTATACAAACAATACCGGATGCGCGCGCATCCAGGAGGCAGAAAACAGCTAGCTGTTATGCCGAGTTCTGTAAAAGAACATTGTAATTAACATAGATTTCGCATTGTTTGTAATTTCTTGTTGACTCAATAATAAACTGCAATTTCAGAGTTGGATCTGTTTAATCATATTAATATAACATTATGTAAAACGTCCAACTGTTTACGAATCAAAATCCGGACATACTGTGATGCGTATGAATTATCATGTTAGACTAAGTTAGTAATGTAATAGCCAATGTTAGCAGTGCAGCATCTATTTTAGCCCGAATTTGCTTTTATATAAGTTAACCTTGTTTACGTTACTTTACGACCTGCAACATTTCATGACACATATAACGTTACTTTACTGTAAATCAAAGATTTGACGATGGATTATGTGGGAAGCCATTAGTACCTCCGACCGTGGCGATTATATTAAAAAACTTACTCTCAGCATTGGTGAGATCTTGCCGGATCCCTACGCAATACATGACGATCTTTGGATTGTGGATGACAAGAAGTGGCCAGCAATTGTATGGCCTGATATATATAATTATCTTATTCAGACACCAAGTGTGTATACAAGAGAAATGATTAGAGCGTACAAATCCCTTGATGCATATAACTAGCTATGTGGTCGGTCATGTGCAGCTCGTCAAATTATGAATAGAAAGAATATAACATACAACTTCCTCCTTCTGTCCCACTCTTCCATTCGCCTAGATTTGGAGTTACTTACAACACATATAATTTAAATGAGCAGATAAAACACAACAGATAGGCCTGCATGTAAATTACGCAACAACTCCTTGGCATTTTGACTTAGCGACAACACCACCACTTTGTTACTAGCCTAAACCCTTTACTCCGGTACGAAGACCGCGGGTCTTTCTGCCTCCAGGTTGCGTGCGCAAGCAGTGATGACGTCGCTGAGAAATCCATGTATGTATCTCGCTTCAGCCAACAGCTCCGCCCACAACGCAGAGGCGAATTGCTAATGAGCTACTGCCGCTCTGCTGAAGCGAAGTCCCAGAAAACGGCACAGGTTTTGTGATTTTGGCTAAAAACGGCATAATCATCATTTAAAGACCACTGAGAATGTTTAAAAATAGCTCAAAATATGACCGGAGTGGGGCTTTAAACACACAGGATCATGAGGCCAATTTTGTGGCTTGGTGCAAACTTTACTCAGTCCTTTTACGTTCCTGTAGCTCAGCTGATAGAATATGATGGTAGAACATGATGACTTAAGATTACTTTATTTCTTATTTAAAAATTTTCTCACATTTACCTTTTTATTTTTGACTCTCCCTCTCCTTCAGAGGTTGCAGTTTGAGTGTGAAAAATACAAGCGCTATTGTCGCTTAGCTTTATTGTTGTCTGCATTTACATACTGTTGTTTTTATCGTAGATTTGACATTTAATGTGGTGATATAAGCACCATCTTACTGCATGTGCATATGTTACAGTTTGTTCTGACATAATTCCATTTTTCCGAAACCAGGCTTCCCTAACCAAGCTGGAGAAACATACTCATTACTCCATAATGATGTCAGTAAGGTCTGCAGACATGTCAAGGGATTGTTTAAATAGCCCAGCACCACGGGTCCACTGTAGCGGCTTTGAGTGCCCATTTCAGACAGTCTTGTGGGTGTGTGTGTTGAACAGACCATACGGTGACTGGTAATAAATAGGGTTTCATAATGACTAACAACACTGTTCTGCTTAGGTCATATGAAGCTGCTGGCATGGACAGCATGTGTCACAGGTCTGAGGGCCATGTCTCCACCCGAGGGCCCCCACGGTGCCATTTAAGGGGCTGCCATCGTTGCGCCGCAGATCCCAGATCAGGGAATCAAGTGTCAAGCAGGCTCCTTGCTGGGCGGCAAAGTTATAACGACACAATGTGGTTCCTTTTTACCCCCAAGCTCTCTTTGCTCAAGCGTCTTATTATTTCTCTGTGGAACTAGAGAGAGAGAAAGTGAGAGAGAGACAGAGAAAGACAGGCAACAACTTCGGTCTTGTTAATGCTTGCTTGTTAGAGCCAAGACTGGCTTCTAATAGCCTGGTGCCAAACTTTCAGGATTCTTTTGTAATTGGCAGGTAGCACAGTGAGCCTGACAAATGAGTGTCAGCTATCAGCCATCCCAGTACTACACATGCCAGGCATGTGGAGGAAATCAAAATAATTTAAATAAATAAGGTGCCGAATGCCAGGCTTGAACACTAAAAGAGAGAGAAAGTGTGAGAAAGAAAGAGTGTTTGTGAACTGGAGGTGAGAGAGAGGGAGAGATGGATGGAAAGAGAATGGGAAAACAGTGTCAGGTTAGAAATGCTGATCCTGTAAGCATGGGACAATTATTTGTGATACGAAGAAATACACAAGGAGAAAAGTTCAAGTTTACATCACATGTACAGAGAAAGTAGCATAAAAACAGATATACTAGATACTGAACATTTTAACATGCATTTTGTATTTACTATGTATGTTATCGCTCTCACCACTACAGTAAGATTTGTTAAATCAATACTTTTATTCAGAAATAATGCATTACTTTTAACAACAGTGGCATTTATGACATTTATATCCCATTTTAAATAAATGATCTTCTTTTGAACTTTCTATTAATCAACAAATCCTGAAAAAAATATTATTGCTCAGCATAACTGTTTTCATTCTTAATAATAATGAGAAATGTTTCTTGAGCACTGAATCAGCATATTAGAATGATTTATGAAGAATTGTGACACTGAAGACTGGAGTAATGAAGAAGCTTTTCTATCACAGGAACATATTAATCTAATAAATTAACATTGAACACTATTACTTCTTATTTCCAAACACCAAATCATGGATTCCATCCACACGCCTAAATGCTGTGTGTCTCGCTGTTGCTCCGGTGATTGCTAACACTCTGAACACAAGCAGGTGTGCACACTAACATTAAAGCATACGTCAGCAGTGAGCAGTCTGCACCTGTCCTCAGTTCTGTGCCCAAACCTCTGCAGAGACGACAGAAAAAAACAAGGGGATATGAACAAAAAGCAACAAAAGCTCACGAAGAACAAAGGAAATATTAAACAAAGGAGGGTGAGGAGGTTTAAAAGAACGTTCCAGTCAAAAAAAAAAAAAAAAAAAGAAGAAATTCTGTCATCATTTATTCACCCTCATTTCATTCCAAACCTGTATGAAATTCGTTACAAACCTGTAAGAAAAGGAGACGTTTAAGTCCAAGCTGTACTTTTCCATACAAAGTCAATGGAAACAAATAGTTCTAAAAGTTAATAAAATGTGCTGTCAAACTCCAAAAATCATCATAAAAGTTGTTCATGCAACACATACTATATTGCTAGTCTCTGAAGCCATACACAATATTTGTGGGAGAAAGAGACAAAAATTCAAGTCATTATTCACTGAAAATCTGGCTTGTAGTCATGGTCACCATTCACTTTCATTGTTTGGAAAAGAGCAGCTTGGACATGTGCTATAAATAACTCATGACACTGAATTAGTCAATTACAGGGCGATCTCGAATCTACCTTTTCTGTCAAGGCAGTATCTTCACAACTATGTTCCTTTTTAGAAAGAAATTATATCTGCGAGGATTTTCAATCAGGATTTAGACCGCACCATAGTACTGAGACAGCTCTCATTAGAGAGTCACAAATGATTTGCTCTTATCATCCGATCGTGGTTGTATCTCTCTAGTGTTACTCGATCTTAGTGCTGCATTTGACACTATCGACCACAACATTATTTTAAATAGATTCGAAAATGATGTTGGCATTAGTGGAATTGCATTAACATGGTTTAAGTCCTACTTATCTGACCGTTATCAGTTTGTAGCAGTAAATTAAGAGATGTCTTATCGATCACAAGTTCAGTATGGTGTACCACAAGGCTCAGTACTAGGACCGTTGCTGTTCACTCTGTACATGCTACCCTTGGGAGATATCGTTAGGAAGCATGGCATTAGTTTTCACTGTTATACTAATGATACGCAGCTCTATATTTCTTCACACCCTGATGAAACTTACCAATTCACAAAATTAACGGAATGCATAGCTGATATAAAAAACTGGAAGACTAGCAACTTCCTACTACTTAATTCTGAAAAAAACAGAGATTAGAGGAGGCGCTAGGAGGCGCCTTCTGGCCCATATCTATCTGCGTCTCATATTGACGCTAAAGGGTGCCATGTGCGTTTGATGTAGACGAAATGTCAAAAGCGTCAGTATATGACGCCTTGGGATGAGATCGGGCTGGTAAAACAGCATTTTTTCATCTTAAAAATATATCTAAATTGCGTCATATGCTCTCAATGAAACATGCAGAACAATTTGTTCATGCGTTCATGACATCAAGGCTAGATTATTGTAATGCTATTATGGGTGGGTTGCACTGCACGCTTAATAAACTACAAATGCCGCAGCTAGAGTTCTAACCAGAACCAGGAAGTATGGCCCGTATGAACCATATTAGCCCGGTTCTGTCAACACTGCACTGGCTCCCTATTAAACATTGTATAAATTTTAAAATATTGCTGATCACTTACAAAGCACTAAATGGTTTGGATCCCCAGTACTTGAGCGAGCTCTTAACGCATTATAGTCCTTCACGTCTATTGCAATCTCAAAATTCCGGCCAGTTGATAATAGCTAGAATATCAAAATCGACTGCTGGCGGTAGATCCTTTTCCTATTTAGCACCAAAACTTTGGAACAATCTTCCTAACATTGTCCGGGAAGCAGACACACTCTGTCAGTTCAAATCTAGACTAAAAACACATCTCTTTGGCCTAGCATACACATAACACATTATAGACTTCTATAATTCAATGTTAGGCTGCATAGTTTAGGTCAGTCGGAACCGGGAACACTCTCCATAAAACCTGATGTACTTGTTACATCATAAGAAGGATGGCGTCTACGCTAATATTAGTCTCTCTGTTTATCCGAGGTTTACCGCAGTCCGCCGGATCTAGGCTGTATCCAGATCTGATGAAGGACCTGCGCCTGGACACAATGACAACGCAGTCCTGAAGTGTCAACCAGTCCATCCCCTGTGAAGGCCTCATTCCCTTCCCTTTACCTCAGAACAGATAAAATGTTGTCGGGATAATTCCGGTTCGCGTGGCTACGCAGACGCGACAAAAGATTTATATAAATAATTTTTTAAGGCCAGACAAGTAGTTTATTGAGGGTTGATTTGTAAAGGACTACACGCCTGCACACATATATATTCAAATGCGCATACCTTTGAACTGAAAATATAATGCGCGACGTCAGCGTTTTTGCGTTTTTGAGGTTTGCGCAGAGATAACGGATAATCGTTTGCACTTTCGAACCTATTTCAGGGAGTGCATTCTAGAGACACCAGGCACTGTTTTTTGCGGATGGGTGGCCGGAGCGCGTTAAGGGCATTCCTGTTAGAACAGTGTTGTGTTAGCGGTCCCTAAGTTTATAATTAATGATCTTCGCAACGGAAGTGAATCAATCAATCAAAACAAATTTTAGCTGGACAATAACTTTATCCTAGAGCTGTTGTGAAGCCTAAACAAACTGTTACGGTAACTTCCTATTTTTCTCTGTAAAGCTGCTTTGAAATAATCCAAATTGTTAAAAGCACTATATAAAATGAAGGTGACTTGACTTGACTTGACTGAGTAAATGATCAAATTATGACCCCTGAATTGGGGTCAGGACATGATCAATCAAATTTGCCTTCATTGTTTACTAGTGGTGTCAAAATTAACACATTTAACGCATTCTATTATAATAATTTAAAAAGTGTTGTGAGAAAATGTGATGCATGTCAGTTCATTGTCATGTGTGGCAGGTCTTAAAGTGACAGCAGCCTAATAAACCTGCTGCTGTGATGTCTATCTTTAAAGATAATCAAAGAACAAAAGAAAAAGAGAAAATCACTCACTGCTCTTGACTGAATAACTTTTGCAGCTTTAATAAGGATTAATCTATATTGAATTTATAATTTATGCAGTGAAGACTGTGAAGTGTTTGATAATTCCAATAAATTCAATTTCTGTATATATCCTACCTGTTAGACCCACCTAAAAATCTGAAAGCACTGTTTAAATTTTACATGGGTCAAAAACAACGAAAACGATAACTTTTTGTGCATTTTGACAGGGAATGTAAAAATCTGAACTGGTCTGACTGGGCCAATAGAAAAATTGAGCCCTGATATATTGAAGGGCACAGGTAAATGTGACATTTATTATAATGGATTTGTTTTACATTCACTTACATTTAAAAGTTGTTGTTTAAAAAAAAAAAAAGCTAAATGCAAAAATGTATAGCTTTCAATTATACTGTAATGCCCAATAGCTATAATTGATGGGTAAAATTGAGAAAATAAAATAAACATCAGTAGCAGTGTTGGTATCGGTGATGCCGTCTTTCATAAAAACATTCCATTAAACAAATATTAAAAATTTAGGCTACTGTCTTTGTTGATTCTACATTAATTTGGAGTTTAATGTGAAATTATTATAAGATAAAATTATATTAAAAACTCTAATTTTAGGTGCGGTTAATCGTGATTAATTACAGAAAATATGCAAAGGCCCCACCCACTGGCATTAAGTCACTTAAAGGAACCGTATGTAAGAAATGTTTTTCAATTAATCATAAAATGGCCCTGATATGTCACTAGACATTAAGAAATCATGTTAATTTCAAATACTTATATCACTGACAACAGTAGTCCGGCCAGGATATTGTCATTTAAAAGTGAAGTTGCAGCCCTCAACTGATGTTGATGTTGTCATCTTGTGTTTTGGCCTGATGCTCCACCCTCCACCTATCTACTAATCACGAAGTCAGTAGTGTTTCGGCATTCGGGTTGCCAGCTCTGCTCTAGTTACCACAGCTGCAGCTACAAACGTTTTGGATAAAAAAATGTCTAACATTACGAAACCTAAAAGACCTCGTTATGAATCCGAAATACGTCGTGAAAAAGTCCGAAAAAAAACGTACTGTGTAGGACTCGTCACTTGCCATTGGAAGCTCCTTGTAGCAGCCTAAGTTCCTGCTGGATCCTGCAGCCTAACTGGCAACCTCGAGTCAGGGGGGAGGGGGAGGGGATACACTGCTCTACAGTAATTTGAAAGTGATTGCAGTACCAGTTTTGGCCACAATCTTACATACGGTTCCTTTAAAGACTGACACCTTTCTACACCACGAGTTTAGCGTCAAAAGAAAATAGAACTCATTACAATCACTGACACTGTCTACACTATAGATACAGTACACAGATGCCCGTTCAATTTCTGACGTACTCCACATGCTCGAGTCTGCTGAAAACAGGACAAATGGAAGAGTAAAATAATGGTTAAAGAAATGTGCATCTCTGTACAGACTGTACAGTGGAACAGGAACAAGTGGATGCAGGGCTTAATGCTTTTTTTTTTACTTGCCCGGTCAGGCCATTGGTTGCCATGCCAAAAATGTTATTGGCCCCACCACAAAAAATAATAATAAATGATGTCCCAAGACGTATTGTTTATATGTTTGTTTTTTTGTATACCTATGTGAAAATGTGGGAGATGTGTGGTGGATGCCAATTTTGTTTGAGTATACCTGTTTTCTCCTGTTTATTGGACAGTAAGGGAGTAAGGGAAGTATATTGTATTTTATTTTGGTTTTCTTTTTTCTTTTTTATGCAAGTTATTTCCAAACCCCTTTTAGGAAGTTTGATCTTTTGTTTGTTATTTTGGCCTTGTCCCCTCCCGAAGCTTTATGATATCCCACTTTTGATTTTGAGAAACAAACATTTAATTTATGTCAACTACGTAAAATAAAAAGAATCTACTTTTTTTTCACTGAACTCTTACGGACTTAGGTTTGTTTAACTGGGACCTGGAAATAGGAGTGTTCCTGTTCTCTCCTTAACTTTTTGTTACCTGCCTTCTTTAACCTCTAGGGCCCTATCTTGCACCCAGCGCAATTTACTTTTGTACACCGACGCATATATCATTCCTATTTTGCACCCGACGCACAGCGGACTTTTCCCTCGACAGACGCACATCGGTAAATTAGGGAATGAACTTGCGCTCCCGGGGGCGGTTCAGCGAAAAGGAGGCGTGTTCCGGCGCAAACATTCTCTGGTGCTATTTTGCAGTTTTGCAAAGCCTTACTCATATAAATTTCAAATACTGATAAAGACAAGTAAACTGTCAGTAATAAAACAAGAACAAATAATTAAATTAAGAGCAATGGCACAAAAAAATACAATATAAAAAACATGGCATAGTCTTCACTGTATAAATTAAATTTAGATACATTTTTGTTCTAGTTACAAAAGTTATTCAATCAAGAGCAGTGAGTGATTTTTTTTCCTTGTCCTTTGTTTTGTCAACAGTAAAACGTACTCGGTTACCTAACGTAACCTCGGTTCTCTCTAGAAGAGGGAACGAGTATTGCGTAAGTTGCTTACGCTACGGGTAAAGTTGTCTTTTTTTGAGATCTGAAGCCAAAAATTATCCTTAATTTTGTATTTATTGTCAACGCAGTGCGGCAGACAGCAGACCATGGCAGGCTGTATGAGCGTGCTCATTGGCTGTCCTGCGGCAACTGCAGCAGCCTACCAGTGAGCCCTGCGTGACGTCACGCCCAATGAGGGCGCTTCGCGCCCTCCACGCGCCTGGCCCGCCAGAATGGGTGTGGCTAGCGTGTATAAAAGAGGGGCTCACAGGCTGGAATTCTGGTTTTCATAGACTAAAGCGAATAAGCTCGTGGCGCGACACGGCAGGTTACGCAATACTCGTTCCCTCTTCTAGAGAGAACCGAGGTTACGTTAGGTAACCGAGTACGTTCTCTTACGAGAGGTTCTCTCGTATTGCGTAAGTTGCTTACGCTACAGGAACCCCTTGTCAACGCCGTGCGCGCCGAGCATCAATGCATGATTCCCAGGGAACCCGGGGAAATAACATGCGAGAACAGGCGGCCAGCGACGCGGGACAGCACATGTCATAAGCATTTCATAAGGGTACAGAGCGGCACTGCACTGTATAAACCCGAGGTGAGTGCGGCCAGCAACGCGGGCCAGCACAGTACACAAGCACATCACAGGGAAAATATATAGAGCGGCCTCGCCGGTCCATGTATGAAAAGTGTAAGCCCTAGCGCCACAAGTGAAGACTAGGCGGCCAGCAACGCGGGCCCGCACTAATACATCAGCGCATGATGGGGAAAAATACAGAGCGGAACCACCGGTCTGTATAAAGAGACTTTTATCCCTAGTGCAGCTTACCAGAAAAGCTAGTAATACATAGGAGTAGTCTGCGCATAATAGATGGGCAGAACATACATCCCGCTTAGACTGATAACAGTTTAGCCTGCAATGCGGGGACTTCCAGATTATAAAATCTCACGAATGTGGAGGGGGAGGCCCAGCCTGCCGCCATACATATGTCGTGAATAGAAATCCCGCTAGACCAAGCCCACGAAGAGGCCACGCCTCTGGTGGAATGGGCTCTGATGCCCATAGGGCACTGCAGGTGTTTGGACGCATATGCAGCTGCGATTGAGTCCACTATCCATCTGGACAGACTCTGTTTCGAGGCGGCGAGACCCTTGGTGCGCCCACCAAACGAAACGAAAAGCTGCTCGGAACGCCTGAAGGCGGCGGAGCGTGTGATGTAAACTCTCAGCGCCCTGACGGGGCATAGGAGGTTATCACTATCATCACTGTCGGATGCAGGCAGAGCCGACAGGGAGATGATCTGTGCCCTAAAGGGAGTGCCAATCGCTTTTGGGATGTAACCATGTCTCGGTTTGAGGATGACTTTAGAGTCATTAGGTCCGAACTCGAGACACGCAGGGCTGACAGACAGCGCGTGTAAATCCCCCACGCGTTTTACTGATGCCAGAGCTATCAGAAAAACGGTTTTAAGCGAAAGGTATTTCAAATCCACGGAATCTAATGGTTCAAAGGGAAAAGCTTTCAGGGCCTCCAAGACCAAAGAAAGATCCCAGATAGGAACCGAGGGGGGCCGCGGGGGGTTCATCCTCCTGGCTCCCCTAAGGAAGCGGATAATGAGCTCATTTCTTCCTATTGCATGGCTGCGCGTCGTCTCAGCGAACGCTGCGATAGCCGCAACATATACTTTGAGCGTGGAGGGGGACCTGCCCTTGTCCAACAGCTCTTGTAGGAAAGAGAGCACCCGCGAAACCCCGCATGTGCGTGGATCCAGGCTCCTAGTGGCGCACCATTTAGTGAACACTGATCATTTAGACGCGTAGAGTCTTCTCGTGGAAGGGGCTCTAGACTGCGTGATCGTGTTTATGACCCCTTCTGGCAATTCAACGGGTATCCGTTGAATACCCACGCATGCAGAGACCAGCGCTCTGGGTGGGGATGCCATATCGATCCGCCGGCTTGAGAGAGGAGATCTCTCTTGACCGGGATCGGCCAGGGGGGTGAGTGCGACAGCCTCACTAGCTCTGGGTACCAATTTGGTTCCCCCATCGCGGGGCTATGAGGAGCACTGAGTGGCGTGTTTTCCCCGACCCTCTTTATTACCTGTGGTAACAGAGAGATCGGAGGGAAAGCATACAGCGGGCGGCTGGGCCAGGTTTGGGCCAACGCATCCTCGCTTTTGAGAAAAACCTCGGGCAATGAGCGTTGTCTTTTGACGCACATAGGTCGACTTCCGCCCTGCCGAACAGGTGCCACAGCAGCTGGACTGTCTGAGGGTGCAGGGACCATTCTCCCGGGGGAATGTTGTACCTGGACAGTCTGTCTGGACCGACATTCAGGTGGCCAGGCACGTGCGCGGCTCTCAGCGAGCGCAACGAGTGGTGAGCCCACACTAGAAGGCGCTTCGTCAGATTGCAGAGATTTCTGGATCTGACACCGCCCTGTCGGTTCACATAGGACACCACAGACATGTTGTCCGAACGGACTAGTACGTGGGGATCCCGTATATGTGGGAGGAAATGCTTGAGCGCGTTTTCGACCGCTATCATCTCCAAACAGTTTATATGGAGGCATTTTTCCTGGTCTGACCACAGGCCAAAGACCGGTTTGCCCTCGAACAGAGCGCCCCAACCTAAGTTGGATGCATCCGTCGAGATAACTTGCGGCGTGAAACGGCTCCCATTATCACTCCCTGCTGGTACCAATCGGCCGCTAACCAGGGTCTCAGTGCTGAACGCAGCTCTGAGTCACTCTGATTCGTATGCCGCCGGCCGCCCAAGCTCGGCGAGGCATACGGGCGTTCAACCAGCGTTGTAGGGGGCGCATATGTAATAGACCCAGCTGAAGCACTGCTGCAGCTGACGCCATATAACCCAGCATCCTCTGAAACGTTTTCAGGGGTGCGGCGCTGCCCAGCTGGAAAGACGCAGCCAGGCGCTAGATACGGCGCGCGCGCTATATCGACAGCCGGGCCTTCATTGCCACAGAGTCCAGTTCCAAGCCCAGAAAAGGGGTTGACTGACTGGGCAGTAATGAGCTCTTGGTCCAGTTGACCGTGAGACCCAAGCTTTCCAGGTGGCTGAGAAGCACAGTTCTGTGGGAGATCAGTTCTTCCTCTGACTGTGCTAGAATCAGCCAATCGTCCAGATAGTTCAAAATTTGCATACCCTGACCTCTCAGGGTCTTTTAAAATACGCATCTGCAGTCGCCTTTTAGGGGACTGACAGAGCGAAATGCTTTGACGGCTCATATGCTCATAAAAACATCATTTTTATTTTCTGTCAGAGCCCAGATTCGAACTCGGGCCACAGGGGGAGAACACATAAGCATCCAGTAAGCGCGAGCATATAAAAGAGCGTCCTGTTGTGTGTCAGTGTTCGTTTTGCAGGCGTGCGTGTGTGAAAACAGGCTCGTTTACTGCAATATTAGTATTTCCAGCAACCTGAACTTAGAGGGGGCTGAGAAATGTGTGAGGATTGGAGGTTGGTCCGGCCTCAGCGGGACTCAAAACACTCTCTCTTCCTAATTCCGCCAGTGAGTGAGGCATTTTAGAGGCGGGTTCGCTTTCTGAAGTTATAAAGCTGGCCGCGAGCTCGAAATGAACAGCATAATTTTTATTTGCTGTCAGAGCCCGGATTCGAACACAGGTTTCTGGCACAAAAGCCTAGTGTTCTGCCACTGTGCCACAGGGGGAGAACACATAAGCTTTCAGTAAGCGTGAGCATATAAAAGAGCGTCACGTTTAGTGTCGGCGATCGTTTGCAGGCGTGCGTGTATCAAAACAGGCTCGTTTACTGCAATATTAGTATTTCCAGCCACCTGAACTTAGAGGGGCCTGAGAAATGTGTGAGGATTGGAGGTTGGTCCAGCCTCAGCGGGACTCAAAACACTCTCTCTTACTCCTTTCGCCGGTGAGTGAGGCATCTTAGAGGCGGGTTCGCTTTCTGAAGTAAGAAAGCTGGCCGCGAGCTCGGAGCGAACAGCATAATTTTCATCAGCTGCCAAGGCCCGGATTCGAACACGGGTCTCTAGCGCGAAAACCTAGGGTTCTGCCACTGTGCCACAGGGGGAGAACACATAAATATTCGGTAAGCGCGAGCATAAAGAGTGTCACGTTTTGTGTCGGCGTTCGTTTTGCAGGCGCACGTGTATTAAAACAGGCTCGTTCACTGCAATATTCGTATTTCCAGTAACCTGAACTTAGAGGGGACTGGGAAATGAGCGAGAATTGGTTGGTCCGGCCTCAGCGGGACTCAGAACACTCTCTCTTTCTCCTTTCGCCGGTGAGTGAGGCACGCGGGGTGCTGAACATTGCTCGTCGTGACGGCGTTTGTTTGCAGGTGTGCATGTATTTATAACAGGCTCGTTTACTGCAATATAGGTGTTACCAGAGTGACGCGCACGAACGGGACGCGGGGTAGCTTTCTTGTAACGTAAAGGAAGCTATCCCTTGGCCGCCCGCTTTCTGACGTATCCCTTGTGAGCGGCGCCGTTTGCGCGGCTCGAACAGAGGGGAGCTTTCAGCGGCGGCGTCCTCGTCCAGCTCCTCTGCAGGCGTGCATGTATTTATAACAGGCTCGTTTACTGCAATATAGATGTTACCAGAGTGACGCGCACGAACGGGACGCAGGGTAGCTTTCTTGTAACGTAAAGGAAGCTATCCCGTGGCCGCCCGCTTTCTGACATATTCCTTGTGAGCGGCGCCGTTTGCGCGGCTCGAACAGAGGGGAGCTTTCAGCGGCGGCGTCCTCGTCCAGCTCCTCTGCCTCATCCCCTGAAGTGGCGGCGGCGCGGGCGAGTGCCGGCGGCTGCGCGGCCGGGAGGGGGGGAGAGAGAAGCTCGAGGGAACGGATCCGGCGAGCTTCTCGTTGCCGCAACGGCCTCCAGTGGTCTCTGGGGGCGGCGCTTACTTCTGCGCGGCCCCGCAGGGACAGGCGGAGTGACAGCTTGCGTTGAAAGCTTCAAGTCGAGCCCGCAGGGTTCGTAGTGGCGTCGTGCTAGCGGCGGCGTGTTAGCGGCCCAGGCAGAGAGCGCAGATGACATGGCGGTCTCTGTTGCTGAGCGGCACGAGCCGCAGGAAAGACGAGGTATTTTTAGAAAAACGCCTCGTGCTCTTTTAGGAGAGAGAAAGTGTGTGACGCAAAGGCGAACACACACAGCAGAGAAAGGATATGTCGCCGGATGGCGTAGCAGGCACGGAGGCTGAAGGCGGCGAAGACGGCCGGCTTCCTCAGACGCTTCCTAGGCTTGCTGGTCGCTTGTTTCAACGGCGGCGGCTCTCAAGATCCAGCGATGCGAAGAGCTTCGCTGAAGACATGAAAATCAGAATTCCAGCCTGTGAGCCCCTCTTTTATACACGCTAGCCACACCCATTCTGGCGGGCCAGGCGCATGGAGGGCGTGAAGCGCCCTCATTGGGCGTGACGTCACGCAGGGCTCACTGGTAGGCTGCTGCAGTTGCCGCAGGACAGCCAATGAGCACGCTCATACAGCCTGCCATGGTCTGCTGTCTGCCGCACTGCGTTGACAATAAATACAAAATTAAGGATAATTTTTGGCTTCAGATCTCGAGAAAAGACAACTTTACCCGTAGCGTAAGCAACTTACGCAATACGAGAGAACCTCTCGTAAGAGAAACACAGTAATGGTGACTTTCAAATGGTGAGCACAACTACAAGCCAGATTTTCAGTGAATAATGACTTGAATTTTAGTCTCTTTCTCCCAGAAAATATTGTGTATGGCTTCAGATGACTTGCAACATAGTACATGTGTTGTATGAACAACCTTTTGGATGATTTTTGGAGTTTGACAGCACAGTTTAGTCACATTTAGAATTATTATTGAGTTCTCTTCTAGAGCTTGAATATTTAAATTGACCAGGCTTAAAAAGACATGCAAATTATAAACTTTCGTGATAATGCAGCACTGGCCCCGGGCAAGTGACGGTTCTGTCAACTGTCCCGAGCGTCGTTTACACTGACCCCTTATTGTCAAGCCCTGTGATGGATTTTTATTTAATGGCATCCTGGATTGTGTCAGAGAATTTTATGTTTGTTCAGAGCATTTAGCTGCAGATTGTTTTGTAAATGAGGCACAGTGTAATGGAGAGTTTGAAAACTTGTTGAAAATGTGAAGCAGCCAACTGTATTGGATCTTACAGCAGCTCCAGCAAACCATAAGTAAATAATTTGATAATTCTCTGTTTTTTTTTATGGATAATGTCAAAACACTTACTCTCATACCAAGGGGGCGTTGATACTTTATGCAGTAATGTTAGCCAATCATTACCGTTTACTGACACGCCTTAAGGGACACAGCCGCATAAATCAGAGCTGTCAGAGAGAGGGTCAGAATGAGGGTTGAAAATAATAATTTTTTCCAATATATAACTGTGCAAAAAAATTTATCATTTATAAGAGAACCTCAAGGAACATAATAAAATGATGAAAAAAATCTATATCATGACCCCTTTAAATTTAGGTTGAACTGTTAATTTAATGAAGTAAAGAAGATAAATAAACCAATAAACAAGTTAAAACTGGAGGGAATAGGATGGAAATGAGAGACAGATGGGGAAATAAACAACATTGTGTGATTGAGGCTCATGGATTTGAGTTAGATGGAGAGAGACCGAAGGGGGCCTCAAGGCAGAGGTGTGAGTGTCAG
Source organism: Leuciscus idus (assembly GCA_021554675.1). Classification (NCBI taxonomy): domain Eukaryota; kingdom Metazoa; phylum Chordata; class Actinopteri; order Cypriniformes; family Leuciscidae; genus Leuciscus; species Leuciscus idus. The sequence continues at coordinate 23,170,148 of CM038633.1, read as the reverse complement.
TCTGACAGGATAGCGTGGTGACAGAGAGGAGGTGTGTGACGTGTTAATAAGACAGTGTATTGTTGTTCTGGTGACAGGAGCTAAACCTACACCCACAGTGTCTGTGTCATAGCTCACCGTTGCAGGATGCTTGATATCTGACAACCACATATCTAACCATTTCTCTCTCTTTCTATCACTCTTTCTCTCAACATCTCCTGCCACTGCAGCTAATTTTCTCCCACCGGACCCATACCTGGCGACTGGAGTGGCCTTGAGTTTTACACAACATGATTTAATACACTCCCCCAAGACCAGAAGGCAGAAATTAGGATGGTATGTGGCATCTTTTCCTATCCCAGTCTTACTCACAAAAATCTGAGAACATACTCCAGCCATGTTCACACATTTAGATCTCTGGAGCCAAACAATGGGAGAAAAGTAATGTCTGCCTCACACCCACACATATTTTCAATCACACGCAAACACACATACACAATAAAATATTAAATGGCCCTCAAAGCCCATTTCTCAGCTCTTGTTTTTGCATGCATTTGTTGGCTCTCCACTTGAACACATTCCCAAGCCAGAGCTTGCTATAATTTCCATTAATATTCAAACACCACAGTGACTTGTCAAGAGGGACCCAGCATGCACAGCATCCCTTAGGACAACTCATCCCTTCTCTGCTATAATTAAGTCTCTGATTGGTTGGGACCAGGGCTGTACCAGGGCTCAGACAAAAAATAAAATAAAAAAAGATCTTCTTTATTATGACACAATTCCTTCTTTAAGGGCCCTCTGAAACTCAGCAATGTTGTGCTTATTGTAATAGGGAAACTTGTGGGTATGAAGTCATGGGTATAAATATATTATTTCATATGTATGATGAAAATTAATTTCCTTGCTTTCTATGACGTAAGAAGAATAGATGCTGATGCAACTGTGATTTCCAGTTCTCCAGAGGACGTGTGGCAGCAGGTACTGTTGACCATATAATTCTTATTTGCTGGAGATTGTGAGAGGGCAAAGCAGGATATCTCAGAGTATTGAATCCTCAGTTGCTCTACGTCTCTGTGGGACGCCTTCTGTTGTATTTGTGCCGTACCAGCCCAAAGTGATGAAAAATATGATTGAAACTCTAAGACTGGTTGTGAAATAGCTATCTTGTTTGGCAAATGCACACAAATAAATCATGTAGCGGGATTTCTTCCTGTAAGTTCCCTGAAGGAAACTGGTTACCTGAAAATTTTTAAAAAGAAGAAATGTTGATGCAAACACAGCAACAGTTTGATAGTTATATTACAGATACATGAGTTGTTTTTCCGAAGTTTCCTGAACACTTTCCCTTGTCTTCCATTGGTCAAATGTTTTGTCATGTTTCTGCTTTTTTAATTTTCTGATATAATAAAAATAAAAGTAATACAAATTCACACCACAGTGTCATTTCCAACACATTTCAAATTATGCATTGCCGTTAATTGCATTCTGTGATTTAAATTATGGTGGTGGAAATGACAAAAATCATAGCTTGCATTTCCTATATTAAAGGTGGTATCAGTGATTTCAGGGCCAAAAATATTTTTATCACATTCATCTAATCTTTCCTAACGATCCGCTAGCTGCCCGCCCCATAAGCATGCCGTCTAAAAAGCGTCTCTGTAGGCAGCCTAGGCTCTGAGATCTGCACACAAAAACAAATGGTTTTGCCAAACACTCAAAACCAATACAAATAGTGTTCCAACCAATCACCGACAGGGGGTGGGTGTTGTGAGGTTTTGAGCCAGCTTTTTCTTCAGCTCTGACTTCGCGTGCAGCCGTGCACGAGCACAAAACCTCACAACACCCTCCCCCTGTCGGTGATTGGTTGGAACACTATTTGTATTGGTTTTGAGTGTTTGGCAAAACCATTTGTTTTTGTGTGCAGATCTCAGAGCCTAGGCTGCCTACAGAGACGCGTTTTTTAGACGGCATGCTTATGGGGCGGGCAGCTAGCGGATCGTTAGGAAAGATTAGATGAATGTGATAAAAATATTTTTGGGCCTGAAATCACTGATACCACCTTTAATGCAGTTAAAGTACCTGTAAAGTCAAAATTAAGTAGGCTATGTGTTCTGAGTTTGTCATACCACCGAAAAATGTGTTATTAGCCACCCAGCTCAATTTGAATGATTAAAAAAGCCGCCAAGTAAATAAAATAAGCTATCAAAATCTCGAAAAAATTAGCAGTAGTCTCAGCTCTCAAACGCTGGGGGCGTGTCCGCTGGCTGCGCTGAAACCACGCCCACTCGCGGGAAATATGACTCGCGCACAGCTCGTGCATGTCGGCGCGACGGGAGGATGAAGGCCGAGGCGGACAGCGGGAGATAGTCGGTTCGGCCCCATTCAACAGTAACAGCGGATTATCAGGGAATTCCAGTTGTCTCCGACGAAATTAAACTATCCTGATCTCTACAGAGGCGGGTGTGGTGGTGATCATCAGCTCTCCATCAAGGTAACGTTAGCTCTTCACAAGATTAATCCACCTCTTCTTTATATGATCATTTTTCGGAAATTTAAATAAGGACACCGATCTGTTTTCTAAGTGATTGCATCCAGGAAATACGCATGACGAAGGCATAAGGCTTGTTCAACTTCATGCAGCTCTGCGCAGAGCGATCGGCGGCTGACTTGAAGCAGTGCATGCGGGTTAGAAATTTTGTCCGATTTGATACAGCGCCGACGCCACGTGACTGTGACGTATGCCATCAAAGTACCGCGAGAGCGATTCGAGAGTAGCCGGAGAACTCAGCCAGCGCAGCTTCTCAAGAGCGGCTGCACTGGGCTGCAGGAGGGCTGATGACGACACAGCTGTTCCACGATTGGCCGGATTCACCGCATGACAACGATCACGTGTGTTTCGTGTTTATTCGAACACCTTTAGTTCATCTAAAGCTCACAAATCAGTATTTTATAACAGTAAACACTCTTTTCATGTAGTTGCGATGTTATATTGTGTCATGTTTATCAAATTAAAACTGATTCAAAAACGTATAGACTCCACTTCATTGATAGTAGCTTATGTTGAACTGTATTCTTGTTCAAACAGACGCTGTATGAAGCAGTACATAAAGTAGGCCTATTGAATGAAAATGACTCTGAAACATCTGTGTATTATTTGGCAAATATTACATTTATTTCACTTCAGCTGTGGTAAAGTACGCGAACACCACGTGAGCGGTCACTACGGGAACCAGAAAGTGTCCGACTTCACGTCTCCGTTTGCAGCTCCTTCCCGCCTGCACGCGGCTACTCTCGCCGATCGGTTACATCCAGCCGCAGCCGATGTCGAACACACCTATAGCCAGAGCCGTGGGCATAGTAGCTAGCAAACTGTAGGCTGTCTGATAGTAAAACTCGCGATTGAGCGGCGATAGGCTTAGTGACTCCGTGCGTCATCAAGTAGGGGCCCAATCAAGCTCAGGGGGTCGCAGTGCGTCATCAATCCCCCGTTTTAGCCCCGCCCAAAAAATCTGGCTTACAGCAATGGTGAAAAACTGTTTAACGGTCTAACTCCACAATTTAGTACTTACTTCACAGTTCTCAGTCTTTGTAATATGTTTTAGCAATCCATTTCTAGCACTTATAATGTGTTTAGAATTTTTTTGTAGAATTGCCTTTACAGGGACTTTAATATTTTCACACTTTTTGCATAATTTGACAGTTACAGATTTGTGTTTGGCAAAGACACACAATAAAACAGTCTGTTCACAAGGAATTTACCTTATAGTTTCCTTCACAAATAATGTACCATATTTTATCTCAAGCTCTTCAAAATTGGAACAAAATAGTTGCTGTGGTGGAAATGACACTGCAACTGTGGGCCAGTTGTAAAGTTAGAAATTTTGATATACAGTGTTAAACCATGTTTTTATACAATAAATATCAGTATGTTATTTAGGGCCCTTATCATACACCCGGCGCAATGCGGCGCCAAGTAAAAACACCAGGCCAAGTGTTTTTTGCTAGTTTCAGCCCGATGCAGTTATCATTTTTATCGCCATGTTGTTTAAATAGCAAATGCATTTGTGCCCATCTGTTCGCCCATGGGCTTGCTGTTCTGAAAATGAGGTGTGTTCAGGTGCATTGTTGGTGCGTTGCTATTTTGAGGCAACTGAAATAGACTGCGCCATTGACCAACAAAATCCTGGTCTAAAGTTTTCATAATAAATGATAAAGTCATTGTAAATGTCAGTTGTCATGTGATCTTCACATAACAAAAAGAAAAATCTGTTTAACTCCTGGAACATAAAAGTGGCCAAAGAAACACCCTTACACTTTTCAGGGAAATCATCCAGATTATGTAGTTGTCTCTTGTTAGTAAGAGGGGATAAGAGGAAGTATTTTAGCACTGTAAAAATTACACGCCTCAGCTTTTAAATTAAATAAAACTCTGAATTTGTAAACAGGAACTCCATATGAGCTGACCGTTAATCAAGGACAGGGTACTGCAGCTTGCCTATTTAGCAGCCTCCCTGCCTGAAGGCAGAATCTGTTTGCACTCTGTTGGTTTTTGATTGAACTCAGTTTTTCAAGTATCTCTTCGAGAAATTAAAACATTTCACCAAATGAAGTGTCGTAAAGCTTTAACAAATATAATGCATGAATATCGCAGAACCCCCTATTTTTTTCTCTACCAGAAGTTGCATCCTCTTGTTGTGGCGAAGTGCACCAAGCATTAGTGTGAAGAATAGAAAGACATGATGTAAGACGGATTGTGTCTGTAATTAATAATAATGTCCCCCTTGCCATATTAGCCATTATACAAGCTCATCCTCTGCTGCACTCCTTTTTCTCGTTCTTTCTCCTCTCACTCTTTCTCCTTGGTTTCGAGAAGAACAGTGGATTAAGAGATTAGTATGAGGGGAAAAAAGGCAAAGAAAACATAATTTTATCTGACTGTTTATCCGGTCCCAGAGTGTGAGGTTTGCCCACATTAGCTGTTTTGAATTGCGTGCACACACCCGAACTGCGATTTCACCCTTCTCCTGGACACTGTAGACATTTATTATTCCGCTAAACTCACTGTACTTGGGTTGAAAGCAAATCCATAGCCTTTGTGATTCTGCTAAGTACAGATTTGTGTCAGTGGAGCTGTATGCTCTCACAAAGCCTGACGGATGGGATTAGAGACAATTGCACTTGTTGTATCTTATCTGCAGGTTTCTCCATTATCAAACAGACCCCTTACAGAAAATCCCCCTCATCTGCCTGAGGTGATGTCTTCCTGTAAATGCTAACCCCCTTCATCCCTTATATGTCTGGATATGTCTGTTTGCTCTGCCAGGCTTCAGAAAATCCTATGCCAGCAGGTTGAAAGGCCAAGCGATTGAGACATGAGTGCATTTATAATGCCTAGATAGATAGCTGTGTAAAGTTCAGTATCTTTATGTTGTCGGTTAAAAGCTTCATGTTTCCTTGTAGATAGATTGAGTCCCGCATGTTTTTATAATGCTTATCTACAGTCATGAGTATATTAATACCATCATAGTGCATGATATGTCTGCATGGGGATTTTTATTTATTTTATTTTTTATTTTTTACGTGCCCTGTCATCACATATTCCATGTGAGCTGCACTTTATCTAAGAGTCTGCGGAGCCAAACATTTGGCTTTGTTAGCAGTATGAGGTTTATGCTGACAGTGTTTTTAGCAGCATAAAAGTGTCTTGTTCACACATGGTCTTGCTGAGTGGATGACACCTGTACACCTGCGCTGCATTTCAGGTAATGAGGGTGTGTGTGTGTGTGTGTGTGTGTGTGTGTGTGTGTGTGTGTGTGTGTGTGTGTGTGTGTGTGTGTGTGTGTGTGTGTGTGTGTGTGTGTGATGCATACCCAAAAATATACAACATTTATTTTATGCTTTACTTACACCATTAAATTGAGTCATATTGCAATAGCTTCAAAAGTTTTTGTCACTGCTGTGACCAACAGGTATGCATGTGATGAGCATCACCAAATTGAATTGCAAATAACGACTGTTTTCAAACCAATGAGGTCCGTAGTTCACACAAAAAAGAAAATTATGTTCTCATTATGTCTTCACCCTGTCAACGCTGTCAGCACGCTGCAAACTGCTACAGAAAATGCTGACAAAGTATTTGAAGGTGTTGGTAGCAGCGAGCTTGTTGGCTACTGATACAGCAGGACCCAATCAGCTGTGCCTCTAGAGAATGATGTGATTACAAGCAGATTGAGTTCAGGACCTATCAGCCTGTGCCATCTTGAGAACTTTGTATTTGTCTTCTTAATCTTTTGTCAAAATCTGGAAATTTTTGATTCCTTCTCTGATGACATTAGTATGATGGCTTGGACAGGACTTCCTATATCAATCCTCTTCAACCATCAGTCTGGTGCAAGATAGAGATGGCGAGGAGATGTGCTAAACACCGCCCTCTTTTTAAATCTTCACTCAGAAATATGTAACAATACTGATGTAAAGTCAGACTCAACTTCCGATTCATGAAGTTTGGACCCCCTGAAATCACATTTAACCCTCTGGGGTCTGAGGTGTTTTCTGGGCCCTAGAGGAGTTCTGACATGCTCTGACAATTATTTCTGTTACTTGTGACATTTTCATGGCTAAAGTCTAATTACGCTGTATTCAGCACAAACTCTGCTATAATAAAATGTGAGCAGTATGTCTGGAATGTATGGAAACTGATTGAAAATGTTTACAATTTATACGTTCTTGTGGATCTTTTTATTTTATTTTTATAATAAGCAATACTGGCTCTCTTAAAGGGGTGGTAAAATGCCCTTTTCACACGATGTAAAATAAGTCTTTGATTTCTGAGTTTTAGCTCAGAATACGCCACAGATATTTTTATATAGCATGTTAAAATTGTCACTGTTTGAGGGTGAGCAAAAATGCACCGTTTTTGTGTCTGTCCCTTTAAATGCAAATGAGCTGCTGCTCCCAGCACAGGGGGCGGAGCTTCAACAGCTTGTGTCCTTTTACCTCACACAACATGCACTGGAAATTTCAAAAACGTTTTGCCTTTTATGTTCAAACCGGAGTCAAACAATGATGGAGAGACTCAAGAAGAAGTGACAACATGTAGAATGCAACAGGAAATTTCTGAATGGTTAGTTGATGATTTTAGATAGTTTATGTGTAGTTATCTTCTAGTCATTGATTAGCATATTCTTACAGGATAATCTATAAATCGCGTTCCCGGGGGTGGGGTTTATGCAAATTTTAGGGTTAGTGATGTCACTAATCCAGGAGGAAGCTAGTGAAATCATAATCAACCACCCCTTTAAAGGGTAACAACATTTTTTGAAGATTTCTCTATTGTCATGTAGCACTGATTGCAAATAACATTTTGCCTTTCTACTGCATAGACAGACAAGATCTATTAAAAGCCCATCTTATCAGCGGTGAATTAACTTGTTAATTGTAAAGAAGGTTTACAGTCACCATACTGAGTATAACAATTTCTCCCATTATTATTTGTACGGGTGGACATCTCTTTCATGGGTGAATCTCAAGCATAAGAATGGAATTGATGGCCACTGAAGTAAAAGCAAAAAAAAAAAAAAACTTGTCTGTCTTTTGTTCAAGCTTGCAAGCGTATCTCACAAATAACCCCCTGTGCTAAAAAATTATGCTCAAAGATCAATAGACCCCATCACCTTGTGATATGGCCATTCTAATATCTCCCTCCCATCTCCCCTGGTTGCATCAAATTTTATGGAGAGGGGTTTAGTCGATTGCACCAGATATATAAGGGCAGGGATTGGCACCTGGAAAAGAGGCAACCACAAATGAGGCACTTTGAAGTGAGACGTTTGATGCTTCAAGGGAAAGAGGCTGAGAATGGAGGGCAGCAGTGAAGAAAAAAAAGAAGAAAAAAAGAGCCATCATGTGGACTTTGAATTCACAATGATTACAAGTCACATCTTTGGTGTAACTTTACAAAAGTAAAAAATTTCTGACATATGGCCCTGGAATGAGAATTGCATTTAGAGAAGACACAGTCGTCAGAATGTCAGTAATGCAAACAAATTAATCAAACACTATTTTGTCACAGTTCACATAAACTTGAAACACAATTGTATGAAAACAGCAACCCAGTTAATGGCATCATTTCACAGCCATTTATCTTGGCCTCTTATCATTGTGTTAAGAGTCCATTTGACGCTTTGATTGATCTCCACAGTTGGAGTTTATTTAATGTTTAAATTGCATATCACACTGTGTGTGTGTGTGTGTGTGTGTGTGTGTGTGTGTGTGTGTGTGTGTGTGTGTGTGTGTGTGTGTGTGTGTGTGTGTGTGTGTGTGTGTGTGTGTGTGTGTGTGTGTGTGTGTGTGTGTGTGTGTGTGCTCTCTATACATTACCAAAAGAGAACCATCCCTCCCTGTCACTGGAGTGATATCTGTTGATTCAGTGAAAACATTTTGCAAATGGATCTCCTGCGCTGGTGTCCATTTGTGAATTGGTGATAATTAGAGCTGTCTTTTATAGTTTTGTGGTGCAGGTGACTGACTCACTGTCTCTCTTTAGATGTAACAAATTATAGAGAGTTGTCAGTCAGACAATACAGACAATACAAATTGTATGATATCTGCTCACTATTTGACAAGAACAAATCAATCAAAGAATACATAAATAAATAAATAAACTCTATTTCCATAGGAACTGAAAAACTCTGTCACTGGCTTACCATTTAGAGGTTTAATTAAGGTATCCTTGGCTGAAATCATGTACCTTTTCAGTGGCATGCTATTTTTATTTTATTATTTTTTTTTTTTTTTTTGCTTAGAGGTGGACACATTCAGCAACTGCTTATGATATGTTTGTGTTTTTATATTAATATGTATTATGTATATTTCAGATGAAATTTCCATTAAATGAGAATCATGAAGTAGCTTTAGGACTCTTCTTTTGCCACAGAGGTTGCAATTTAACTACTTTCTCCATACAGTAGCTTTCAGCTTAGCTAAGCAGATTTTTCTGTATTGGAGGGAGTTAACCGTTTAGCTAGCTATTTGAGTAGCTAACATGGTCAGTGAATGCAGTGTTATTTAAGTGTTAATAATATAATTTAATTCATTTATTTAAATTTTTAATTAGTTTTTAGTTTTTATTTTAATTTTAGTTAAATAAGTATGTAAAATAAGAAATAGAATTGAAGTATCATCTTCACTTTGTAAAACTTTTTGGAGCCTCCTCAAAAAAACTGCGGTAACAACAAAAGTGCCTCCACATCACTGTAATTGACTGATTACCCTGACAATATTGTGGAATATTGTACCCCATAGGATACTATCCTGTTCTAAAAAAATTAAATGCATCTGAGTACTTTTGGATAATTTTACATTATTGTTGTTATTATTATTATTATTATTCCTAACAGTAAGTAGCCTATAGTAAGCATATTATTAATTATTAATTATAATTTTGGGAGAAAAATGCAGTTTCTCTGAAAACAGGTTTACAAACGCATCTCATTGTAAATCAAGTGAAATATTGCAATCATTTGTCCAAAGCATTTTTGGAAATTATGAGAATGTAAAAATACTGTTCACAACTGGCACACATTGTATTCCCAAATGCACATTAAACTGACAGCACACGTATAGATTGAGTTCCCTGCGTTCACTGTGAACTGAACTGCTTTAAGATGCTAAAAACACTGGATCATGGAATTTGATGTCACTGACTACCTAGAGGAACAGCATTCGTGTGTACTATTTGTTCAAGTACCTTGCTGCAATCTTGTTCAAATCTCGTATTTGTTCATGTCTAGGCAGATTTTATGTTTTATTAACTATTTTATTTCTATTTTTTCTGTGCAACACTTCTTGGATATGACTGACTAATTGATCTTTACACATCTGGCATGTGTATTAAAGTATAGCCACGTTGCCAATTTGTTCAAATAAACTTTGGAATTATACATCTGTCTGAAGACTCTTGGTTTTATGTTTGAACATAAAATCAATAGTGTAAAATGTTTGGACTGAAAAGAATACTATTAATAACAGTGTGTAATCCAAAATAATTAAAACAACACCAAAGGTGTTAATTGCCCCATAGGGTAGAACTTGCACAACAACAGTAACTGTAACACTCTACACTCTCAGTGTAATTTTTCTGCACTGCGAGGTGCTATATTAACAAATATAGTAAATTCAACACTACAAAGAGTAATTTTTACTCTTTATAGAGTGGAACCATATGTGTGCCCAAGTAGTGCTAAAATGTACTCTTTAAGAGTTTATTTGACACTGTTTTTTACAGTGTATGTACAGTATTTGTGAGAGAATGTCCTCGGCTTCATATAGTCGCTCAGAGTTTACTAAACTAATTCTACAGAACAAAACACAATGATTGGACCAAACACTAGGCTGTTTTGGGAGGTGCAAGGACGCTGCAACACCTGTGAGACAATTGGTTTTGATAAAAAAAAAATCTTGGCTTTTGCTCACTTCCTGAATACATCCAAAACCACCATTTATTTTTTCAATAGCAACATCTCACTCTGTTTCATTCAGTATCTCTCTGTCTCTCGCTCCTTTTCACTCTCCATCTCCCCGTCTGACGCTTAAGTTTGAATCCCTCCATTGCTTTTTAAATGCACCCTTTTTCATTTCTGCCACATGGCTGTGGTTTCAAAGAACGGGGACCCGTGTCACATAGGCGACCAACTGTAGTTGGTAGTGGAACGTGGGAGAACAATGGCTGCCTGGCACATGTCTTCAAGGCCCGGGACTCACGAGGCTTCTTTGGTTCCTTTTTAGAAATGGCAACCACATTGTTCACTTGTTTTATCTTTTTTTCCTCCTCTTGCAGACACATCCTGGGGTCTTAACCTCAAGGAGAGCAGGGAGACAAGGCAGCCACTGTCAGATAAAGAACGGGAATGAATGCTCAGAGTCGTGGCGTACAGTATGGGGTGTGCGTGTCATCGACAGTCAAAGCTATCTCCTCTGTGCAGATTCAAAACGTTACTGCTCCTCTCAGTCTCTTAAAGTTGAATGATTTTCCTTTTTTTTTTTTTTTTTAAGCAGGGCATGAGCAGAAGTCTACAGGTACACTCAGTACCAAAAAAGTGTTGCACAAACACTAATGTGAACCACTGACTGAATTTCAATGTGTCATTATTTTGGGGGTCCCCTTGTGATTTGAGTTGCAAATTACATGCAGAAATAAACATTATAGTTTTGATTTACCTTCAAACTTTCTTTTTCACCTTTTCTTTTTTCCCCGTGTCTTCTCTGTATCCGGACCGTGAGGAAATCCAGATGCTTTTGACCAATGATAATTCTCTGTGTGTTTGTGCTCTCTGTCTCTGTGATTGTATTTGTAATTAACAAAACAATACGCCGCACATCAAGCATTCCTGGCACATCAGCGTTAACAGGTGGGAACACATCACATAGAAATATTTGGTTTATGATTCTAATAGGACATAAGACATGCAGCTAGATTTGCTAATTAGTTTTTATAAGATGACATGACTGTTTAATCAACAGAAATGCTTTAGTCAGCGATTTCTAATTTACACTTCAAATTGGGTCCATCGTCAGGAGGGCAATCTGGAACGTTGTCAGAATTTGGACAAGGAGAGGGCAAACTGTGGGTTTGTATTGTTGAAAAAAAAATATTATTGAACAACATTATTTTTATGACTCTGTTTATCTTTTTCTTTTTTTTACTCATATTTAGGGTTGAATTAATCTAGGCACTCTCCACCATCAGTATTCCCTTATCCAGCTGATATTTAGATATGTTGTCACACATTTATAAACATGCTATAAAACATTACTTAATTGTATATTACAGAAGTGTATATACTTTGAATATACATAAAATAACCCATATTATACATAAATATATCACAATAAAAATAAATAAATAAAAAATAAGTACAGAGAAGAGGGTTCAGCCCTTGTCCCTCATGTGATGGCAGGAAGACACATACTGCGCTGCCAGGTGAATACATTCTTCTTTCTCTATCAAAATATAAGACAGTTTGTTTATGAGGCTCGCTTGTTGGAATTTAGGTAAAATCTGTGCTATTTGTGTGAAATAAGTGTCTCTGATGTTTTTATACTTGCTGCACTCAGTGACGAAGTGCAGCTCATCCTCTATGACTCCATCAGAGCAATGTGAACACAGTCTGAGCTCTCTGGCTGTCCAGCTCTGCTTGTGTCGACCCGTCTCCACACACAGATTGTGGTCACTAATGCGATACCTTGTCATGAGCTTTCTCTAACCATAATTACTAATATTGGTCAGGTATGGTGCCAATTTATAATCAGACTTTATTTTGTGGAAGTATTTTAATTTATTTAATTGTGTGACTTTTATCTGCCAATCGTGTATGTATTCTTCCTTGGTTATATTCCCTATTTCTTTTACTTTTGAGTGTCTGAACTGAATTGTTAAATTAAGTTGATGTTTTTCCACGAAATATTGCATGGGGTTGCTCTCTGTGTGTCCTGCCCTGTATCTGAGAGCGCAGTGATGGTAACTCTCTGTCAGCACGTCTGATAGATGGAACCAAAACTTTACGGCTCTCTTCTGGATTTCAGATAGGAGAGGGAATCTGCCTAATTCTGCCTGGCAACCCAGACTTGGAGCATTACTGTGAGTTCCCAGGATGTTCTTTTGCAGAACTCAAGGTGGAAAATTTCCACAGGAGTTTTGTCCCAGGATTTGAACAGGGATTTTCTTATACTGTAATAAGCCCTATACGTGCCTTATTAGTCAGATCTTTTATTGCAGTGTCACATTTCCCAGAAGCTGAGATTGTCAGACTCAAATAATTATAACAGGTGACATGATAAAGAATTGTTCCCCCAAGTGTAAATTTATATTTCTTGCCAGTAAGGCGAGGTTTTTTCTGAAAGATCATTATTTTGGACTTCTCCATGTTTATTGGTAAGGCCCAGTCGTTGCTGTACTGTTCTAGAAGCGAGAGGCTTTGATGCAGTCCCTCTTCATGAGGAGACAGCAGCAGAAGATCGTCAGCATACAGGAGGCTTTTGATTTCTCTGTCCTCGAGACAGGACAAGAGGACTTCTCAAGTGTTGATGCCAATTCATTAATATAGATATGAAATAGAGTCGGGCTGATGCTGCAGCCTTGACGGACTCTTTTAGTTTGACTGAAATAATCAGTACGTTTGTCATTAATCTTAACACCGCATTTGTTCCCATTGTATATGTCCTTTATGATGTCATATGTCCTTCCTCCTATTCCACTTTGGATTAGTTTTAGGAAAAGTCCATTATGCCATACCGAATCAAAGGCTTTTTTTAAAATTAATGAAGCAGCCAAATATTTTCCCTTGTTTTGTTTGCTGGACGTGTTTTTGTATGAGTGTGTGAATGTGATTTGATGTTCTCTGTTTAGGCATAAATCCAATTTGACAATTGTTAAGAATCTTGTGTTCTTGAATGAACTGAACTAATCTGTCATTGATGAAGGAACAGAATAGTTTCCCAGGTTGCTACTCACTGTGATGCCCCTATAATTATTTGGGTCATACTTCTCACCTGGTTTAAAAATTGGTGTAATAAATTTTTCTTTCCAGATCTCAGGAAAGTGTCCTGATTTTAATAAAAGACTGAATAATAATTATCAGGAATTGCATCTTTCAGTTTGGGGCTGCTGTGTTTCAGCATCTCATTAGATATGAAATCCACGCCTCATGATTTTACATTTTTTAGGGATTTCATCTTGTCTGTCAGTTTATTTAATAATATGGGCTGGTCTAAATGGTTTAGCTGGTCTTTTACAGTGCGTTCCAGGTTATATAGTTGGGGGGTCAGATGTTTTTTGGGTGAGGGTTGGTTCATTTTGTGAATAGAGTTTTCCAAAATGTTTGGTCCAGATGTTTGGGTCATAGATGGGAATGTCTTTGGGTTCTTTGGATTTATCTAAATTATTCCATAATTCCCAAAAATAATTCTGATCAACTGCCTCCTCAATCTTATTAAGCTTTGCTTTTATGTGATCAGCTTTTTTCTGTATTAGTAACTTGTATGTTTTAAGGGTTTGCTGATATGTAGCTCGTGATTGTTGGTTTGCAGGGTCTCTGTGTTTTTTATTTGATAATGATTGTAATTATTTTCTTACTTTTTGGTATTTTTTATCAAATCAACCAGCTTTAGCAAGTTCTTTTTTACATCTCTAATTCTTTCTTTTTCTCAGGGCTTTTCTGACCGCTGTAGAAAAGATTTCGGTTAACTTATGAGTTGCTAAATTTATCATTTTGTTCTCTTCACTAAATTAAGTAAATAGAAATGAATCTATCATTTTCTGAACCCGAGTGCTGTGGAGCTGAGCTTCATACTGGGCAGGACTGTCTTTACTCCATATAAATCTGGAGGGGAGGGGGTGCAGTTTAACCTTCTGACCTGAAGAAGGCAGGAGACTATGTGACTATGGTCTGATAACGGCAGCTGTGGCATCACTTTGAAATAGTTCATTTAACTGTAGTCTATATCTGTATTGGCGTAATCTACTGTGCTGCTGCCTTTGTATGAGGTGAATCGACCCAGAGAATCTCCCTTTGTTCTGCCGTTAACTATAGACCCAGGCTTTTGCAGAGCTGTAGGACTTGTTTTCCATGTTTATTGTGTTGTCATAATTCTGGCGTGCCTTAGTAAAGTGTTTCTGTTTATATATACATGTGAATTGCTAATATAATGTATTTGTCTCCATCTGAGGTAATGTAATCCGCTTCCTTCCCCGTTCTAGCATTCAGATCCCCCATTAACAGAACCGGTCCTAGAGATTGAAAGTAAACAATCTCTGACTGTAGGGTTGAAGAGATGTCTTCATTATAATAAGGAGACTCATATGGGGGGATATATGTGGCACATAGGTAGGGACATGTCACATGTGTAGCCACATGTCCTCATCTAAACACAAAAAGCTCTTTGAAGTTTTATCCAAATATGTGTTTTTCCTTTTTTCACAGGCTGAATATAATGCCACAGATGATCTTTGAACCAAACTATGATTCCTCCTGAATCTCTTCCATTTCTAATGTTAGGCTGTTTGATTGAAGGGATTTGTAGCCCTCTGTAGTTTGGAGGAGTGCAGATTTTGGAGTCGAAACGACTCCATGTCTCAAGTAATATAATTATATCTGAACTATATACAATATAAATAAAATCAGGGTTAGTAATCTCTCTCTCTCTCTCTCTCTCTCTCTCTCTCTCTCTCTCTCTCTCTCTCTCTCTCTCTCTCTCTCTCTCTCTCTCTCTCTCTCTCTCTCTCTCTCTCTCTCTCTCTCGTCTGATAATTATGGTTTCAAGTGGTCATAAATACAAGACCTATGCCTTTCTATTCCAATGGGCAAAAAGTAGACCTCTGTTGCCATGGAAACAGTGGAGTTCGAAAACAGGCCCAGACCCCATAGGAACAGGTTTTTGTCTGCTGTAAATTCATAGACATAAAAACACCCAGTCTCGCGCTATAATCATTTTCTCACAGATCATATGCTCGTGTCCACTTACTGGACCAGGAAGCAGAGACGTTGATGTTCACTATTAGATTGTGTTTTTTGAGAATGTGAGATAAGAATGAACATTACTGGCTGAGAGAAATATAAATATGAATATGAATGAACAAACGAACAGAGGAATGAAAAAAAAAAAAAATCAAGAACAGTTTTTTGTTTTAGCACAGTTTTATAAACGTAAAAATGTTAGTTCATTGACTTTTATTTCTTTATTTGAATGAATGCAAATGAATGATTGTCACGGATTCAATCATCAATGACACCACTCCATCAATTTCAACTCAGCGCACCTGGTCCCGCTCGTCATCCCCGGAATTCTAATCGCTCCCACCTGCTCTTCATCATCACTCACCCTGATGCACGCTGTTCTTAAACCTCAGTCAACCTTCACTCAATGTCCGGTCTCGTCTTTCGTTACCTGACTCTCTGGTTCCTGGAGCTCGTTGTCCGGATTCAGATTTAGCATTCCTTCAAGTGGTTTACACCTTATCCTAACGTCCTGTTTATATCTCCTCTGCAGCGTCCGTGAAGTGGGTTTCCAGAGATTCACAATCACCTTCCTGTGTTTCTCCTGCACTGATCCCAGACATTTCAAGTATCCTACAGTAAGACCCAGCGGATCCATTCAAGCTCTTCCATTATCACTCCTTCACACGTATCCCCGGGGACTTTGGATCTCCGTGTGACATCACGAGCCTTCAAGTATTCTGAAGTTGCTGATGCTTGTTAAATAAACATTGTCACTCTACCTTGGTGTCTTCGTTCCTCAGTACAAACGTGACAGAAGACCGGACCACACTATGCAAGCTTCATCGGCTCATGATGTCCCGCTCCCCGGTGCAGAGACCGCTCAGGGTGCCACCGTATCGACTGCTCCGGTACGTTCGCCTCTCTCCGCTGCAGCCGCTGCATCATCCACTCCGCCCACTACACTCCAAGAAACCCTCGCTGAACTCAGTCGCACACTACAGAGCCTCAGACCCGCCTCCAATAGCCCTATGGCTCGACCCTCATCATATTCGGGAGAAGAGGAGTGCAGTGGATTCCTCTTACAGTGTCGACTTTACATGGAGATCCACGCCCATCAATTCACCTCTGAAAGACCCAAGATAGCCTTTGTTATTTCATTACTCACAGGTCGTGCATTAAGTTGGGCACAAGCCTTATGGAATTCCAATGCACCTGCTCTACAATCGCTGAATTGTTTTGTGGAACATTTTCAAGTTGTCTTCGCGCAAATCTCGAATGCTGTTTCCATCCACGATCAGCTGCTACGCTTGCGTCAGGGCCGTTCTACGGTGTCCGACTATGCCCTGCAGTTCCGCACTATCGCCGCTAACAGTGGGTGGAATGAAGTTGCTTTAATGACTGCCTATCGACGTGGATTGAATCCAGACATCTGTCTGCAGCTTTGAAGCTATGAAGATTCAATTGGAATTGAGAAACTAATTCAGCGATCAATCCTTATTGCTCAACATCGTACTGCTTGTCTCAGTTCTTCCACACCTTTTCCTCCGCGATCCTCTTCCGCCAGCAGTCCAAGATTGTTCACCGAATTCTCTTCACCACACTCCCCGTCTGTAAACTTCCCAGCTCCTGAGCCTATGGAGATCAGTGCAGGACATCTAACCACCACTGAGCGTACTCGCCGTCGCAACAATAATCTGTGCCTCTACTGCGGAGCTGCCGATCACTATCGCTTGGACTGTCCTATTCGCCCCAGGCGCTCGGCGGTGAGTACCATTGATCTTCCCTCTTCAGTTCCTAATCTGACACTAACCCCTGTAATTCTTAAGTATCGTGAATACTCTGTTCCAGCAAAAGCCCTTATAGATTCCGGCGCGGCGGGGAATTTCATCTCTGCATCGTTGCTCAACCGCCTCCATGCCCGCCGTCGACGGTTAACTCGCCCGTTGAGTATCCTTTCCATTCTGGGCAAACCACTGGGGAGAGGAAGCATTCAGCATTACAGTCCAGTGGTACATCTGTCCGTGGGCTACTTACACGGTGAGGAAAGTTCGTTTTATGTCTTGGAGGACTCGACTGCAGACCTCGTGCTGGGACGCCCATGGTTCGATCAGCATTCTCCTGTCATCCGTTGGTCCACCGGTGAGGTATGTCAATGGAGCGAATACTGTAAAGAGAGCTGCCTTCAGTCTGTTAAGAGGAATCTGTCTAAACCCTCAACTCCAGTGCTTCTGGGATCCACCTCTGTTGAAAGTCCAGTCTCTGACTTGGTTCCGAACATACCATCTGAATACCAGACATTCCAGGACGTGTTCAGTAAACAAATGGCCACCACACTTCCGCCTCACCGACCTTGGGATTGCGCTATTGAATTACTGCCTGGGGCTACTCTACCGCGGGGTAAGGTTTATCCCTTGTCCATTCCAGAACATAAGGCCATGGAGGAATATGTGAAGGAGGCGTTACAACAGGGATATATCCAATCATCTACGTCTCCAGCCGCGTCTAGCTTCTTTTTCGTCGGAAAGAAGGATGGTGGTCTTCGTCCGTGTATCGATTACCGGGTCCTGAATGCTTCTACGATCAAATACAGATACCCACTGCCATTGGTACCCGCTGCTCTTGAACAACTACGATCTGCGGTAATCTTCACGAAGCTCGATCTACGGAGCGCCTATAACCTGGTCCGCGTGCGCAAGGGTGATGAGTGGAAGACGGCGTTCATTACCCCCGCAGGCCACTATGAATACCGGGTCATGCCCTTCGGCCTGTCCAACTCACCATCGGTTTTCCAGGGTTTCATGAACGAAATCTTCCGGGACTTCCTTAACCGGTTCGTCATAATCTACATCGATGACATCCTCATCTACTCCACCAGTCCCGAGGAACATGTAGGTCATGTACAGCAAGTACTGAAACGGCTTCGTGAGCACCAGTTATATTTAAAACTCGAGAAATGCGAGTTCCACCAAACAACCATTCACTTCCTGGGTTACATCATTCATCCAGAAGGTATCTCCATGGATCAAACCAAGGTGAAAGCGGTTCTCCACTGGCCCAAACCTCAGACTTTGAAAGAACTACAGAGGTTCCTTGGCTTTGCTAACTTTTATCGTCGTTTTATCAAAGACTATAGCAAAACCTGTGCTCCGGTAACATCCATGGTACGGAAGGAGGTCAAACATCTCACCTGGTCTCCGGAAGCCACTGCAGCCTTCGAGAATTTAAAGAAAGCTTTCTGTTCCGCTCCCATGCTCTGCCATCCGAATCCAGATAAGCCATTCATCGTGGAAGTCGACGCCTCGTCCAATGGTGTTGGAGCTGTACTGTCCCAGCGGCAGGGGACTCCTCTTCAACTTCGACCGTGTGCCTTCTTTTCACGCAAGTTAACACCAGCGGAACAAAATTATGATGTGGGCAATCGGGAGTTGTTGGCCATCAAACTGGCTTTAGAAGAGTGGAGACATTGGCTGGAAGGAGCAAACCATCCATTCCAAGTAATCACAGACCATCGCAACTTGGAATACCTTCGAGACGCCAAGAGGTTGAATCCACGCCAAGCCCGGTGGGCATTGTTCTTCACCCGTTTCAATTTCTCGGTAACCTTTCGCCCTGGAACCTCAAAGCTGACGCACTGTCTCGCTTGTTCCAACCTGAAACTTCTCCGAAAAGCACTGAACCCGTCCTTCCTTCAGCCCTGATCATGAGTCCCATCCTCTGGAACCTCGACGACCTCATCGCTGAGGCCACTCTGTCTGAACCTGCTCCACCGGGGGGTCCTGAGGGTAAAATCTTCATTCCATCCCGACTTCGGATAGCCCTTATGGATTCAGTGCATACTTCTCCGGGATCCGGACACCCAGGTAGCCATCAGACCCTAACACTACTCCAAGAACGCTATTGGTGGCCCAGGATGTGCCAGGATGTCTTACGATACGTACAAGGTTGCACCGCCTGCGCCATGGCCAAGGTACCTCGGCGTCTACCTGAGGGCAAACTGATGCCTCTCCCCATACCTAATCGACCTTGGTCACACATCGCTGTTGACTTCATAACTGATCTACCCTCATCTGATGACAATACCTGCATACTCGTCGTCGTCGACAGATTCTCGAAATCCTGCAAACTACTAGCACTTTCCAAACTTCCCACAGCATTCAAAACCGCCGAACTCCTGTTCACAGAAATATTTCGCCACTTCGGCATTCCAGAAGACCTGGTCTCTGATCGAGGACCCCAATTCATATCTCACGTCTGGAAGTCCTTCTTTAAGTTATTGGGAGTGTCGGTTAGTTTGACGTCGGGGTACCATCCCCAGTCTAACGGTCAGGCGGAACGGAAGATCCAAGAGATCGGGAGGTACCTACGGACCTATTGTCACGATAAACAGGACCACTGGAACAAGTACCTACCATGGGCGGAGTATGCTCAAAACTCCCTCCGTCAGTCCTCCACTGGTCTAACACCTTTCCAGTGCGTCTTAGGCTACCAACCACCATTGTTCCCCTGGTCTGGGGAACCATCTGATGTTCCAGCAGTTCAGCATTGGTTCGTGGAAAGTGAGAGGGTCTGGGATTCTGCCCATGTCCATCTACGAGGGGCAGTTCGGAGGCATCAAGTTCAGGCCGATATCCGTCGCAGGGCCACTCCTCTCTACACTCCAGGCCAGTTGGTGTGGCTCTCGACCCGGGACATTCGCCTCCGGCTGCCTTCACGTAAGCTGAGTCCCAGGTACATCGGGCCATTCGCGATAGAGAGGCAGATCAACCAGGTATCCTACCGCCTAGCACTTCCTCGTCACTACAGGATAGCTCCCACCTTCCATGTCTCTCTGTTAAAACCTTACATCACACCCCTCTCATCTCGGCCCACAGAATCAAGCGCCGACGAAACGCCCCTTCCCCCCCCAGTAGACCCCACAGAGGATACAGTATACCAGGTTCACACCCTCTTAGACTCCCGTCGTCAGGGAGGACAGCTTCAGTACCTCGTGGACTGGGAGGGGTATGGACCGGAGGAACGCAGCTGGGTGCATCGGGATAACATCTTGGATCCCACTCTCCTTCAAGACTTCCACCGGGATCATCCGGATCGTCCAGGACCCCGTCCGCGGGGGCGTCCGCGTCGTCGGGGTCTACGGCCCTCAGGAGCTGGCCGTGGAGGAGGGGGTACTGTCACGGATTCAATCATCAATGACACCACTCCATCAATTTCAAGTCAGCGCACCTGGTCCCGCTCGTCATCCCCGGAATTCTAATCGCTCCCACCTGCTCTTCATCATCACTCACCCTGATGCACGCTGTTCTTAAACCTCAGTCAACCTTCACTCAACGTCCGGTCTCGTCTTTCGTTACCTGACTCTCTGGTTCCTGGAGCTCGTTGTCCGGATTCAGATTTAGCATTCCTTCAAGTGGTTTACACCTTATCCTAACGTCCTGTTTATATCTCCTCTGCAGCGTCCGTGAAGTGGGTTTCCAGAGATTCACAATCACCTTCCTGTGTTTCTCCTGCACTGATCCCAGACACTTCAAGTATCCTACAGTAAGACCCAGCGGATCCATTCAAGCTCTTCCATTATCACTCCTTCACACGTATCCCCAGGGACTTTGGATCTCCGTGTGACATCACGAGCCTTCAAGTATTCTGAAGTTGCTGATGCTTGTTAAATAAACATTGTCACTCTACCTTGGTGTCTTCGTTCCTCAGTACAAACGTGACAATGATAACCTTTTTTTTTTTTTTTTTGCTGCAGCGCAATGTTTTAACCATATAGAAAAGTCAAAGAGTTAACAATTTACTTTATTTAAACGAATGAAGAACAAACAAATGAAAAATGAACCAGTCAAAAACTGAGGGGTTTTTTATTATTATAAACTTATAAAAGTTATTATTTTTAAAGATTCATCTACAAAACCAAATTAATTCAGAAATATAATTTTTTCTTGCAGAAAAAAACATTGAGTCCTCATGAAACGTCAAGTAGCTTGTAGATAACAACATTGGTTGAATATTGTAGATAATGTTATTCCGCATTTACGAATTACTAAAGTTTCAATAAAAAGTTTTTTCATCTCCAAGGATTCTGATAAAAAATCATTTGAGTTGAAGACGTTAAGATCACTGAGTGAAACATTTCATAAGTCTGTATATTTTTGTAACCACTTCGTCTAACATAAACATTATAGGTATATTCTTTGGTCGAATGAGGTCATATCAATGATTGAGACATAATAAAATATTTAAAATATTACTTGGTTGTGTGCCTTGAACATTTTTGGTGGAGGTAAAGTAACCCAAGTTCCAGCTTGAAATGCCTGAGATGCCACTAATGTGGGTGTAAACGAACTGAAGGTCAAAGGTGATGTGCATGATCACAGTCTATAGAGCACATGAAAACGAATACACAACTTGTCAAGGCATGAATACAGATAAATTTTTCTCCCTCTTGTCAGCTTTACTGTTCTTTTTCACCCTTCACTTATTCTGAACGTCACTACAGCTCTCTCCATTCCCCTCTCTGTACCATAACAGACCTTCACATTTCAAACAAAGTGTCAATCTTGCACCTCTGCATTTCTGTCATGTTTTCTGTCTTTTTCTCACTCACTAGTCAGTCAGGGAAGATTTAAAAAGATTTCTTCACCTTCAATTCAAAGCCACCTGTGTCTCTGTCTTCACTTCATAGATGCATAGATGATTATGAAAGGATCCATGCTGTGCTGAATTAAGTGCTGTGAAACATGTAGATAGATGAGAGTGAATCAGAACAGAGGGTTCACCTTCCTTCTCTTGCCATGTTGTTCGTCTTCTTACCATCCCCCTGCACTAATGAACTTGAGGTTAAATGTTGCTGACCCACATGCAGGACTCTGCTTGTAATGGGAATTTCAGCAGTTTCATAAGGACTTTAAGGTCAGAAAGACAGTTTAGATGCTTAGCTACTATTCTGAAACTCAAAAAATGTGCCAATGGGTTATAAATCTATCCATCAGTTGGCCTTGATGACAGTAATCTGAAAATCTTAAATCCACAGACAGGCATTATCCACTGAAAGTGAATCGATAATCTGTTCACCAAGTATCAGCTTATGTGCTGAATCCTTCAGCAGCTTGTCTCAATCCATTCAGAATCAGTCCCTGCAGTTTGTTTGCCGAATTGCTCCAGTTTGGCCATGAAACGCTGACAGCAAAAAAGGCTGAACTTGTTGACAAGACGTGCCGTTTTAAATCAGTAATACTAGTCAATTTAAAGTTTGACAAAACTAAATTATTGGCATCCTTTCCATATGTAGCATATAAGGCAGTCATGGATGAGTTTACTGCACCTCTGTTCCCCGGTTTTGCACAATTCAGAATTGGGTGGAAGGACAGTTCGGGGTGGAAAAATACTTAATTTCCCAGAATGCATTACCTGTGTTGAATTTCTGTGAATTGCAATACGGTAAATTCAACTTCTGTCATTCTTATTAAACGTCCTTAAGGGTTTGGAAAATTAAATTCAAATGCACACTTGTGAATTGAAAGGGAGCCAATTCTTAAGTTCTGAATTTTGCACAAACCCCTGTACTTGTCTTGTTACAGGTTCTTTGTTTGAGAATGGTTTGTAGGTATTTCATGCTAAGTGCTGTTCTAAGATATGTTTAGCCATGTTTTTTCATTGCGTCTAAGTGTTTCTGTCACTGTTTTAACATTGCACTCCAAAACAACTTTAGTATTCTTCTGATTTTATCATGCAGTGCACATGTTGAACCACTCAGTGCCAGAGGCAACAAAACAACACCCAATATCACAAAATCATCTCCGTTTTGACCGTAGGGAACATGAATATGTTCTTTGAAGACTATTTAGCTTTTTGTAAAAATGTAGATGGTTTAATCTGTTCACATGATACAATCTTTTAGAAATATTTTGGCATAAGTTGTAGGTGTCTTTATGCAAAAAGTGTGGTCACCCTTTTGTCTCCATCCACGTTAGAACTTACTGTACAGTGAAGTCTTGGAACCCTGTTTCTTTGTGTCTGAAAGCCAATCCAAATCTGTGTGCCAACTGATCAAGGGGTCTCTCTACCATTCAAAGAATCCTTTACTGCAGTCTTTGAGTTTTCTTGCAGCTGTATCCACAGTTGTCGGCCAGATTGACGTAGTACTGATAGAATCACATAGCCTATGTCTCAAAAAGAAACACCAAGACCCCTTGAGATGGATTTACAACCTTGAGATTACTTAGTTGTAGACATGCAAGTCCCATTAGCATGATCACATAAATTACTAACTCTTAGTGTGTTTTTTTTATTTTTTTATTTACAGTGGCTTTTAACAATTCTCTTGTGGCAATTTTTTGAATATGAAGAAGAACTCTAAGTATATATGCAGGGACTGGTACTACATTCTGAAACATTTCAAATAGACTTCAAAGAAGGACTGACAACCACTATTGAGCATTTTTATCATCAAAGCAATCCAATGGGGACTAGGATGACAATGGCTGTTCTTACAGAAGGACATGCATCAGGTCTTTGATGTTCTTATCCATTAGGGAAAAAAACACTTAAGGTTTAAACCAATGCACTCTTTTTCAAATGACCATGTCAACAGTGATCTCTCCACCAGCATCTAGCCTATCAATAGCTGTATATGTCTTTGTGCATTGTTTACGGTGCAGAAGCTTTCTTAAAATCCTTTAGAAACTGTTTTTTAATCTTATAAAATCAGATACAAGATGTAAACGTGTTAAAAAAAGTCTGCAAATGAACGGAAGCCAATTTATTAGCATAAGTGGATAGATCTCCTAATTTGAAGTAAATAGCTATCACTATTATATTGTTTGCGTTGTATTTGGCTGGTAAATATTGTATATCTATAATAATGTGTAATTGTACATTTATGTTTACACAAGAACAAACACAGTGATGGTTATCATATGTGAATTATTGAATAAAAATGTTATGAATTATTTGTTCATTTAGCAACAGATGTTTGTTAAACAATTTGATTTGGAACAAGACTGTTCAGTTATTAGTTATTATTATTTCTTACGAAACTTTCAGACATTGCTGAATCAAAGCTTAAAAGTTGGCATGAAATGAGAATTCATCCTTACTATTTTGTAAATTCATGTTATTGATCTTATTATGAGCAATTAATCTTTTGGTCAACATGACGTCAATGTAACTTTATGGTTATAATAGTAGTAACTTCTCTGGGTGAATTTTTATGCCAACTTTGTATGTTTTTCTAAGAACTGCTACTGGGGATTAATAGATAGCCGCATCCTGCAACACCCTCTGCCACCATGATGTCCCTTTAACACCTCCCTCATAAACATGTCTTCAGATATATTGAGATCATAATCCTGCTCTTTTCCCCGTGAACAAAGCACCTAATCTCAGCAACACTAGTGAGAATGAATACAGATAAAACAACAGCAGAGATATGAGATTTATGTTCATCCACTGAATCTGTATGTTTTGAACTTTCTACTTTTACCACCTTACCTTCCGTCTAATAATCTCTCCCCATCCTCTACCTTCATGGCCCTTAGCCTGAATAAAACCATGATGAATTGAGCAGAGGAGAATTAGCTGGATGTTAAATTACATTATCAGAAGCCTTGAAGCTATGTTAGCTCAGTCTGGCTGGGTGCAATCTATCCATTAGCACATGTTCCCCTGCATCAGTCCTGAGCCATTAATCACCAAACCAACCTGGGCCACTGTCCACTGAAGCGCAGACGATCAGACGGCTCATGTCACCTATGAACTCCCTTTTCCTTATTTTATTGGTGCCCTGCAGGAATATTTGGTTTCCTGAATATGCCTTTCCACTAGAGAGGCCAACGTACTGATGGCTGCTCTAGGCAACAGTCACGAGCTGGGCAGACTCAGATACTCTCAAATACTTTCATATACTTTCTCTATGGGCACAAATGAGTCAGACTGTACTTTTGCTGACCTGAGGACAAAACATTTACATTGCAGGCAAACAACATGTTGAAAATCATTGCTATTTTACTGCTGGCAACTACTGTTTACCCAAGTCAGTGATGTTGACTGTTTGCATGAAAATGAAGGCATGCAGTGTTATATATTTGCTAGGACAATTTTTAAACTAATAACCAAGAAGTCTTTAGCTTTCTTTAATATTTAAGCTGTCTTTATGAGGTTGGTATTGCAAAACCCAACTGAGATTTTATTGCCTCCAAAGCAAATGTTTTCAGGCACACTAGCCTAGTTCTACAGGTTTTATGCAGTAGTAATGCAATGTTGAAAATAAAATAAAACCTCATTGATGTATAGTATTGTGTTTAATTTAGGTTTGTCTTTGCGCAACGTGTGTGTGCTGTGTTTGTGCATGTGTAAATGTAAATGAAAGTATATAATAAGTTATAAGTTGAAATTAATTAAATAATCAAGTCTCCCAACTGTATACAGTTGCTATAAAAAATGTTTTATGTGTTTCAGTAACCACACAAGTTAGATTACAAGTTAGCCTGAACACTAAATAGATACCCATAATCAAAAGTCAAAATAATAACTATTTTTATTATCTTTCTATTCATTTTTAATAGATTTAAAAATATATTTTTTAATTTTTTTATTATAAATTAATTATATTTAATTAATTATATATATTTTAAAATGTAATTGTATGTATTATAGATACTGTACATATTGTATTATAGATACAAATGTATCACACACACAAAAAAAAACTGTATTTTGTTTAAAATCATAATTAAACCCATAATTCACACCCATATCTATTATCAATGCTGGGGAAAGTGGTGTTCAATACAAAGTACTGTAACAGTCTCTTGAGTTGTTTTCTAGTAATATCTCTTTTCAAGTAAATGAAGGTTTATAATTGAAATGAATCATTCTCCCAACTGAAATGTTTGGAACATTCCAATCTTCATAGTTTCAAGATATGTAAAAACAAATCAATTAATTTTAGATATAGTTGCTGCTTGTCATTCCTTATGATGTTTCATCTGTGATTAAGTGTGATATTACACACATTTATGATCTAATACAAATATATGAAGGAGCTCTCATGGTAATACAGGAATACGATGTGTACGATATTTCTATTTATTTCCCTTAGAATCCGATAATCATCTTAATGTGGCAGCAAAACTGCATGAGGCTGTTAATAATTGCTTGGCAAGACATTATTTCACATGCTCACAAATAAACAGTATCTTCAAACTCATGGTTGTAATCTAATGAACTCTACTTTCTGGCCACGTTCTAATTATCGCTCACAGTTTGTTTTCCCCCCAGCTGCGATGGTGGCTATGTTCTCTAGCAGCTTCTTCCTCCAACACTGGGAAGAATGGTTGTTTAACAGAACCATTTTCCTTTCTTTTTGACTTTGTTCTGTGTCTGAGGAGCAATTTCCAGAAGCAGTGGGAGCCCATCGCGAGACCACGGGAGCTGTGAAGAGTCGCTTTGCTTGCTCTAAAGTGACAAGTTTCACACATTCATAAGGTAGGGCTCAGCCTAGAGGAGGTTCATGCTGAAATCTCTTTCCCCATCTTCTCTCATGCGTGTGTTTCTGAGAGGACCTGTGGATTGGTGCATTGAGCTGTAGCCAACAGTTCTACCTCACATCTGGAGCTTCCACTGATATCTGCAGGACAACCTGCCTGTTGAGAACAGCACAAACACAACTCGGCTTGATGGCAATGCATGAATGGGCATTTTGGCGCACCTGCCGTTTGAGGCAGGTACAAAACTGATGCACTAAGGCGCTGTAGATCGAGAAGAATGAACATACAGAATTAATGGGCTTCAGACTTAAGAACTTGCACCAGCCTGAAGCACCTGCACTTATTTAAATGAGAGCAAACGACTTGCTCAGGGTCCTTAAAACTATTTACTTGGCAATGTACTATTGAGTATTTATGAGCTGTCATTCACGTGGAGCTACACTGTGGCAGTGACAATTCATCTTTAAGGTGAAATTACATTTGTGCTGTCAGACTGGTCTATTTTAAACCCCCCTAACGGAATCAACTCGACTAGGCAAGCTTGCTGATGCATTAGCTCTAATTAAGTTGGCAATGACAAAGCTTTGTCTAACGATGTGCTAATTTATTTCTCTAAAGAGTGCCGGTTGTTAGCATGTGATAAAAACGCAAACTGACGAGCAGTATTTGGACGGTGATCTGTGTCTAAATACTGTGCATGCAGAATGATCAGATTTGGAAGCACTTTAGCTGTGAATTTATGAGAGTTAAAAGTCAATTGAGAACCACTGATTTGATGTATTTGTTAAAATCTTGAAATGCTTCATGTTTAGGGTGAGTTAAATACTGGAGAATTGCACTTTATTATGTTAATGATATGTGTTTGCTGTTGGCAGCATTGCATGAACTAATTCCCCCGATCAATTAATATTTATAACAAAGGGTTTGTTTTTTCCACTCCCACGTCTAGTTGAATTGGGTTGGTGTGCATTAAAGTAAGCAAGCATACAGTATATATTTATGAAAAGTGATTCTGATATGTGGGTGTGTGACTTTAGGTCAGTTGAAATGAAAATCCACCATTTTAAAAACAGCAGTGAAAATCTGTAATTGTTTTTAAAAGCAAAAAATAAATTCTACTTTTACTGAGACCTTTAGTATAGTTTTCCTTAGAATCAGTTTTTATTTAACTTTTAGTGTATTTTTTATTTATTATTATTATATTTCTTTGCTTTTTTACCTTTTTAATTGCATGGTTTTTTTTTTTTACATTTGTCTTTCTCTCTGTCTTTAACTTTTTTTCTTACTGACATTTTGCCAGTATTAGTTGGTGCAGATGATACAGATTTACAGATACAGATATAAGTCACTAAGTAAATAAAATGTCTCTTGATGAATGTCTTGATATTCTGTAGAGATACTGCTTCCACAGCTTTCCTTTCTTAGTTGTCTTTACAGCTTGAACAATAATGTATACATAATAAGAACATACCTGATTTGAGTAACTCACTCTTGCATGAACTCTAGCATTACTTTCAGTTCAACCTAACGTGGAGCCCAAGGAATTACAGAGAATGCATCAGAGCAAAAATAATTCACTTGCCTTCATTATGCTTTTCTGAAAACATTACTAATTATGCCCTATGGTTTATAATGCAATGTTCTGGTCCATCTATTTCAGTCATTTATTAGCCAATAAATTGTGTCTTCAGCTATGGGCAAAAACAAGCCATGTGTGCTCTTGCTGATGACCATTCAGTAGTAATGGTTCACACTCTTATACTCTTGTATTAAAGCCAGCCAGGCCATCCGCAATTAACATAAAAAAATAGATGTCCATTCAAGTTACTTACTTAAAATAAATGTATCAGGCCCAGCTTCTTCCTTTTACAACGTTATGACTGTATGCACATGTTTACAATGATAGTTGCAGACTAGTGATATCCTTTATGTTTTGGCAGGCCTCCAGTTTACAGTAAACTTGCCGCCTGATATATTCTTTATAAATAAAGAATAGTAAATTGATAACAGTCCTACACTGTGATGTCTTCACCTAATGTCTCCAGCCAGTAAAGCATGTGTGTGTGTGTGCGCGCGCACCTGATTTGTTTTAGAATTTTAACACGCTTATAGAATTAAAAGAGAGGGGAATATGAGAAAACCCTACAAAACATCAGCTCTCTAGCTTTGAATTCAGATTCATATGGCAGTCAACAGTGAACAGTGTTTTCATAATGATCTCATATTGTATTACTTCATCTTGCATTACAAAGAAAATCCAAAATAAGTGTTTTAATTTAACATCTCGCAAGCACACACAATCTATTAAAGCACCTTGCTTAATGCAAGTTATGTCCCACTCCACTTAGCCTAGCCTATGAACTTGGCTTAGCATGTGTGTGATGCTCTTTTTTATGGATATAATTAGCATAGGGCCAGGAGAGCGAGTCCAGCAGCGATTGCATAAGAAAAATAGGCTGTGAGCGCCCCCCAAAGGCACAACGCCACCTGTCAATATCCAAACTCTCACAAAGAGCGAGAGCTCACTCTCACCCTTTCCAAGAGAAAGCACAAATGAGGGAGAAAATGTTCCTTCAGACAGGGAGGGTTCAAGAGAAAATGCAAACATACTATAGTTAAGACATCTGTGCAAGACCGCATGTGAGGAAACAGGTCTGAAAAGCAAGCGAGAAAGAAAGAGCAATGAGGCTCAAGGGGGGAATTAACATAAATGCTTCCCTTTTGTAAAAGCAGGCTGGATTCTGAAGGCAACTCGCCTCCGCATTGTCGAGGGCGCCAATTAACAAGCAGAAGACTTGCTACTAATTAGCTTTAGCATGTGGCGGAGAGTTGTTGCTCCACAAGCAGATGTTTTAAAAGGGTGAGGGTTCATGGTGTCAGATGAGTTGAAAATGAGTGCATGTAACCCGCACCTGGTGGCAATAGGTCTGGAATCGTCGCTTATCTAAAAGTGAGATATCGTCGCTTCTCGTTTACACCAAAACAGTTTCCCCCTAGATATGCAGCTCCTTCCCTTTCTTCCTAGTCCCTCCCCTTTCCCTCTTTCCCCTGTTCCCTCTCACACTCTTCTCTGCTCATCAGACTACAGCGTTTGATCTTTCCTCCGTCCTGTATGTTGCGTGCGCTCCGCAGACAGTGTGCGGAGGGAAGGAGGAGGGTTAACATCGGAGGACTGTGATCCTGTCAGAAGAGCCCTGAGGCTGAACAGCAAGCGTCGCAACCCCACTCCCCAATCCTCCGGATCAGGCTTTTTAGGACACTTGAGTTTGACTTTTAGTTATAGTTCACCCAAAATTATTATTTTTTTTTCAGCTTACAATACTGATTACTACCATGCAGTTGCAAGTGCTTAGTCAGGGTATCGCTATATTTAAAGTTTCACTGGTGTGGCAATGAGACTGTGAGGAATGGAAGTACAGTGTGTTCAATGGACTGTAGTTTAACAACATGCCAACTGTTTGCCATAAAAATAAAAAAAATAAAAATCTGTTATAGTAGCCTATACTGTAGTAAGTATATTCCTCACAGCCTCATTTTCATCCACAAAATTCAATATGGCATCTACCCTGACTAAGATCTATAATTAATAATTATTAATGAGCACAAGAGCTTTCACACTTCAAAACAAACAAAACAAACAAAACATCAGAACAAAAGAACCAGAAAAGTTTTTTGAAGTCATGATAGCTTTTGAAGTATATGATAGGTTTGTGTGAAGAACAGACCAAAATGTAACATTTGCATTTATGCATTTGGCAAGCACTTTTATCCAAAGCGATGTATTGGATTCAAAGTATATATTTTTATCAATTCATGCACTCTCTGGGAATCAAACTAATGACTTTGGCATTGGTATAGCCATGCAGTATTCTCTGAGCATCAGACATTTAAGTTGTTTATTGACAGCAGCCTAGCTCCTCATTGCATGTTCATGAGAATTTATGAGACAAGCAGTGGTGTTGAATATATTGAGTCAATAATTCATTGATCCAGTTTGCTGGTTCAGAATTGAACAAATACGATTTAACTCAATGATGTGGTTACTCAGTTAAATCAACCACTTTAGTACTGACCAGTTTTTTTTTTTTTTTAAAGCAGGGTTTCTTTCACTCGAGGTCTATTGTCCTGCAGAGTTTAGCTCCCACCTTAATCAGTCTCAACAGCCTGTTACTTTCTAGTAATCCTGAAGACCTTGATTAGCTTGTTCAGGTGTGTTTGATCAGAGTTGGGGCTGAACTCTGCAGGACAATTGACCTTGAGGGCCAGAGTTAAGAACCCCTGCTTTAAAGCTTCAGTCAGCATTCACTATAAATGCGTAGAAAAGAGCAATCAGTACATTACTGCAAGACCGTAACCATGTCTTGGGTGGGACCAAAGGTGTGTTGTTGTTTGTTTGTTTTTTTGCGTGAAGGGGGAGGGGTGTTGATTACATGATTAAAATGGATTTAAGGAAATGAAGAAAAAGAAATAAGAACGGTAAAAGTTCCAAGTCTGTAATTTTGTTTGAATTTTTTTTATAATATATATATTTTTAAATATGCATACATTCACTCTTATCTGTATGTCTAATATAAAAAAAAACGTTTATTGTCACATTCAGTTATGAATTACATGAATCATGTAAATAATAGCATATTTCTAATTAAATATGGTGACATTTCATGAAAAAGTTGAGTAGTGTTGCATCACTAGATTGTACTGTCCGTCGCTAAACATTTCTATAGTAAAAAAAAAGTTGTCAAATATTTAATTGTTTAGCTACTTACATCTTACCATGCACTTTTTCACTGTCAAAAACTAAAGTGTCGCGTTAGAATTCAAACTCGTCTTCTGTGAACAGCAAGGCGCGCCTTCTTTGATTTTGACCAGCCAAACCAGCCAAAAATGTAGTCCAACAATTTGCCCATTTCTAATTATTGGGGAGGCATGTCGCCCTCAATGTCTATGGTTGTTACAGTCCTACAGTCCTGCATTACTGTATTAAAGAAAATGATATAAATTATGACAACATTTTTATTTTTTGAGTGAACTGTTTCTTTAAGTGCACCTCTCATGTCTTAACAGAGTCGTATGCTTTCACCTCTTCATAACTCCGTCATGTCTATCTTCACTTTTCACATCTGTTTCTCTGTTCATTTATCTGTCTCAGATTCCATTCTCTTTTTCTCTATAGGCTCTGTGCTTTGTCTTGCTGTCTCATTCAGAAGCCTTCCGTTCCTCTTTCTTCATCAAGTTCGTTTTCTTTTACCCAAGCACTGGTCTTTCCCTGACCAGCCTCAGCATATCTAAATAAAGAGTGTGTCTTAGATTGCAGTGGTCCATGATGGAGAGTGTTTTGTCAGGTGAATGAATTGCTGAGTGAATGAGAATGGAGAAATGCTGATTCTCGCTTCAACCTTCCATATATTTAAATGTCAGCCTCTCCCCAGCTACTAACAGGAAGGAAAGTCAGGGAAAAGCAAGAACATGTGAAAGAAAGAGAACAGGAGGAGGGAGAGAATCTCTTGATATAAGGATGGGATAAAACAGGAGTATGACCAAAAGAATGAGAGTATATGTACACTGTAAAAAAAAATTACATCCCCAAGTCAAAAATTTCAAGTGACCGATAACATCTACATTTTTCAATTAGTCTGACGTATTATTTCTCATTGAGCCAATGTTAACAGACTATTGCAACAAGAATTTCACTTGGGCCAATTGAAAAATTTAGATGTTATCGGTCACTTGACATTTTTGATTTGTGAGGGTTAGAAATTTTTTACAGTGTAAATAATGTATTTCAATTATTTTACGTCAATTTAAAAAATATTAAGTTATTTATTGTGAGAAAAGGTCATGATTTATATTATAAACATAATAAAACACTCCACATAGGCAACACATCCACACACATACTGCTCAGAAGGAGAGACTCAATTCGCTATTGATTTCAATAGTTTGATTCTTGCATGTTGCTAAGCTAAAGGGGTGATATTAACATGTATGCCCTTTTTTTATCATTTCATGCATTCCCAGTGAATTAAACTCATGACCTTGGCGTTTCCTGCGGCATAGTCTACTGTTTGATTTATTTGTATATACTTTTCAGAATTGAATGAAATATAATATTTTTAAAAATGTTAAAAATGTATATATGTGTGTGTATATATATACATTTTTTTTCTTTTTTTTTTACTGAGCTTGAATGTATTATGGCATTGCCTTCTTCACAACAGTTTTATTTTTTTACAGTTTTTAAATGTAAAGTTTTTTTAATATAAAGAATGTATGCTGTGTGTCTGTGTGTGTGGTTCCATGAAAGTTGAAATGCACAGGCCAGATGTATAATTTCAGCATATGGGAAGTGAGTGTGAGAGTTTCCAAGAAATGATTTTTATTCATAGGCCATGAAAATAATTCTGCCAGAGCCTGCGGAGAGCTTCCACTCACAAGCAGCGTTATGAGTACAACCACAGTGCCCCCTTATGGGTGATCAACAGAAAAACACCTCTAGCTGGCACCATGCACGGAAGCACACTGACTAATAACCTTATGTGTAGATGGCAGATTTGCCTGAATCCCAACTTCTAAAGGGTTAGGATAGCTACCCGCTGACTTAAAGCTGGATTCTGAGAAAAACAGCAAACCTTGTGAAGGTGACTGTCCTACTGTGCTATGTTATATTAAGTGCTAGTTCTATAGCTACATTCAAAACCCTGTACTCTTACATGGCAATGTGTTCTGTCTGAATGTAATAATCATTTTTTCCTCAATTTCTCACAAAGTACAAGCCACTGTGAAAAACACCTCTCATCCTCTCCATGGTGCTGTTACTGCACAGCGGAGCACCTTTAGCAACAGACTGTTCCCATCATGGTGTATGAGAAAACGTTTTTGCAGATCCTTTCTTCCTGCTGCCATCAGAGTGCAGAACTCTGCCTGAGTTGGATCTCTAGCCAGAGCATCTGTTTATCAGTTAAGTTTCTTTCAAAGTCATATTTCACCTGCAGTGTACAGCATGAGCTATTTACTGGTTGTATTTTATTTATTTCACTGACCTACTATAACTCCTAGTTATAGTAGGTTCCCTCAGGGGATCAATATAGTGTGCTTTTTTTTCTCCCTTTTTTATCATTATCATAATTAAGCACTCTAAAAGATCAAATATTCATACCCTACCTGCAAATCTTTAACTCTTGTAAAACACATTTTTTTATGTCATTTTAAGACAGTACTGTAAACTGAATTAGCTCAAACTCAAAAAAAGTCTGCAAAATGTCTTATATACTAATATTAGTTTTGTTTTGTACGGATCGAGCCCCTAAAGGGACGTGGTGGTGGAAAAAAATTTGGATGGGACAATTATTATTATTATATATATTTTTTCGAATCTTTTGTCATCCCATGCAAAAATTGTGCGTTCCCTTGCAAAGATATTTGCGTTCCCAAGCAAAACCTGTTGTCAGCTCGGACAGACACTTCCTGTTTGTCCCGCTGGCAGTGTTTCAGTCATTGGAGGATTTTTTGGCCAGAGGCTAGAAACTACAGCCAGTAGTAGGAGCTAGTTCCGCATGTTTTCAATAGGGGGTGGGATCTCACTCACAGAATGTACAAATAATGTCAGCCATCTTTTTTTGGAAGCTAAGCTAACAGGCTTTTGCTCTGTGGAGAAAGCTGAGTAGTAGGGGTTACCATCCTCTTTTTCCCGGACATGTCTGACCGTCGAGATCGTCCAAAATGTCCGGGATTCGGCTTTTGCTTTCTGCAGTCGCCATTCATTGTTACATGTACACCTTTAGTTTCAATCTAACTGAATTCATTCCGATTGGTGAATCTGAATGTAGTGTTTTCATGAACGCTAAACAAGTGTTCGGTTGATGTGCTTTTTAGCATTGCTAAGAAAATTTGCGCTCCTCCGTGAGAGATAGCCTACAAGACCGGTGCGTCTCACAGGTGTCGCTCATCAGTAATCATGCCACCGGCCTCGTCCTGCTCGCCACAGTAAACTTAATGAATGGCGACTGTAGAACGCAAAAGCCAAATCCCAGACATTTTGGGCGATCTCGAAATCCCGGGCAGACTCGTCACGGAGACTCACGATAAAACGGCGTCTTTTAAGTTTCGAGTCAACTAGTAGCCTAGCCTAGTTGTTTAACTGCGCTCTCTTACCGGTAGGCGTGGTTTGGGAGTGGCCTCGTAGGGCAGCGAAGCAAGTGCATTCTGGGAGTTGTTGTCTTTAATCCTGAAAATACATTTTCTGGCTTTTCTCAGTCTAGAAGGCTCCAAATTCAAAAATAAGTTCACATTTCTACTACATAAATGACCCATTTTAAATACACATTCATCTTTCCAGAGGTGAAGTATCCCTTTAATGGAGCGTTTCATAGTGTTTGAACTTGGACTCAAATATAAAGAAATGTGGTCAGTGCTTAACTCAAGGAGTTCAGTGAAGTTGGCAATATTCACATAGGCTATTCGAACTTCCCTATTCTTGAGCTAAACGTTGTTAAAACACAAACAACACCTTTACAATCACAGTAACCTAGACAACCCAAAACGAGCTTTTATAATATAGGCTAAATTGATCTCTATGAGCAGGCGGCTGAGAGACAAGTTCGAAGGGACCGTCTGCAAAGTGCAATATAACCCAAAAAACGAATACAGCATCAACTCATAGTCAAAAATACAAAAATAGTCATTAACTTCAATGTTACAAACTGTAGTGCCACCCAATTCAGTTTACACATCAATGGTGAACCACTGGTCATACTACACTGCTTTTGCACATTTTATATTATGAAAAATATTCAATAACTTCACTGTAACACACCAAATTTCATTCACACATCACTGCTCTAATGTTAGTTATACAACACTTAGTTTGGGAAGTAATTGCACATAAAAAATAAGTAGGCCTATATTCTTTACACAAATGATATTGGTACTGTACGCAGCTAACATAATAGTTACAACCATAGGTTTTGCATTATATTTTCTTACTGAATTTGATGGCATTACACTGTATAACAGTGTGAAGTTATTGAATATTTTTTTCTAAAAAGGGTGAAGTTATTGATTTTATTTATTTCATAATAAATAATCATAAAAATTATGCTTTTTTATCAAACTAAGTATTCTAGTATAACTAGCAGGAGAGCAGTGATGTGTGAACTGAATTTGGTGACAGTACAGTGTGTCACACTCACAGTGAAGCTGATTTGCACTTTGCAGACGACCCCTTATTTGGACTATAGTCTCTCATTCGGCTGGTTAGAGACAAATTTATATTATAAAGCTCGTTTTGAGGAGAATTTGGTTGTAGCTCGTTGTCTAGGTTACTGTGATTGTAAATAGGTGTCGTTTGTGTTTTAACAACGTTTAGCTCAAGAATATCGATCCGGGAAGTTCGAATAGCCTATGTGAATTGCTAACTTCACTGAACTCCTTGAGTTAAGCACTGACCGCATTTCTTTATATTTGAGTCCAAGTTCAAACACTATGAAACGCTCCATTAATGTACGTAGCTCTGAAACACTGCCAGCGGGACATTAAACAGGAAGTGTCTGTCCGAGCTCAAAACAGCGTGGGAACGCAAATATCTTTGCGAGGGAACGCAAAAGTTTTGCGTGATACTGATTTTAAGTGCAAACCAAATGCTATTTCAGTTCATCTCTGAAAATGTGGCATGTGAGTTATAGAATATGTAGTAATATTCCTGCTGCTATGCCTTTAAAACATGAGTGGCTTATTTTCCCGAATAATCAATAGGAAGGTATGTTGGAGTATGTAAATTAATCATTAGTCTGTGTAAAAGTCTCAGAGCTATAGAGCTCAACATTTCTGTCTGGGTCTTGTGTCACCATTAAAAGTGTTTATTTTTTACGATAATGACCAGATGACTGCACATTATCTGGCTTGTTGCATGGCCGTTTGTCAAATAAATAAATAAAAGGACATGAAATATTGATTTGAGTGAGATTATCATTTGAGAAGAAAGACTATGGATTGATGTAAGAAACAGGCACATACAGTAAGCACAGATATGTGTGTAATAGTTTGCCTGGGATATTGGTCAGTTACATAAGTTAACGGTCATATATGAATTTATGTATTATATTGTAGTCATAGATTTAATATGCAACAGTTAAATGCTATAGAGTAAAAGAAAAACTTTACTCCAGATCTTCTACGTGTCATCCTACTTCTACTGTTCTCTACAGCAGCCTTAACAAGTCCTGAATGATTCTTGCCACTTTCCAAAGGACCTGTATTTTAGTTCTCTTAGTAGAGAGTTAAAGAGACAAGACCATTTTTCGAAAAAGAGAAGAGAAATGCAGAAGGAAGATTTAGAGTTTTTCGCACAAAGTAATCAAAAAAGCCCAGCTAGGACTATCTCCAAAATGGCGCAGCACATAAGGATTCGTCTGGGTGCTATCGGCATAGACGCCATTCAGAATCTGCTAAGCTGCTCCCGCCACTCATGAGAGATTCCATTACAGAAGAAATGGGATAGCAACACAATTATCTCAAGTCCAATTCTCCAAGCCCCATTGTGTCTGCAAACTGAGACCTGAGCCTGGATTACTATGGGCCGGGAGGGGGGAATTCAACTCACCCTTCCCTGAATGCTCTAAGCTTTTTCCATCAAAAAGAGGAAAAGAAATAAGAGAGAGAGAGAAAACAAGAAAAAAAGGGCAGGGTTTGGATAGCTTGCGATTCAAAAGATTGGCCTTGGGTGGCTCAGAGCAGCAGATGCCTCAGCAGCAAAGAGGTCTCATACCGTCTGGAGAACTTGCCCCTTAACAACAGAGAGAAGAGAAGAAAAAAAAGAGAAGCTCAGGGTTTACAGGACAACAAAAAGACAATTCGAAGCACATATGAGAGGACAATGCTAATACGTATCCAAAAGTGACTGTGTGCGGCGTGCATGGCTGAGCTTGTGGTGCCTAGCTCCTCTTGTCTGTCATTGTGTAGAATAAAATGATGCAATTATGAGCAAGGCCCAGTGCATTGCAGCATTACATTGGCTTAATATTGCAAAAGCTACCAGGCAAAAGTCTTTTGGGACTTCACTTTGAATGAGGATATACATTTAATAGCAACATTCTGATTGCAGTTAACGGTGTGTCATCGATTGTGTCCAAAAACAATTACACTGCATGTCTTTATTAAGTGTGGAAAACTCTCAGGGGGATTGTCTTTGTCTGTAACTGCGCTGACAGCAGAACAGACTGTTATAACACACGCCAATTGCTTTTATTCCAACATTGCTGTACTCCAAACTTGCTGTTGTCTAAAAGTGATGCTTTAAAACATAGTGAATAATTTCTTACTGATTTAGATTATACTTTTTTTTCCCCCCCAGAATATTTAAACAGGTCAATTGATTTCATTTCATCACCCAGGAGTATCCAAACACTTCAATCAGATTGATTTTAGACTAGAAAGTTTGGATACAGCCCTCCAAGGTAATGAAATGAAATCAATTGACCTGTTTGAATTTTCTGAGAGAAAAAAAAATCAAAATCAGATTTAATATTTTGGTCCATTTTAACATGATAGCATCACGCAGTTGATGCAGATTTGTCGGCTGCACATCCGTGATGCAATCGTGATCTGGTGACTGTGGAGGCCATTTGAGTATAGTGAACTCATCAGAAGATGGGTACACTGTGGTGGTACCCACTATGATTAACACGGTCAGCAACAATACTCTGGATGTTTGTGGCATTTAAATGATGCTCAAGTGGTACTAAGAGTCCCAAAGTGTGCCAGGAAAATATCCCCCACTCCCTTACACCACCACCAGCCTGAACTGTTGATACAAGGCAGGATGGATCCATGCTTTCATGTACAGTGACCAAATTTCATGTTTTATGCCTACCATCTGAATGTCGCAGCAGAAATCGAGACTCATCAGACCAGGGAGCATTTTTCCAATCTTCAGTTTTATTTATTTATTATTTTATTTTATTATTTAGCATTATGTAGTCCTTTTTTCATTTAAAAGTTGCACTTGAAAGATGTTTGGCATTTCAAAGTTCATGCATTTCAAAGTCCTGAAGAAGTGTGGATAGAACCACCAGCTATTGCATAGTTCTTTTTTTTTCAGCGATACGTCCCTTGAATAAACAACATCCTCCAGTGA
This sequence comes from Leuciscus idus, assembly GCA_021554675.1. Taxonomy (NCBI): domain Eukaryota; kingdom Metazoa; phylum Chordata; class Actinopteri; order Cypriniformes; family Leuciscidae; genus Leuciscus; species Leuciscus idus. The sequence continues at coordinate 23,131,056 of CM038633.1, read as the reverse complement.
CAATTACTTGCAAAAGTTCTTGCAGAGCTTCAGAAAAGGCTTTAAGTTTGAAACATTAGGCGTTTTACTCTTTGAACATGCAACAAAAGCATTGTGATACTCTCCCAAACTCCGACATTGTGAGATATGTGATAACACAGTTAATTACGTCCTGGTAGATAAATCATGTGGAGGACTTTGAAAAGAGCCCAGGAGTGAGCTGACGTAACACTGCTTGGTTATCAGAGCTTCCGAACACAATCCCAGTTTGAAGCCTGTCGACATATTTTATAAGCTTGTTAAGAGGAAATAAAAGGTGTGCTCTGAAGAAAGGAGACCACACGCCCAAGCTTGGAAGCTTTTATCCTCCTCCTTTCCTCAGACAAAAGAGATTGCAGTGGCACTAATTACACCAAGGGTAATAATAAAGGGAGTGAAACTAAATCCCATTCTTGCCCCATACTGAGGTTTGACCCAAAGCTTGACCTCCCTACCGAGAGGGAGGAGCGTTTGATTAGCGATCAAGTGATTAGTGGACTAGCGACTAGAAATCTCCACTGTAGGGAGAGTTTCACAAGCTCTGTTAGCTTTAAAGTTAGTCACACAAAATTGGTGGGGAGTGTATACTCTTCGGAAGTTCCTCTAATATGCTTTACTTTCTTTTAAGTTCAGACAGACCACGTCTTTAATTAATGCGCCAAATCCAAATCTCTAACTTTTTCTCTGCTTCTCAGTGCACTTTATCCGCACATCCCAAAAGAAACGGATGTACAGGAGTCCAAATATAATAAGAGGCATTATTATCTGCAGTTTTTCTTTGATGTAGCCTACAGATTTCTACAGAACTGCGGTGCCTATTGCATTCATTCAGACCCCGTGCATGTTTGTTTATTATACCGGAGGTTTTCAACTAGTGAAACTACCCAAAAAATGGTCTGTTCTGATTGGGCCATGGATAGCATGCTAAATGCAAATAATATATTGAATCTAACCATATAATTGTGCATAGGCTATATGTTCTTATTAGTATTTGTAAGTATTTTTTGTGTTTCTACCACACATATACATTACGTTTGAATAGACACTAAAACAACATTGACAACATGTAAAACATAGATCATTTACAAAATAACAAATGGTATGAATATATCTAATTCATGAAATATTGGGTTGATTCAATAATGTTTATGATCGACGAGATTACAATTTCATTTAGATTATTTTTTCATTTATTTAACGCTGCTGGCTTATTTACATAACTTAATTTTTTCATTTTATAACATTTCATTCTGTGTGACTTCTGCCACTAGTTCGTTAAAAAGATTACCTTTTTATTTATATGTAAGATTTGTAAATATTGAATGTTTCTATTACTGTAAAACTGCTTATGTTCTACAGTATATGCTGTCAGTATGTCCATATTGTATTTCAGCATCTACCAAAAAAAGGTAGATTTTTTTTTTTTTTTTTTTTTACTGTAAATATTACGCAAGAATACTTACATATTGTAACGTCTGTCAGAGAGTTTGAAGTCTTCCCGAAATGAAGAATAGGAAAGACCAAGCGGGGAAGGAAGTCGACCGGAAGTTGAAGCCGGCCGCGTGCCACCATCTTGTAGCAGAACTTCACCTGCTGTTAGCATCCCATTGACTCCCATTCATTTTGGCGTCACTTTGACAGCGAATAACTTCACATCTGAGGCGTTTAAAGACTCCATTTGTCCATTATTTATTTCTAAAGAAACACGACAATGTATAAAATGCTCCATTACCTTGTATCTTACGTTATGGCCCCGTAGAAGCAGTTTTTGTAAAAGTAGGCTAACGATTGCGTCATAACCACGCGACTCTCTGTCGCACAGTAGAGAGATTACCGTATGGACAGGAGGAGAAGCTCGCGGGCAATCGGGGAGACGTGGAGGCAAAATGACAAAATAATTAATCAGAATACCTAGCAAAAGTGTCTCCTGCTCCTAGCTCATGGATACCTCCTACTCACGCTCTCCGTCTCTGCAAGATTCGGAAGGGAATGATTCAGATTTCTCATGCCACAGCCACTAGAAGACAGACGGGTTGCTCACGTCACATCTACGCCATCAAGCTCGGTTTGAGTCTGCGCGTCAGGAACGGAAGTCCTAAAAAATCGCTAAAAATGGGCTTCACTTGTCTCAATTGAGTTCCAATGAGATGGCTCTGTCCACTTCTTATACTGTCAATGGGAAAGACATGCAAACAAACTGGTAGTTCCACGAGTAATTTATAGATGTTTCCTCTCAGTTAAGCACACTCTTCACATACATGTAAAAGAGCGAATGTTAACAGGGAAAAGAAAACACTCTGAAACACGCTACGCAAAGTGGAAGTAGGCCTACACACATTATAATAAATCAGAAGAAGAGCGGCCATCTTTCTCTTTGCGCGAGCATTCTCACTCTCACTGTGCGTGCGCGCTCAGATAAGAACAGCACGCATACAATTACGTACGCCATAGAAGTCATCTTAAAGCTACACTGTGTGATATTTTCCCCCATCTAGTGGTGAAATTGTATATGACTACCCAGTGAATATTAGTTTCTGTTCCTTTCAATTCCGAGGGCGTTTTAATTCCTACGGTGGCCGTATTATTCCAAGATTAACATGGCTTCCAGTTCGACTTCGTCCATGAGTGTTCCTTCAAGTGATGAGGTTACTTTAGAAAAATATTACAAAGTGCATTTTGTTATTTAGTCAGTTAATGAATAATAGTTTTATGTTTTCGTTTCGTCTACCCTTCCCCCATTCTTAGGTGTAATGACCTACCCATCCCCAATTCCTACTGAGGTGTAGGCTTCACTCAGTGTCAGTCATAGTGTGAAAAACTTTCCCTTCAAACAATACGTCTAAAATGAATAAAACTACAGGACAGATGTCAGGAGGTAAACGTCACCCTTGGAATCGGCTATCCCAGCATAATCAGATTAGGCTAACGTTACATTGTGTACAAAGTAAAAGCAATTAAAAATAACAAAAATGTACAGTGTCCTTTTTTTATATAGCTTAAAAAATTGCGCCTTTAAAACTATTCATCACCTGTGATCCGTCGCAGCACAGATTTATGTTACAAGATAAAAAATACTTTTTCACCACTGACGCGAGGAAAAGTAACGCAAGTTATACTAGAGGTCATTCTGGCGTTACGCACAACCATGCTATGGTTAGACAAACAACTATAAAACTTCGAATTTACACAAATAGACTGAATTACCTGTCGAGAAGAAAGCAGGCAACTTCGGCATCTGTTTTAAAATCTTTGCTCCTCATGAGCTTTTTCCATCTGGGAAAAGTTACTCCAATATTGACTTTGGTCTTGCTGATTTGCCTGTCGCGTTAACATTTTAATTCTCTCTTTCGCTTCCTTGGTGACTCTGCTTCATGTCCTCGAAAATAGGCGTGATCCTCCATATTCAGCCATCTTTCAAATCTGCCGGCAGTCGCGAGTAATCTCCCCCTCGCATTCGTCACGGTGTCACTGAGTGTAAAACGCGAAAGGCGAAGCTTGAATTTCCATGTATGTCCCTCTTTGGCGAATGTATTTTCAAGATGGAGGTGCAACATGGCTGCCGCCATTCGAGCGACTCGCTCGTATGTATTATAAATGGCAGATTTTACGCTTACGAGAATACTTTATTAGTTGGTGGAAGTAAGAATCAACTTAAAAAGTTACACAGTGTAGCTTTAAAAGCATATCAACATTCATGTCATGAACACTACTTAACACTAGGTGGCCATTACAACATGTGACCCGTGCTGGCAAAATTAGTAGGAATGAGCAGGGGCTAATTACGAGCTACAGGCAAAACAATTGAAAAATTAAAATTTTCGTGCGCACAAAGACAGCGCGCAATCCCGCTATAGCCTAAATATGCACAGAATTACAGTATTTCAAAATATCTTAATATCTTGGTGAGTATTCACGCAAACATTATCTATTATGTCTTAAGTGAAGTATGTTGGTTTTGTCTGGGTGTGTGCCAAATTTGGTGTTATTATCAGGGATTTTAAGGTATGTTTGCTTGGTGATTTCGTTTTGGAACCTTCAGAAAACGTAAACTCGATTTTTCTCAAAATTGACTTTGCTGACTCTGTTGACTTCAAACAAGTGTTGCTCAGTCATTTTTTTGTCTGACTCCAACAAGTCATACATTTTTTTGTCTGACTCCAACAAGTCCTAAATTTTTTTGAAGGTTTTTTTAATAGAGAATGGGACAATAACAATAACTAATTTTTGAAAAGTTGCTCATAGCAACTTATTTTGCCAGCAAGGGTCACATATAAACAACGAGACCAAGCTGATTTATGACATCCCCATCCATGAACAAAACTATGCAAGGTAAAAGAAAATACAATCCAGACTACATTAAACTGGTTTACTGGTAAGGAGGACATGATTTGTGCTAACCACAATGTGTTTCATGCATTGAATTATAGGCTGCCAGAAGCATGAATTCATCCAAATTAAATTTAGTATGATAAACAATTCTGATACTGTGTTGTATCTCCACTCAATGTCCAATATAAAATCCAGAATTACTGAAGCAAAACCAGTTGTATTCAATATTTTGGTTGATTTGATTATGCATTCAGCTACTAATCAGAACTCTATTTAACATTTTTTTTTCTTAAAATAGCAAAATAGCATGTGTTATGATTATGCAAGTTACTCTGTAAAGACTGAAATTAATTCACTAATAATGGTAAACAGCTTGACTAACTGAAAATAGGAGAAAAGCTCTTACTCTTTTTCTGTCTTAGCGGAAGAGCGAGGAAATCTAATTCACTTAAAGGGATACTTCACCTCTGGAAAGATGAATGTGTATTTAAAATGGGTCATTTATGTAGAAGAATTATTTTTGAATTTGGAGCTTTCTAGACTGAGAAAAGCCAGAAAATTTATTTTTGGCTTATGTGGATGAAAGACAACAACTCCCAGAATGCACTTGCTTCGCTGCCCTAGGAGGCCACTCCCAAACAACAAGGCTAGGCTACTAGTGAGTCTCCATGACGAGTCTGCCCGGGATTTTGAGATCGCCCAAAATGTCCGGGATTCGGCTTTTGCGTTCTATAGTCGCCATTCATTATGTTTACTGTTGTGAGCAGGACGAGGCTGAGGGCCGTGGGAGAACGATGAGAGGCCGGTGGCGTGATTACTGATAAGCGACACCTGTGAGACGCACCGGCCTCGTATCTCTCACGGAGGAGCGGGAATTTTCTTAGCAATGTTAAAACGCACATCAACTGATCACTTGTTTAGCGTTCATGTAAACACTACATTCAGATTCACCAATCGGAATGAATTCAGTTAGATTGAAACAAAAGGTGTACATGTAAACAATGAATGGCAACTGCAGAAAGCAAAAGCCGAATCCCGGACATTTTGGACGATCTCGACGGCCGGACATGTCCGGGAAAAAGAGAATGGTAACCCCTACTACTCAGCTTTCTCCACAGAGCAAGGGCCTGTTAGCTTAGCTTCCAAAAAAAGATGGCTGACACTATGTGTACATTCTGTGAATGAGATCCCACCCTCTATGGGCGGGTTGAAACATGTGGGACAGCCCCTACTACTGTCTGTAGTCTTTAGCCTCTGGCCAAAAAATCCTCAGATGACGCAAAATGACGATTTTTGCGTCATCGGAGGATTTTTTTCAGACAAAAAATACATAAATGTCTCGTCTCAGGGGGATATGAGGGTGGAAAGCACGGTAATTCGAAAATACTACAGGTTTTCTACTAATAGCTACAAAGCTTAATGCTAAATCCTGAAGTATCCCTTTAATCTCCTCCTCTATTAGCAGGAGATATATACACTGTAAAAATTAATACGCTATATCTACTCATTAAAATTGTGGCAACAGATTACAAGCAATATTATTAATTAAATGTAACAAATTAGAATTGAGTAATAATTAATCAAATTAATTCCTTAAAAGTTAACCATTTAAAATGAGTAAAATTGACAAAAAATAATAGAATATCATAACAGACAGACGTCAAAGATGAATTAAGAACTCTTTATTTTTTATTGCCAATATTGAAGACACCTGATGTTAACAAGCAGAATCACTGAATGAGAAAACCGTAATTTTAAGTCACCATTATGGTTATCAGTCTTTGTTTTAGTTGGGCTCTTGACCCTTAAATCATTAACTTTAGATTTTGTTTGGCTGCTGTATCTGAGTTATAACAGCCAGATGAACAAATAGGTGATCTGAATACGTGAATAGGTGATGAATAAAGGTGATCTGATGGTGTTGGTTGTGTTTTAACATAATCGTTATTTCACAATCATTTAGCCTGAGTCACTGAACTCATATAGAGCCCAATTTCTGAGTTAGGTTTACTTATTATAGCAGCACTGTCCTTGTAGGCCTACAGCACAATATTTTTTGCCTTTTCAGCGAAATCCAAATGATCAAAAAAAATAAAAAATAAACGTTTAAAAAATTTTTTTATGTAGGCACACACAGACATCAAGAATTAGTGTATGAATCTCAGCAATGGTGACAAACAGATCACCTCTGATCATAAGCTCATTATTTATTCATGCAGCAATGCATGATAGGAGCCATGAATGAGTTTTGATTGATGGGACCCAGAATGCACTGCAACATGCTTTGTAATTGTCACCATTGTTGAGATTCACAGGCTGATTATTGATGTCTGTGTGTCTAAAAACTAAACAAAAATATAGTTTTTTTTTATATATGAGAAACTTAAGAAATGATTTTGATTACATTGTAAAAGTTAGAAATATTATGCTGTACAAGGACAGTGCTGCTATAATTAATAAAGTAAACCTAATTCAGAAATTGGGCTCTATAGGAGTTCAGTGATTCAGGTCAAATGATCGTGAAATAATGATTATGTTAAAACACAACCAACACCATCAGATCACCTTTTCTATTTGTTCATGTGGCTGTTATAACTCAGGTACAGCAGCCAAACAAAATCTAAAGTTAATGATTTAAGGGTCAAGAGCCCAACTAAAACAAACACCGATCACCATACTGGTGACTTAAAATTACGGTTTTCTCCTTCAGTGATTCTGCTTGTTAACATCAGGTGTCTTCAATGTTGGCAATAACAAATAAAGAGTTCTTAATTCATCTTTAACGTCTGTCTGTTATTCTGTTATTATTTTTTTTTTTTTTTAATTTTACTCATTTTAAAAGGTTAACTTTTAAGGAATTAATTTGATTAATTATTACTCAATTCTAATTTGTTACATTTAATTAATAATATTGCTTGTAATCTGTTGCCACAATTTTACTGAGTAGATATAGCCTATTCATTTTTACAGTGTAGGAAACAGATAGAGAAACGTGAGAACACAGCTGTTGCAACATAGCAACTTCTCAATATTGTTAGCTGTTGACAGTGTTGTCGTTCCCCTGTGGGGCAGTATGCTGATGGGTATGGAACGCTCATCATCTGTGAATTCCAGGGGCAATCGCTTTATTTACACCTCTTCCTGCTCCCACCGCTTTGAGCCCCCATCGACAGATGAAAATTAGAGTAGTGAGGAGTGATTTGAAGATGATGATTTCAACATCGTCTTCCTGCTGCTTTCTCAGTCACACAAAACAGATCAGCTCAGTGGAGCAGATAATGCTGTGCGTTTTCCAATCTCAATTTAAAAAATAAGAAAACAAGGATATACTTTGATCTTTCTTTTAAATTAAACACTTAAATGTGAATTCATCTCTTAACCCCTTGACCTGCACCGCATCGCCGGCGGACCCAGATTATTGTACTGCAAGTTAAAACATCACATACTGATTAGGACAAAATGTGTATCATTACAAAGTTTTAAGACTACAGCTTCGATATTTGACCAATGGTAAAAATTGGATCCATGACTGTAATTTCTTAATTTATGTCAGGAGTGCAATATAATCAATCGGTAACTTATATTTTGAATAGAATAAAAACATGCAGTCATATTCAGTCACGTCTGCTGTGGTTTGTGTTCACACACCTGCACTGAACAGCGTCCGTTAGGGCTCTTAGTCCAAAAGTGCTCATATTTGAAGAAATATTGATTTATTCTCACATTTGCTTAAAGGTATAGCGGAGGATCTTTCCAAATTTTAGATAAGACTCGCCCTCTCCACTTTTTGAAAAGTTTGATTGATTCACCAGAATGATTGACAATTAGGAGGACCAATAGTATAGGTTACCCACCAGTAAGTAAAACATCCTCCGCTATACCTTTAATGTTTCATCATACAGAATATAGGTTTTAGATCGGAAAGTCTCTTCTGCTCACCAAGGCTGCATTTATTTGATTCGTGATAATACTGATATTGATAATAATCATAAATGTTTCTTGAGCATCAAATCATCATATTAGAATGATTTCTGAAGGATCATGTGACACTGAAGACTGGAGTAATGATGCTGAAAATTCAGCTTTGATCACAGAAATAAATGACACTACTATATATTCACAGAATCACATAGAAAACAGCTGTTTTAAATTGTAATAATATTTAACAATGCAACTTTTTATTTGTATTTGTAATCAAATAAATGCAGCCTTGGTGAGCAGAAGAGACTTCTTTAAAAACTTTTGACCGGTAGTGTTGTTATAAAAATGTTATTGATTATTGATTGCTCAATGCAAAAAATACAGTTTTGTCAAGTGAAAATTTCAATTTATGAGCTTTCTTCAAAATCGCATGCAATATGGGTTCTAAGCAAAGTGAACTCTTGAATTTGAGGTTGTGTTACAATTGCATGATGTATGGAGAGCACGGTGACTGCTTTGATCGCTGTTCCTGAGACAGTTCTTCATACCTACCAAAAAGAGTCAAAGGTCAACCAAGGAACCCAGAAAAGGTGTAAAGATGCCATGTGCCTGTAAGCAACAGATGAACTGTAGCAGGGTTTTCTTTCTTCTGAGATGACAGTCAGATAAGGTAGCCTACAGAAAATGTCTGTGGAACGCATCTTTAAATATAAAGAATATAAACTCTATTCTTTATTCTGATCCCATAGTACACAAACAAACTGCCTCAGGGGGGTCTCCTTCAAGTGACTCTGACATGATAGCATGTCCTCTTTTATTTGAGGGTTACAGTGACCTCAGTATATACTTCACTATGCACTTGCACCTGAATACTACATGCTGATGCAGTGCAAAGAGCAGAAAGAGAAGAATGGGTTGTGTTTTTGTTGACCTGATTGCTATCCCTTTTTGTGGTTATGGCTTCCTCTAATTGGACAGGACTAACGTGGCCTACTTAACCAAGCCAAGCAATGGATTTGGAGGTCTGTAATTGGTATAGGGGGCTTCTCACAGTAGCACATAGCCAATTAATCCTCACCACCGAGAGAGGTGAAAATCGACTTCTTTTTTAGGTTGTCTCTCCAGTCAAAGTTTCAAAGCGTTTAAAAAATCTTGCTCGGGAGTCTTTCCTGAAACCCTGCCTTTTATTCGCTCCTACTTTCACATGTTGTGTTTCCTAATGAAAATTATTCTTATGAGGGGGTTGACGAGAAAAAAAAGGCAGATTGAGTTAGAGACGCTTTTGGTTTGTTTTCAAAAGGGATGAAAAGAAACAAATACCCTCTAACTATTAGCATAAGAAGAGACAGAAATTATTTCTCGGTTAATAACAGTAGGCACTACAAAGACTGGCTAACCGCTTTACTCTTTGAGTATCACAGCGGTGCTAAACTGTGGGAGGCTGGAGTAGTAGACTTCTTAAACACAAGTGCCCTGGAGGTCTTCTTCTGATAGCAGATGAGTGGAGTCTGACACCATTTCCTACAATAAGAAAAAACTGTGAATTTAGAATAAGTTTTGCGAAGTAAACACAAACACAGTGAGCAGTATGCAGCGGCATGCTGAGTGACGCTAAGTTGTCCGCCAAAAAACAGCATTTCTTTCTCTACCATTCAGTACAGAAAAAAACAGAGAAGATATTTAAATGCAAATATCCAGAAAGCTTTAAATGTCCTCTTTTTACTCAGTTTAATGAATTAATGTCATAATGTTGTTTAACAATCATGTCAAAACCCCAAATTACAGTTTTACTGTGGCTTTTAAGTTCACGCCCGCACAATAGGTGGCGCTGACCGAGAATACATTTTCCGACTGCAAACTAAACTGGCATTTTTCAACGAGTAAGCATTTCTCATTCTTTATTGTTATAAAAAACGCCCTGATCTGCATGGAAAAAAAACATACAGAACATTTCTTCGTAATCCTATATTTATTTGGCTTCATGTTTCCTCTGTAGAAACGTTTCTCTCAGTTGTTTACTGTATGTGTGGAACCGTGCAGAACTCAGAACGAGGAAATTAACTATGTCGTCATTCGGAAGGGGTTGATTACGTAATATGATTGACAGCTATGAGCTCTCTGACTCATAACAGACACGCAGGGAAGCAAACAGCTCTGTACGCGGTTTCAAGTTCGCAAAATTCAGGGGAAAATTAATAGAAATAATAATCTGTATAAAGAACGTAAGAATAAATCTGTTCTCAGACACCAATGATAACACAACATCCATTCTCTTCTCTCTTGTGGAATACTTTACTTTGATGTTTACACAGGTTTTCAAAGCAGCTCCACCGCTTTCACACTTTTGTGCAACAGCAGCGGCTCGGGTAAGCTCAAATCTAATCAGACGCCTCGTTTCACTGCGGGGCAACAGGGGGGAAAAATTCCCTGGTCGAAAAAGAATAGCTCCATAGTAGTCCAGTCATTTTATGAAAAAAGATAGGACCAATTGCAACAGAAGCAAACTCAACTGATTTTGTATCCTCATAATGTCCTGAGTAAGGGGGGAAAAAGCCCAGAAGAATCCCATTAGGGGAAAGTTTAGAAAAAGACCCAAATATAGCCTATTCATACACCTATTCATTATTTTTCTCACTTAAATAAGGTAAAAGATGCACTAAAATATGTTGATTTTTTTTTTTTTTTTTTCTTTCAAATTTCTGTCAACGTCATTCTATTAACATTGATTTAATGTTGAAAGTTGGAAAGAAACCATTATTGTACCGGTTTTTTTGTTTTGTTTGTTTTTTCACCGAGCCTTCATTGTTTGTGTGGAGTGATCATGTACTGTAACTTCTTTACCTTCTGTCTTTCAGCACTATTGATGTTTAAGTTTGTCTTCCTGAAACTGACACCGAGTCAGTGAGTAAAGATGCACTGCCATATGTCTTGGTAAATTGAGGATTGTGTTTGTTCCGCTGAGATCACCTGCAGTGTGGTAATTCTATCAACACCTCAAGAGAGAGACACAACAATGCTATTTCACAGTCCTCCGTTATGGTAAGAATCACAGCCGTGTTCTGCTTGCCACAAAATTGCTAAGCTTTAGTGAGGTCTGAGAGGAACAGAGTTTTCCCTGCCATGGGATCACTCGCTGTCACGTCTTTGTCACGCCATAATTAAAGATCAGTTGGGTAACAGAGTTCCTGCTTGTCAATCAGGGTATGCAGGAAATAGGAAATCAAAGAGGCACATCAGGGGGGGGGGATGGATTTTCGGAGGTGGTGGAATCAGTGGGTGTATATCAGAAATGGAACTCTTTGGTTGCATTTTATTTTTAGATTTCACTTGAATGGAGAGAGTGCTGCTTTTGCGCTCATTTTTATACAACTTTTTTGATTTAGTCTAAAACTTTTTAAGCCATATTTACGGTGGCCGAGAGAGCTCAACGCGCTGCAACTGAAGAAAACACATGCAAATAGAAAAAACACCCGCAAATTAAGAAAACATCTTCATCAGTTTCACAACACATGTGTGCTCCAAATACTCACAACACAACCAAATACAGAAACGCGCTGCAAATAGGACAGAACACAACGGAAATGTTTCCAGGGAACCCAATAAGTGACGGACGGCTGGGACGTGCTTATTGCTCGTGAGCTTTACCTATGCCCTACTCTCTTAAAAGGGCAGACGGCAGAGCCCTTGAATTGGGCACTTTGGAGGGAGTGGGGCACTTGTGTGCCATTATGTTGATGAAGGGAGCAACGGAAGACAACGTAATTTCCTCATTATTTTCAACTGGGATGTTCCCATGACAACGCAGCGCGTGTCCATCAGCTGAATAGCCGTTCTTACCAGAAATATAATATTATTGCTGTTAGCATAACTGTTGCAAATAAATATACATTTTATACAACAAAGTTTTTAAAATATGCGTTATATCTGTGTGTGAGTGTCTCAACTTTAAAACTTCCCGTCTCATATTTGGACCCTAGCTGCATTCTAACATTTCTTATGAAACTTATTTTAACATAACATGACAAAATGTGTACAATGTAACTGATGTATAGATTAATGTCTTTCCCTCATGTTCTTTTTCTCTATCTTTATTTATTTATTTTAGTCTTCAGCTCATTGTTCTTTTTAGTATTCTTATGACATTGAACATATTGTAAATACATTTTGTATATTGTATACAAAGTTGTATGCCATAAACGTGTCATCTCTGTATGTTTTGCAAAAAAATTAAATAATAATAAAAGTAGACAGCTGTAAGCGCATCCTAGCCGGGTCCGTCACTTATTGGGTTCCCCGGAAACATTTCCGTTGTGTTCTGTCCTATTTGCAGCGCGTTTCTGTATTTGTTTGTGTTGTGAACTTTTGCAGCGCGTTTCTGTATTTGGTTGTGTTGTGAGTATTTGGAGCACACATGTGTTGTGAAACTGATGAAGATGTTTTTTTAATTTGCAGGTGTTTTTCTATTTGCATGTGTTTTCTTCAGTTGCAGCGCGTTGAGCTTTCTCGGCCACCGTACATATTTCATCATGTTAAATTCATGAATTTTAGTCAGTTTTACTGTAATTTTAGTTGATGACCATAACATTTTAGTTGATGACAAAGTGCCAAAATTATATTTTTTTCCTGTCATATTTTTGTTTACAGTATTTCTTATTTAAATCATTTTATTATTGTAATAATGTGCAGTTTTTGTTTCATCTTTCAACATTACCATTGAGAAAATTACAGAAAAAAAAAAAAACCTTTTCATTAGTCATTTTTTTGACGGTTAATGTAATGCACTTTTTTTTTAGCAGGTTCTAACAAAAACTGGAATGGACATACAAGTGACGTTTAACCTCAGTCCTCATGTAAAAGATCTATAATAACATTCATGAAAGCTGAAAAGCTGCATCAGTGACTTCTTAGTGATCTCAAAATTTGCTGTACACAAGCTCCTCTTGCATCAGGGAAAAAGCAAGCCGCTGACTGTGCAAAAGAGGAGTCAAGGCTGGAGAAATAATTATGATTAAGTAAGGTATGGCATTACTCCACCCTCCTACTAAATCACAGGCCCGGCTGGTGAGAGCAGGTTCACTCGTCATGGAATTAATTGAATCCAGCATGGGGCCTCTGACCCACATGTTATAAATACAGAGACAGCGCAAGTCTCACACCTATACAACACCTGGAAGGAGAGAGGGAAGAGGTGCACAGGTGTAATCAGTCACCTATTCATCTGCTTGCAAGTTCACATGCAAAGACTTCTCACATTCCCTCATTCTGACATATTCCAGAGCCTACCATATGGACATGCCAACCTTGAGCTGTGCTGCCATGGCATTATTTCATATGCCATGTGATGGCTTACAGTGTACTAGTGTACTTTCATGCTAGGGCACAGGTGAGGTCATGACAAGGAAGAACAAGTGTTCTTCACAAAACATAACATCTAATAAAAAGGCTGCATTATAGGCACTTTAACTGGGCATGGTATGATAATGAGACAAGGAATAAAAGCAATCTCTTTCATGTAAATCAGATTTTTTTTTATCCTGAGAGAGAACAATTATTTATTTATTTACGTGCAATCTTGACCTTTTTATTAATACATATTATTTGTTATTTTATTTTGCTATCTTTATTTAAAAAGTAAAGCATAGATTGTCGACTAATTTTCATATTGGTTTCTCTGCTTCAGGTGAGTACCATATTTACTTACATTCAATCTTTTGATTAATAAATTGTTTGTTTATTATTTTATGTTGTTTTATTTAAAAAGAAGAGCAAATATTATTGACTAGTTTCATATTGGTTTCTCTTTTTGTTCCAAGTTAGTGGCATATTTGTTTATTTATAATAAATATTATTTTTTTTATAAATCTTGATATTTTTATTAATACACAGTTTATTCTTTTTTTTTTATTTAATATTGGTGAGTGCAATTATTTTCCCCAAGTCTTGTTATTGAAAATATATTTTATCAAAAGAATAGCATAGATTGTTTACTTATTTATATTTTGTAGACGTATCTAATTGAACATTTTAAAAGTAATTGATTACTTGTTTTTGTTTATGTGTTTGAGTACAGGACTATTCAATTTACTTAAAAAAGCCCATTTCTCTTTTAAAGGGATAGTTCAATCAAAAAGGAAAATTCTGTCATCATTTACTCATCCTCAAGTTGCTCCAAACGTCCTTTATTCTGCTAAAGAATGTGGCTATCAAACAGTTGATGGACCCCATACTATGGAAGTCAGTGGGGCCTATCAACTGTTTGGTTACCCATATTCTTCAAAATACATTTTTCGGTGTTCAGCAGAAGAAAGAAATTCACACCAGTTTGTGGATTGACAAATCACTGGAAATCTGTCACAATTACGGCTGGTTAGGACACAATGTAAAAGGGAAAAAGAGTAGGCAAAAACTAAACTTCTAAGATTAAGTTTTAGATTTCCTTGATGCAATAACAATACCACATACTCATTTATTAGCCAGGAGTATCTCAAAGATTCAGTGCAATCTTAGAGATTAAATGCACATATATTAACCTCTTCTTTAAGATCAACTTGCTTGTGTAACTCCAGGGAAGGTATTTTGCCATTGCTGGGGTTGATGTTTGGGTAAAGTATAAATTAATCTTTATTCATGAATTAATAAAAAATAAATGATATGAAACTTTGCTGGGGTTTTGGCTGACATTTTTAAAGTGATGAGCATTGCCTGTGAAAAGTGGGTGGAAATCACTTGACTTCTGTACACGGTGAAGGATAAACGAGCTTGGGGCAAAAAGTTAGTTCACATTGTTGGTCTGTTTCTCTCAGGGGAAAGAGGCAAAGGCAGATGTGTTCTATGGGTCTCTCTTCTCTGGAGGTGAGAGGTGGTGTATTCGTTCAGTAGAGCTAACACGAACACTATGCGACCTTTTCAACAAGGGTGATGAACAGCTTCAGGCAAGAGACTGACCTTTCATCCCCTGCAACTTTCATACACCTTCTGAGATGCGAACCTCTAGCTCTATATGCACAATGAAAGCATGAATGCAGACACACAAATACACTGGCCCTCACACGCTGTGCTATTTGTGGTCAGCAGGACCTTGACTCCTGTACCTACCTTGCTTCATTTTGTGAAGACATCCACAACTTTCTTGAACAGCCAATGGGCACCGCCATGACGGCTTCCTACTTCTGATCATAAGAGCCATTTTAAATGTAATGAGTGAAATATGAGCTCAGGTTCAATGTGCTGTTGTTGGTTGCTTTAAAATAAGAATTGTTCAAAGAATTGTATTATATAGACTATAAAAACTGCACAGCATCCTTTGCCTTGCATTTCGTGCTGAAGTAGGAGAAAAGAAAATAGCATGTTAGAGCCTTTAAAATTAAAATATCTTCTTTTCATTTGGTTGAAATCAAACACTGCAACATTTACTTATTTACTTAAGTGGAATTAGGAAATGGTCACTTTTATTTATATTAACAGCACTTGTGAACACAATTATCTGGAATTAAATAATTGTATAGAGTAATATGCAGGATCAAAGCTTTGATACAATGTACACTACCGTTCAAAAGTTTGGAGTGGGTATGTTTTTGTTTTATGTTTTTGAAAGAAGTCTCCTATTTTCACCAAAGCTGTTTGTTTTGTTCCAAATGTTTATGTATTTTTGTATTATAACAGTTTGGGCCCTATTTTAACGATCTGAAATGCAAGTATCAAACGTAAAACGCATGTAACTTTGTGGGCGGATCTCGGGCGCTGTTGCTATTATACCGGCGGGATAAATTACTCTTGCGCCCGACGCAAATCTAAAATGGGTTGGTCTGAAGTAACTACATTACTCATAGGTGTGGTTTGGGCGTAATGTGAAATAAACCAATCAGAGCGTCATCTCACATTCCCTTTAAGAGCAGGAGCGCTTGTTCCATGGCAGATTGCTATTATAACGGCGGATTTGCCAGGCGCACGCCAGGAGCGGTTCACAGCCGAGGAGACCGACATTCTCGTCAGGGCCGTAAAATACAGAGAAGTGACATTGTATGGGGATGGGAGAAACCCACTCAAATTAGCTTCGGTTAAACAGGCGTATAATAATTTTGGTAAATGTGTAAGCTAGATTTATGCCTATTTTTTCACATCTTCATGGACACCACAATGATTTCCCTCATGTGGAATATTTTTCCTTGTAATTATGTTTGGTTTGCAAAAATGGCAACTTCTGCGTATGTGTGTAGATGAGAGAAGCAAAGTGTATGCGCGTTGTGCACACGCTACATTATGGCCAAGCATGTGCCCTTAAAATAGCATCTGAACGCGCCACTGAAAACACGAATTGTTTTCTGGAACTGCAAAATAGCACCAGGGAACGTTTGCACCGGATCATGACTCCTCTTTTCGCTGAACCGCCCCTGGGAGCGCAAGTTCATTCCCTAATTTACCGACGTGCGTCTGTCGAGGGAAAAGTCCGCTGTGCGTCGTGTGCAAAATAGGAATGATACATGCGTCGGTGTACAAAGTCAATTGCGCTGGGTGCAAGATAGGGCCCTTTACCTCTTTGTTAAATCACTTTCTTAAATATCTTTATTACCCTTAATTTCTAAATGGTTTAGTCCAAGTAGGAGGGGCTTGGCCTTTTTAAGATGGCTTCTCAGAGTTGTTTGGGAGCTCGTAGAGTGAGTTGGAGAATATTGTATAGCAAAATTGTTGTGTTCATAGCCAAAAGCTTGTTTGCAACTTTTGAACAGTTTATTTTATTGTGTTTATTTAGTCTTTTTTGGGATTTTCACAGTAAACACCATTTGCACTCTTTTGGAAAACCTTTATTTTTGCACGTCTTGGAATACACTGAGCTTTTGACTTCATCATCATGTCACTTCATTTTTACGCCTCAATCTGCCAGTTCATTCAGAGCAGTGGTGCTGTCCAAAACATCTTTGGGGCCCTTTTTGTTGCAGTTGGCACACCCCTGTCCCCTGTTTTCCATAGCATTATATTTTAAAATGTAATTTATTCCTGTGATGGCAAAGCAGCCATTACTCCAGTCTTCAGTGTCACATGATCCTTCAAAAATCATTTAGTGCTCGAGAGACATTTCTTATTAATAATGTTTAAAATAGTTTGATATTTTTGTAGAAATTGATTTTTTTTTTTTATTAATTTTCTTCAGGATCCTTTGATAAATAGAAAGTTTTTAAAAAAAAGCATTTATTTGACAATTGTTTATAACAATGTAAAAGTATTTGCTGTCACTTTATAGTTTCAATGCATCTTTGGTGAATAAAAGTATTAGCTTTTTTTCTTAAATCTTACAGACCTAAAAATTGAGCGGTAGTGTTTATATACCATTTTACATTTTTAGCCATGCATATATGAGTGTGTTTCGACACACAACACGAAATGTGTTTCATGTAAAGAGCTGTTAAGTGTTCTGCACATGCAACTAACATTCACTTTCTAGCCTTCTCTAAGCAGTGCTTCTCTAAATATGCTGAACTGCTTGTCAAGATATTGATTCAGATGTGTTCTCTTCACAGAGTCCTAATAGGATCATCTGTGAGAAGCTGACCACATACATATTTTACTGATCAGGGTAGCATGTAACAACTACTTGGCATTCAAATCAATTTCGCCAAATCAGTTCACTAAAAAGATTGTTCAGATTTGTCACTGACCCTTTCTGCAGGCTACATCATTACGTCAATATGTGGCGACAAGTGTCTTAAGGCCCTTCCACACTGAGCGTGATTACACGGCGCATGCCCAAGAAACACCAATGCCTGCAACCTGCTTGAAGCACAAAATCTCACTCAGAATTAAAACATTAACATATTGATCATATCTTTGTTTAATGATACTATTATACTGTAGATTGTTATTTTTGAGCTCAGAGATGCTCAAATATGGATAGCGCCCATCTGATTTGAACTTGAAAATGTTCCATATGGTTTCATTCACACTTTTAGTGATATTGACTTCACAGACTCTCTATTGCGCTGTAAATATGTGCATTAAAATATTGCTTTATCCTTGTGCTTGTTGGGCAATTAGTCTATCAAATAGTTTTCCATTAGGTATGATTTGGTATATTTAAGGTTTTGTTGTATTCATGCCTTAATGGGAATTGGCTGTTAACATCTTTTTTTGTGTGTGTGTGTGTGTGATTTCAAACACAGTTTATAATTAAAGTGAGCCTCCTTTTCTTGTTCTGACACTTTAATGTAGACTTTTCCTTGCATTTGATCTTCTCAACTTGCCTCTTTATTCCCAAGTGTTGACCATGCAAAACTGACCTCGGCACACAAAGAGACTTATGCACACACGTTAGTGGATACATGGCATGCATCACTGATTGGATGTTGACTAGAGTTGTGGGGCCCAAGTGAAGGACAACATCATTAGGCTCAATATGAATCGTAGCAAACAACAGCATCCCATCCACAGGCATCAGCATGATTCATTGGCTCTCAGTGCTGATAGGATCATTTAATTGTACTGAGCCTCCCCTCTCAGAGGCCGTCTGTCAAACGCCAGCGGGGGGAGGAGAATACGAGTGTCTTTGTCGAAGCAGAAACATTTGAGCCGATGGAAACAAGTACACAGAAGCAGATCCTTGCACAGGGACATTTCAAAAGAACAAAAGTGTTTTTTTTCCTCTAAGTAGCCATTGCAATTAGTAAGTACTTACAACAAATTGTGTCATTTGATATAAGTTTTGTTTCATTTATGTAAAACAACAGGCACATCACGTGATTAAACTCCCACATACTGTATGTGTAACCATGTAGATTATTCCTGAGAAACTGTGCTGTTTCACAGACACACTGCTTATGTGAGTAGGCAGACTATCACTCACAGTTTGAAATGTAAAGTTCATGCAGGCATGACTGTGTCATATTCTCATAAACTATTAATGCATACGTAACCAAAGTGTGGTATAAGTGTGTGTGTACTTATACCAGTCAACCACATTCACCTAATGCTGACCCTCTGTCCTACGGAGTCCCTAAAGGAACATGGTGGAGGGAAAAATTTGGGATGGGAGAAAAAAATATTTCTCAAATCGTTTGCATTCCCTCGCAAAACTTTTATGTTTCTTTATATTTGAGTCCAAGTTCAAACACTATGAACCGCTCCATTTACATACGGAGCTCTAAAACTGTAACGGTCACCAGCTGGAGTGCCCTTGAGAGCCACCAGACCATTGTCATTCCCTCATAAACTACATCTCCCATAGTTCTCTGCCTGGACTCATTAGCACTCATTGTTTTCACCTGTGTCTCATCTTCTTGTTTGCTCACCCTATATAAGCCTGGTTTTCTCATTCGTTGTCTGCGAAGTCTTGTTTAGTGTTATACTGCAATTCCAAGCATTCTCCTTGGTTTCATGTCTCTTAGTTTTTTTATTTCTTGCCTGTTTCGTAGATTACTCTTTTGTAGGGATGGGGAAATAAAGCCTCATGAATCACTGAGGCTTTCCCCTGACTGTTCTGGGAAAAGATTCAAAGCTTCGAGAGTGTCTTGAACAGCGCCATCTGGTGCTTATTTAAAATAAAGCAGCCAAAAGCCTGTGTTAGAAGCTCTGGCAGATGAAGCAACCACAACACACTCCATAGTTTCAATGTTATGTGTACAAATAAAAGCCTTACATGTTTGTGTTTTATTTGTTCATTAAATAAATTAATTTTCTCTCCTCACAAAACCATCAACCAGACTGAGCCAACAATGACTCGTTAAATAAGATCTGGGGTTCAAGCCTTCTGACACCCAAAGCGAAACGTGCACGTGAATGGACAGAAAGTGAGGCTTCATTTGTCGTCGATCACGTGACTCTAGTAAACCAATAACCACCCCGACACGGGGCTTCACTAGAAATTGTGTCGCATGTGTGATACGCACATCGAAGCTTTAGTGTCATACGTAACATCACTACTCTTTTGCCCGTGTTCCCTGCCTTGTTGTGTTTGTTTGCATGGACTGCCTGCCGGTGTGTTTGGTCTTGCCTGTACTTTGAATTACGTCTTTGGATTACCCTGTTCAATAAATACTGCGTTTGGATCCTCAACCTTCATGTCTCAGAGCAGTTTGTGACAAAAACACTGCCAGCGGGACATTAAACAGGAAGTGTATGGAAGTGTCTGTCCACTCACAACAGTTTTTTGTGAGGGAACACAAAAATATTTTTTTCTCCCATCCCAAATTTTCTTCACCAGCATGTCCCTTTTAGGGGCTCTGCACTGTCCTACCCATACAGCATTATATATGTTATGTTACTTTAAGACAAAAAGGTTAGTGTGAGGTTAGGATACATACATGGTATCATGTGTAGGCCTATGTAAATGCGAAATGAATGAGAACGGGCTGGTGTATCAGCAAACTCTGCATTTGTTAATGTTTAGAAAATGAATTATTAATGGTTCTTACCTTAAATAAATCATAATAATGTTAATTGCTACATCTACTCAGCATATGCTTGCATTTGAATAAATTAAGAATTCTGTATATTAATCTTCATCATGTAAACCTTTTTAATTTGTGTGCCTATAAGCAGTACTCCAAAAAAAAAGTTAATCCTCAAGGAGGAGGTATAGCTACTGTATGGTTCAGTTCATTTTGGTATGTTTTTTTTTTTCATACTATTCTGTTTCTCATAATATGTCTTGTTTCATGCCCGACTTCAGTCTATTTATGGATGTGATGAGGAAAGAAGAGGGAGGGAGACAGAGAAATTGCATTTTACCACTAATGAGAAGCATACTTTTAGATTGAGTAGGATTGTCCCCCCAGTAATATTCAGTTAGAAGAATATTGCTGAGTCTCCTTAAACTTACATTTAATCTTATTGTTATGGCTGCACACTCAAACTACTTCCCAGTTAAGGTATTGTAATTGGACCAGTGGAATGACTAGAGCATCCAGATGTTACTGTCATCTGGCTGAGTGTGGGACTTATTAAATTGATGAGAAAAAAGACACAGTATTGTCTGGACGACCCTGTCTAATTAGCAAAGGACACTCTCAACTCAGTCACCTTGAAAAGATAGTTCAGGTAAGGCTTTGTTTCTATGGTGACCCCGGTCTCAGCTCCATACAAAATACTGTAAAAAATGAATTAAAAGTAGTAAAAGAAGTACAGATGTAACCTTTTCTTTGTTTAATTTAAATGGCAATGGCAATATGTATGGTTTATACTGTATGTTAGTTTTAATTTATACTATATATTTAGATCATTTATGAAAACCATTTATATAAATACAACTGGTCAATGTAACTAATGTAATAAATAAACCTCAGCATGACAGAAATGTGAAGAATGGTTCTGTTTACAAAAAAAAAAAAACATCTATTTTAAACGGGTTACTCTGTCTGTATGTGTGAGTGCGTGTTTGCTTGGTATTGAGACAACACATCCTTTCCAAAACATTCCTCCGTGTTTTAACATTAAGACAGATGAAGACTTAATTCGAGTTAAATTGCCTAATAGTAGTGGGATTTTTTTTCTTGCTATCCAAGACGTCTCGGCTTACTTCTTATTACACTTACAAATATTGAATTCATGAATAATTTAACCTACCGCCCACACCCAAATGGTGCAATTGACTTCATTATTTATTTTCCAGCACTTCAATAATTAATGCTGTGTGTATAAGAGCTTCTTGCTCTGCCTGGTTTTCTCATAATTAAACCAGCTGCCAATGCTATGACGTCCTCTATCATTAAAAGCATTAGTGGGATTAAAAAGTTTGACTCTTTCTCTGTACTTCTATTTATTCTCATCCCACTTTCTCTTCCTTTATCATTGTCTCACACTCATACAAAAACACATATAAATGGATTTGTAAGACTGTAGATGCTAGCGAATATATATATATATATATATATATATATATATATATATATATATATATATATATATATATATATAACAAGCTCTTTTTCATGTAACCTTTATCTCGCATTTCAGTGAGAGAACAAAGAACAAACCCATTATGATGCAACAAGCTAATCTGCATTAGTTTATTGCATCAAGTCCACATTTGTAGTCCAGTCACAATTAAATGATAAAACCAGTCACATCCATTTCTGTGATTGTGTATGCTGGAGAGATGAAAAATAAAAAATAAAAAATGCCAAGAATATATGATTTATGTGCGTTCTCTGTTAAGTGCCCCCTTTTACAAAAATATAAGCCTTTGTAATAAATGGTTCTTTCAAGCATTACACAAATCAATAACATCTAAAAATGGCTACTCCTCTCTTCTCGACCGTCCTGCTTTTAAAAGTGCAGACATATTGAATTAAGGACACTCTCACCCATCCATCCCTTTTTGTCCGAGATAAAGTTCAGCTTTTTGTTTTTACTTTGCATCTTTTTGTGCTGGTGGTCTAAAAAGGTTTTTCACTGCTCTTTGAAAAAGTGTTTTTATATATTCCATGCCACAGACACACATACAGTAAAAAGTTATTTAAAAGAATAGGAGACAAAGGACTGTCAAGCGTTGTTTTCCCCCTTGTCATTTAACAGTTTTATATTAGCACATTGCCTAAAACACAGTTTTGACCTTAGAGAGCTCAAGATGTCATTCAAATGGTTCAACAGCTGTCTATCAAACCTGGGTCCAAGGGGACAAGAGAAAATTCTTTGCAGCGTTAAATTACCCTCTGTCTGTGTTTTCTGGAAAAATGTTGATGTCGTTTAGAACGGAATTGGAAGAACCTCATGTGGGGACAGGCTATTTCTCTCATGAATAATCCTATTTCATGAATAAATGGTTTTTATTATAGGACCATGTTTGATGCACATAATGCCATGCCAAAAAATGTCACTCTGAGGCATCTCTCGGCTGATGAGGACTCAGGCATTGACGCTGAAATATCAGTCCTTGTGTATTTATCACTGAAGACTTTTCACTTCAGCGCTTGCTGAGAGCAGCTTTAATTTATGCCTGTTTGATTTGTATGGGTGTAACGATACATCATTATATCAAGATATAAAAATGCGACGATATGTATCGTTGATGTAGGCTAAACGATATGATTTGCGATATAGAGTTACTTTTATCCAAGACTCAGCTTACTGTATTTATAAGGTATAATTCGCCCAAAAATGTCAATTCTGTCTTCATTTAGGCTTACACACCCTCAAGTCGTTTCAAACCTATAAGATATTCGTTCAACTTCCACACACAGATGAAGATATTTTGTTGGAAATCTGAGAGATTTCTGTCCCTCCATTTAAAGTCTTAAATTGAATTAATATAAATATTACAATTAATTATTTATTTTGCTATGCAGGCTGGGAAACTTTAAACGTCATTAAACCAAATGACTTTCGTATTGTTAACGGTTCTTGCACATGAATTTATGAATCAAGAACATACAGTGCAATCAGTATATTTCAAATGGCTCCATATGAGCATGCTATTTTGTTGAATCAAAAACAACGCAACCAGTATACAGGTTGTCCGATTTCTGAACAAATGACTCTTATTAGTGAATCAAATGCATAGAGCCTTCAACTTTTTAGAAGTGGCATAAATGCAATCAAATAATTGGTCTTATACACTGTATATATATGTAGCATCTAAGACCAATTATTTGATTGAGTTCATATCACCTCTAAAAAGTTAAGATTGTTAAGTCTTATTATTATTTTTATTTTTTAAATAATTGTTTTGTTTATTGATTCTTTAAGAATGTATCATTGACAACTTTTTTAACAAATTTGAACATTTTGTGAAGAATCTACACTGTCCCCTTAATTGAGGTGAATACTATAAATGTGAATAAATATCTGCACCTCATTATGAAATCGTAAAAATATTTCTATCTTGGGTGAAAATGAAGGACATTATGGAACCCCTACAACTGATAGCAACCATCACTCTAACGAATAACATCTGTCTACCAATCAAAACAGCCTCATAGAGGAGCTGACAAGAATGGCATGTTTACTATTTTCATCTCAATGTCAGAATTCTACAAAATAATGGTGGAAGCTTTAGGGCACCTGCTCATTTGGTTGAGCTTCATGGATGTGTGAACCCATGCGTCTTGTAATGAAATGAGAGCCTGAACAGGCAGCATCTCTTCACTATAATGCAGAATGAGTCAGAGGGATATATTAAGACACTGTCGTGGAAAAGTTTTCAATCAGCGGCGAACAGAAATGTAATCAACGACCCTTTTAGATCTGTGCTGTCTGTTCGCCATAATACAGAACTAGAAAAAAAAATACACACTCGCTTTTTCAATACCTCTGTATATAACAGGGTGTCACCGCTGCAATCAGACCAAGGGTGGTAAAAGTGCCATGGACTAGCAAGAGTAACTGCAGGCAAAACCAGCTATTTCACAGAGGAACACATGCAGCCGAGCTTATCAATCAGTTGTAGTAGGGAGGTGGAGGGTATAGAAAACAGTCACACTACTGAATATCCATATTACAAACCACTGGTATCCACAGTAAATATTGCATTTGAAGACATGGTGGCTGAACACACAGCACATTCACAGAACATGCAATAAAACATCAGATGGCTTAGTGAAGCAGTGAATTATGGGGTCATGCCACATACCTTTTCATTTATAAAATGTAAGAAATGGCACATATTGACATCACCTTGGTAAAACAGCATGACTGTCACCAGTATATTATGGAAGTCCAATTCTGCCTCAGAGATTATAGAGATTATAGATTATATCTTAAAGACAAGTTTATATCTCAATTGTGAGCCCTTTTAAACGCTCTTGGCAGCATTCAGATCAGCATTAAGACACTAAATGAGTTCACAATGTTCTTTAGTTTATATCTCAAAAAAGTAAAAAAAAAAAAAAAAAAAAAAACTTAACTTTACCTCAATTAATTTTGAATTAAGTTTGGAAGTTTTTGGCTAGGTTTTACTGAACAGCAGTACTACTAATATAATAACCAGTCAATGTTTTTCTTTTTTCTTTCTGGGATTATAGTCATTTCACCAGTCACTGGTTGTGCACAAGCACTTAAAGTCAGCATGAAATGGAAATTCACCCTATCTATTCCCTAAAGGCATCTTAGTGAGTTGATTGTGAAAGATTCATCCATATGTTTAATTTTTGCAAAAAATGACGATGTCATTTAATTTTTATTCAAAATGCAAACCCACCTCTTTCCTACAATCGACCTCAAGCTCACATTTGTATTTTTCTTCATCCAGTCAACAACCGGTGGATTGAACCAAGTCCCCACACTTTTTCGTTTCACCCGAATGTACGTTAAAAGACCCGTTGCTTTTTTCAGTGTTTCTAGTTTTGTGTCACTCACAGCACCAAACAAAATTGCAATCTGTTTAAGCGCCTTTATTTACAAGAACAACCTGTTTGTTCACAATTGAAGATGGAGGGAGTGTTTGAAACATACTTGAAAACAGCCATTATTTTTGTAATTATTTCATGCATCTAGTAGTATAAAATCACAAGCTGCAGCTTTCAGACACAAATCCCAAGCAATCGGCATCCCATCAGTAGGATTCTTATTCAGCATCCCACGAGAGACATTGTTCTTGCTCGTCCTTTTAAACGCTCTTGGCAGCATTCAGATCAGCATTAAGGCACTCAATGAGCCTTGCCATGGCATTTCTCTTACAAACTTTCCGTAGCATAACTTACGACTGGTCCACAGAGAATGACCAGCTCGTGTTATGATGAAGGCAGTTAATCACAGCAGGGCATTAAAAGATTTCTTTTGACAACTATAAACACAGCACAGTCTCTGGCAGAGGCAATCACATGATGTTCTCTACAAACACAAGAAAGACAGAGGGAATTAATATTATTCCCAGCAATTTTGTTTCAAAATCTGAACCTCTAGACCTCTTAACTGAAGCTTTTTCTTTTGAAACTCACCAGACTAAAGCCACAGACTAATTGTTGCCGTCCCTTTGTGCAATAAAAGAATGCTACAGTGTGTCTTTTCACAGTTTTTGAGTACACGAAAATTGGTTTACGATATCTTGAAAGGTCTATTTGAAAGTTGCAGCAGGGAGAAAATTGCACGCATTTATTTCCCCCACCATACATAATCGGGAGCCCCGAATGTGAAACATGTTCCCTGCCCTTAAAGTAAAGGGTCATGCTATTGATATTCATGTTTGACTTCTCCACGCAGCGGCCGCCGGCCACATCTCACAGTCCAAACATTGATGACCTCTGATTGAGCTGCCATTTTCATGTCTGTGTGCTGACAGACTGCGCTTATTGTGTATGTCTCTACACAATAGAGACCTTTCCCTCCTGAATGAGATCACTTGGCCTTGTTTGTGACAAGGGTATTGATTCAAACCTTGAATCAAAAAGGTGCAGTATCGCCTCACTGTCTCTACGGCATGTGGTGGAGTGGAGGCGCAGGGAGAGATTGAATGTGACTCTCCAGACCTGAACATTAAAGAGGGAGGTCAGATCTCCAACGGGGTCTGCGTAAATCTTTTAAGGGTTTTCATTCCGAATTTTTTTTAGGTCAACTGAAAGAAATCCGCGTGTGTTGAGACAATGGCTGATAAAAGAGCATAACATTTTTGGCATGACTGGGACTGGCTGAGAATAACTAGAGCAATTCTGGCTATATTCGACTTGAATGAAAGCTATAGAAGACTGTTAAACTGTCCTCCAGGGTACATGTGGAGTTTCAGCGCTACTGGAAAGTGTTAATTGGCGTTCTGCCTGCTGTTTCTTCTCTTCAAAATAGCTTGTTGATTCACAAAGCCCAAAAATCTCCTGTTGCGGAGCTCATTGCATGCCTGTGCCCCAATTCTTGCATTCTAACATGATGGAAAAGCATTTAATATTATCTTTGATTTATTGTGTGAGCACCGTGAGGTTACCTCACCTTACCTAAAATAGGCTAAATAAGAAGCTTTTATTGATCGTTGACAGCACGGACCCACAACCCCTTTTGCAGAGTTAAAACTAGGTGGGGTTTTGGAGGACATCAAAATCAAAAAGGAGGAGGGTTTTATCTAGGACTTCAAAACAATCAATGGTAGAAAATATACTGACTGCATCCGAAATCGCATACTCTCTTGAGTAGGTACTTTTTTGAATTACTTAAAGGTGCATTAAGCAACTTTTCATGTTAAAAATAACCGTTTTCTAACCCATACATGCTTAAACAATTGCCTGATGGGCTGAATGAGCCCTTCTCTGATCACTGAGATTGTCTCTATAATCCTGTAAAGTAAAATAAATAAGAGGGATTCGGGCCGGAATTTTAGACTGGGCGTGACGTCATGCGCGTTCACGGCACGCTCACCTGGCTGTCTGGCAGGTTTGTGTATTCGCCGCCATTCTCCGTAGAAGATGGATTCTAAGAGACCGGCTTGTAGTTCATTTCAAACACCAATGCAAACT
The DNA here is from genome assembly GCA_021554675.1 of Leuciscus idus. Classification (NCBI taxonomy): domain Eukaryota; kingdom Metazoa; phylum Chordata; class Actinopteri; order Cypriniformes; family Leuciscidae; genus Leuciscus; species Leuciscus idus. Next base: position 23,103,427 of record CM038633.1, on the reverse strand, counting down.
CCACGTAAGATAAAAAAAAGAAAACTTTTGTCCGTGAGCGTGCACACTTCTGGCTGCAGTTTCGCTTGCCGCCAGAGGGGGCATAGTTCTGCAAAAACTCAGAGACTTGCGCAATGCACCTTTAATTTGAATAAGTAATTACTTCACGACCGCTAGAAAGTACTTTCTATATATAAATGTGTGCAGTATGAAGGTAATCTGGACATACTACATTCACCATGTTGTCATTATCATGTGATCTACCAGCATCAGATATGTCACTTCACTGCCATTCCCACTTCAGAATCTTGCCGGAAGAAGTAGGTCATGCGGGTACTTCTTGCCTACTCTTTTATGAGTACTGTGAATTCGGACATACTTCTTTTGTCACATTCTGTTTTTCGCCTACTATATAGTAGGGAAGTATGTGATTTCGGATGCAGCCAATGTGTCACAAGCATAAAATAAAGAATTTTATAATAAGAACTTTATTAAAGAATACTTCACTATCCAGAAGAATTTAGTCCTTTGAGCTGAGCAAAACACTTTTGTGTGACTTTGAGAGACAGAAAGAGGTTGTGTGCACTCATAACTGTCTGCTTAAAGTTGAAAAAAAGAAGACTGAAAAGAATATGAGTGGGAATAAAGCAAAGGTAAAACATTACTCTATTGATTCATTTTCAGAATTCAATTAGACTAACTTCACTAGGTCTGTTCATTAGTCTGGACATTTCTTTCTGTTTGCTACAACCTGTAACCTTCACATAACTGGCATATTTTCTTAGCATTTTATCTGACATGAGGTGCATCGTTCCTGAAAAAATATTATACTATTCAAAAATGATGAAAGGAGAAATCTCTTAATTACAGACTTCACTGAGTGTCATCGCTGTAAATAATAAGCTGGATATTCTGTTGATGAGCCCTAAAATGACCTTGACTGCCACTCTGCCGGTGTGTTCAGATTAATTTAATTCCTTTTCTTTAGCAGTTCAGTGTGTTTTCTTAGAGGTACGTTGTGCATATGCTTTAGTAGGTTTTATTATTATTATTATTTTACGCCTATATGAGGTGAACTTGCTGCACTTTACATTTGCTTTTAAACTGCACACTAAACCCGAATGAACAGAGTGGAGAGTGAAAGTGTTTTGCAATTATGTTGTTTTTAAAGGTCACCGAAGAAGTAGTGAAAGTTTGCCGCACCATGTCACCTCTCTTAGCTTCATGGACGAAGTAATACAGAAGAGTGTTGCTTCCTCAGAAATTGCATCATCTGTTCCAAACATATTGCATACATTTCTGCTCTTCTGTTACCACCGATGGAATGGAAAACTCATGGTTTATTGTGCATGTACAAATGCAAAGCCATTCACAAACCCTCTTTTAAACACGTTAAACATGTGGCAGTCGTGTTTTATAGAGTGTATTTAAAGTGACCCCTTTTGGTCAAAGAAGGAACTGCACTTGGCCAAATGCTTATAAAACATATCCTCTGTGTTTGCTTTGGAACATGCTGGCATGAGAATTGAACTGGGTCTGTGCTCCTCAACAGCTATCGCAACAGAAGATGCACTTAACTTCAGTTTCAAGGGAACTTGGAAGTCACTAATTGCTCTTCTACTCACCAGAGCACTGCTGGCTTCACGACATTGGTGTTAGCCTTTCCACTCCTCCACTGCCGGCGGCGTTTCTTGTGGAAACAACTATTTTTATCCATTTTTTATAGCCAGGACCAGCCTCGGTCAATTAACAGAACCAATCTCTGTGAGGGCCACAGAAGACAAGACTGGCGCCCAGAGAGACAGGGTGTTAGTAGATATCTCCTGAGGCTTCACACCACAGATTGTTCCCAACACCCAATGCAGAATTTAAAACACTGGCTGCTTGTCACTAGGATGACTTATGTCATCTAAAGCCAACTTTCAATAATCTAGTATGTTGTGCATACTGAAATCTATTAACGGCAAGTGCGTTGCCACGTTTGCATGCCACAATACACTTTTTTTCTCTTAGCAATGAATCATTAAAAGCATTTATCATCTAGACTATGTGTGTGTTATCTATTGAACTTGATGAATGTGTTATCTATTGAACTTGATGAATAGCAGGTATAGTAGAAAATATATAATCTGATAGGTGAAGAGAGAGAGAGAGCGATTAAAATGACAGTGTCAAGGTTTTCTGCCACTATAGAAATTTCCTGAGCCAAGAACTACACACCTGCAGATGAATGAGTTTTGCGAATATGTCCTTTGTTGGAAAGGCAGCTGTGGACATATTCATGCAAAGATTACAGAGTATTTCTGAGATCATTTATCTTTTTATTGCATTGCAGAATGCATCATGTAACCCTTTAAAACTTTGTGCAGTAGGCGTTTTTTTTTTTTGTTTGTTTGTTTTTTTTTGCTGTTGAAACGTGGATCGGACCGAGCACCAAAACACACTTTTAGCCAATCAGCAATAAGGGGCGTATACACTCATGATGGGGGAGGCAAGACAAGACAGACATTAGCAGAACGAAAAAGAGAGAGATGGCAGAGAAAATACAAAAAAGGCCAGATATTTTTATAACTTTTTAAATTATAAAAAACTTTTATATATTTTTACTTTTTATAACTTTAAAAAGATGGATTACGATCAGGCAAGACGTATAGGATCTGCGTTAATATCGGAGAAGCTTTCCAACGCTGGAGAGACATTAAGGCCTGAAAACGGATGCCAAGGTTGCTTTATTTCTTCTCGATACGTGAGTAACGTTGGTTTTGCTGTGTTTCACAGAACTAAGATATGCTGTCTTTTGCTTAAATATACTGTACGTGTGTGTCATCTTTGCTTGTTTGTTCACTTGCATCATCATATATCATAATATATGGTTCCCCTTTTAGCGATCACTATTATCCCTTAATCTTGTCATATTTGTAATATACTTGGACTATCGTGTTATGTCAGAAGCTGTTCATGAAAACGGGTGTTTGTTTTTTGGGATGAAAGGGATGACTTTGCCATCGAAGGAGTAGAGGAGCTAAATAACAACTAGGCACAGCAGATTCCGCCAATCGTTGCCTATTTTTGCATAGCATGTACGTGTCGTGAATGTGGGAGCAGAGGCATCAAGATGAGTATAGGCGTGTTTGTTTTGGTGATTTCAAATATCAACAACGTTTACCAGAATTCGCTTACTGCACCTTTAAGAAGGCCTTCAGACGGTGACCTTGCATATGTCTTATTTTGCACAATCTCTGCTGTTGATAGAGAATGCTATGCAATGGTTTCAGAGAATCAGAGAAAGGGGTGCTAATGTGTGGCAGAACATTCTAGAGTGCAAGTCCCTTGAGCACCACGGTGTCTAAAGAAGCTGGTCTCTTGTTACTTATCCCCCAAAGCCCCCGTCTCATCAAATACTGATGGAGTCAAAAGTCCCTCGGCACAGGCAGATGGTGGTTATTAAAGCGATCATTACAGGTCTGTCTGACTAAAACATGGTATCTTGCTTACTATAGACTGTTCAATCTTCATTTTAAATCTGCTTTTGGGTGGATTCTGAGAAGAGTGACTGGCAAATGACATAAACCAGGCTCCAAACCCACACAGCCTGGGGTTTTATTTATTTGTTCAAATAAATGTTTTTTTGTTTTTTATTACTTTCTATTCATCAAAGAATCCTGAAAAAGTTTCTTAAGCACCAAATCAGCATGAAGTTTTTCCAAAGGATCGTGACACTGAAGAGAAGAGAAATGGCTACTAAAGAAAATCAACTTTTTATAATTACATTTTAAAATGTATTAAGATAGAAAGCATTTATTTTAAATTGTAAAAATATTTGCCAATATTTCTGTTTTGTGTATTTTTGATCAAATAAATGCAGCCGTGGTAAGAATAAGAGACTTTATGCAAAAAAAATGACCAACCCCAAAAATTCAAACAGCTATTCAAAAGTTACTTTGGTTTTTTTAAGATGATATGTAAAAAGATACACAGATATCTAATATAATAACATAAAAACAACATTTCATCAGAGTGTGTGAATGTGTCACACAACTATAAATCAGTTGATGGTTACCCTAAAGACACATTGATTTCCCTGTGCCAATTTAAGATTATCTGGAATGTGAGATAAGTCAGATAATGTATAAATATCAGTGTTGGGCAAGCTACTTGGAAAATGTAGTGAGCTAAGCTAGCAGTTACTCTACATTAAATGAAGCTTCACTACACTGAAGCTACCACCCTGGAAAATGTAACAAGCTAAGCTACAGGAACATGGCAAAAGTAGTTCACTACATCTAAGCTATTTTTTAAAATTACATTTTTATATTGAACCAACTTCATTCCAAATCAATGCTATCTCAGTGATCAATAAAACTGTAAGTTCAACAGATAGGCAAGCATAATTGTTCAGTTCAATTGTTTATTCAACAACTGTTCCAAACCAATTTGGCAACAAAAACAAACAAACAAAAAACGTGATCCACATAATAACAAAACCAGGTGTTGAGAGTGTGCGTGTATTCATCTGTATGTGTAGCCTACGTTTGCCTGGGTATGCACCAAGGTTATTTTCGTAAACGAAAACTAAAACTATTGGTCAAAAAACATTTTCGTAAACTGAAATAAAATAGAAATTTCAACATTAATGAAAAACTAAAATTAAACGAAACTAACAACAGTTACTGAAAAAATAACTGAAACAAAATAATAATTCGCAAAAATAAATAATCGTTTTCGTAATTAATAAGCTCTCCTAAATAAGCCTACCGGAAAATCACTTTTTTCCACTGTGCTACTTTATTTTTCAATGTATGACCGTTGCGCTTGAGACTCGCGTCTTCTGCAGCATCACGTGCATGACACGACGCTCTAAAAACGCGGCACTCAAGTTAAAATAAGTTCAACTTTTAAAAGACACGTATCGAGACCTTGCGCTTTTCCCCCACTGTGCCTCTCTTTTTCCCCACTGAAAAACTATTTTTTCCGTTTTTCAAAGCAAAACCGACTGTGTGAACCAGCCCTAAGAAGCAGAAAGGCCCAAATCTATTTCCACCTCATGCAAATACAGCTGTACCTTAATTCCAGGTATAAGAAGATAACCATCTCATGTGAAACTAGCCTAAACAAGATAGGCCTATACCACACATATTAGACAAGATACCACACTGAGCAGAAAACGGAAAAAACAAATAGCATGTCTATAGCCCAGAAATAGACGTAGGCTATTTGTCAGAGTAGAAGTAGGCTATACTAAATGTCTGGTCTGAAGAGAACATTTGAATATGTGCATAACTATGATTATATGATTTTAAACAATGCAATAGACAGAAAGCATAAATGGATCAATACAAGAATAATGTTTGAAAGGATTAATAATTGAAATAACCTTAAAGAATAATCATAATAATCATACGCATATCTTTTTCTTATACACCATGTTTAACCCTCTACTGCATAGCGTTGCCCCCAGGCAACGGAAAGTTTTCTTAAGCCCTGTGTTCAGTACATTTTTCTTTAAATGATTGCAACCAATTAGAATGTTTGAAAAAGTATCAAAGAACAGTCCAATAAGGTTTGGGAGTCACTATCAAGCACCATTTGAAGGCGGGACGTCCTTTTCTGACACATGGTCACAGGAGCACATGGTGTGAGATGAAAGCAAGATTATTTGCTTTAGTAATCATATTTAAAATGACATGAACTGTACATAAAAAATATGTGTGTGTGTATGAAGGTGTAGAGAAGCCTTTTGGCAGGTTTTGTGAATTTCTTTTTATTTTGCATGTTCACAAATTCAGTTTTTCTTTTTGTTGCCTCAGGGCAACGTTATGCGATAAGGGGTACTTTTCAAGGATGTCTTGGACAATACCTCACAATGGCAAATAATGTGTTACAAGTAGGGAAGATGTAGGGTTCCTGGGTGCACAGGAACACCCAAAGTCACCAAAGTGACACTAATGTGCAGCATCCACAGTCATGTTAGAACAGAAAGGGGCCATCTACAAACTGTTCCCACAAAGTTGGGAGCATGAAATTGTCCAAATTGTCTTGGTATGCTAAAGCATTAGGAGTTCCTTTCACTGGACCTAAGGGGCAAAGCCCAACCCCTGAAAAACAACCCCACACCATAATCCCCCCTCCACCAAACAACCCCACACCATAATCCCCCCTCCACCAAACAACCCCACACCATAATCCCCCCTCTACAAAACTTTACACTTGGCACAATGCAGTCAGGCAAGTACCGTTTTCCTGCCAAACCCAGACTCGTCCATTGGATTGCCAGTCAGAGAAGCGTGATTGGTCACTCCAGAGTCCAGTGGCGGCGTGCTTTACACCACTGCATCCCACACTTTGCATTGCACTTGGTGATGTAAGGCTTGGAAGCAGCTGCTCAGCCATGGAAACCCATTCCATGAAGCTCTCTACAAAGTTTGGAGGTCTGTAGCTATTGACTCTGCAGAAAGTTGGCGACTTCTGTGCGCCTCAGCATGTACTGACCCCACTCTGTGGCCTAGTTTTTTGAATTTGAAAAACTAATTTGAATTTGAATTTGAAACCAAGATGGCGGCGCGAGTACATCGCGAGGCTCGCGGTCTCTCCAGATTCTGCAATTTAGTAGTATTTTTCTTGCTCATTTCGGGTCTGTTCGTGCAGAACAGTTGTGCCTTAACATCGTACACCCAAGGTGAGCTTTTGGATATTGGTTTGCGAATTTCCGACAGTTTTATGGACAACCTTCGACTCCTTCCTGAGATCGCCAAAACACCCGGGGCTATGCACTCTGCCCGGCCGGGCGGAAGTGCTCGCAGGCGGCGTCGAGATCGTAAACAAAGGCGGGGGAAGCGCGGAGGACTAAGAGCTAAGCTAAAGCTAACACCACACCGGCTCTCTTTACCCAGCATTTTCCTTGCCAATGTACGGTCGCTGTTGAACAAAATGGAGGAGATTCGACTCAACATCACATACAGCAAGAGACTTTTGAACTGTAATGTTCTAATTTTCACGGAAACATGGTTAAACAGCGGAATACCGGACAACGCTATTGAGCTAGCGGGACGCCATACATTCCGGGCGGATAGAACATTAGATGGCTCCGGTAAGACCAGAGGTGGTGGATTGTGCATTTACATTAACAAAGCTTGGTGCACAAACTCTGCTATTGTTGGGAGACATTGTTCAGCTAACCTTGAGTTTCTCATGGTTAAATGTAGACCGTTTTATCTACCGCGGGAGTTCACTTCCACTATTATAACTGCAGCCTATATTCCCCCGGATGCTGATGCCAAGTTTGCTATGAAAGAACTTCACGCAGCCATCAGTAAACAACAGACCGTTCACCCGGAAGCTGCGTTTATTGTTGCGGGTGATTTTAATCATTCAAACTTAAAGTCAGTGCTACCGAAATTTCACCAGCATGTTTCCTGTCACACCAGAGGAAACAAAACCTTAGACCATGTTTACACAAACATGGCTGGAGCTTACGTCGCGACACCCCTCCCCCACCTGGGACAGTCAGATCACCTTTCTTTGTTCCTCACCCCCAAATATGCACCTCTCATCAATCGCGTGAAGCCATCAGTGAAGACCATCAAGGTGTGGCCTGCGGGGGCAGATTCCTCACTCCAGGAAAGGTTTCTACACACAGACTGGAGTATGTTTGCTTCTCAAGCCACCAGTGGCTCTCACACGGACATTGACTGCTACACCTCCTCTGTACTGGATTATATCAATACCACCATTGACAGTGTTACAACCCAGAAGCAGATCACCACATACCCAAATCAGAAGCCATGGATGAACAGGGAAGTGCGACTCCTATTGAAGACACGCAACACTGCCTTCAGATCAGGAGATGCACAAGCCTATAGCACATCCAGAGCAAATCTGAAAAGGGGCATCAAAGAGGCCAAGCACTGCTACAAGCTTAAGATAGAGGGACACTTTTCCAACGCTGACCCTCGGCGCATGTGGCAGGGCATTCAGGCCATCAGTGACTACAAACCCTCTCACTCCACCCCCGCAGCCACTGATGTCAACTTCCTGAACGAGCTAAATGACTTTTATGCTCGCTTTGAAAGAGACAACAGAGAAACTGCCACCAAGCTCAAATCCTCAGCTGACCACCCGCCGATCACACTCTCCTCCACAGATGTCTGCAATGCACTGAGCAGGATCAGCGCGCACAAGGCTGCTGGACCAGACAACATCCCTGGACGCGTACTCAGGGCATGTGCGGAGCAGCTCGCTGGGGTTTTTACAGACATTTTCAACCTGTCTCTTGCCCAAGCAGCTGTACCAACATGCTTTAAATGCACTTCCATTGTGCCAGTGCCAAAACACTCCAGCCCGAAGTGCCTTAACGACTACCGCCCTGTAGCACTCACACCCATCGTAATGAAGTGCTTTGAGCGGCTGGTCCTGGCACACCTAAAAGACTCTCTTCCATCCACATTGGACTCACACCAGTTTGCCTACCGTAGCAATAGGAGCACAGAGGATGCAGTTTCCATGGCACTGCACTCTGTGCTCACACATCTGGACAATAAGAACACTTATGCACGCATGCTGTTTGTTGACTTCAGCTCAGCATTCAACACTGTCATCCCAACTAAGTTAATAGCCAAACTTGGAGACCTGGGCATCAACACCTCCATGTGCAACTGGATTTTGGACTTTTTGACCAACAGACCCCAGAATGTTCGATCAGGCTCCAACTGCTCCACGTCCATCACACTCAACACTGGTGTACCACAGGGCTGTGTGCTAAGCCCGTTTCTCTACTCCCTCTTCACCTCTGACTGCAAGCCTGTGTACGGATCTAATTCCATCGTCAAGTTTGCGGACGACACTACGGTGATTGGTCTCATCAGCAACAACGATGAGACTGCCTATAGGGAGGAGATCAAGCACCTGGCCACATGGTGCACTGAAAATAACCAGCTCCTCAACACCACCAAAACGAAGGAGCTCATCGTGGACTTCAGGAAAGTGTCAAGAGGCACACACGACACCATCCACATCAATGGAATGGCTGTTGAGCGTGTCTCCAGTTTCAAGTTCCTGGGGACCCACATCTCGGCGGACATGACCTGGACAACCAACACCTCCAGCCTGGTCAAGAAGGCTCACCAGCGCCTTTTCTTCCTGAGGACACTGAGGAAGAATCAGCTCTCCTCCACTATCCTGGTGAACTTCTATCGCTGTGCAATAGAAAGCATCCTGACCAACTGTGCTACAGTGTGGTATGGGAGCTGTTCTGTTGCAGAGCGCAAGGCACTGCAGCGGGTGGTGAAAACCGCCCAGCGCATCACTGGGACTCCACTACCTGCCATCGAGCACATCCAGAGGAAACGCTGTCTGCATCGAGCTCGCAGCATCCTTAAGGACTCCTCTCACCCAGCCCACAGACTGTTTTCTCTCCTGCCCTCCGGCAGGCGTTTCAGGTGCCTCCGGACCAGGACCAGCAGACTAAAGAACAGTTTTTTCCCCAGAGCTGTCTCTTTATTAAACTCTAACCCTCATTGATCCCACTCCCCTCATATACTGATTGACTCTCCTCTCCCTCCTCACACCTGCCTCCATTTTGTTATTTGCAATACTATAATGTTCATTTGCACTGCTGACTGTTATTACAGAAACAACTGTTTACATATGCATCTTGCACTACTACCTTGACTGGAATATGCTCAATTTGCACTGCCGACTGTTTATTTACAGTACCGACTGTTTACATATACATTTGCAATACCGTACTTTAACTGTAATATGCAATTACTTCCACTGCACTTTCACTCGGATAGCTTCTGTCCAAACTTTATTTGCACTACTTTAAATCCATTGTTATACTGCTCATTTTAGCCTAACTTATACATATATCTATTTGTAAAATTCTGTTTATAGTAATAGCCATCTGTATATTATGCTCACATTCTGTTTATAGTAACACCCATCTGTATATATATATTCATAGTACATATCTATCTGTAAAATTCTGTTTATAGTAATAGCCATCTGTATATTATGCTCACATTCTGTTTATAGTAACACCCATCTGTATATATATTCAGTACATATCTATCTGTAAAAATTCTGTTTATAGTAATAACCATCTGTATATTATATTCAGTACATATCTAGCTGTAAATTCTGTTCACAGTAATAGTTATCTGTATATTATATTCATAGGACAAATCTATCTGTAAATTTTTGTTTATAATAGTATTCAACTCTATATTTATTCAGTACATATCCATGTTCTGCACTTATGGAACCACTGTATATCCTGCACTTGCTGCTATTGCACTTCTGGTTAGACCTAAACTGCATTTCGTTGCCTTGTACCTGTACTTGTGTAATGACAATAAAGTTGAATCTAATCTAATCTAATCTAGTTGCTGTTGTTCCCAATTGCTTCCACTTTGTTATAATACCACTAACAGTTGACCGTGGAATATTTTGTAGTGAGGAAATATCACGAATGGACTTATTGCACAGGTGGCAACCTATCACCGCGCTTGAATTCACTGAGCTCCTGAGAGTGTTTGTTGAAGCATCTGTATGCCTAGGTTCTTGATTTTAAACAACTGTGGCCATGGAAGTGATTGGAACACCTGAATTCAATGATTTGGAGGGGTCCCAATACTTTTGTCATTATACAGTAGTGTATATGGGGTTGATTAGGATACATGAAGTACATGATATGACATGACGCACTACATGATACAAACCTATGTCTGTATCAAATCAAGTATATTGATGTGTTTCAAGTGTTTTTCCCTTTTTACTTAAATGATTTCTTGACATTTTTTTATAATTTTTTTTATTTTTGTATTGCTCTCTGAGAATTGTATAATGATAATTTTCTCTATAATTCTTTACCATTGTTGCATAACGTTGCCCTCAGGCAACAAAAAAATATTTTGGGGTGGGGGGTTTGGGGAGGGACATTTTTCGAAAAAATCAATAAAATGTTCCCAAATGAGCCAGGAAATGATGTGAAATAATTTTTATCATGTGTCATCAAAATTCATGCAGTAGAGGGTTAACAAGATTTCATTTTTAATATTATTATTAGGGCTGGGCAAGTTAACGCGTTATTATCGCGTTAACGCATTTATTAATTAACGCCGACAATTTTTTTATCGCACGTTAACGCAGTTTATTATTATTTTGAAAGTCCGTTGCTCACCGGCGTTTAGCGGGGATGCTGTGCCATGTGAATTCCCTCCTGTTGATGTCCTGATAACTATTTAGATTCAGGAAACTCACAAACAGCGAGGATCAGTCTCTCTTCCAATGATTTGTGCTGCACGTCGTTTACAAAAAGATCAAGACAATTCAACTTCGGCAGCGGGCGGGCGTGTGCGCACAACCGCGACAGTTTCACGGGAACGCACTCGCTTGTCGCTGCACCTTGTGCTCGACCACTTCTCCTCACTCTACCAAACGCGAATAGAGTGTCTGGCGCGAGTGATTTCAATGTTAAAGTCAATGCAAGGTCCTGCGGCGCGAATGAGGCGTTTAGCGCGGCGCGGTGGACGCGAATTCGCCTCATTCGCGCGTCCAGATCGCGTCAAACCTTTTCTTTTTACGCGGGTCAATTTCGCTCTGGACGCGCGAATGGATTCAAAATGTTCAAACGTCCAACTAGACGCGGTAGACGCGAATTTGAGGCGCTATTCGCGTTTGGTGTGAACGCACAGTAACAGGGAAACTTGCTACTGAACACTGACTGTTTCTGCTGCTCCCTGATGAAAGATACCTGTTCAAAAAAAAAGGAAAAAAAAAGAAAACAGGACTCTGATGGTAACTTGTTTAACAAGCTAGATAAAAGGTAATGCCCTGGCAGTGGCAAATAGCTTTGGTTTAATATTTGATTTGATTACATTAATGTTTAAGTTGAGATTTACAAGAAATATTTTATTGCTACTGTGTAAAGGGAATACTGCTGGTAAAAAGCACATTAGGCTATTTGTTTAAAGTTTTTGCAAACCACATGTTATTGCACTTTTGTGTATATAGCAGTACATTTAGATCTGCTATATACACTACTTTAGAATTCATTATTAAATTTTGCTCGTAACAATGCGATTAATCGCAAGAAAAGCATGTGATTAATCGCGATTAAAAATTTTAATCGTTGCCCAGCACTAATTATTATATAATTTTTACTTTTTAGTTGCATTTGTTTGGTTCTTTGTTCATCCTCAAACAATTATTTAATTTTTATTATTGAAAGGTTTTCACAAGAGTTAAATGTAAACTGCAAACATTAAACTTTGCTGAAATGAAATGTCTTTAACTGGAAATGTTCTGTTAACTCTGCTAAACTATAATTACTAAAACTGAAACTGAAACTAAATATATAAAAACTAAATAGAAATGTGTTCACAAAATAAAAACTAAACTAAAACTAACAAAACCATTAATGAAACTAACTAAAACTAAACTGAAATTTATAGGAAATTTGAAAAAGATATTAAAATAAAAACTAATATAGAATAACTATAATAAAAAAAATAAAAAAATATATAATAACCTTGGTATGCACAATTTAGACTTGGGCATATTTGCAGGACTAACTGTAAGTTCATTTATAACTCAACTCAGCTCAAACCACAGTAGCAAAATAATTAAGACCTGCTCCAAACAGTACCAACATGGCAAAAAAAATTACCACTAGATTCTGGCCAAGGCCCCTCTTTTGCAGGATGTGTTATTGAACCCATCGTCAATACTACGGCAAATGTACAAATATATAAATAAAACATCTAGGTGAACATCAGATTATGTGGTCATGTTTGATACCAGCCAATCAGAAAGATTATAGAGATGCACCGATTACAATTTTCTAGGCCAATTCCGATTTTTCATTGAGTTTGACCCGCCGATACAGATTAACAGGGGACCTTGGCGAAGTGGGGGCCCCACAAAGATATATTGATAGCCTATATATTGATATAGACGGCGGTGTTGTGAGGGGCCCACCTCTTGGTTCTGTGACCGGGGCCTAACATCTGGTGCTATGCCCCTGCCCAAACTGATTTATAAAAAGTAGTTTAAATGGGTACATTTTCTATAAATATTTTTGAATCTTTCTGATTTCTGACATAGCCTACTCTAGTTCTTGTTAAAACACACTATAGTATGCAAATTATGCGCATTTTAGGCACTTTTAGTGTGAAATCATATTTATTTTGTCCATGAAAAGTGTGCTTTCACTTTAATTGAGCGTGAGCTCAATGATGAATGAAAAATAGACTCGGCGCCGAAACCCGAAACCCTCAGCTTCACTACTGCTCAGCTCACGCGCTGCTCCTGCTCGCGGTGTGTGAATGCACTTGAACATGCACGCCGAAAACAATTCGCGCTGCTCGCGGTTGCGGTCTGAAACGGCCGTAATTCACAAGATTTCCCAGCAAACATTTGGACGTTTAATGACCGTTGAAAAGACGTCCGTCCGAGACGTCCCGTCATGGTTGAAAAATAGTTCCAAAATGGAAGTTGAACCGACGTCATTTCTGGCCGTGAATTCCACGTCTTTTCTGGCCGTGAATTCCACGTCTCTTCTGCGCGTCCCTGGACGTCTAAATGCGTCGTCATATGTGTTTAAATGTGTTGCTGCATAATTTAAGTGTATATATAAGCCTGCATATAAAATAATCACACACCTATTGTGTAACATCGTGAAAGACAATCAAGTCTTGAGGTTTAGCCTACACATCTTGACAAAGGTTCTAAAAAGGTCCAAAATTGGTCCAGTCAGACCTGAACGTCAATAAAACGTTTTAATCACGTGTACATCAAAAACAATAACACATTATTTGTGGACATAAGCAAAAAAGAAGCATGTTCTGATTAAGCACAACATTTTATTGATATTGAACAGCCAAAATTTCTCTTTATTTTTTTCAATGTTTAACATTTCGTGAGCTTAGAATTTTAAGGTTCTATCTCCACTTTTGGTTGAAATTGAGTTTTTGACAATCTGATCCATTAGGTGTTTATTAATGCCTGTGTGGTGTTATTTTTGTAAAAAAAAAAAAAATTGTTAGTAGTTATTAATAAAATAAAAGGTTCCATCTCACAAAACATAAACCGAGTTTAAAAACTTTGATGCTTTATAAACTACAATAAACGGAGATAGAACCTTATAATTCTAAGCTCTCGATTTGTTAACCAAACTAAAATACCAATTGCAAAATACTGAATTATTATATAAAGATAGTTCACCCAAAAATGAAAATTATGTAATTTACTCACCAAATTCCAAACCTGTATGAGTTTCTTTCTTCTGCTGAACACAAAAGAAGATATTTTGAAGAATGTTTGTAACCAAGCAAATAGAGCATCCACTGACTACCATTATTGGAGAAAAAATGATTATTAATGGGAAGCGACATCTGCTTGGTTACAAACATTCTTCTAAACATCTTTGTGTTTAGCATAGAAAGGTATACAGGTTTGAAACATGAGGTTGAGTAAATGATGACAATTTTCATTTTTGGGTGAACTATCCCTTAAACACATTGTTTGGCTCATTTTTTGTATCCACCACCCCCAGCTCTTCCTGGAGTGTGTTTCAGGTGTTCTGCCATTGCTGCATCAATTTCAGTGTCTGTAGCATGTGGGCTCCACCTCTTCACAGCATCTAAGGGAAGAGAATATATTTCTTTTTAAAATAAATGAAAATTAAAAATTTGAGGTAAATGACATGCACTTATTTTCAAAATATTTGTATGGTCTTCAGCTAAATTCAAAACAGCATTTGTCCCCTGCCTCTTCAATACCACTGTGGTGCCCTTGAGAAAGACCCTTAACTAGGTGTGTAACAGTGAGAAAGTGAACAGGACATTTCTGATAAAGACAGGTGGGCTGTGATGTCCCCTGAATAGACATGTTTAGCAATTCTAAAATTACAAAATTTTTAAAGCAGTTACTGAAAACATACATGTTCAAATCCAGCTAAACATTTCATTCTACTTCAGATAATTTACTTTCTGAAAGAAACTCTCAAAAGGCTACATTAATAATTTACAGTAATAACTTTGACTGTATCATTAAACATACTTTATACTATGGTATACCGTTGTATAAGTTCAAAGCAACTTTTAGCCTACTAGCTAATTTTAGCCAAACTCAGTTAGCCAATTTCAGTTGACAATGTGGGCATCATTTCTTTCGGTTCATTCATGTCAAACAAGTAAAACTCTAGCACGTGAATCTAATAATACAAAATGTACGTACCCAACAGTAGATTTTTAATAATATGGGCCTCAATTCCTCCTCTCTTCGTGGTTGTTCAAACTTCAGTGTTCCGGAGTGAGTCTATGGGGAAAACGCGTTAACATCTCGTGAGATAATCTAACCTATCGCGGGATTTGGTAATGTCGGGAGATCTTTTGTTACATCTTGGCAGCACAGTTTTGGCAATTACATCCAACTCAGACATAAATGGTGACCAGATATATTTCTGTTTTACATGCATACATTCCATAAAAAAAAACAACAAAAAAAACACAACATTACCGAAAAGGTAAGGTAGGCTAAGGTTGAAATAATGACTAAAATGCAGAGGCTTTGCATTAACTTAACCACACTGGGAACTGTGTGATTATAATTTATTTAAACAAGATAAAGTAAATATATTTACTTTGTATACAATTCGTGTATTTCATAAAGATAATTCCTGGGGGTTTTTTTTCTGTCTTGCTTGACTAGATGTGTAAAGGACGTCAGTGGACGTGTATTCACAGCCTTGACGTGTAAAGGACGTCAGTGGACGTCTTCACAACCTCTTAAAAACTACTTGGGCAATTAAATGAATTTTTGCAGTATTAACCATGCAAGGATTAAGCACAGCTTTTGCATATTTCACAAGGATTCCATGATGGAGGGTCATGATGGACTATAAATGCACGTGTAAAAGACGTCGCCAGGTGACGTCCTCTCACCCGATACTATAGACGTGTAAAGGACGTCAGTGGACGTATTCACACAACTTATTAAAACTTTAATTTAATAAAAAATTTAATTAATTATTGCAGTATTAACCACACAAGGATTAAGCACAGCTTTATCACAATTGATTTCATAGAGGGTCATGATGGACTATAAATGCACGTGTAAAAGACGTCGCCATGGTGACGTCCTCTCTCACCCGAAACACAACATGGTATATATTGAACTACACGTAGCTAAAAGTCAAAATAACAATTATACATGCAACCTCAGATAACTGTAGACATGCACACATGTATCTGAATGCATTTTTAGGAAATGTTCTGTGTTACATATTTTTACCGATTTATGCCGTCATACCGCGACTATTTTTGGCCAGGGACACGACGTTGCCGTCGGACCAATGTTTGCTGGGTTCCTACATGTGCGTTCCGTGTGCACGTGTGATGCTGATGTTGCGCGATGTTAATCATGCGGCGCCCGAGTTGAGCTTGTGCTTCAGAAAATGTAGCTTCAGCTTGTGTGGACGCTACCGCACTACTTGATCAACAAAAGAGCTTCGCTACTGAAAAGCTATTTGATTCAGAAAACAGCGACGCTACCACCACGCTTTTGAGAAATGTAGTTAAGCTAGTAACGTCACTACTTGTAGCGACGCTACTGCCCAACACTGATAAATATCATATGCATGAAGAAAGCAAACAGGGGAATTCAATCTTTAAACTTTTAATGTTAACTTAGGGCGCTTTCACACTAGCACTTTTGGTGCGCACCCGGGTTCGAATGACGTCAGAGTTCGGTTCGTTTGGATGATGTGAACGCTGTTTTCCGAACTCGGGTGCGCACCCGCGAACCGTACTCGAGTCCACTTAAAAAGGTGGTCTGGGGAGCAATCGAACTCGGGTTCGGAACAGGCAATCGAACCAAGTGTGAAAGCACCCTTAATGATCTATCTGTATATCTGCCATGCACAACTCCTTATACCCATAATTATGATATTAAGTAATTAAATCGTGTTCATAATGTGTCCTAAATTAACAGCAGGAGAATGATTAAAATTATGGCCATGTCACAGGTTGGTAATGTTGAATGTGAACACCCTGCACTTGATTGACAACTGACATTTAGCTGTGAAGGAACAGTCTGGGAGAAAACCATGAGGGTTTTCATGCAGAGCGGAACAAAGCTCAATGACCAGGGTGTTTTTTTCTTTTCTTTTCTCTTTTTTTTTTTTGGTGGCCATCTGAGAGTGCATTCAGAGTTGAGCCCTGGCCCTTTGTACTAATTAACCTGTCTAATGGGTTCAGCAAGTTCCCACTTCCACACTCGATGGAGTCCGTTCAGAGTTCTGTTATTTTAATAACACGCCAGGAGAGAGATATGGAGAACAGAATGCCAAAAGGTGGAAGGTCTCACTGGGTGTTTTAATATAACTCAGAAGACCCACAGCTCTGTGTTCCTCTCCACTCTTTTCCCACATCTCTCACTTCACCAACACCAAGAGCTGTTTGCGTGCTGTGCCTCTTAATGTTAAATACATTACCCATTAGCTCTGCATTCACAACACCAGCTCTAGTGAGATTCAAGACATTCCGACTGGTTATTTGTCACAGCAAAGAGTCAAACATGGATTTTATGAGTTGACTGTGTATGGTTTGGGCTGTGTGAGGAACCAACATTTAACAGCAGTATTCCCAACTTAATAAGATTTAAGAGGACCTATTATGCTTTTTTTCTTTTCATTTTCTACATTCTTGAGTGAGTAATGTTGCTGTTTGAGCATGAAAAAGGTCTGCAAAGTCACAAAGCACAAAGTCACTCCAAAGGGAGTTATTCTCTATATCAGTGAGCACTGTTGCTGATCTCCCTGAAACACCTCGATTGTAGTCTTGAGAGTTTTTGTTACGGGAACATACACATCAAAATATTCCTCATAAAATAATTATCTCCCAAGTCGTATGCATATCCTGATTGAGTTGCGTTAGTAGTGTGTTGAAACTCGCGGTTATGACATTTCCGAAACACACTCAAAGCGGTTAACCAATTACTACTCACTGATCCAGCCGACCAATCAGAGTACATTGTGCTTTTCGGATGGAGGGGCTTCATAGAGACAGGAACTAAACGGAGCGTCACTGACTTACTGGGAAGAGAGGTGATGCAACAATGTAAAATATGTGAAGAATGTGTTTTTGAACATTCAAGCATGAAAACCTATTCTAGTAGACCCCAAAAAAAAATCAAAAAAAATATCAAGACTTTGTAAAAGGGCATATAGGCACTTTTTAAAGGATTATATTTACTCACCCTTATGTTGTTCCAAACCCTTATGCTAGAACATTCTGACCATTAAAATTATTAAAATGCGATGAAATGAATTTGGACGGGTGTGACTTTTCATAAACAAAACATTCAGTTGAGCCTGATCTTTTCAATAAATTGGTTTATCCAGTTCACCAAACCAATTTGAATGATCACTGACTCAGTGTTCCATTATAGCTATTGTTTGTTTTACGAAGTCTTGAAATATAGTGCATGTATCTTATAGACCATAATTTTTTAAGCTTTAGTATTCATAAATAATTTTCATTTTTGAGTAAACGATTCATGGAAAGATACACTCACCTAAAGGATTATTAGGAACACCTGTTCAATTTCTCATTAATGCAATTATCTAATCAACCAATCACATGGCAGTTGCTTCAATGCATTTAGGGGTGTGGTCCTGGTCAAGACAATCTCCTGAACTCCAAACTGAATGTCAGAATGGGAAGGAAAGGTGATTTAAGCAATTTTGAGCGTGGCATGGTTGTTGGTGCCAGACGGGCCGGTCTGAGTATTTCACAATCTGCTCAGTTACTGGGATTTTCATGCACAACCATTTCTAGGGTTTACAAAGAATGGTGTGAAAAGGGAAAAACATCCAGTATGCGGCAGTCCTGTGGGCGAAAATGCCTTGTTGATGCTAGAGGTCAGAGGAGAATGGGCCGACTGATTCAAGCTGATAGAAGAGCAACTTTGACTGAAATAACCACTTGTTACAACCGAGGAATGCAGCAAAGCATTTGTGAAGCCACAACACGCACAACCTTGAGGCGGATGGGCTACAACAGCAGAAGACCCCACCGGGTACCACTCATCTCCACTACAAATAGGAAAAAGAGGCTACAATTTGCACGAGCTCACCAAAATTGGACAGTTGAAGACTGGAAAAATGTTGCCTGGTCTGATGAGTCTCGATTTCTGTTGAGACATTCAGATGGTAGAGTCAGAATTTGGCGTAAACAGAATGAGAACATGGATCCATCATGCCTTGTTACCACTGTGCAGGCTGGTGGTGGTGGTGTAATGGTGTGGGGGATGTTTTCTTCGCACACTTTAGGCCCCTTAGTGCCAATTGGGCATCATTTAAATGCCACGGCCTACCTGAGCATTGTTTCTGACCATGTCCATCCCTTGATGACCACCATGTACCCATCCTCTGATGGCTACTTCCAGCAGGATAATGCACCATGTCACAAAACATAATTTCAAATTGGTTGCTTTACGTCAAGCATTACAATAGTCATTATTTAGTTTTTCTTCGTTTCTGATGTCGCAATACATCATACTTTCATGAAATCATGCAACATACAATACCTTGTCTGTGGACATCATTCATTCCAAAGCCGGTGCTAGATAAACAGCGAGCGTGCGTGCGACAGTAGGCTGCGGGCGGCGAAATTATTTACGGCAGTAGTAATGGACAATTCCGCTTCCAACCTATAGGGCGACCGAAGAGGAAAAGTTCCTTAGTGTTGCTTTAATGGAGAATATTTCAAAGGTAATAAGTGAGGTCTGTCCAAGCCAGATATTCTGGAAAACAGCTGTTCAGACAAACACATATACTGTGTGCATACCCTGAATGCAAACATTATACAATCATGCTATTGAGTTATCAGTTTATTTTCTGTGTGTGTGTGTGTGTGTGTGTGTGTGTGTGTGTGTGTGTGTGTGTGTGTGTGTGTGTGTGTGTGTGTGTGTGTGTGTGTGTGTGTGTGATGGAGACACAGAGAAAGAAAGAGCAAGAGAGACAGAAAAGATGAGACCTCTAAGTACCAGCTGAACCGCCCACGGCTACCTGTGCCTCAGCTGTTTTCATCTCTTCTCTTTGATTTTCTGTGTCTGTACATCCGAGTCCTCAGAAGACAAACACAAACACAGCATTCCCACATGACACCCTTCAGACAGACTCTCCATAAAAATATCCAAATATCAGAACATGTCCAAGAACAGTTGCTCTTTTAGGAACACCTAGACCCACTCACACCTACTGCATACAAATTCTCTTTTTCCACTGTGCAGTATTATAACTCCAGCTCACCTAAACACAATGACACACAGTCCCATTTCGCCAGCATGTTGGCTTTATATAGCCGTGATGCTCAGCACTGAGAGAAAGTGGGCTGTGATTACGGTGGCGAGATGTCAGGAAAAGAAGTTATTGCATGACCTTTGACCTCCCACGCATATCCTTCGGCTGCGGTTCCAGTTTTCGAAACAGGTGACCATTGCACTGCAATAAATCATTTTATTCATTCTTCGAAAAAGTGCATTTAGTTGAGAAGCAAAACTGTGTACGATATTAAGATTTCCTACCCATTGTACTGTAGCTTTTTCTTGGTCTTAGCACAAATTTAACACAATTTAGTGAGGTTTAAAACAAGAAGAAGAAAAAATGTTTGCCAATGGGGGAAGAAAAATAAATTGAATTCAAGATATTCTGTGGAAAAAAGCTGAAGGATATTCAATAGTAATCTGTGTGTGTTACTTTAAGAGAGCAACCATACATTTGTGTTGTGTTTTATTTTCTTAGTTTTTTTATATATGATTTCATTTTATAATCATTCATGATCATTAGTCATTTATGTAGTTGTCATATACATAGTTTTTCATTTCTTATTATTTCCTTTCTACTGTGATTGTGAAGTTTTAAAGCAAAAATATGTATTTTTTTAGCCGCCAGAGGTCGCATTTTCAAAACAATAAAAAAGACGAAGCTTGATGATGTTATGAAGGAGAGTGGAACGATGGGAGATGTCGTTTTCACCATCCAGAGATGTATAGAATTCACGAATCATATAAATTATATATAAGCTAATAAATTAGTTTTTGTATTACCTGTACGTTTGATCACACTACGTTATGTCATCAGACTTGGTCACCAGACTTGATAAAAAGCGTTACTGAAGTACAAACAAACTGCAATATATAATACAATAAATACAATAAATAATATATATTTGCTTACTTGTCTATTAAAACACATGCGAGAGCGAAGTCTCTGTGGACAGATCAAGTCAGTTTGTCGCAAAGCTCTCTCCATCTCGAAAACGCCACGCCGATATTGATCCTTGTTTTATTTCTCAGTTTTTCCCAAAGCCTGCGTGCCTAAGTTGATCTTTATGTTTTTGGGGATTTTCTGTACTCGCCAATCTATAATCGGTGTGTGAGATATTGTATCATAGATATGCATACATAGATACCTCATTAGCGGCTTATGTATAGCGGCCCACTGAAACGGCCGCTAATGAGGATTCTATGTATTGATAATTTTATTATCATCACTTTATCTCCTGCTTCTGCTCTTCCCTGGCTTTCTCAATCAAACTCTCAGGCTGATAGAAGAATTTTATCTTCTGACAGTGATTCGGCATCTATCTGGGGTCAGAGCTAATACATCTGATATTTCTGACGTGGAGATCCATCCGATCTAACATTCTGCTGTTGATGACAGGGTATTGGCATGATCTAACAAAGCCTCCATATTGCTTGAATTGCTGGAATACTTGATTCTGGTCAGTCACGGCACTCAGCGGCAAGATATTTCCCAAAATTTACTGTCGTCATGGCAACTCTGTTTTTTTTTTTTTATTATTATTAATGGAAGCTTTAGGATAATATACAGGTTAGATTATAAAATAACACAACACAAAAATACTAAATTACAGGACAGAAACACAGTGTTATTCTCACATATGTCCTGTCGCATTTTTAAGTGAGAATTGTAAATGTTCACTAAAGCACTTCTACGAAAGACCAAAGCTTTTGTTTTTGTGCATGTGTATGCATGTGTAAATTAGTTTACCCCCCTCATGACATCTTGCTTTATCGCCGCTGGTCCTTATGTTCCCCTGCGTGTGCCGTGTTTGTGCAGACTGACTGAGAGTATAGATTTAACCTTGCTCACCTCGCTTTAACATTTCCACTCCTGTGTTGGTAACCCAGGGCCATTATTTCCATGCCGCACAGGCGAGCTCTGACTCCATCTGTGTGGTTCAATAGCCACGGGCCCTTGCTATTGAGTCTGTGGACTAGACCTCAGAATCAAATCAATACCAGCACTGTAAACATCAGACACTCTACAGCCACTTAAAGCAGAAAGAGAAAACAGCCCTAAAACAAATACAGCTGAACTGCAAATGCCATTTGCAGAATCAAAATACAGCTTATAAGATGTGAAACACACAAAAAACATAAACATTCTGTTAAGGTGTTATACTGATGACATTTATTTGTTTGATTAAAATATGATCAATTCTAAATTGTCTGATTGTTAAAGAGTTCATTGATCCTTCAACAGACATGACTGTGATCGACTAAAATGTTCAGCGCTGCAACCCTTTAATGCGTAGATTTAAATATAAATGCTATAATCAACACTTTTCACGATTAGTTAACCTTGGTAGCCCAAATCAGAGGGCTAAAAGAAAATGGCTTTTGATTTTAAATAATTCTATTATCTTCCTTACAGATTTGCTTCTACTAAGAAAAATTATCAATGACAACAGTTTTGTTGTTATTTATATATTGCCATTGAGTTTGATGCTAGCTCAGAAATCGCACACTGCAGCTTTAAATAAAACAGAGCAACAAGGTTCTAAAAATCTTTCTTACATCAGTTTATGCTGTTTGATATAGAATGTTTTCTCTATTTTACCTAACCGCTCATGCCAACTTTCTATCAAGACGCTTTATGGACCTTAGGACAAGTGTGGTTACTAAACAAGTAGATCTTTGGGACTCTCCATCGAACAGAAATCAGTTTGGAGAGTTTGGCTCGTTCCAAAGACTCAGACTGGGAGTCCTCGGTAGCCAACTCTCCCTCTACAATCAGTCTGTATCCTGCAGCTAATAAACCTGCTCATTAACGGGCTCCTGAAAACTTAATTAAAGTTGGAGAGAAGGAGGCACCGCCGCCCCAAAGAGGAATAATCCACTCTGTGGTGTAATTCAGCCTTTGTGTACATCAGGGAGAGGAGCCTGGGGCCTGAATGTCAAAATCCTTGTTAGATTAATGAATACTTATGCAGACCTTATAACATGACCTCTCTGCTCTTTTATATTTTACTTTTTTAAGGTAATTAGAATTGTTGGGGAGACTTTAAAGACATGGGTTAGGACCATCATAACTGAGCAAAGTACTATGAACAAGATGCTCATAATTGTGTCCATAATTGTATTAAGGATTTTTTCCTACCCATGAAATCCCACATTTCTGCAACACTTTATGCTTATTATTTGAGTTACACTTCAAATGATTTGAAGTGTATTACATTTTTTTTTTTTTTTTTTTTTTTTAATCAAAGCTTTTTTTATTGTATTACTGAGTGACTTTGCCAGTACTGCACAGTTATGTGCATTAAAAGCACACATTGATCTTCAGATTCTTATTATTGACAATCATGTTGGCTTGGAAACACAAGATAAAATAGATGGCAGGTGGTACTTTTTGTGTTTGAATGTCTGAGAAGGAAAGGGGTAAGCAAAAGTAATATTTCGCTTCAAAAAGAACCGAGCTGCAAGGTTTATTTACTGCCAGTGGGGAGAGGGTTATAGCTTTTATATTTCTGTTATTAAAGCAGTGGCTAATGTCGCATCCACAGACAAGAACAGAGGAGAGCTGGCTTTGCAGCAAGTCTGCCCATGGCCACCTCCATCTGAGTAATGTTTACAGAACTCTCTCTCTCTCTCTCTCTTTCTTCTATCTCACACATACACACTCTCATTCAGTTTTTTCTTTCCTTTTTATTTCCTCTGCTGGCTTTGGAAGAGTGCAGCTTTGACACACACTAATAGACTTCAGCTAAATGTGTAATTAATGACTGCCCAAGAGCCAGGACGACAGGTCAGAGAGTCCGTGAAAAAAGAGAAGCTGCGACGATATCTGAGATACAGGCAGCTTAAAGAGTGTCACAGAGAGAAGCACAGTGTGCATTTTAAGTCCACAAATATTCGCACACTGTGTATTTTACACCTTTACAATAGCACAATAATAGCGAGACTGAGGTTAGTTGTCACACTTTATCCTATATGAATTTGCATTATCGTTTTGATTATTACTTTTACTGAAATGATTACTTTTATTCAGCAAGGATGCATTCAATTGATCAAAAGTGAGAGTCAAGACATTTATAGTTTTACAGAAGATTTCTATTTCAAATAAATTCCAGTAATTGCTATTTCTATTCATCAAAGAATCTTGAAAAATTGTATCCACAAAAATATTAAGCAGCACAGCTGTTTTCAACATTGATGATAATAATAATGTTTATTGAGCAGCAAATCAATTATGATTTCGGAATGTGACACTGAACACTGAGACACAGAGTATTGGCTGCTGACAATTCAGCTTTAAATAGCAGGAATAAATGATATTGTAATAAAATTTGACAATATTACTGTTTTTACTGTATTTTTACTTGGTGAGCATAAGAGACTTCTTTCAAAAACACTTTTGCGCGGTAGTCTATAATGTTACTATAGGTTCAAAATAGGGACATTTATTTTCCTTTAAATTACATTTATTAAACACATATTGACCTTTTAAATTATATTATAATGAAACCATTTTTACATTTATTTTTGGCTAACAAAAATATAAAACGTGTGACGGCTTGCCCCAAAATGACATTTACAAAACTCTTGAAAGCAGTTTCTACCTTAACCATTTTCTTTTCATGCTTTATAAAATGAAACAATGTACAAAACATGTTTCTTCAAGCACCAGTTTCTCTGGAATAATGATAATATGTCGCAAGCCCATAATTTTAACCCAGTCAAGCACATCAACACTGCAAAAATCTCATCCTCTCCTATTTAAACAGCCTTAAGAGACTCATCTATCAAGGCCCAGCAATTAACAGCACAGCAGCTCATCAGAGATGCAATTGCTCCAGTCCGATGGAAACAAAATTTTCTCTTTCTTTCTGCCTTTTTTTCAATCATTAATTGAAGCGGTGACAGTCAGGGCAATACCTGATTAGGCAACTCTATTCAATGGCCTGGCCTGTATGGCAGATCCATCGTGTAATAAAGCAGGAGATGGATTATGGCTTTTCTGCCGAGCAGGCAAACACGAGTCCCACTGCCATTCATTGCTTCTTATTGCAGAACAGAAATCCATTAGCAAGGCTGTTGCCAACTCTTCTGCTAATCTCATATCTGTCTCATCCAGCACACAGGGAATACCACAGCTCTTCAGTCCGTTTCTTCTTTTTCCCTTTTCCTTTACTTAAGATTCTTTTTTTATTGATCAATGTACCGGTATAACCTGTTTTTACAATAACATCTGTCCCTTTTTCTATTCATTAAAAGCAGGGTAAATCATAATCCCAAAAAGTTTTAGAGTTGCAGAATTGTTGTCTGTTGCACCAAATGGAATTGCAAATATGCAACACATTCTCACCCCAAATCGTCACTTTTTCGTCACTTTCAACCATGCTTCAATATCCGACGCACAAAGCACCCTTTAGCGTCCATATGTGACGCTTCGGTTATGGGTAGGTTTAGGCGTCATGTAACTGACGCTTTCGAAAGTTCGTCAATATCCGACGCACAAAGCACCCTTTAGCGTCCATATGTGACGCTTCGGTTATGGGTAGGTTTAGGTATGTGGTAGGGTTATGCGTCTCATATGGACGCTAAAGGGTGCTTTGTGCGTCGGATATTGAAGCATGGTTGAAAGTGACGAAAAAGTGACGATTTGGGTATGAGAATATGTGACCCTGGACCATAAAACCGGGTATACGGGTCGCACGGGTATATTTGTGGCTATAGCCAACAAAACATTTTATGGGTCAAAATTATCGATTTTTATTTTATGCCAAAAATCATAAAGTAAGTAAGTACAGATCATGATCCATGAAGATATTTTGTAAATGTCCTACCCTAAATATAAAAAAAAAAAAAAAAAAAAAAATTGTGAGTGGATGAAGCAAAATCAGCAAAATCGCCAATCGCCAAATAACTTTTCCAATATTTCGATTTTTTTGCACCCTCAGATTCCAGATTTTCAAATAGTTGTATCTCGGCCAAATATTGTCCTATACTAACAAACCATACATCAATGGTTAAAAAAATTACCCATAAGACTGGTTTTGTGGTCCAGGGTCACATATATTAAAATGCAGTCAAACTAAGTTTTTGTTTTCTGGTTGAAATCTTGCTATAATCAGCCCACAACCAACAAAATAATGACTTCCTTACAGTTGGTTTTGCACATTAAACTGGAAAATAAGTATTTTATGTAGTTTTACTTTATGTGAGTACAGCTGAAACACAAGCACTCTTTACTCATCTGCATCGAATACAGAAAACCCTTCAAGGCTCTCTCACCATTTCTTGCTCCTTCACTTTTTCATATTCATAATCACCTCGCTACACACTAATGCCTCTGTCATTATCTCTGTTCATTATGCCCACACTTCTGTATCCCTGTGAAAAGGGAGAGGTCAGTAACATATAGATGGGAAAAAGAGAACGCAATGCAGACAGAACGGCAAATCAAATGAATTTCTGTAAATGGATTTTAAGATATTCCTGAGACAGAAAATAGATTATTATTATCTTATTTCAGGACAGCTGGAGTAGGATAAATTGCCTAGCCTTGTCAACGTTTTCTTTGTGAGCTGAAATTTAAACATATAATCACCGGTGATGGACATTTGTGATTTGCTTGCAGAATGAATGGAGGGTAAAATCAAAACTGGACGGTCAGCTCCGCACAGTAGGCCATGATTTCCAATGAATAAGAACGAGTTGATGTAAATGAATTCACACTGCCCAGAGGAACTCTCGGTGTCCTGGTTTGATCATCTATAATGGAACGGATGAAAGTTTGGTCTGTGCAATTAGAGAGTAAGAGTAGGGAGAGACATGAAGACAGCTGGCAAGATCTAATAAAGGGATGAAAATAGTTTTGATCATAATACCAGACTGCATGTGATGTGATCTGGATACATCAGGCATTTTATTTTAAAACAAATAAGAAACTGGCCATTATTAATGTATAAATTAAACTGTATGCACCTGCCCTCACATTTTTAATTATTTGTGAAATGTTTTATTTTCACAATATATGCCGAATAGAATAGAATAGAATAGAATAGAATAGAATAGAATAGAATAGAATAGAATAGAATAGAACAGAACAGAATAGAATAGAATAGAATAGAATAGAATAGAATAGAATAGAATAGAATAGAATAGAATAGAAATCGTACATGTATAGCTTGCTGGAGAATCTGTTTCGCTTCTGACATGATCTAAGTCCATATTCCGAGGTTGAGGAGGATACATGGCACTAGTACAGTACATCATGTTCACAACAGGACGTTCATGTCCTTACGATGGGACAACACCAAGCACTAAGAGTTAGAGGACAGAAGAGAGATTGGGACATAAAGAAACCCTTGGAATGTGATAAATGTTTGGTGTAGAAGTAAATCGCACAGTTGGCCAGTTTGACCAGACATTCTCCACTGTCACTAAGGTTTATGGTCTCAGCAGGGCAAAGCTATACTCTGATACTGAAAATCCTTTCTTTTCTTTTTTTTTTTTTTCTTTCTTTTTTGTGAGGACAAGCAGTTGTACATGGAGTGCCCCCAGGTGCTATGTGACATGACTCAAAATTTACAGCACCTTTCAAATATATATGACTTTTAATAGGTATTGTTACCATTTTTATTTTAGATTGTTGTTTTTTTTCTACTTGCTTAATTTAATATGCAAATGCATACATTTGAAAATAAACTATTAGCAATAATAACAATTTATTGTGGCACTGTAAATTTACAATACTGCATTTTAACATAATATAATATTGTAAATAGTTTAAAAATAACGACCATCTATAAAATAATATGAAAAATTTAAATATCTCAAGAAAGTAATATTATATGATAATATTAGTACAGATTTTATGCACTGAAAGGTCTAATACTGTAAAATACTAATTATAATGCAGAGGGTGAATAATGCTCTTAAGATGCTTAACAGGGCAAATTAAATATTAATGCATGGCACAAGCTGGTTCCCGAATCCCGTCTATGTAGCCTACTATGCTTCCCTCTTGTGGCCAATCCTGATACCACCAAACCTACAATTTAACTTGTATTTAATGTGGGAACATGATATGGGTTATGATAAATAAAACAAATACATGACTAAACTAATGGAAAGCCATTATGACCGTTATTTGAAATATGAGGAACATTTGGACGTGTTTCTAGTCCACTGGCATGTTTTTCAACAGTAGCCTAGCCTACAGATTATTCAGCCGCATATCAGGACGGACACTGTGATAAATCCATGGGAAAATGGAAACAAACCGCCATGTATGGTAATAAAAAAAATTACATTTGAATATATTTGCTAGACTTGATGACTAGTTGTACAACATTATTTGTCATTAGAGATGAAACAGTTAGAAAATATCAAGATTATAGTGACCAAGGTTCTCAATATTATCACAGTATTGTTCAAATGGTAACACACGTGAATAATTGGATTATCTGAAATGTTTAGATTTTTAGAATGCACATTAGCTTATTTTTCATCAACTTGCTAAAATTTACAACAGTGCATAAACAATTCAGTCAGATTTTCACATTGGGTTGAACAAAAGCAGTAGACAGGCTGTTCTCTTACGAGAGGTCTCTCGTACTGCGTAAGTATCTTACGCTAGGGGAAAATCCCTTTTCCGCGAGATATTGAAGCCAAAAAATTATCCTTCATTTTGTATTATTGTAAAACGCGTTGCGGCAGCATACAGACATAGGCAAGACGGCTCGCGTGCCTATTGGCTGTTCTGCGGCAACTGCAGCAGCCTATCGAGCGAGGCCTAGCATGACGTCAGACCCAATGAGGGTGCTTTGCGCCCGCTGCGTCACGTCCCGCCGAAACGGGCGTGGCTTAGGCCTATAAATCCGTCTCACAGGCAGCTGATATCTGATTTTTCATCTCTTCAGCGAAGCTCTCGCATCGCTTGATCCGGAGAGAAGCCGCGCCGTCTGAAGGAGCCTTTCAGCGGGACGAGTCGACACTCTGAAGCCGCTGGCCACGCTGCCTTCAGTCACCTTCCTGCTGCGCTATCCGCCGTTATATCCTTTCTCTGCTTCTGTGTTTTGTGTATGTGTGTGTGCTCGCTGCCGCGACACACACTCTCATTGCACTAAAAGAGCCGGGCGTCTTTTTCAAGACGCCCCTTTCCTGAGGATCACGCAGCTCTCGCGCTCTGACGGCGACTGCCCTCACTGCGAGCTAGTTACTGCCTATGGTGACTCTGAGGACTCACCTGGCATCCTTCTCCAAGACTGCTTTTCGCACGAGAGACCGGTGTTCGAATCCGGGTCTAACGGCAGATAAATTATGCCTCCAATGCTTCGCTCTGTCAGTTCCCTGAAAGGCGACTGCAGATGTGCATTTTGCAGCCAACGAGCGCGTTGTACAACCCGCTCGCCTGCACCCAAACACCGTTTCTATGGTTCCCGTGCGTCACTGGCGAAAGGAGAAAAGAGTGTTTATGTCCCGCTGCGGCCGGGCCGAATTCCATTTCTCACACATTTCTCATTCGCCCTGAAGTTCAGGCGACTGGAAATGTCAATATTGCAGAGAGCGAGCCTGTTGTAATACACGCACGCCTGCAAACAAACGCCAGCATGTTGACGCTCTCTGATAATACTCGCGCTAACTGAATGCCTATGTGTCTTCCCCTGTGGCCCAGTGGCAGATTCTCAGGCTTTCGCGCGAGAGACCCGTGTTCGATCCCGGGTCTACCGGCAGATAAAATTATGCCGTCAATGCTCGCTCTGTCAGTTCCCTGAAAAGGCGACTGCAGATGTGTATTTTGCAGCCAACGAGCGTGTTGTACAACCCGCTCGCCTGCACCCAAACACCGTTTCTATGGTTTCTGTGCGTCACTGGCGAAAGGAGAAAAGAGAGTGTTCCTAGTCCAGCTGCGGCTGGACCGACCTCCATTTCCCACACATTTCTCATTCCCCTCTGAAGTTCAGGCGACTGGAAATGTCAATATTGCAGTGGACGAGCCTGTTGTAATACACGCACGCCTGCAAACAAACGCCAGCATGTTGACGCTCTCTGTTTCTATGGCAACTTCTCGCTTGTTCAGTTCCAGTAAATGCGACTGTTCCAGTGTATTCTGCTGTAAACAAGTCGGCGACACAGCCTGCTTGCCTGCACACAAACGCCGCTTTTACGGCTACCCAGATAAATCCAATAAGAGTGTATTTTCTGGTGTCCTGGCCACGGCCGATGGTGTTATGAGTGTAGACAAAATGCCCACTACCCAGTGCTCATTCCTACACACAAACACAGCCCGTCACACAGGGCTCGCGCACATGAAATCGACCCAGATCGATTGCGCATTAAACGTGGTAAATGTGCCCACTGCCCAGTGCCCACAAACACTACGTTCTGCATGTCTCAAGGTTTCTGTAAAAACGAAACCAACGTGCATTCGCTCTGCTCAGGCAGACAATGCTCTCAGTGTTGTAAATGTGCCCGCTATCCCGCACCCACATTCACACATAGACATGACAGGTCTTACGGGACTCGCCCAGCCCTCCCCCTCTCGGTTGACCACCGCAGAGGAGTCGAGCGCGGGAAATCTGCCCGCTGTTATCAGTGCGCCCCCTGCCTCAAATGTCATAAGCGCGACGCTTATGTTGCAGCACACCGAAGCCCCTCTGTCGCTGAGCGACCAGAGCGCGCTTCGCATTCAACCCCTAGCCATTCGTGCAGACGCATGGGCAAGGCTACCCGGGGTTTCGAAGTGGGTGCTAGACATTATAGAAAGAGGCTATTCGCTACAGTTTCGCCGATGCCCTCGCCGCTATGCGACGCGCGTCGAAACCACGGTAAAAACAGAAGTAGCACACCTACTTCGAGCCGAAATTTTTAAACTGTTGAGCAAAGGGGCCATAGAGCCTTTATCTCAAGCTCAGAGCGAAGGAGGGCTATACAGCAGATACTTCCTGGTACCGAAAAAAGACGGGGGTCTCAGACCCATACTAGATCTAAGGCAACTGAACAGAGTGCTTGCGAAGCGACAGTTCAGAATGCTCACGACCAGAAAAATCCTCGCGCAGATTCGCAGAGGAGATTGGTTTGTGTCAATAGATCTGAAAGACGCGTATTTTCAAATACAGATAGCGTCACGTCACAGGCGATATTTGAGATTCGCCTTCGAGGGCCAGGCATATCAGTACACAGTCCTACCGTTCGGCTTGTCCCTAGCACCCTATACATTTTACGATGTGCATGGACACAGCGCTCGCACCCCTCAGACTACAGGGCATGCGAGTATTGAACTACTTGGATGATTGGCTGATTCTAGCTCAATCTCACTCGGAGCTCATAGAGCACAGGACCATTTTACTCGATCACCTCGAGAATCTGGATCTCAGAGTCAATTGGGCAAAGAGTTCTCTTCTGGAATATCTTTCCTGGGCACAGAACTGGACTCGCTGTCTATGATAGCGCAACTGTCACCACAGCGCGTACTAGACATTCAGCGTGCAGCGAGCTCTTTCCGCTGCGGTGCATTTGTCCCGCTCAAGAGATTTTAGACTAGAGGATGCTAGGTCTCATGGCCTCAGCATCATCAGTACTTCAGCTGGGCTTGCTTCGCTACAGTTCTGGCTGAAAGCGCGAGTACCGCGCCGAGCGTGGGCTTCCGGTCTGCTTCGTCTCAAGGTCAATCAGAAATGCATCGCAGCTCTGAAACCTTGGAAAGCAAACGACTGGTACCAATCAGGTGTAAGCCTGGGGGCTTCCTCGAGTGTGAAGGTAGTGTCTACGGACGCATCCACCTCGGGATGGGGAGCGCTGCTTGAGGGCAGACCGTTCTTCGGCCAATGGTCAGAACGGGAGAAGCTTCTACACATAAACTGCCTCGAAATACTGGCAGTAGACAACGCGCTGACGCGTTTTTGTCCCCAAATACAAGGACACCACGTCCTGGTCCGCTCGGACAACATGTCAGTGGTGTCCTACATAAATCGCCAGGGCGGCCTCAGGTCCCGAAACCTGCACAGGCTGACAGAACGCCTCCTGGTGTGGGCTCAGCGCAACCTGCTCTCGCTGAGAGCAGCGCATGTGCCAGGGCTCTTAAACGTAGGACCGGACAGACTGTCCAGGAACAATGTTCCGACAGGCGAGCGGTCTCTACACCCACAGACAGTCCAGCTGCTGTGGAAGAAATTCGGCAGAGCGGAAGTAGACCTGTTCGCGTCTCAAGAAAACGCTCACTGTCTGGAATTTTTCTCCAAGAGCAGGGACGCGCTGGCTCATGTATGGCCCCGCCGCCCGCTCTATGCCTTTCCTCCCGTCTCTCTCCTGCCTCAGGTGATAGAACGGATCAGGGAAGAAGGATGCTCAGTGCTACTCATAGCGCCGTTCTGGAAAAACCAACCCTGGTTCCCAGTTCTGATGCAGCTAGCGAGCACTGCCCCATGGCCAGTGCCAGTGAGGAGGGACATCCTCTCTCAGGCCAAGGGCTCGATTTGGCATCCGCGCCCAGAGCTGTGGTCCCTTCATGTTTGGGCCATCAACGGGTACCCGCTGACCTCCCAAGCGGAGTGTTAAACACGATCACGCAGTCTACGCGACATCTCTATTCCTCGAAATGGTCAGTGTTCTCCAGCTGGTGCACAGCTCGTGGCGTGTCGCCCCCAGACTGTGGGGTGACGGAGGTTCTCTCCTTCCTACAAGAGCTGTTGGACAAGGGCAGGTCCCCTTCCACGCTCAAAGATTATGTGGCGGCCATAGCAGCGTTCTCAAAAACAACGCTTGGTCAGTCAATAGGAAGGAACGATTTAGTCATCCACTTCCTTAGAGGAGCTAAGAGACTGAATCCTCCCAGACCTCCCTCTTTCTACGGTACTGGAAGCCATGAAAGGTGACCCATTCGAGCCTTTACAGACAACTGATCTTAAACACCTGTATTTCAAGACAGTGTTTCTTCTGGCTCTCGCTTCAGTGAAGTGCATAGGGGACTTATATCTCAGTAAGCGCGACGTGCATGGAGTTTGGGCCTAATGACTCAAGAGTTATACTCAAACCTAGGCACGGTTATGTTCCAAAATCCCTCAACACACCGTTTAGGGCGCAGGTCATTTCCCTGTCAGCCCTACCAGTCTCTGACGAGGAAGGAGACGCGAGCTTCCTTTGCCCAGTCAGGGCATTAAGAGCTTATGTGTCTCGCTCATCTGTCTTCAGACAGACGGAGCAGCTCTTTGTTTCGTTCAGCGGACGTTCCAAGGGACTAGCCGCGTCGAAACAGAGCCTATCCAGATGGATAGTTGACGCCATTGCGCTGGCATACACTTCCAAGGGCATGCAGTGCCCGTTGGGTGTCAGAGCGCACTCCACGAGAAGCATGGCTTCATCGTGGGCCTGGTCAAGTGGGATTTCCTTGCAAGATATATGTATGACGGCAGGCTGGGCTTCCCCGTCTACATTTATAAGGTTTTATAACCTAGAGGTTCCCGCCTTACAGGCCAGGCTGTTGTCGGTCTAAATAAACCAGTACTGTCTGTTCTGATGCTATCGGTTCAGAATACTGTGTCCGCTGAGCACTGCTCGCTGAGCACTGTTCGCTGATCGACCATAAAATGCTTATGGGCAAATGAATAAGACCCACAATTTTCCATCAGTTCAGGCCGTACTCCGCCCTGTCTGTATGATGTAATTTGCGTCTGAGGGATGCTGCTATATGTGGAAGGGCGCGGTTCCGCCCCTCCCTCTTCCTGGACTCCCTGTGAGCTCCCTTGGTGATTGTGCACTATATGAACCCCGGGCTTTCGCCCTTGGGTCTTTGGTGTCAGATCCCAGCACGCACGGCGTTTTACATTGGGTCCCCTAGCGTAAGATACTTACGCAGTACGAGAGACCTCTCGTAAGAGAACGTACTCGGTTACTAACGTAACCTCGGCTCTCTCTAGAAGAGGAAACGAGTACTGCGTATCTTGCCGTGCATGCACACGCTCTGGTTCGCTTCGGCGATGAAAAAACAGATATCAGCTGCCTGCGAGCCGGATTTATAGGCCTAAGCCACGCCCGTTTCAGCGGGACGTGACGCAGCGGGCACAAAGCACCCTCATTGGGTCTGACGTCACGCTAGGCCTCGCTCGATAGGCTGCTGCAGTTGCCGCAGAACAGCCAATAGGCACGCGAGCCGTCTTGCCTATGTCTGTATGCTGCCGCAACGCGTTTTACAATAATACAAAATGAAGGATAATTTTTTGGCTTCAATATCTCGCGGAAAAGGGATTTTCCCCTAGCGTAAGATACTTACGCAGTACTCGTTCCCTCTTCTAGAGAGAACCGAGGTTACGTTAGTAACCGAGTACATTTTAAACAATGTAAATCCACTCTTTGACAGTAGGTGGTGCTGCTATTAATATCTGTACACAAAGTGGCGCTGCGCAAATAGACTATACTTAATTAGGCATTACATAAAAAGAAAATGCAAACTCCCTTCAGAAATACATTCATATAAAGGTTGTAGAGGTTATAAAACCCCACTGCCTTCTGCCATGTTTTCTCACAAAAACAAAACCTATGCTGCGACTATGCGGAACTGTTGCTAACTTTTCTTAAAGGGATAGTTCACCCTAATGTGAAAATTAAGGCTGCGTTTAAGTCCAATTTTGTATGCCCTTCCCTCGCTAACTTCCCTCTGTCTCATTTACTCAGATGTATGTCATTGCTTTCGTTGGACGAGTGCCCACTACTAGCGGAACCACTGAAATGTGTTTAGATGGAACGCCCTAAAGGCCCCTGATATACTCACAGCAAAGTTCTTTTTCGTTCTTCGTTTAGGGGTTAAAGAAGTACGAAATTACGTGAGCAGTGATAAACTAAGCAAACAGCTGACGCCCACACTGCTGAGAGCACAGTTTGATGAATATGTTAATATGTGCTGCGCGCTTGCCTCTCAATAACAAAATTAACACACAAAAAAGCATTTTTTAATAAAGCATAAGAAAAGCATTTGATCATATTAACGATATGTTTGCACGAGCTATGCAATTCGGCACCCTAGACACGTTACGATTATTTATATAGCACTTAATACAATAGATAGCTTAAAATCAGGTAGCTTTATCGTATTAAAACATGAAAAACCACATCGGTGTCTTGTTTCATCAAAAGTACAACTTCATTATCTACTCTAAAGCATTCTCTCCAGTGTGTTCAATGTTTTCACATGCGGAGGCCTGACCTCAACAAACTGAATAGGAGAAATTAAGCAAAAAAGATTTCCACGTTAAAGAAGGCGGAGCCTCAGCGCACACCTACCTATTACGTAATCGCCACGGACCAATGGTAGTACAAAGGTGTTTACTAGCCAAAGCGAACTTTTCCGTAACGTTCGCTTTGGCAAGCTGTTTCAAACTCCCAAAAGAACTCCAAACGAAGTTCGTTTAGGCCAGATTTTTTCGAAATGACGTCACATCAGTTCGTTCTTCGATTTCGCTTGAAGTATATCTTCAAGTATAACTTAAAGCTACAATATGTCAGAATTTTGTAATAAAATATCCAAAAATCACTTGCACAGTGTGATATATTTCCTGCAGTTGTGTACTTACAATATCCCAAAAGTTCCCAAAGATTTTTAATTTCAGAGAAATTCCATTTTTAAATAATGGCTCGTCCCTGACTCCCTGTTCACTTGTTGCCTGTCAATGACGTAATATCCACGTTATCCCTGGTTTCTGCTCGTTCTGCCATAGTACAACATAGTGACAAACTTCGACTTGACAGAGACGCCACTCTTGAGCAAATGTACATAAAACGAATCAAAGTTATATAGCTCAACATGATGAAATGTTAGAATATGATCAGTTTGTTATTCTAATGTTGATCTAGCTTACTGCTAGTCTCATGCAGACAAACTAACTCATAGAATAACATTATAACTTTCAACACACTCAAATGCAGATTAGTGTGATAGTGTAACGTTAGACCAAGTGAAACAGCACTGCCCTACCTCACAAGTTAAATTCGTCAAATAAACTGACTTGTGTGAGTAGTAATTCAGCACTTGCGGGTAGTTCGGTAGAATTAAATGTCCTTATTCCTTTATATCCGTGGGACTCGCGTGTGGCGCTGATATCTGTCTCTCATTAGCAATCGCGACCTGCTTCATACCACTGTCATATTAAAAACATCAATGTATTCACTCATCCATAAACATTATTAGATCCTTTGGCATGAGGACAAGTTCCATCATTCCGCTTATCACTGCGTCATCAACCTACACCTTGTAAGAGGTTAGTGACCCCTAGCGGCGAAAAAAATTACATATTGTAGCTTTAAGCCCTTGATCACTGGAATCGTATATGGAGCAGATTTTTTACAGTTTTCCTTATAGATTTGTTTACGCACCATTCTATAGGTCTGTATGTATGCTTGGGCTGTAAATTGCATATAAACAAATATTAAATATTAATAGACAGTATTTATATGAAATATAAAATATTTAAAAAATACACAAACGAAAATAACAATACAATAAACTATAACTGTGTAAAAAAGCTTAAGGTAGCTACAAGTATTAAATGTGGTTAAATGTCAAAATAACTCCAATATCAGAGTTGTGTGGGGTGGGAGTAAATTAAGCATGATCTGCTGTGATGTCACAATCATGGTGCATTGTGGGCTATGGATCTGCCTGAAGTGTACATGTTGAGTAGACTCACTCCCTCGGTCAAAATCGAGGGTTCGAGGGTAAGCCCAAATAAACTTCCATCATCCACTTGAAGTTGAATGCACTTCAAAATAGCAGTGGGGATTCCCCTGAGGGGAAGTGCTTAGGGAAGTTAGCAAGTGTATGTCTAAAAGTGGAGTTATAAATTACTCACCCTGCTGTTCTAATGACATATACCCCTATTTATTTTATGGGCCACAAAGGGAGAGTTAAAAAAAAAATGGCAGTAACCCAGCAAGCAATTTTGCATTTTGAAAATTTAATAGAAGTCTAACCATAGCCCAAGAATAGACTAGTCATCAATTAGATAGCATGTCAAAGAAATTAAACCAAACACCTTGTAATCACTGTTGACTTGGCTCACATGCTGGAATATCATACAGTACATCTGGCAAGTTATTTTGGCAAAAACGACATGTACCAAATTCAAGGTTATTTTGGCTAGATGAAGGCTGAAATTGGTGAAATGACAGCTATTGCTTGCTAATAGCAACCAGCATCAAGCTTTTTTTAAAAAGATGCAAAAATATCACAGAATGATCCCATGTGACCCGTGTTGTATATTCCAAGTGTTCTGGGGGTATACAATATGAAATTGAATGTATTATTTACTGAATATCCTGACCTTGGGCGTTGGTCTTCGGAGCACGGCTACGCAAAGTGCTCGTTCATGTGATTCAGTTAACTCCGCAGTTCACTCCGTCTCACCCAGAATAATCAAGTTTAACAAAAACACAACACAAAATATAATGCCTAGGAATCCCCCCAAAAATGTATAAGTGTACTTTCTTCACTGAGTTAAATATCTCCGGACTGGAACTCTGTTTGTCTGATGATAGTCAGAATGACAATTGATAACTTTTTGTTATGACAAACACAAGAGATATAATCACCTCAGAGAAGAAGGTACATGGATTGTATTTTGTGTCCTGTTTTTGTTAACATTGATTTCTCAAAACTTGTGTGCCGTGCACTGTAAGACAAACGGCCAAGGTCAGGATTTTCTTTAAATAATGTGTTAAATTTCATATTGTATACCCCCGGAACACTTGGAATATACGACACGTGTATAGCAAGGGATCATTCTGTGATACTATTCCGACTTTTTTTAAAAGCTTAATGCTGGTCACTATTTACTGACATTTTATGGGTGAGCGTGAGCAGGACATTTTTTCTCTTTCTTTCTCCTTTTGTGGCTGATTTAAAATATTTTCATTAATTGTGATTTCGGCAAGCAGTTTTTTTGAGATTTCAGGATTCCCCCATTTAAATAGATAGGACTTGATCTTGGATGCCTGAAATAGCTGCCCGGAGGCATTGCAAATCTGGTCACTGAGTGAACAGACTTTTCTTGAAAGGGGCTTTGCTAAATGTGTAATTAATGGTTTGCTACAAAGAGCCGAGAATAGAAGTCAAAGCACTACACAAAACAACATAAAAAATAAAAGCAGGTCGGCTCAAACTAAACATGAATATTTATTAGAGCACACAGCCACTCTAGAGATTTGAATGTCGTTTGATTGTTTTTACTTCACTTACTAATTATCAGTGTCTATAACTTCAGTGCAATTAGCAGAAAATGTTTTGTATTTCTTTATAAGGTCTAAAAAAAAGGATGATTTATATGCTATGATGGCACTATTTAAGACATGTAACACTGAGAACATAATAGTCTTTAAATCTTTATTGTTAGATCGCAAAGTGCAGGGCACCAGCATTAAGAAATAAAGCTGATATACACAAAACATTTTTACAGTCAATCAATTAACGCAGAAATTTTAGTTTACACACAATATTAAGGCATAGATCAACATTATTATGTCCAACAGAACTCAAAAAATAATGTTTGCAACTTAAAAGTTTTAATTAAATCAATAAATTATCATTTTAACTTAGAATTTAATTTGTAACAGGTCCCTGTATTACTTTTCAGAGATGGCAGAAGATTTTGAAGTGGTTTGATGATTGCCGTTGCATGTGGTCATCAACTCCATCAGCATCAGAAGTACTTGGTGGGATTTGATTTCTTACACATTTGAACGTGAACATGGGAAGTGATGCCACGATAAACGCTCTGCATTGGGAGCATACGTCCGATCCTCTCCCCTTTCTTCAGGGTCCCGGTGTAACGGTCCGGCTTTACGTAGAACAGCTTGAAGCAGAGACCTGCCAAACAGATGATGTGGGAGATATAAGATTATGCTTTTATTGTATGAAATCTTATTCCTATATTATTATTAGTAGTAGTAGTAGTTGTAGTATTTTATCAAGAAAGCACTGTTTTTTCCACAAACATGTCTCTAAAAGAAAATTTTGCAACGTTGCTATTCATGCTTTAGAATATTTAACATTAGGTACACACCTTTCCCGCTCAAGTTAATGCCATCATCAATTGCATTGTTATTTCCGTATGGCCTAGATCTGCCATTCAGCTTCACATCAAATGGAGCATAAACTGTGGCTCCATCAGCACACGCAATGTCAAGACCCAAATGTTTCCGATTCCCACTGCAGCACAAACACACATAATGTGACCAAAATTAAGTAGAAAGTTATTTTTCTTTCCCTAGCTCTCAAATCTTAATATGCATTTAAACATGATGCAATAAATCTAATTTGTTATTGTTTGTCATGTGACAATTGTAGTGAATAATAGTATTAGTACACATTCATTTCCAAATTTTCCATTGAATGGAAAAAAGCAGTCGGATCAGTATCAAAAATAGAAAGAAGGTCATACAGCATGTTAACAACATGAGGGTGAGTAAATGGTGATGAATTTTATTTGTTTTATTGTATTAGAATGGTGTCTAATTTATAGAGCCCATTTGCCATAAAGGATTTATTCAAATTGAATAAAGAACCGTTCTATATAGAACTCCATTTATCTTTTTTTTCTAAGAGTGTATGATGCAGAATAAAGATATTTTGTAATGTTGGGGTGTGTCAAATTTGTGTGGTAACACACTCAAAACAAAAGAATGATATCAATGTCACAGCACACCTCCATTACAAATGTGTTATGTGCTAAATGTGCATCAATGACTTCTGGGAAGAGCTATGAGGAGATAAAAGTCAGATAAAACAAAATTTGCTTGTGAAACAGATTTATATACAGACAATCAGAAGAAACATGATCAAATTTACCGTTTGGCTCCATAATGTCCACAGCCAAGTCTATCACATCCTCTTATTCTGTTACTTGGGCTACTACTGCAGAGGCGGCCAAATTTCACTGTGAAATAGAAACATAATTTTCTTAAACTCATCTCTGTGTTACTTTATGCTTCCTGTCTGTCTTTATATTTGTCTGTATGTTTGTCTTTTTCTTCATTAACATTTCATACCTTGAGCATCAACAGAAGAGCTGCAAATCACTGAAAAAGAGACACACATTCAAACTTGAATTTGCATAATTACTGTATTTCCTTTTTTTGGAATGTTTTTGCAATGTTTTCTCTTTTCACAATGTTTTTAATGACACCACAAAACATCAGTGAATTATTTAAAAATGGTAACAATAAAACTTCATCTTAATACTCATTTTCGTTTACTATAATATGTGAAACCTGTTCTTTTAATTCTTTTAAACCTGTATTTAATTTAGCCTTAAACAGAGTAATTGTACATTTTAAAATATAAACATTTTCAAAATGAATGATGCTTCATTTGTGCAATAGACTTCTGTCATGTGCAATAGCTTTCTTACTCATAAGCAGCATTTTCAAGTTAAGTTTTAGAATAAAAATGCAGGCAGTGATGCTTTAAGTTAAATTGCAATTTCTCACCTGCCAAAAGCAGAAAACTGAAAAGGATGTAGAGTTTCATGATCCTATAAGCGTTTGTTTCCAGATGCTTTCTTCTCTGCTGTCGTCCTCAGTCTGTTTGTGTCAGGTTTGTGGGTAAGGATGTAGAGAGGACTCAAATGCAAAGTATTATTTGCTTTTGTAATTGATCAAATAAAACAAAAAACAAGCAAAAACTATACCCGAGGAGAAAATGCAGGATTCACCGGCACGGCTGACGAGAGCGGCCTGGACACGGCAGGACAGGATTTGAAATTATTGGATGACCTAAAGAGGTTCACATAGGATGAGTCACAACGACGAACTGGCAACGGACTGAGAACGTGGAGAATATATAGGGAATGAAAGGGTATAAATGGAGAGAAAGTAGGGCAAATTAACCAACAATCAGATAATAAAAATGGATAATAATCAGATAAGAAGGGCAGGGTTGAGACAATACATGGGAGAACGTGATACCAGCCAGAGCTCTCACAGACTGCAAAAAACATGACAATAAAGAAGCACAAGGCCGATGATAAACACGTGTCGCATGCTCCACATAACACAAAAACATGAGAGCACACAGTAAACACGAGCCATGCTTCACAACACGACTACACAAGAACATTTGGCCAATGTAACCTGGGTCTGATCAAATAAACCCACTTATCCACATGACTATAAATATTACTGTTTCAAGTTAGTTTGAGGCTGGATCATCTTAACTGTGGAAACTCTCTGTCAACTGACTGAACTTCAACTTTGACTCCTGGGGCCCGTTTCAATAAGGAGGTTCAACCAACTGACTTAAGTTAAGTTTTAAACTTAAAAACAAAAACAAAAAACACGTGGCAGCAACTAAAAATTAAGTAGGCTATAAAAACATGATTCAGTCAGGTTAAGCTTTAAAAGTGCCCCATTGTGGTTTTTCGAATATTCCCTTTCATGCATTGTGTAATATAGGCCTATCTGTTTGTGAATGTAAACGTTCTGCAAAGTGCACGATAAATAAAGTTATTGCCTCCCAAAAGAAAGAATTGACTCTGAACCGCCTTTACAAGTCGTTTGTGTTTTATATTATTTATTTATTTTTATATTGAGAACATTATGTAAACAAAGAAGGAAACAGTCACAATGTAGAACAAATAAACGAAAGGAAAAAAAACACACAAGACAGGGGTATATAACTAATCAGGAAAGATTACATATCAAAGGAAAAGATTAAAAGACTTAGGCTACATATTTTAATTGTTTTTAAAGCCTTCTTGTTACACGAGTCATATAATATATTTTTTGAATTTCTTTAAGGTATTAACGGGATATAAAGTATTTGTGTTTCGAATCCGACTGCTTTACGGTTCTACGTCACTAGAAGATACATTTGCATAACGCCCGCGAACAACTTGACAAGCCCTCAAAAGTCGTTTTACAACTCACCGCAGGGTTTGCAAAA
The DNA here is from genome assembly GCA_021554675.1 of Leuciscus idus. Lineage (NCBI taxonomy): Eukaryota > Metazoa > Chordata > Actinopteri > Cypriniformes > Leuciscidae > Leuciscus > Leuciscus idus. The sequence continues at coordinate 23,061,201 of CM038633.1, read as the reverse complement.
CGCTTGCTCTTGAAAGATGGGTCAGTACCCAGTTTATTTGGACTAGCTTGCTCATCAGAATCACAACCTGTACGTATAAATAATTATAGATGTATTAAAGAGGTAGTTTTGTGTTTTATATTGTGTAGGTCTCCTGCTAACTGGCTAACTCATGTTATTACAGTCTATTAATGCAGATTGTCTGTCGTTCTTACTACTTTGAGTAAAGATTAAGGATGGATCAAGATTTGTTTTACAAACGTTACATCAGTCATTCACATTAGTTCTTGGCTAAGTTATGCGTTGTTATTGATACAGTTCCTTCATGTGCACCGCAATAAATTAGAAATATACACATCGGTTTGTTGATGGACACACACTTTTTAATGCTGATGGTGAGGAATTACAGTTGCAACATCTCATAATGTACCTCAAACTGAGTAGTATATAACTGAGAAAGGTCCTGCTCAAGTTGTCCTTGCGATGGAGGTTCGGGTTGAATAATTACATAGTTCTTCCAATGTTTCCTCATTTAAACCGATTTCTACACCACTGATTTCACAAATCCTGTGAATCTCTTCTTTGATGGCTCTCACAGGTTTGGCCCAGGAAATAACATAAAAACTCTCAGAAAGAGCGTGAGAGCGAGGCACACTTTCCTTCCCGCTCTGCATACAGCGGCTTTACAATGTTATATAGAAATATGCACAATGAATGAATGTACTGCACTGCAAATAATGCTTACTTCTTACTTAGCATTTTTGCAGTCAAAATATCTAAAGATTCTTAAATCAAGACGCTTTTTCTACAAGAAAAATGACATAAGGTATTTAGTCTTTCCTGGGGGGGAAACAATTATTTAAGTGCATTTTTCTTATTTTACCAAAATAAGAAAAATAATCTTGTTTCAGTTTGCATTAAGATTATTTTTGTAGCTTGAATGAATGAATTAAGTATTTAAACATGAATTGCTTATGCTTTAAAAAGGGGTAGGAGACTTAAAGAGCGTTAAAAACCTGCTCCCAGACAGGTTAGGTTCCCAGAGTAAGTTACCATGGTAATTGACTCTGAGTATAAGTTACCTCTCTTTCAGAGACGGGCTTGACTTACTCTTCTTTCTCGGGTTTGACATACCTCCCATTCTGAAACAGAAAACCCAGTTTCCCTCATTTCAGGGTTAACATACTCAGAGTTTTCACTTAACCTCCTTTCTGAAACAGGCCCTGGTCTTCATTGAGCATATTGGTCTCTTTATGTGGCTTATCCGTAATTCCCCTTCACAGACTTTTCTTTTAAATTGCCATTTTCCCCATGCATTATCCCAGTCTATGATTTATCCCAGTGTCCTGCTATGCTGCTGAATAATCTGAATAAACTTCCCAATGTTCCTCATATGCACATTATTCACATTTAAAGCTGCTTTGAAACAATCTGTATTGTATAAAGCGCTATAAATAAAGGTGACTTGACATATGGCTACACGTGATTTGGCACTGCACGGACGATCAGCTGTCTTACATTACAAACATTGCAGTTTATTGCTCTGGCCACATCTGCATGTGCAATAATTGTTTATGGTTCATTGAACAAGCATGAAAAACATTGTTAGAACTCTAAAGATCTGGAAAGCTTATTTGTATTTGATAAAATTATGTAAAATAAGAATGCTTTAGGATAGTGGGCATACACAACTATAATGACTCAACCTGGTTCAAATTAGTAGATTTTGTGAACTTCAAATAACCTTTATGGAACTGCTTCAGGCCAGACATATTATTTAGGTTAATTCATGTCAGGTGTTGGACTTTAATCCTCACTTTTCTCAGCACTCTTTATGGAACAGGACCTATGTGGGGAAAATAACCCACTAAACAGATAACAAGATGGGCAGGGTTGAGATAATAGACGGGAAAACATGTGGCACATGCATACAAACATAACTAAAGTCATGTGTTCACACAAAACTTGATAAAGAGCAGGAAGCCAATTGAGAGCTCTCACAGACTGCATGTCCACACAAAACATGACAACATGAAAGCATCCGGCCGATGATAAACACGAACTACGTGCTACACATACTGTAACACAACAACATTACTCACAATAAAAGACGAAGCATGGACCATGAATGTATAAACCACAGCACTGAACCAAAAACCAAGCTAGACAGAAGTGCTGGGAACCGAACAACACGTGCCGTACAGAAACAGAGTTTAAAGAGATAATCTGGTGTCAGTAAATGGTTATACATTATCATGTACACCAATCGAAGTCTATTTAATAGGCTTCCCCACTCTGAGTCTTTAATGTTTAAAGCAAATATAAAACCCTTGACAGTATGCATGCTATAGTGGAGAAATTCCAGTGTAGTAATGAGTGTATGCAAAAAGCAAATGAAGACTGCCCTTGTGTTCTTCTTAATTTAATAAATTATAAAATCACAACACTTCTGAATCACTGAATGTGGGAAACCAAGTGGACCAAATACAGTTTTATTAGGAATGTCATTATACGTTGCAGTAAATGTTTTTGGAGAATGTCTAAAGGCTGTAATGTACCACTAAAGAAGCTAATGGATAAGTTGAAATGTGAGACGTTGCAGTCTGATCAGCTCAAAAAAAAAAATTTGTGTGTGTTTTTGTGGGGACAAGCAGTTGTAAATGGAGTGGCCCCATGTGTCAATCGTGTCGGTGTTACCATTTTTATTTTATATTGTATTTTTTTCTACTTGATTAATTTAATATAATATTGCAAAAGCATACATTTTAAAATAAACTCTTTGCAAAAATAATATTTTGTAGCACTGTAAATTTACAATTCTATATTGTAAAATAATAAATCAAATACTTTAAAAATAACAAGAACCTCTTTAAAAACTAAATATGAAACATTTAAATATCTCAAGAAAGTAATATTATATGATAATATAGATTTTATGCACTGAAAGGTCTAATACTGTAAAATATTCTTATAATGCAGAATGTAAATAATGTGAATATGAGTGACATTGGTAAGTTTATTCAGATTATTCAGCAGCATATCAGGACACTGGAATAAATCATAGACTGGGATAATGCATGGGGAAAATGGAAACTTAAAAGAAAGCAGGCCAAATTCACTTCACTCAGTATCATCAAGCGTACTGAGATTTGCTACTGTTAAATTCAACAGAAAACATACCTGAAATAAATACTATATGATTATGTACATGTGTTAAATGTACTTAACTGAATCACAGGTCATTTATATGATGGCTGGTAATAAGAAAAATCACATTAAAATATATTTGCTAGACTTGATGACGAGATGTGACAATGAACAACGACAGTTTGGCCACATCCTGCACTCAATTTGACACATGCTCAAATAGCAAATGCTGCACACGGTTTTCTGTCTCTCTCTGTGGTTTTCTGCAATGACAAACTGTGCAAAATAGACTTCAGCTAAATGTGTAATTAAAGAGTTAGTTTACCCTAAAATCCTGATGTACCGTTGCATTCGGACCAAATGCAATGATTGGACAAACATTTTATGGTCCTAAGCCTTATTTGTGCATTTAAATACTTTAAGACCACTTAACTTATTGATTGTTATCAGGATGTGAAGAGACTTTTAACCAGCATAACAAAAACAAATTCTGGAACAAATCGCCTACCCTGCCTTTTAGACATGTAACACTGAGAACATAATAGTCTTCAAAACTTTATTGTTAGATTGCAAAGTGCTGGGCACCAGCATAAAGAAATACGGTAAGAAGCTGATATAAATGGCACAATATTTTGAAGTGGTTTGATGGTTGCCGTTGCATGTGGTCATCAACTCCATCAGCATCAGAAGTACTTGGTGGGATCTGATTTGTCACACATTTGAACGTGAACATGGGAAGTGATGCCAGGATAAACGCTCTGCATTGGGAGCAGACTTCCGATCTTCTGCCCTTTCTTCAGGGTCCCGGTGTAACGGTCTGGCTTAAAGTAGAACAGCTTGAAGCAGAGACCTGCCAAACAGACATGAGATTACTGTGAGATTATCCTTTTGATGTACAAAATCTTACTCCACATGTCCTATATTTACTAATATACTAATATTAATTTTCAATATAGATATGACCTATTCTATGAAATAAATGTGTGCTACATTCCTATTCATGCTTTAGAATATTTAACATAAGGTACACACCTTCTCCACTCAAGTTAATGCCATCATTTGATAGCATTGTTATAATTTTCAGAAAATCACAAAAATCATTTGATTTATGATAAATCATAGACTGGGATAATGCATGGGGAAAATGGAAACTTAAAAGAAAGCAGGCCAAATTCACTTCACTCAGTACCATCAAGTGTACTGAGATTCAATGATCTACTGTTAAATTCAACAGAAAACATGCCTGAAATAAATACTATATGTGACCCTGGACCACAAAACCAGTCACATGGGTCAATTTTTTTTAAATTGAGATGTATACATCATCCGAAAGCTGAATAAATAAGCTTTCCATTGATGTATGATTTGTTAGGATATAACAATATTTGTCCGAGATATGGACAACTTGAAAACTATTTGAAAATCTGGAATCTGAGGGTGAAGAAAATTAAAGTTGTCCATTTATGTTCACAATTGTGCTGCATTCACTCACAAAAATAAATGTTTTATTATTTACGGTAGGACATTTACAAAATATCATTATGAAACATGATCTTTACTTAAAGCTACAATATGTAATTTTTTTCGCCGCTAGGGGTCGCTAACCTCTTACAATAACAAAGGCGTAGGTTGATGACACATAAGCGGAATTATGGAACTTGTCGTTATGCCAATGGATCTAATAACCTAATGTTAATGGATGAGTGAATACATTCATGTTTTTTAACATGACTGTGGTAAGAAGCAGGTCGCGATTGCTAATGAGAGACAGATATCAGCGCCACACGCGAGTCCCGCGGATATAAAGGAAGAAGGACATTTCATTCTACCGAACTACCAGCAAGTGCTGAATTACTACTCACACAGGTCAGTTTATTTGACGAATTTAACTTGTGAGGTAACGCAGTGGTGTTTCACTTGGTCTACACTATCATACTAAACTGCATTTGAGTGTGTTGAAAGTTATAATTGTATTCTGTGTGTTAGGTTTTTTGCTATGTGAGACTAGCAGTAAGCTAGATCAACATTAAAATAACATACTGATCATATTCTAACATTAAATCATGTTGAGCTATATAACATTGATTTGTTTTATGTACATTTGCTCACCTGTCTAATAAAGTACATACAAGAGTGGCGTCTCTGTCAAGTCGAAGTTTGTCACGGACGTGGAGCTCTCGCCATCTCGTAAACGCCACGCCGATATTGATCCTCATTTTATTTCTCCTTTTGTCCCAAAGTCCGCTTGCCATGGTCCATAATGTTTGAACGAAACAGCAACAGCCTGAACGTGCCGCTGGACGTAACGCAGTTGTCCACGTCTGTCGCCATGGTTACTATGAGCGGAAACCAGGGATAACGCGGATATTACATCATTGACAGGCGACAATGACCAGGGACGAGCCATTATTTAAAATTGGAATTTCTTAATTCCATTAAAAAATATATAAATTAAAAATCTTTGGGAACTTTTGGGATATTGTAAGTACACAACTGCAGGAAATATATCACACTGTGCAAGTGATTTTGGGATATTTTATCACAAAAATCTTACATATTGTACCTTTAATAGCCTAATGTATGGAAGCTTGTTTCCGCCACATAATAAAACATTTTAAAAGATAATTGCAACTTTTTATCTCACAATTGCGAGTTTACATCTCGCAATTCTGACTTTTATTTCTCAGAATTGCGAGATATAAAGTCAGAATTGTGTGAAATAAAGTCGCAATTGCGTGTTATAAAGTCAGAATTGCGAGATATAAAGTCAGAATTGCGTGAAATAAAGTTGCAATTGCGTCTTATAGTCAGAATTCAGACTTTTTTTCTCGCAATTGCGACTTTATATCACGCGATTCTGACTTTATAACACATAATTGCGAGTTTATATCTCGCAATTCTGACATATTTTCTCAGAATTGTGAGAAATAAACTCACAATTGTGAGATATAAAGTCCATTTCTAAGGAGAGAAAAAATACTTTTTTTGTAAAGTCTGACTTTATAACACGCAATTGCGACTTTATATCATGCAATTCTGACTTTATATCTCCCAATTGCGTATTATAAAGTCAGAATTGCGTGATATAAAGTCGCAATTGCGAGAAAAAAAGTCAGAATTCTGACTTTATAAGACGCAATTGTGACTTTATATCTCGCAATTCTGACTTTATATCTCGCAATTCTGACTTTATAACACGCAATTGCGACTTTATTTCACGCAATTCTGACTTTATCTCGCAATTCTGAGATGTAAACTCGCAATTGTGAGATAAAAAGTCGCAATTGTCTTTTAAAATATTTTATTCTGTGGCGGAAACAAGCTTCCATACTAATGATATTTGGAATAAAAGAAAAAACGATCATTTTGACCCATACAATGTATTGTTGGCTATTGCTACTTGTGACTGGTTTTGTGATCCAGGGTCACATATGATTATGTACATGTGTTGCATGTACTTAACTGAATCACAAGTAATTTATATGATGGCTGGTAATAATAAAAATTAGATTAAAATATATTTGCTAGACTTGATGACTAGATGTGACAATGAACAACGACAGTTTGGCCACATCCTGCACTCAATTTGACACATGCTCAAATAGCAATGCTCAAATAGCAAATGCTGCACACGGTTTTCTGTCTCTCTCTGTGGTTTTCTGCAATGACAAACTGTGCAAAATAGACTTCAGCTAAATGTGTAATTAAAGAGTTAGTTTACCCTAAAATTCAGAAAATTCTAAAATAAAATTCTAGCATAATTCAGTCATCCTGATGTACCGTTGCATTCGGACCAAATGCAATGATTGGACAAACATTTTATGGTCCTAAGCTTTATTTATGCATTTAAATACTTTAAGACCACTTAACTTATTGATTGCTATCAGGATGTGAAGAGACTTTTAACCAGCATAACAAAAAAAATTTCTGGAACAAATCGCCTACCCTGCCTTTTAGACATGTAACACTGAGAACATAATAGTCTTCAAAACTTTATTGTTAGATTGCAAAGTGCTGGGCACCAGCATAAAGAAATACGGTAAGAAGCTGATATAAATGGCACAATATTTTGAAGTGGTTTGATGGTTGCCGTTGCATGTGGTCATCAACTCCATCAGCATCAGAAGTACTTGGTGGGATCTGATTTGTCACACATTTGAACGTGAACATGGGAAGTGATGCCAGGATAAACGCTCTGCATTGGGAGCAGACTTCCGATCTTCTGCCCTTTCTTCAGAGTCCCGGTGTAACGGTCCGGCTTAACGTAGAACAGCTTGAAGCAGAGACCTGCCAAACAGACATGAGATTACTGTGAGATTATGCTTTTGATGTACAATATATATATTTACTAATATACTTATATTAATTTTCAGTATAGATCTGACCTATGAAATAAATGTGTGCTACATTCCTATTCATGCTTTAGAATATTTAACATAAGGTACACACCTTCTCCACTCAAGTTAATGCCATCATTGATAGCATTGTTCTTTATGTATGGTGCAGCTTTGCCATTCAGCTTCACATCAAATGGAGCATAAACTGTGGCTCTATCAGCACACACAATGTCAAGACCCATATGTTTCCGATTCCCACTGCAGCACAAACACACATAATAAGAATAGTCCTATCATCATTTACTCCCGGTGACCAAAATTAAGTAGAAAGTTGATTTTAAAAAAACAAACAAAAAAAAACTACTCACATAGCTTTAAAATCTTAATGTACATTCAAACATTATGCAACAAATCAAGATCTGACATCAGTGACATCAAACTTTATTCGTTTTAGTGTGTCTTGTGACAACTGATCAGTGAATAATAATATTAGTACACATTAATTTCCACTGCATGGAAAAAAGCAGTCTGGTCAGTCTGTTTCTTATGACAGAAGGTCATATTGGTTGTAAACAACATGAGGGCAAATGATGCTGGATTTTTTATTTATTTTTATTTTAAGTATGATGTCTGTGGTACAGAATTAATATCTTTTGTAAAGTTGAGTTTTTGGGTTGTGTCAAACTTGTGTGGTAAAACACTCAAAACAAAGGAATGATCATGTTGACACACCCTCCACCAAAAATGTGTAACTACTAAATGTGTCATCAATGACTTCTGGAAAGAGCAATGAGGAAATAAAAGTCAGAAGCAACATGATAAAAAAACAGAATTTACCGGCCGGCCCCATAGTTTCCACAGCCATACTTTTTATCACATCCTCTTTTACGGTTACTTGGGTTACCACTGCAGAGGGGGCCAAATGTCACTGTGAAATGAAAAGTTTTTGTGTTATTTTATGCTTCCTGTCTGTCTTTATATGTTTCTGTTTGTCTTTTTCTTCATATACATTTCATACCTCGACTAGCATCAACACGAGAGCTGCAAATCACTGAAAAAGAGACACACATTAAGACTTTAATTTGCATAATTACTGTATTTTGGATTGTTTTTGCAAGGTTTACTTTGCATGTTAATTTGCATGTTTACTCTTTTCACAACAAACAAAACATCAGTAAACTTCAAATTTAAAAAATGTTAACAGTAAAACCAGAATCTTAATAGGTTGCTCATTCTTGTTTGCGAGAATATGTGGAATCATTTTTTTTTACCAATATTTCATTTTGATTGAAATGTAATTAAAATAAATGTAAATTTTAGAACATAAACATTGTCAAAATTAATTATGCTTCATTTGTGCATTAGACTTAGTGTTTTCTAATTTTGCTCATTTACAAGTTTTAGAATAAAAATTGCTGGCAATGATGATTTAAGTTAAATTGTAATTTCTCACCAGCCAAAAGCAGAAAACTGAAAAGGATGTAAAGTCTCATGATCCTATAAGCGTTTGTTTTCAGATGCTTTCTTCTCTGCTCTCGTCCTCAGTCTGTTTGGCTCACTTAACTGTGAGTTTTTATATTTTGACTGGGGTCATGAGGAAATTCTGCTTTCAACACACTTGCACATGTTACAAACACAATAAAATTGCATAACAGCCAAAATGGGAACAAAGGACTAGCCCATTTTAAATATAAATGTATGTTTCAGTGAAAATAAGCCAGTGCAAAACATAAAATCCAAGTGAAACTCTCACATGACCATTTTAGTTTTTCTAATGGGATATTTTTCTGCTTGGTTTTTCAGAACCAACATTGTGCAACCACAGTGCAAATATGATGATGAAAATGATATAAGCTCAAATGCATTCTAAAAGTGTTTAAAGAGATACTTTGGTTATACATTAGGATGTTCACCAGTCAGAATCTAGACCTCACCACTAACTTATAGTCAAGTCAAGTCAAGTCAAGTTTATTTGTATAGCGCTTTTCACAATACAGATTGTATCAAAGCAGCTTCACAGTATTAAATTAAAATAATACAACAAAGTTTGTTTCAAGAGGAATTTATTGATTGATAAAATTAAATTAAATATCCCCAAAATATCCCCAACTGAGCAAGCCAAAGGCAACAGTGGCAAGGAACCGAAAAACTTCATCAAGTGACCTAATGGTGTCCTAAAACTCCATCAGGTGACCTAATGGAGAAAAAAAAACCTTGGGAGAACCCAGGCTCAGTCTGGGGCCAGTTCTCCTCTGGCATTTATGAGCTAGAGGCCAGATTGTAGTTTGAACTGTAGGATTATATGAATGCCTGGCTGAAGAGATGCGACTTTAATCTAGTTTTAAACTGGGAGAGCGAGTCTGAGCAACGAACAGTATCAGGAAGACTATTCCAGAGTTTTGGAGCCAAATGTGAGAATGCTCTCCCTCCTTTGGTGGTTCTGGATATCCTAGGTATGACCAAAAGCCTTGAATTTAGTGATCTTAAAGAGCGCGATGGATTATAGGGTGATAAAAGATCCGTTAAATAGACTGGAGCTAAGCCGTTTAGGGCTTTATAGGTCAGTAGCAATACCTTGTAATTAATACGGAACTTTATAGGTAACCAATGCAGTGATGATAAAATCGGTGTTATATGATCATATTTTCTTGATCTAGTAAGAACTCTAGCGGCGGCATTTTGGACTAACTGTAGCTTGTTTATTGAGGATGCAGGACAACCAGCTAGTAAAGCATTACAGTAATCCAGTCTCGAGGTCATGAATGCATGAACTAACTTTTCTGCATCAGAAACTGATAGCATATTACGTAGTTTAGCAATGTTTCTAAGGTGGAAAAATGCTGTTTTTGTAACATATGAAATATGATTTTCAAAAGACAGGTTGCAATCGAGTATGACACCCAGGTCTTTTACTGTAGAGGATAAAGTAACAGGACATCCTATGATGTTAAAGTTGTATTGTGCGAGGTTTTGTGGGCGGTTTTTTGAACCGATAAGTATTACCTCTGTCTTGTCTGGATTTAATAAAAGAAAATTACGGGTCATCCAATCTTTTATATCTTTAACACACTCTGTTAATTTGGAAAATTTTGCGTTTTCATCCGGCCGTGATGAAATATATATTTGAGTGTCATCAGCATAACAATGGAAACTAATTCCATGTTTCCTTATAATATTTCCAAGTGGCATCATATATATTGAAAATAACAGAGGGCCTAATACAGATCCCTGCGGCACTCCATAGTTTACTGGAGTTATGATCGATTTTTCTCCATTTAAATAGACAAAATGGTAGCGGTCAGATAGGTATGATTTGAACCAGCTTAGTGCTTGTCCTTGAACACCAGTATAATTTTGTAGTCGATCTAAGAGTAATGTATGATCTATAGTATCGAACGCAGCACTAAGATCAAGTAAAACTAGTATTGAGATACAGCCTTGGTCAGAAGCTAAAAGTAAATCATTTGTGATTTTAACGAGCGCAGTTTCAGTGCTATGATGCGGTCTGAATCCAGACTGAAACTTTTCATAGATCTCATTTTGTTGCAAGAAAGAGCCCAGTTGAGCGGACACCACTTTTTCTAATATTTTAGACATAAATGGAAGATTTGAAATGGGTCTATAATTTGCTAGATTATTATGATCTAATTGTGGTTTCTTAATGAGAGGTTTTATAACTGCCAGTTTAAATGTTCTTGGAACATGACCTAAAGATAAAGACGAGTTAATAATATTGAGGAGAGGATCTTCCACTACAGGTAACACTTCTTTCAGTAGTTTAGTTGGTATAGGATCTAATAAACATGTTGTTGTTTTAGATGAAGTGATAAGTTTATTTAACTCTTTTTGTTCTATAGTTGCAAAGCACTGTAATTGTTCTTTTGGGGTGATAATTGAAGCTGAATTATAAGGCGCGATTGAAGATTGAACGTTTACAATTGTGGTTCTGATGCTTTCTATTTTCTCAGTGAAGAAGTTCATGAAATCATTACTACTGAACTGTAACGGGATATTTTGTTCGGGTGACGTCTGTTTATTTGTTAGTCTAGCCACGGTGTTAAATAAAAACCTTGGATTGTTTTGGTTGTTTTCTATTAGTTTGCGAAGGTGCTCAGCCCTGGCCGCTTTTAGGGCCTTTTTATAACGTGACATACTGTCTTTCCACGCGATTCTAAAGACCTCTAAATTAGTTTGTTTCCATTTACGCTCTAAAATACGCGTTTCTCTCTTTTTTAATTTAATAGGTGCAACCACATCCAATGTTCTAGAGAGAATGGTGCTCATAGTGCTAGTTAGTTCTTCTAGTTCATCTGTTTGTTTGGGTTCAGGCAGCAGCTGAGACAGATTAGATAAGCAATTTGAGAAATTATCTATGGTGGATGGGAGGATTGTTCTGCCTGGTTGATAACGCGACGCCGCATGACATATTACAGCAGTACGTAATATGCAAGTTACCATGTAGTGATCAGTGACTTCATCACTTTGTGGAATGATATCTATATCGGTTGGATCGGTTCCATGTGATATAATTAAATCGAGTGTATGATTAAGACGATGTGTTGGTCCGGTGACGTTTTGCTTGACCCCAAATGAATTTAATAAATCTGTAAACGCAGCTCCTAACGCATCATTTGGATTATCTACGTGTATGTTAAAATCTCCAACAATTAGTGCTTTATCGACATTGACTAATAGGTCTGAGAGAAAATCTGCAAACTCTTTTAGGAAATCAGCGTAAGGCCCTGGCGGTCTATATACGGTAGCCAAGGCTAGAGATAATAGGGATGTTTTTCTAACATCTAAGAGCGTAACATTTAGTACAAGTACTTCAAATGAAATAAACTTATAACCCGTTTTCTGGGTAACATTTAGAATATCTTTATAAATGGTTGCAACACCTCCGCCACGACCAATCAGACGGGGCTCATGCTTATAACAGTATCCAGGAGGAGTAGACTCATTAATACCGAAATAATCATTTGGTTTAAGCCAGGTTTCAGTAAGGCAAAGTATATCGAAGCTATTATCTGTGACTATTTCATTTACAATAACTGCCTTAGGTGTGAGTGATCTAATGTTTAGAAGACCTAGCTTTAGAAATAGTTTTTGTTTACTAATAGCAACATTTTCTGTTTTAATAACAATTAGATTTTTCCTAGATCCTGCATTAGATTTATTATTTGATCTCACTAAACGAGGAATAGACACGGTTTCTATGCAATGTTCTACACTAGTATTTATATCAGTTGAATTGGTGCAGCAGAGACTATGATTTGGACTTTTGGTTACTAGTCAAAGGGTATTTAACATTTTGGAGATGTTATCTGACAGAAGATCCGCTCCGAATCTGCTTGGGTGTAAGCCATCAGCACGGAAAAGCCTAGGACGCTCCCAAAACAGATTCCAATTATTTACAAAGAGCAGTTTCTGCTCATTGCACCATGACATTAACCATTCATTTAGCGCAAATAATCTGCTGAACTTTTCATGCCCTAGTCGGTACGTGGGAAGCGGTCCTGACACAATGATCGTTGTTTCAGGCGATGTGCTGCATACCGTATCGATTAGATTCCTGAAGTCTTTCTTCAGAATCTCCGTCTGGCGCAACCTGATGTCGTTCACTCCCGCGTGCAGGACCACAGTTCCGACGCGCTCGTCACCGTTCAGGATCTCGGGAACGCGAGCAGCGATTTCAGAAACACGAGCACCAGGAAAGCAGTGACTTTGCACCTTACTTTTACCTAACGTAGCGTGTACATGCCGAACGATGGAATCGCCGATGATCACAGCATCGCGTTCTGTTTCGCGTAGAGGGGAGAAGCGGTTTTGTGTCGATAACTCGAAAACCGGGAGGGTCGGAGAAAGTCTTGGTCTAAACCTGACTCGCGTCTTCCGCTGCGGAACCACCCAGGCTTCGTGGTGGCGTGTTGGAGCCGGAGTGAACGAGACCATGGCTGATTTCGACCGATGCTGAGGAACGCACGGAGTAGACGCGGTCGGAGTCAGCGGGTTAGTAACGTTAAACACTGATTTGTGTGCATCGGCGCGTGATGTTTCAAGAGCCAAACACCGGTCTCTCAGCTCGGCCTGTCTCAATAAAAGGTTGTGGATCTGTTTCTCAACAGCTTCCAGCTCAGACTGCAGTGCGTGAAGCTCAAATGTGTCCTCACCTGCACCAAGCGGTAGACTACTTAACGTTACATCTGATATATTCGCCATTTTAACAGATGGACAGTGAGTTAGCAACGAAGCTACCAGTGATGCTATCAATATTAATACTAATTTATATTATAAGTTTGTTTGTAAGTGAGTGTGGAGAAGACGCGTTCAGCCGTGATCCATGGACGTAACCTTTAAGAGTATGCAGCGTTGGATCACTAATAGGCTTGAGACGCGTCTGCTCAACAGTCCGCGTTGTAACTATGAGGTTTTTTAGGTTTTTTAGTGGTAGGGGTGTAGAGTAGACGCACGATAGGCGAAAAAAAAATGTTTGTTTATAAGTGAGTGTGGAGAAGACGCGTTCAGCCGTGATCCACGGACGTAACCTTTAAGAGTATGCAGCGTTGGATCACTAATAGGCTTGAGACGCGTCTGCTCAACAGTCCGCGTTGTAACAATGAGGTTTGAGCAGTAACATTAGTGCTTCTCAGTGAGGAAAAGTAGAAAATGTTCGTTGTAAGCGAGTTTAAAGAGAAAAATCAAGAATTATAAATCAAATCGATAGAGCTCCAAAAACAACAACGCATTCAGACGCAACGCATGATAATAACAGGACAAGACATTACTCACCGTGTTTGTTGAGTGTTTCTTACTCACCTGAGCTTTTCTGAACTCAAAGGCGCGAGAGAAAATAAATAAATAAAAATAGCTGAGCGCACACGGGTGGCGCGTTTACAGGCTAGCGAATTACTAGCGTGTTGTGCTAGTAGTAACGTAAGCTAGCGATGTCAGGGTTGGGTAAGCTGTATTTAGTAGTAATATACACAACTAGAAATTGTAGTAAATGATGGTTCAAAACAAGGAAATACGAGGCTAAGACGGAGCTTACAGCACCGAAGCAGACACACTCACAGCAGGCAGCGAGAAAAATCAAGAATTATAAATCAAATCGATAGAGCTCCAAAAACAACAACGTATTCAGACGCGACGCATGATAATAACAGGACAAGACATTACTCACCGTGTTTGTTGAGTGTTTCTTACTCACCTGAGCTTTTATGAACTCAAAGGCGCGAGCGCGCGAGAGAAAATAAATAAATAAAAATAGCTGAGCGCACACGGGTGGCGCGCGTTTACAGGCTAGCGAATTACTAGCGTGCTGTGCTAGTAGTAACGGAAGCTATAGCGATGTTGGGTAAGCTGTATTTAGTAGTAGTATAAACAACTAGTAATTGTAGTAGATGATGGTTCAAAACAAGGAAAATACGAGGCTAAGACGGAGCTTACAGCACAGAGCAAACACACTCACAGCAGGCAGCGAGGCAGACAGGAGCAATCGATCCTAAAACCGAGGATCGATTAGTATATGAACACATGTAGTACATACTGAGACTTTATCAATGTGTAAAGGGGTCATGAACTGCATTTTTTTTTTTTTTTTATCAAATTTTCTCTGAGGTTATAAGCTAATTAGATTTTTACATAAATAACATCCTAATTTAGAAGTAATAGAATATTTTCTATCTTGTTTTTGACCCTCTCTTTGAAACACTCTGATGGGCGTGCCACATTCAAGACTTGGAAATAAACGCCCAATGATATGATTGGGTAACAGTTTTGCATATTAAAATACTTTTCCACATCCCCACCATTACATGTGAGAAATTGTTTTGAAAACATCCGATGTTGCAACCGGGGAAATTCGAGCAAGAAGGTGGCTGACCGCACACTGAATTCAAATCAAAACCGGTAAAATTCAGCCATATATGTTGGAACCAGAGTCTGATACGGAATCGGAAGACAATACATAAGGAATAAATATTTATATTTATTCCTTATGTATTTGTAAGCTAGTATTGTATTGTTGAAACGAAGACGCCACAGAAAGGTGTTTATCTCATTACATAGTTGAAATATTGGCCAACTGTATGTAAGGGTTACGTTTAGTTTCATTGTGTTTTAGTGTGGTTTTCCCTGTTCATGTTTGCCTGAGTTCTCATTCATTATTTGATGTCATGGTTACTGATTGCATTGTGGGCCTGTTTCTTGTTCAGTTTATTTTCTCCTGTGTATTCAAGCCTTATGTTGAATTGCCTTCTTTGTTTTTGACAAAAAAAAGCTTCAATGGCTATTATTTATCCATCTCACCTGTTCCTTGCCTTCGTGTTGCCTGCACGTGATAGAATACTGGACCTAGAAGAGATAAATAATCAATATACCAGCCATTCGCCTCCTCCTCCTCAACCAGGGGAATCCCTTCAAGGACCTCACCAGTGAGCTTTTGGACTATGCCCATCTTACACACTACCCTGACCTCAACTAAGAGTTGGTGGAGCGTGTCTAAAGGCTGTAATGTATCAGCCTTTGTAGAAGGAGCTAATGTAGAAGTCGAACAATGTGCCGTTGAATTATTGCAGTCTGATTGCAAATAAACCACAGCACAGAATCAGTTCAACTGTCAGTTTTGATTTGGCAAGATATTTCATGTTTCTCCTTTTTTGTTTCTGCTGCTTTCAACAGTGACAGGACAAAGCGAGCATACAGTAGAAAGATGGTTCAAACACAAAGACACGAGGAAGAATGAAATCAAAGGACACATTAACTGTGGTCTTACAAACCAGACATACATGCTCATCTGTGTGTGTTTATGTACAGTATATAATAATGTACACTCTTGTATTTGCCTACAGTATATGCCGGTCTATAGGTTTAACCTTTCAGAGAGGTAGACTGTTTTAGAAGCATACATAACATTCCTTACTCGTGCTTTATCATTCTATTGTGTCTGTGATGGACATACAATATCTACACTATATGCATATAGCTTTCAAAGGGACTTTTACCTCAGGGGTGAAAGACCCCATTATCTGCATTTATGTTTACATGATTTGTAATTAAAAAAAATAGACTAATTTTACAATTTATTTTCATAGTTTTGCTAAAAAATAATTCAATAAAAAATAATTTTTGATCATTGTACATTCAAATACTGTAATCAAACATATATAATGTGTTACATACTGTAGTTTTTCAATTTTCAATTAATTCTCAGTCATATCAAGGTGTTTAAATGTCTCCACTAGATATTAGTATTGTCCACTAAATGGAGTACAAGGAGCATATCAATGAAGGTAAGCAAGGCAACATAATCATGAAATATTGTGTCATCAGCGCATTTATTGTCATTTTAATGTTGACATATAAAGGTAATGGAATACTTTCTCAAAGCAAAACAAATTAAAACATTTCACAAGAACAGATTTGTCAGGTTTTGTATTATAAAACAATAGATATGCTGTTCAAATACATTCAAATATACATTTTTGGTAGTCCATAGTTACTGTCATAAATAAATACAAATCAGCAGTTCATGACATAAGAGCTAAATATGGTTGCGATGTGGTTCTGTACTTCCTACTTACAGACATGCACATACACAAAGAAACTATTATTTCTTATGCATGCTTCTATAGCAGAAAACAGACTTAAAAAAGGCATTTGCTATTCAATGGTTTATACTATACAGCACAATACAATGCTATACTGTATAATTCATGGTTGAAATGTACATTACATTTTGCCTTTCACTGTTTAAATCCATTAAATGTATTCAGTTTTTAGTTCACAGTTTGTAATATAATAGAACACTTTCAATATGTACAATTCTAAAATTCTAACCCAATTTTGGTGAATCTTTCAAGCAGACATTGGCAGAAGCTTTAATTCACACTGTCCCCTGATTTTTTAAAGACAGTATAAAACTGAGTTTTCCAACATTATTAATCCATCCATCAGGCCATGGAGACTGTTGAGTTGTCTTGAATATCTCTACAAAGAGCATTTACAAATTTTAGATGCAAACATGCAGTGTGCCTTCATGCAAGAAACTTGAAATGTTTTGAAATACATCTATTTGTCTCTAATGTCTAAAGGAAAGAAAAAAGGAAATGGAATTAATATCTCCCCATTCCAGTTTTCCTGTGCAATTCAAGCTAATCTTAAGTTACTTTCACACGGATAGGCAGACTGACAGATGGATGGACAGATAGACAGAGGCTCTATATAGTATTAGTCATTCAATACGCCCTAGAATTATTTTTAAGTTATTTAGCCTAGTATCTTCTGATTTCCATAACTGTAATGCTAACCTCACGATCAAGCTTTTTCTCCATTTAAGGATCATTCAGTCCTACTCATCTTTGATAGTAAGGTCATCTTTGTCCTGGATTCTGAGGAGGACTCCGAATCAGACCCAGAACACCTTAGAGCCTCCCTTAACCTATTTCTGAAATCCTTAGACACATAATAAAAGATGAAAGGATCGATGCAGCTGTTGAAGGTGCTGAGAGACAAAGTGATCAGGTATGGAACATAAAGGTCATTATTGGCGAAGTCCGATTTGGAGTAATGCAACAGCAAGAGAACGTTGCTAGGCAATAAGCAAACAATAAAAACCGTCAACATCAGCACAGTTACTTTAATTGCATGAGCAAAACGCTGGCCTTCAGCCATAAGGGTGTGTAACACTGCAGAATAGCAGAACAGCACAACCAACAGTGGAAGCAGAAAGCAGAGGGAGAAGAGAGTAGCAAAGTACGGCAGGAAGTACTTTTCCTGCTCTTCTAAAGGCAGTGCATCATGGCAGGTTGTTATTGAAAGATTCTTTATGTTATAAGACTGTTTTGAGGCTAACAAGGGCACAGCAGCAGCTGCAACTACTATCCAAACAAAAACACTCATATAGATTGAGTTCTTGTTACTACGAAATGTCTTAGCACCGAAAGGGTGAACGAGAGCTACATAGCGATCCACAGCGATCAGTGCCAGACATACCACTGAGCCGTACATGTTTCCATAGAAGAGTGCTATTACAATTCGACAGAATGGTTCTCCAAATGTCCAGTTGTTGCCTAGGAAGTGGTAGACAATACGAAAGGGGAGCACCAGCAGTAGCAGAAGATCACAGGTGGTGAGGTTGATCAGCAGAATGGTGGAAGGGAGCTTTTTGGTTCGCAGGACCAGCAACCAGAGGGCTAATGTGTTTGTGGGAAACCCGATGACAAAGGCGAAGAGGCAGAGAAGAGGAACCACTAGTTCAGTCCTGTAGCTCTGGATCTGCTCCTTATGCTTGTCTGGAAGTGTACCATTACTCACAACAAGGCTCCTCCCCTCTGAGAAACAGAATAACAGAAAATACATACTCATTTAATCACAATAGCTCAACCCAGAAAGCAATCACAAGCATAACTACTAAGTGAATGCTATGTGCAGTCCAGTCAAATAGACATTATTGGTCTCTACACCCTGTTTAAAAGGATAGTTCACCCAGAAAATCTAAATGATGTCATCATTTACTCACCCTCAAGTTGTTTCTAAACCTGTATGAGTTTCTTTGTTCTATTGAACACAAAATAAGATAGTTTAAAGAATGTTTGAAACTAAACAGCTACTGTATGAAAGTAAATGGGGACCAGAAACTGATTGCTACTAACACTCTTCAGAATATCTTCTTTTGTGTTCAACAGAACAAATAAACTCATACAGGTTTAGATCAACTTGAGAGTGAGTAAATGATGACAGAATTGATATGTGAACTGTTCCCTCAAGTTTTATTTATTATTCAGTTTAATCTGAAGCAGCCTACACTGCACGATGCAAGAATCTGCTCAAATCTAGATGTGTTATGACTAAATGTGATTGAATCTCATGTCTGTGCATGTTTCACCACACATTACACCCGGCCCACATTTTATTGAAATATGCTGTGTTGACCTAAATGATCTTTTGTGAAAATCAAAGTAATAATGACGCTTATTTAGAATTTAGATTACTGTAGCTATATAATCTTTTCTGTTAGCCTATATTTTTGACAGAAAGGTCAACACACCAAAGTCACAGACAATCAAAACACAATGTTAATCTTAAAGTTAATAATATAATGAGAAAATACTTACTGGGAACACTTCTGTTGGAGCTGTTCACCTCTAAAGCTGAGGAGATGTGAAGCACAATGAGAAGGAGATGGAGAAAAAGCAATCGAGAAATTACAAAAAATGTCATTGTGCTGAAAAACGTGTCTTAAAAGTTTGAAGTATTTTTTAAGGCTGAAAGAGACTATCTCTTTCCTCCCTTTAGTTTGTTCTCGAGTTCTATTAAAAGGTTTTTCAGCTTGTAGATACCGGTCCAGTCCGCTCTCTTTACCGGTTCTTTTTTTTTTTTTCAGCGTTTGTCACTGTTAAAAAAAAAAAAAGAAAAGAAAGAAAGAAAGTTGTTTTACTAGTTTTGCTGTCTTGGGGGATTTCTCACCCCGCCTCCTCTTGAGTTTAGACCAATCAATGAGTTTCTCAGTCATTCCTCTCTCTGTTTCTGAAGATGGTAAACAGATGTGATCTCCTGTTTACATGTTTCCCTCCTGCTCTACCTCTTCCTCACATGGGAATAGTATAGGTTGTTTGAGAAAAAAGATTTCCTGATTTCATAATGATAACAAAAAAAAGAAAAAAAAAAAAAATTTATATGTTCAGTATTTAAAACCAAATGGTTTCATGGTGATAGTTTTAGTGATGTAAAGAAGTCTAGAGATGCCTGCATTTGTTAAGCCATTTAGTGGACAAAAAGTTAAACAGTATAACAATTCTGAAATGTCTTACCCATGACAGCACCACTGTACTAAACAGGAAGAGATAGGCCGTACTGGGAGGAAATGAAATAGTATGCTATGGACATAATGGGGGTTGTTGGTAAAAAGAAGACGGCCTACTTTACCCACAACATGCATTGACCTTTCTTAGATCCTTTAAAAGAGAAAGAGAGAGAGGGAACATAATAACAGTTTGTTCTATTAAAACTAAAGGTTAATTTTATAATAACTGCATGCCATTAATAACAATAAGAAAGATTATTGCATTAAATAATGGTAAAAAGATTGTGCATTCAAAGTCATTAATTCCTCATTTGTTTTTTAATGACTTTTTAATGACTAAAGATTTGCCTTCACTATCACTTCACTTGAAGTATTAGTTTTGTCTTTCATCAAAAAATAAAAAATAAAATAAAATAACCGTAATAATAACAGTAATTTTCTGTTCATGTGTAGGCCATGCATGATTCCCTCCATACCGCTAAATAAGTGTAGATGTAGACAGTGAGCTCTAGAGGGCGCAACAATTGCACTCTTGACCTGCAAGATTAACATCATAGTTGAGACGTCATTTCACAATAATAATAATAATAATAATAATAATAATACACAGAAGAGTTGTTCAGTCCTAGTTCGTTTCCACCCTCTTTACACATTAGGCTCATTTGAGATCTTGAGAAGTTAAATCTTGTGAAACCTAAGAAATTTGAAAAGGAGATAGGAAAGAATTACATGCATATGAATGATAATTAGACATGACACAAAGTGTATTCTTTTTTCCCCTTATAATAATTCAAGTGCCTTGTTTATTCCTATGCAACTCAACTGTTAGTTTCAGTTTTCCATCGTATCGACCATGTCATCAAAACGAGCATGTCATGTATCAGTCTGTACATCAGCTGTGTTCACTATCACAGTCTTACAGCAACCCGGCATTGTTCTCAAGTTGGAATGATAATGCAAAACAGAGTAAAACATTTTTATTTAAGAATAGGTAGAGAAATATATAGAAATGTACTGGGATAATGAATAAAAATCCTGAACCATGCATTCTCTGATGCTGAAGAAACATCATTTTCATTTTCACCAACTTCATAAGTAGCTAGGCTATAAACTAGAAAAAAATCTAAATGTAGGCTAATACATAACATAATCTGTATATGCAGGAAGAATACATTCCTTGTTAATGGAAACAAAGATAAAAATTAATATTTTTGAAGTTCACATTTCAGGGGGAATTCTGTAGGAAATATGCTGTTTGATTTAAAAGCATGCTAGTAGTTGATGAAATGACACTGAACAACAAAGTTGTTTTTATGATTTATTGTAATGTAGGATTATATGGCCTCCACTAGAGAGAGCCAGAGATCTGATGAGTGATAATTATATTCAACGGATCAGCTAAAAACCGATCTCTACAATTATTAAGCTACAAGAAATTGTGTAGGCTACATATATATGGTCGGCAAATGAAGGTAATTGTTTAAAGGTGGACAATAAAGAGGAAAATAATGATGGATTCATGTATCTCCTGCTGTTTGTCAAGATTACAGATTTGTTTGTTATATTGTGCATTAAATAAAATAAAATAAAATATTTTTTTCAGGATTCTTTGATTAATAGAAAGTTCAAAACAGCATTTATTTGAAATATAATCTTTTGTAACATTATAAATGTCTTTATTGTAACTTTTGATCAATTTAACTTATCCTTGATGAATAAAAGTAGGCCTATTGATTTATTTTATTTCTTTCCCCCAAAAAATAAAATAAAAATTCTTACTGACCCCAAGCTTTGTGTTTAGTGTTACGGTAGTGTTTAATGTTACAAAAGATTTCAATTTCAGATAAATGCTGTTCTTTTGAACTTTCTATTCATCAAAGAATCCTGAAATGAAAATGTAAATAACTGTTTTCAACATTGATAATATAAGAAATGTTTCTTGAGCAGCAAATCAGCATATTAGAATGATTTCTGAAGAATCATGTGACACTGAAGATTGGAATATATAGCCTATATGAAGAGTTCAGATGCAAAAGCCTCTAAGTGCCAGGCTTTTGCATCTGAACTCTTCATATATATATATATATATATATATATATATATATATATATATATATATATATATATATTATATATTATAAATATATATATTAAGAGTTTAACCAAGATTAATAAATGATGTAGAAGTATTACCCATTGTTTGTTAGTTCAAGTGATTTCAACAATTACGAATACATTTTTAAAAACAAGTTTTATCTGTTAATGCACTTTGAACTAACATAAATAAACAATAAATAATAGCATTTTTATTAACTAAATCATTCAACACAAAACACACAAAAAATATAGCCTATTGCTTATTGTTGATTTATGTTAAAACTAATGCATTAATGTTATCAAATGAGACCTTATTGTAAAGTGTTACCGTTAGCTATTTAAAATTGTGCTCTGGGTTTTCACAAGAGTAGCCACTGAGATGTTTATGTAGTCATGTCAATTTATGTAAGAGAATCATTCATCTTTATAGAACAATACATTAACAGTATACCTTTATAATGCTATCAGATATGGAAGTTGCCTCTGTATTATTATGACATCATCGGTAATGTAGCCTATTATGCTTTACATTCATCCTTGCTTAAATGCTTACATAAACAGCATCTTTCAAAAGAGAAAACTGAAATAAAACAGCTCTGGTCATGCAATGTAAAAAATGTACAAAACATAAAATACATAACTCTTTGTAAACTCTATTTATTTATTTATTTATTTGACAGGGACAGTGTACATTAATTAGCATTGCTGCAAATGCACCAGAATTAGCCAAAAGGCTATTTTTCATCCGTTGTCCCTGGACAGATCTTAAAATTGTCTACCTAAAAAAAACACATGAAGATTACAGTGAACAATACAAATATAAAAAGCAGTAAAATAGATATAACTCCTCACATCCTGTTGATAAATACAGTGTACAAGTTTACTATAAAACAGACATTATGTTAAAAAAAGAATTCATATTATACACATTTTACAATATTTACACTAGACCTGTAAAATTAAAAAAAGTACGGCCTCGAATGCTGCCACTTGTATTAAATGAGTGATAAAGGCCTAGCATACGCATTTTGAGATGATGGTGATGATGTGGCCCCGTCCTTCCCTCCCACTGATCTGATCTCACCGTGCGAGAGACACGCTGCTTCGCGCATGCGCAGACGCGTACGATTCAGTGTTCGCGACCAGGAAAAAAGCAGAACAGCAACACATTGGTCTGCCTATGGCCGAACGAGCCACGGCTCTGTGAAATATTACAACAAAGAGAGAGTTTGACTGAAAATAATACAGGTGGAAGCGACCGAGCAGGTAAGATATCTCGCCATAACCCTTTTTACTGAATGAAAATCTCAGCGCGTGAGGAAAGGACTTTTTGTTTCATAGCTGTCCCTGTCAGGGCTGGTTGCACGAACAAAGCAGTCCTGGCACCAGAAAAGGCACATTTGTTGCCTTTTAACAGTCGTTAAATGCCAATTTACTAGTTATAGGGCCTGTAGACGAGGCTACTTAACGGCCTTTAATAAAAGCAAACTGTGTTTATTATACGGACTCAAGCCTCTCTAATTAAATCTACGCGTTTTGTTGTCATTGCTAAGTCAGTACCGTCGACTAATCTATCTACCCTTTCTTTCTGTCAGGGGAAGCCACGCATGGCTCACCATATGGACGTTGTGTCTTGAGAGGAGGACAGTATGTTTACATGAGGGCTCTAGAGACAGAGCGCTGACCGTTGAAAGAATCGCAGAGTCGGGTTGCGTTGATCGGTGAAGACATTGCCGAAGATGCTGAAGAGATTGGCCGCGCCGGCGTCATGCAGCAGCTGCCTTCTCGCCTTCCTCCTTGCCTTCGTCTCGCCCAGGTGTACGCAGTCTATCGGTGCCGACAAAACTATGGTGAACAAGGAGGATTATTATAGCGCCACAGTCAACGCCACCGTTTTGGACCATAAAGGCAATCCTCAACATTTGGTGACGAAGAATGACGGGCGGTACGGGCAGAATTCGCCTAAAACAGAGGCGAAGGGGATCGTGATCGCACCTGCTGCTGTTAATGGGGGTGAGTGTGTATGTGCATTGATATTTTAAACAGGTGTTAAAAAAATATTCCACCAGAACAGATGCTCTATCTCTTCACTTATCAAGGTTATCATCAATAACTGTCTCCTAAATAATAATCCTTTTTGGGGGGAAGCATCTTAAAGCAAAGTTGGTTTGATATTGTACGCAATTGTTCGTGGTTTGCTTTAATGCGTCCCCTTTTCAAATATGTTCAAATCAATTATGCTTTATGAAATAACTATTTTGGAAGTAATTGTGGACTTGCAGATCAGAAGCTTCCTGTGATATTTGTCAACTTCACATGATTGTCATGTAATATCTATACTGTGTGCAGTGTGCACAACAGAGTAACATGATGTTGAATATTTATTATATATATATATATATATATATATATGCCATCTGAAATTTTCTTCTTGAATGATCATTTTTATCAAGCTCGTATATTTAAGTTCAGTAATTTCACTTAAATAGCAATGAAAATGACCTATTAATTGTCATTTAAGTGAAACTACTGAACTTATATACAAGCTTGATAAAAATTATCATTCTAGAAGAAAATTTCAAATGGCATTTAGAGGCTTTTGCAACTGAACTCTTCATATATATACACACACACACACACACACATATATATATATATATATATATATATATATATGTGTGTGTGTGTGTGTGTGTGTGTGTGTATATATATGAAGAGTTCAGTTGCAAAAGCCTCTAAATGCCATTTGAAATTTTCTTCTAGAATGATAATTTTTATCAAGCTTGTATATAAGTTCAGTAGTTTCACTTAAATGACAATTAATAGGTCATTTTCATTGCTATTTAAGTGAAATTACTGAACTTAAATATACGAGCTTGATAAAAATGATCATTCAAGAAGAAAATTTCAGATGGCATATATATATATATATATATATATATATATATATATATATATATATATATATAATTTATATACGAAGTAGTAAATATTCAACATCATGTTACTCTGTTGTGCACAGAAGTATAATTTATAATACAATAATTTATTATAATATAAATTATTAATACTTTTTTTTTGCTACACGTGATTGAGATTGTTACCCTTTCAGCTACCTATGTAGCAGTATAGCACTCTGAGATATTCAGGTGCCCTGTTTTGGCTGATTCTCCTGCAATGATGACTCCGTAAACAGAACTGTACACCATTTATACGATAAACATAACCTCCCCTGAAGAGGCCCTGTGTGCTCTGTTCTGAAATTCAGTGACGTAGGGGATAAGGGGCACAAGTGTGACTTGCTTTGTTTCATCTGCACTAAATTACAGCTCTTGTGTCTCAGAGCATATGTTAGGTGCCCTGCTTTGATGCCAAACGGTGTTGCACAATTGCTTTGCAAACTTGTTTAGTCACAGTATCATGCATACTTGTAACCTCAAAGTTGCTTTTTGCAGTGCCATGGCTGCTGTCTGTGGATTGTATTTATCAACAATCTCCCATTTGTTTTTCAGCTGACATATTTTAGGTAATAGGTTCATCTCCTTCACACTTGTTATTCAAAATTTTGCTGAATCATTTAGTTTTTGCTAGATCTTCCTGCATGTATTGAATGGCTTAAGGGAAGTGCAGTATCTATAATCATTCTTAGGCTGGCTGGTGTCGTCTTCCGGTGTTCGGATGTATTTTTTCTGTACTCTCTCTCTCTCTCTCTCTCTCTCTCTCTCTCTCTCTCTCTCTCTCTCTCTCTCTCTCTCTCTCTCTCTAACCCAGTTGTCCTCTTATACTGTGCTTGTTCAGGTTACAGGATGCTCAGAAATCACCAGAAATCCTTGAGACTGAGATTCTCTGTAAATCAATTATTAATCAATATTTATACAGTAGCACCATTAGAATGCTTATTGAGGTGCAGGGCACTTTGACTTAGTTTAGCCATTGTGGTAAGATTAAAGAAGATGAATAGGCTATGTCAATGGCAACCGTTGCAGTCAAGGGATCTTTACTGCTGATCACATATTTTAAGTTCTGTTTTCAAGCCTTGTTTTTGATGACTTCAGCAGGGCAATTTTCTAAGTCTCGTGTCCATCCCTCATTGTACCAATTTTCAGCTTACATGCTGTTAGTTAACCTACTGTGTTGAATTTACCCAAGGCAGTTGTCTGACCTGCTGGTCATTATTCCAGTGAACCCAGTGGAGGTCATTAATCCTGATCCAGTCAGGAGCTGGAAAAGGGACACCAGGCTATATATTTATTATGAATTATGTTCTCAAGGACATTAGCACATCCATTCCCGTTTGCAGTGAGAGAAGAAAGACAATAGCCAAAGGAGACACATGCTTCTTTTATTGCCATCTCAATTGGATCTGAGGCAAGGTAATGATTCTTAGTAGAAGATTGTGTATAAAGAGAGCAGAGTACTGACATAAAACAGTAACACCCACTTCCTCTGTTACTCTAATCACTGTCAGGTCAGGATTAGGGATTGTAACGATTAGGCCTAATCGACAGTCGACTCATTGTCGATCATAATTTAATCGCTAAAACGTATCAATGGTCGATTAAGCAGGATTAATTAAGCATTAGAGTGCTTAAGCTGCCTTTCCACTGCACACGACATTCGCGTATGATTGTTGCGTTTCGCCCCCTTAGCGGCAGTTGTGCGGAACTTTGAAATTGGTCGTGAAGCAACCGTACCCTCGGCTTATTCACCATGGTAAAATGAATGATTTTAATGAATGTCATGCATGTCCACACAAAACAATGACCCTCAATACATCTAGAATAAAAACATAGTAGATTTTATAGAGCTAATCAACATAAATATTGATTTGATAATTATAAGGTAACTATTTCTGCCATAATTATTCTGCCATTTTGCAGAAATAGTGTTTACAGAATAACCTTAGTGTTAAAATATTTGTAATTCTAGCTTCGCACTCGTAGTTTTGATTAGAATAGATCACATCCGGTCGGCCGGTCGCATACGGTCTAGCTGCAGAAGTTCAAATATTTCAACACATCTGAAATTTCCGTATATGCATATGATTGGAACTCCACACAGCTCCCGTACTACTCTCTATTGGAAATGAATGACTTCCGGTCCAACGGCTGTTGTTTGTCGTGTGCAGTGGAAAGGCGGCTTTAGTGTTGAGGTACATGCGGCTCATGCGCAGAAAGCATGCAGCAGTACAGCGTGCCGTGGTTACATATTCTAAATGTATTAATGTCTTCAAGATAATTAATCAAGGGAAGAGTCCAAAAAAACCCTCCAAACAAGTGATTTTAATGAACATGAAGTACTTGCATGTGTAAACGCCACAATAAAAGTACATAGATTAAACAAGCAGTCAGGTACCTTATTGTTCCGAATATAAGACAGTGTTTTTTTTATTTTATTTTTTTATATACATCTGAAAAAATTGGGTCGTTTTATATGGGTCTAGATTTTTACATGTCAATAATACACCCGCAACAACAGGGACCGCCACATATGTTTAAAATGAGTGTGCCCCCCAGGACTGATAAACGCGGTGGAGTCATCAAACAACTCTTATTAAGCAGCCAAGAAATCTTCTTATAATCAGGGTCGTCTTGTATTCGGAATAATACAGAAGATCCTAGTTGATATGCTGATCTTCCAGCGGACAGCTTTATTTCAGCTGTCCGCTGCTATTCTATGACGCACTGTAAATCAAGACGTTAACCTGAGCGATCAAATCAATCCAAGTGCACTCCAGCTGTAAAAGTAAACAGTGTCCGATTGTAACACGATCCCGGAAGTCCTATAGATTTAGCCAAACAGCATGTCATGTCACTCCGTGATCTGTGCATTCTTATGTTGTGTTTGGGCTCATTTGAGACCACCGGCTCTCAAAAAAAGATATGAGATCTACTACGGTTTACTAATGTTTCACAAAGTTACAAATAAAAAGGTTGTGCAAAAGCATCATGGGTATACTTTTTACATGTCCATCAGCAGTGCTTTTTCATACAAATGCTTGGTATAGTTTAGTCTCTAACTGAAACAAACATGCTTGTTGTATTCTGCAAGTTGAGACCTTTTCAACGATATATGACACAAGTCTATCTGTATGATGATTTTACAGATCGCATTTTCATGTAAAGCAGTTACTTTTTTTATGCTATGAAAATAGAGCACTTCTAGGGGTTGTTCACACAGAACACGTTTTTCCATTCCACTGCGCTACTAGACGGACGTGCAATATCGTTGCACTCACATCTCACGTCTTTTGCAGCTTCTCGCGCATGACACAGCGTTCTAAAACAAAAACAAAAAACAAAACCACCCCTAATATTTCAGCAAAGTTAAGAGGACTTGTTAAGTGATGGTCATATTCACTGTAAAGCTACGCTACTAAGATTAAACAACACCTATTTTGTGTTGGTTAAGCAAGTGGTTGTAAAGTAACGTGATAACATACAGTAGTAGTGCCCCGCTTTCGGGTTTAAGAGGTTAAGATTAACAATTAATTGATTGATTGATCGTTAATTTAAACGATCGATTATGGGAATTTTTGGAAACTGACATCTATAGTCAGGATGCTCTCTCACTCTCTTTCTCTTTCTCTTTCTCTTTCTCTCTCTCTCTCTCTCTGAGGATGGCTGCATTTGTGATTTCACTCTAGCATAATTATTCCTGAGTGGTTCAGTACTACAGATCAGCTGACCAAGAATATTCTCTCAAAGAAAGGAATGTCTGGGATGTTACTGCTCTCAGCTGCATACATTTAAAGAGGAAGGGTGGTGGGCATGGATTTAAAGCTTGTCACATAGCCTAGTCTTTTGGAGTGACAGCAATGTTAAATAACACTGATTAAACTGACCATGAATAAAGTCTCGCCCTACTTTTTCGTTTCACTCTAATATACATCACAATAGGGAAGAAAAGTCAAATTTTCTGGGTCATGCTGACATTAAATTTGTATGTATTTGTGTAAGAGTCCCCAATCAGTAGAGCATTTGTGAGTAGATGTCTCATTACCGTTACTGCAGCATAAACTCCGGTATACTCCGGTATAACTCCGGTGAGCTCTTCAAATGGGTTTGACAGTCTAATGCTGTGACGTGTGTGTGTGTGAGGCTGAGAGTGTGCATGTGCACACGCACCATCTGACTGGCACCACTCATGTTACATCAAGCATACTCCAATGTATATTTGCACCTTTGTTTTTTTTAAAGTAATTTTTTACTTTTAATTGCATTTTTCTTTTCTTTTCTGTCACTATCTTGTCATTGGTTGAGCAGAATGACCACAATTACTCTTGAAAATGTGCACATCATGATTCATGCATGTTTAATATTTATATCCAAACTGCTATAAATGTGATTGTTCCAATTTGTTCAGGCTGCAATTAAAAACAATACTAGCCCTACATTTAAGAATGTTCGGACAGACCATAAGATTGTGCAGTATTTTTGCCTTTGAAAATCTACTAAGTCACTTAATGCCTCAGTGAGCCTGTCTCACACAGAAAAAAAACAAGCAGCTCATTGCTTCCTGTTTGACTGCTTCAAGATTATATTTCCTCAGGAGACCTCAGTGCATTCGCCTGACCTCTGTTTATCTCTCCTCCTGTGTCTCAGAGAGCTTACCAGTGGCTCGTCAGTCTAAACAAGGTGGTGAGCACAAAAAGATTCTCTTGCTTTTAGGTCTTCCTATAGAAAGGGAGAAAATGAGAAAAAGACAGAAGGTGTGCAGGGTTTTGTGGATCTTTCGCTCTATTCTCTCAGTTTCTCCACCAGCTGCTGCCATCATTAGGGGTCTGGCAACAAAACAAACCACACTCAGCTAATGGGTAGTGAGACAGAAAATCACCTGCCAATATGCAGAGGTAACTTGGCATCCAATAAATGTCAGTCCAGCAAAGCCCCAAATCAGACATTAACCATCAAGCCAAAGAGATAGCAGCCTCAATCAAGACTGTGGCCAGTGGGAGGTGATGAATATTTGTAATAAACATCCTGTAGCATGATTCCAAGTGTGAAGCGATTTATGACGCTTGAACAAGCCCAAATGGTAACAAATGACCCTAACATAAGGGCTAATTAGATTCACTCCTGGTCCTGCACATGACAAGGTGGCCAATGGGTAAGTAACTCAATGGTCCATCTTTATCAAGTAGGCTAATTGATTCAGTACTGATTTTAGTTTAAATAGTTAGCTACCTCTGTACTTGTTTCATTCTCATATGGTTTTTATTTTACCTTTTTTAATATATATATTTTTTCATGTTGAAGAGGCTGTAATAGGAGTGTAATCTACCAGTCACAGATATTGGATATTAATAAAAATATTAATGCTGCAGTTTTCATACAATTATAAGATTTGATTGAAGTGTTTCAGCATGTGTTGTCAATTTTTTTTAATTTATTCCCTGCTGTCCTACTTAAAGCCAAATGTAAGTGCATGAAAAAATGGTAACCTAAAATTTTAAACCCCTAAATTAACTGGTCACAAAGTCATGTTTTTATGGGTTCAATCTGGTAGAAATAGCTCTGTAAGTTAACACTTGCAGGTTACTTATGAGAGGTTCCTGATGTATCATGTGATGTGTAAACAGTCAATTGATTTGCTACTACCCAAGGAAGAACAGGAAAATCCATTTGTAAAAAGAAACAGATGAAAGAACAGACTGGAACCATGTGCCATATGCTTCTAATTGATCCAGGCAGGAAATGTGAGCTGGAGTAATGTTGGGACATTGATTGCAGTGGTGTTGTTGTCATATGAAGTGAGGTTGGAGATGGTCAGTAGGGTTAAGGAAGCAAATTGCCTGCCTGTTTTTCTTAATACCCATGATTTTCCTCTGTGTGGGTGCATGTGAGTTTGTAATGTATTCTTATTTGAGATGAACACGATGTTAGGAGACGGGCTGCTGAGAATCAAATTAGTGTCGTGTCTGAATGTAGTTTGTAAATATTTACTGTAAACTTGGTTTATATTCACACAAATACTTAATGGGTTTTGTTCCTCTTCTGAAAATGTCTGAACTCTGAAATAGCATTTTAGATTGTGTGTTTTAAAGAAGCACTTTAAATCATCCCTTGAATGTCTCAATGATGTTAGTGATTGGTTGTGCTGAACTTGAAACATTTTCAAGGTTTTCATTTTTATTTTCATTTTTCATCAACATTTTCTGAATCACAGGTTATTTGCTTTTGCAAGTACTAGGAAAGACTCTTGGAGAAGGCACAGGTTGCACATATTTTACTTCCTTGTTTTTGTCCCTTGGGTGTTACTAGCTTATTCACAAAGCAGCACTTATGTCTGTCTGTCTGTCTGTCTGTGCGTTTAGAGTGAGACAAACCTGTGTAAAGCACAAAACATTAGAGGATGTTATTATGGAGCTGGCTTTAATAATTGAAACAATATTTTGAAGAAAACATGTTTTTTTTGTAACATAAAAAAAATATTATTATAGATTTATAATATTATAGAGTATTTATAATATATAGCATTGACACAAATTTCATGATTTGATTCCATTTTGATTCACAAGCTTGCGATTCGATTAGGTACAGTACATGTCAATTTCTCTCAAGGAAAAAACATCTCAATAATGCTGTAAACTATACAGGGAAGCCTTTCAGTTTATGCATTTAACATTTTTAAATTGTGCAGTTTTGAAATTTTATTCACGCATCAAATGAAAGCAACTTAGACTAAAAGATTGATTCTTGGATTTAAGAATCGATATTGGTTTATCAAAATGAGTGTCAATTAAAATTGAGAAATGTATTTCAACACAGCCCTAATAATATAATATGTCCTAATTGGCAGTTTTGTTTTCACCCCTTGTTCGCTTCACTGTGATGTATTCTATCTAATGTGATTTCACTCATTAGAAATTGTGAGTTTAATATATTAAGGATTTAAAGGATTTTTTTCTCCCTCTCTCTAGCATGTCTTTACCTCTTAGCACTTAGATAGCCAGAACAAAATACAGTAGATGTGATGTGACTTTGTCATGTGCACTTCTGTCAGGATTGACCTACATATCAGTCTAACAGCGATTTCTATTGTGGAGTTCTACTGTGGATGAATGACTGCGTCTGTCTGAAAGCTTTTCCTAGAATTTGAAGTGTGCTTTATGTAATGTTGAAGTGATTAAAAGTACTCGTTGTTGATTAACCAGAAATTTTTTTCTACTCTGATGCAAATATCACGCTCAGTTTCAGATCCAGCACAAGAACCGTTTGCCAGCTGTTCAGGTTTGCACAAACCAAGTCGCATCTCTCTTACTCCCACAGGGAGAGATGAGAGATACCTCACTGAGATATGGCTTATTTGTGACGTTTATCTGGTTGTAGTGCAGGTGGTCTGATGGAAGGATTTTGTTGCTTCTGCTGATGGTATCTAGCATTCCTAAGCTTGCACATGCCTGTCGTGGTTGTGCCGAGAATGTTAGAGGTGCAAAACAAAGATACAAATGAGTGTAGTCTTGAAAAGAAGGCAGATGTGTTCTGCATATACTTGCATTTTATTTTATGTTTGAAACTATTTTCTTTCTTGTTGAGACTTGTAGATTATAAGTATCAGTTTTCAGTCTTTTAATATCATTCTGGCAAAGGTGAATTATACACCTTTTACAGGAAATAAACGTCGATGTTATGTACAGTATTCCAGTTCTACAAATTATATCTAGCTATTAATTCACATATTTAATCGTATTTAATATTAGTGCCATACAGAGTTGTATACCTGTACATTACATTTTATTTTTACTTGGTACATTGTATTGTTGGTGGAGCAGTGAAATAAGGAAACTTTGACCTTTAGTTTAAGCTAAGTTAAGGCTAAGTTAACATATTTTATTTTTGTTCAATTCATATTTTCATTTATATTTGAAAAAAATAAATAAAGGCAAACCCTTTGTTGAAGACCCCTGGTTTAGATGACAAATAACTTAAAGATAAGGCAGTGCAGATCAAGGGCACAGCAAATATCAAAATAGCAAAAATATCTAATTATTTTTGATAATTATTCTCTTTATTTTATTGTCCACAGTTGTTGACTTAATTATGTCTAATATAGCTTTATAAATATTAAATAATTAATGCTGATATGTCCCCTCTGCTTGGTGATGACAGACATGCCCCAGATACACAGGATCAATTTGATTTTAAAACTCACACTGATCAACTCTCATGCTCCACATCGTCTGATTAGAATTAATAGAGACATCGATTTCTAGGAAGCACATGTCCTCCAGCACTGCATTTAATTTGTGAAAAACATTATGCTCTGCCTAGCTATTGGACAAGATCCCGATGTTGCTGACAATCTGTTCTTTTCAGCTAATGATTGGTAGAAATGACCTAGTGTCAGATTGCTTGATCAGCCTCTGAACCAATGTTATTGGCTCTGGAAATGTTGGGCATTAACAACATTATGATAATATTTCATCATAATATTAGAAGTGTGTTGTGTTCTGATGTTGGTAGTAATATTAATTTCTTTATTATAAACTGCATGGGTTTATTTTTCAGCTACATGGTGAGTTCCGATGTATACTAACAAAGCTTCTTAACAGGATCGCATTTGGATGACTGTATTAACTTTTGACTCATGTTCTGCATTTGTAATTCTCTCCAATTTACTAGAGAGCAGAGTGAACATGTGAGAACATGCATTTGAATGTTTTCTTGTTTTGCATTTAGTCCATTTAAATGATGATGATGCAATGATTTAATTTAAAACGAAAACTGCATTGCTCATTTCTCTTTTCTAAAAGATCAAACAAAACTTGATTTTACCAGCTTTTACTAAGATGGTAGCATCTTGTTGAGCCTGAACCTATTGGGAGATCTAACACGCTGAGTCATTAAATTCAAATAATTTCTGGTTGTGTATTAAGTACAGCAAGACTGAAACGAGCACTTTAACAAGGAATTCTCACTGCTTTAACATTCGACATGGAATTTAATCCATCAAAATTCTTCAGCATGACATCTTATTAAGATTACATTTACATTTGTGTGCACATTCCTGCACTTTTGCCCTAAATAGATCATGAATTAGTCTAAAGGATAAGTCACAAATTACATCAGATTTTCCTTCCTGCAGATGACTCCCTTTTGAAGAAAAGGGAAAGGAGAAAAAGATATGATAAAAATTTAAATACTCTA
Source organism: Leuciscus idus (assembly GCA_021554675.1). Lineage (NCBI taxonomy): Eukaryota > Metazoa > Chordata > Actinopteri > Cypriniformes > Leuciscidae > Leuciscus > Leuciscus idus. Next base: position 23,026,690 of record CM038633.1, on the reverse strand, counting down.
TTGGATTGTATTTGGGTGTGTTCTGTGGGAGTTGCTGAATTACCATATGATGACCAGCCAAACGTATGGCATTGATGCTGATGAATTTCTCACATGGTTCTCTGACAGATGGAGAGTTTTGGCATTTTAAACAAATTGGATACAGTTTAAACAGGATTTTTTTTTGTCTCACATCAGTGGTCTTAATCTTTTCGACTGTATCCAATAATCATGTCATAATTAATTGTTATTCTTTTTGTGTAGAAAAAAAAGTATTTAATTAACAATGTAATATCAAAAATAGTAATAGTTTGGTGAGTCCTACCTAAATTATTAACATGTGATTGACTGCCTTTATTAAGCTCTACCTTTCCACCTTGTTACAGTTATTGAAAGGCAAAAATGTTCAAACAAGTAGTTTATTTATTTTATGGGAATTATAAGTAACTATAAACCATTGTGTGGTCCTAAGTTGGCTATCCCCAACTGAGTGACCGCTTAATTAAGGCTAATTTATTGGTTAAACCTGTTATCCATGGGTATACTCCATTTTATCAATTGTATCAATATCATTTTGGGTATTTTAATGTTTATTTAAATGGTTATTGTTAGAAAATAACAATCATGAAAATTAGGGATTTCAATTTAGACAAATCCAACATTTTGGTCCAGGGGTTGCAAAACAGGGTTGCAACTTGCAAAAATTACAAACTTCATTAAATCTTAAATCTTTTTCACTGACCAGTCTTAAAACGAGGTTCATGCCCTAATTTGTACCATGGAAAGTGCTTTTTTTATTCCACAAGAAGAGAAATGGACTTCATATTCACAGTTTGAATATTTCCATGTCAAAGTTGAACTAAACTGTCCCGATTGTTTCACGTGTTCTTGCTTTATCACTAAGTTTTTGGAATGTCAGTTGCTCATTATATAACCTTAGAAAGTTCAAATAGAAGACCAGATTTCACCAGCTTTCCTTACGGACCCAAATATGCCCTCTCAGAGCTGATAACGCTGCAAAGTCAACGATGCACTATGCACCACCAACCTTGACCTTAAGGGACTTCCAGTACTAACAGCAATTACAGCACATGAATTATTTAAACATTTTCAGTTAATAAACACGTTTTGATAAACGCAGTCATGAAATTAGGAATGCCAAAATTAAAGTCTATATTTATCTTTTTATTGTGTTAACGGTTATTTTGTAGAAATAAAGCTCTGTGAATGAATTTCCACCTGTGAGCATTTGTTATTTTCTCTAGTCCATCTATGATGCATCATCAAGCTGTTTTTATGGTTTAATATCAGGTGATGTTTGGATTCATATTGCGACTCTATCTCAGCTCTATTCAGTATCTCAGCTGTAGGTCAGTTGCATGAATCATTCATGCTGATGCTAATATTATGGTGATAGGGCCTACAATATTAGTTTGTGGACCAACATTATTAGCTTCTTGACTCCTCGTTGGTTGCTTCTCCACCCAGTAAACACACACACTCCCAAACACCAACATTATACCAGTGTTGATGCTGAAAACTGATGAATATTTGATTTTGCTTCATCTTCTTTGTCTTTGAGCGTGCCCGTGTGTGTGTGATCCTAATGGTAAAGAGATTTCTTTCCACAACCTCTCTTCTTGCATTTTTTGTGTTTAGTGCAGAAGTCTTGCTAGAATGCCTTGAGGGAAGGATGGTGGGTTTTGCTGGGGAGGTGGGCTTGGTGCTGAAACAAGCAAAAGCCTTCGTATTACCTTTTAAAGACAATCAATTATCGTGACCTGCTCTGCTTCCCTGTGGGGGTTCCAGCTCTCCTCGAGAGCGGGCCAGGCTGCTTCTACATATGAGTCAGTGTTTGGAAGTGACAGGGCATTAGTTTGCATAGCCCAACTCATAAGAGTGCCTCCATAACCTCCAGTGTCAATGGAGCAATCACATAAGAAGGTTGGCAGGCGGCCCCTGCATACTCTATTACATTACTAATGAGTTCAGTGGTGGCATGCTTTCAGTCCACAGATGTCATGGTGGTGAGTGTGTATTTCATTAGAAATGCAAAGTGAGGTTGCGTATAATAAGCACATCCTACTGACATTTCAGTTCATCCAATTGGATTTGTAGTTGATTCTTTGTTGATATCTTTAGGATTTAAAATGTTGATTTCTTTACATTCCTTTAGGAGTTTTTGCAAGTCAGATATTATTGGTATATTATGTGTCATGTATTCATTTGTGAATGAGTACAGGGGCATAGCCTGTATTTGTTTTAGATGTGTTGTGTTACACAACCCTTCAAAAGTTTTAGGTTGGTAAAAAAAAAATTACAATGTTTTTAAAGAAGCCTCTTATTCTCACCCTGATTGATTTATTTTATAAAAAAAAACAGTAAAACAGTAATATTATGAAAGTATCTGTTTTTCCTTAATATGTATTCCTTAATATATTGCATTTTCAGCAATGTTCAGTGTCACATGATGCTTCAGAAATCATTCTAATATGCTGATGTGATGCTCATTTCTTATTGTCAGTCAGTTGTGATGCTTAATATTTTTGTGGAAACTGTGATATTTTTTTATTTGTTTTAGGATTCTATGATTAGTATTTGAAAAGAACAACATTTACAGTGGTGGTCAGAATTAATGGCACCCCTGGTAAATATGATCAAAAATGGCTGTAAAAAAATAAATCTGCATTGTCTGTCCTTTTGATCTTTCATTAAAAAAATTCACAAAAATCTAACCTTTCATTGAAGTAAAATAATTGAAAGTGGGAAGGAAATCACATTATGAAATAAATGTTTTTCTCCAAAACACGTCGGCCACAATTATTGGCACCCCTAGAATTTTTTACAAGTAAAATATCTCTGAAGTATATTCCCATTAATATTTACCTTTATTTAGCACACCAGGGTGACCAGGAACATGAAATTGTCTAGCTATGACTTCTTGTTTCACAGGAGTTTAAATATGACGAATACACAAACAAAGGCCAAAATTCTTTAATCACCCATCACAATGAGTAAAACCAAAGAATATAGTTCTGATGTGCATCAAAAGATTGTTGAGCATCACAAAATAGAAAATGGCTGTAAGAAAATAGCTAAAGAATTGAAAATCCCCATTTTGACCATCAGGGCAATACTTAAGAAGTTCCAATCAACTAAAGATGTTACGAATCTGCCATAGGACGTGTGTCTATATTGTCTTAATGCACGGTGAGGATGAAAGTTTGAGTGGCCAAAGACTCTCCAAGGATCACAGATGTAGAATTGCAGAGATTACTTGAGTCTTGGGGGTCTAAAAAAAATGATCAAACAACCCTTACACAACCACATGTTGTTTGGGAGGGTTTCAAGAAAAATCCTCCTCGCTCCTCCAAAAATAAACTCCAGCATATTCAGTTGTGAGACACGACTGGAACTTCAAAAGGGACCGGATTCTGTGGTCAGATGAAACAAAAAAAGGGCTTTTTGGCAGCAAACCCACCAGATGTGTTTGGTGCAAACAGGGATGAAGAGTACCCCATGCCTACGGTTAAATATACTGCTGGATCTTATATGTTGTTGGCCTTTTTTTTTTTGCTGGAGGTCCTGGACATCTTGTTCAGATACATGGTATTATGGATTCTATTAAATACCAACAGATAAAAAATCAAAACCTGTCTGCCTCTGCTAGAAATCTTATAATGGGCCGTGGTTGGATCTTCCATCAGGACAACGGTCCAAAAGGACCAAAACAAACATCAAAATCAACACAAAAATGGTTAACTGAGCACAAAATGAAGCTTCTACCATGGCCGTCCCAGTCCCCTAAACTGAACCCTATATAAAATGAGTGGAGTGAACTGAACAGAAAAAGCACCAACATGAACTTGTGAATCTGAAGGATGTGGAGAGATTCTGTATGAAGGAATGGTCTCTGATCTCTTGTAAGTTATTCTCCAAACTCATCAGGCATTATAGAAGAAAACTCAGATCTGTTATCTTGGCAAAAGGAGATTGCAAAAAGTATTTAATAACAGGGAGCCAATAATTATGGCCAGCGTGTTTTGGAAAAAAGCATTTATTTTATAATGTGATTTACCCCCCACTTTCAATTATTTTACTTCAGGTTAGATTTTTGCGAATTTTTTGAATGAAAGATCAAAAGGATAAAAAATGCCGATTTATTTTTTACAGCCATTTTTGATCATATTTACCAGGGGTGCCATTAATTCTGACCACCACTGTATATGAAATATAAATGTTTTGTAACATTATAAATGTATTTTTCTGTCACTTTTGATCAAATAATAATCAGTGTTTGCTGAATAAAATTATTTTTTGAACTGTACTGTTGTGGTATACAGCATTAAATAGTTTTTGTGTATTTTTGCCCAAGGATGTACAGCAAGTGTTGGGATGCCATCCAAATTTCAATTGGCAACACCAGTGGAAATTCATGATTATTGAAACCCATTTTTTGATGTGAAAAATGTAAATGTAATAAAAATAAAACAAAATAAAAGACTTTTAGTTTAGAAAAATGACAAACACAAAACAATAACTTTTGCTGGAGCATGTGTACTGTACAAAGTTTAAATGAAGACGGTAATCAAGGCGGTCCCTCTAACTTTCTTCATTTCTTTTTAGCGGTGGATTTGCAAGGCTGCTGTCCGCACACCCGGTTTGTAGTGCCTCCGAAGACCACACACTGGGTGGCCATTATGCAGAGAGGGAAGTGCACCTTCAAGGAGAAGATCCTTAAGGCAGCTGCTTTCAATGCCTCGGCCGTCATTATCTACAATAACAGCACCAAAGAGGACACCGTCACGATGGCTCATGAAGGTGAGCTCCATAATCGATGTATTCTCATTAAGACAAACACAGCCATGTTACTTTGATGTTAGGCAGACGTCTGTCACTTCTTCAGTCAGCTGACTCAACCGTTTTTTCTGACAGAACTCAAAGCTTCTTCCTGTTATAATAATTTTGACACTACATGCCGGTTAACATGCAGACATTGTTCAGAATGTATAAGTAAATGGATATTTATATTTGCCTGCATTTTTTTTTTTTTCAGTTAGAAATACAGGAAGTGGTAATTGTTATTTCTTGACAGGGCATGGTGGATTTACAGACTCTTCTGACCAGTTAGATTAAGGTCTTTGAAATGCTTGCAGCATATTTAAATGCAGTGAAATACATTATCTGGAAAAAGCATTGTCCAAGGACTAAATGGGAGAGAGAAAGAGAGGCTAAGTGTGTACTCTGCGTGTGTATTTGTGTGTGTTTTATTCTGCAGCTTTATTCTGCAGCTCCAAAATTTGCACAGTAAAGATAACTGTAAAATGAAACAAGTCAAAGTAACTCATTAAAACTCTCTGTGTGTGTGTGTGTGTGTGTAGCTGTCACTCACAAAAGTTTTGTGCAGTGGACAGCAGACAGTCTGGGGGAAAATGTTGCTGTGCTCAGCAATAATGCATTTTTATTTTCTTCTTAAAAAAAAAAAAAAGAGCATTTTGGTGAAAGCATATAGCTGACACAGTAATTTCAATGCCCATTCCATTCCATTAAGTGTTTACTAAACAGACCACACAGATGCTAACCGGATATGATACAACTACACCAAGCTACGCATAATACATTATGGATTGTTTATTATCAATTATGCAAGTGTTTATAATACTTGAATGTGACTTTAATCCTGTTTTTTTTTTTTTTAATGTATTGTAGTCCTATTATAGTCCAATCCAGTAGATCAAATCTAGCTATTGTATACTGTATGCAGTTAAAAAAAAATATATATTTTAAGTATTGCAAATTCTAATAGTGATGTCATTAGTAGTGCTGTTCATTTTGTTAGTCTGTTTGAGGTAGACTTACTCAGTTTTGCTGTTAAAGTTTTTTCTTTTTTTTTTTTTTTTAATCCGTGCACATGCTGACTGTCTACTTACGTCTGTGGCGGTTGCATCGTGACTATTTTTAAAATGTCTCCCACCATTTTTAAGATGATTTAAAAAACTCATTTCAAACCCATTCTGTTCCCCTTATGTGGTGCTTCGTTTAGCTGTTTTTGAATGCAATAACACATCCTGTGTGAACGTTTTCTCACTCATTCTGTGCTGCCTGCTCTCTGTAAGTGTGGGTTGTCGAGGTGTGTGACCTGTAGTAACAGAAAGGGCAAAAAGAAAAACATAGATACTATTTTACATGCATATAGGGAAATTATTAATTTTATGTTGTTCATGCACATAATTAAATGAATAACCCCAATATTGTTGTTAGGTCATAACACAACTTTATTAGTAAATAAGCAATTTTTTTTCTCTGTTAATTCATGGCATTGTTATTTTTTTATGTCACAAACAAATTTGTGGATGACTCTCAGTTGTAGCCAAAACAGTAGCCTTGAGGAGCACGAGCATTCAGGACAAATGCTGATTGCAATATTTTCAAGTCTGCTGGCTAGAACGTTATCATCCGTTTGTTGAGTTTGGAAAGTGTTGTTTGTGTGTGTAGGTATTTCATAATTTGTCTTTGGGCTGTAAACCTGCTGTGAGACAGTGACAGGGACTGTTTGTTTGGTTTTAGAGGACATTCGGACATGATGAAGGACTGTGCGTACTGGAATCTATCTGCCAGAGCAGTCACTATTTTGCAGGTGCACTCTATACACACACACACACACACACACACACACACACACACACTTCTAGCTTGGCATATATGCAACAGCTCTGGATGCACAGAGCACATAAGAATCAACCTAAAATTTCTAAGCAGCGTCTTTGGACGTATGAAGGGGTGGGCCGACGTAGGAACAGGAGAAAGGGGAGAGATGGTGAGTCACAGCAGCGCTATCAGAATGGGATCGATGAGATGTTTAAATATAGCAGGACTGCATGATTTATTCAGAAGGTCCTTTTCCCCTGCCACATATGGGATTCAAACATCTTTATACAAGCTGTAAAGGATCTTACGATTCATTTAAATTTGGATTCATATAAAGTCATGACCGAGACAATTATGCAAGGGTTCTCTGTGCATCTCAGTTTTTCAGCAACAGTGTAGGGAAGCAAATCTAAGGTAATTTAAATCGTTAAGGTGACTAACTTGCTGCCAATTCAGCGTTAAGATCTTTGGCTTTTGTAAAATGTGAATGAAATGCCACATCAGAGCACTGAAAAATACTAAAAATAACTAATAACTACTAAATTACTAAAAATGCACATTTAAAAATGCACATAACAAAATAATTAAAACTAAAAACATAAAACTAAAAGCTAATTTAAAATATTAATAAATACAATAATATTATATAAATGTGTAAAGTTTTGAGTGGATATTTGAAAAAGAATCACAATGCATCGACTTATCCAGAGAGTTCATTGTTCTTGCACTACATTACAAATTGTGCATCTGATTTTTATACATGCAAGACGATATATTTATATATGGTTTCAGTCACACATTCAGATCACTGCATTTAGATAAACATATCTTGTGTACCTACAGGAAGTTTGGGGTTTGTGCATGTGTGTGTGTGTGTGTGGGTGGAGCAGTGTTTTCAACACGAAAGATGCAAGTAAACTGACACACTCTTTTTAAGAGCAAGTAATTTAGGATTTAGTTATATTAAGCCATGCAGTTGTCATATATGTATTTATATCAGGTTCTGTAATGATGTTTTACAGAAGAATAACCAGGGACTGTTTTGACATACATTTGTTTTAGTTTCAGTAATGTAGATTGAAGTGTGAAGCTAAAGTGTCAGTGTGTTCATGTCCAAGATATAAAAGTGCACGCGTAGCCCGCGTTAACTCTGCTCTGCATTTACTGGCAAGTTCCATGTTATTGTAAATAATTATTATTTAATTCCTCGAGCATTGTTGGTACAGAAGCATAAACACCTGCGAATGCATATTTTATATATGGATAGAAGCATATATTTATGCACAGAAGTAGGGCTGGGCGGTATGACGGTATATATCGTTACCGCGGTAGAAAATGTCAACCGTAACAGATTTTTTTATTCCGTGATACCGCGACATGTAAATAAGTGGGCGTGGTTAACTCACATGCAGCGTGCGTGAGACTGAGACACTGAGATTTGTCAAAGAAACATGGAGAAAGCAGATCAAGAGGATCCACAAAGGAATTACGTTTTCTAAAGGTTTGTTGTTAACGTGATATTTTCGGAGGGAAAGGCGTAGCAGTCAACTAGAGCAGTGCGGCACCCGTAGGCTACAGTTTAGAGGAGTGCACAATCGCAACGGGGAAAGCATGAAAGCTGGACAACAACAGTTCATATATCAATATCGTAACGAATAGAAATAACCTTAAATAATGTATAGTTATCTTATAGGCATCTTTCCGTCTATTATGTATAGAAACTCGCATTCAGCATGACACGCGAGCGGTTGCCGTGGTAATGAACAACCTGCTTGTTAAAGCAAATGTATAATCCTGTATCTGGGGCAAAATTACTAAATATGCAGCGCGAGTTATATTTCTAACTCCAAACAATTGGCCACTGAAACAGCTGATAAAATCTTCCTTTGATTCAATGCGTGATTACATCTTGTCACTCAAATTAACCGATCGCATTTTACTGATGCAAAAGACACGCGCGTGCACACGCACAGAGAGGGAGCGCGGTGTGTCGGTGTTCACGGGCTATGTAAAATAATGACGCAGTTACAAGGTGTGTATAATTTACACTACTTAGTCAACACTAACAGTAGCTGCTGTTCGGTTTTCATACTGCTGTTCTCCTAGTCACTTATGAACTTGATGAACTTGACACTTCTGAACATCTCTTGATTAAAGCTTTAGGTGACGGGTTGCCAGATATCACAAAAAGAGCAAAATGTTTTGCAAGTAGGCTATAATAAGCAGACATGGCAAATAATGTACCGGGAAAACATTTAAACATAACTAGTATTTACTAATATCCTACCAAATTAACAGGAAGTAACTAATTTATTATGAATAGAATAGGCTAGTTTAATAAAAAAAAATTCAGATATTATTAACTGATGGATGAAGTAAAGCAATAACATGAGATTGAAAAATTATTCAGCAACACTTTATTTAAAGTTTGAGTTGTATTTAATATCAATCAGTTGGGGGCAGTTCATCTAAAAGTTGATGAGAGTGCTTTGTTTACTATATTTAGCTATTAAAAACAGTTTACCAAATAAATAATTTACCAAATAAAAGAAAATTCAAACAAAGTGAAGTACTTTACATTTCTAAAGTATTTCGGTTTATTTATTATACAAAGCCCTTTTTGTTGATTTTTCGAGAATAACTATATAAATATATAACTATATCGTGAAATATATTGTTACCGTGAAATAAAATTAGTCATACCGTGAAACAGAATTTTGGTCATACCGCCCACCCCTACACAGAAGCATAAACACCTTTAAATATCAAATAGCAACTTGGGATCTGTTTTTTTTATCTGTTCAAGTTCACCTGTTCTGTTCAAGTACTGTTTAAAAAGACTGTGACATGAGCTAAAACCAATATTTAAAAAAATCACATGCAGAGTGCATCAAAATTCATAATGTCACATCCTCTTTTGGGTCACTGTGGTTTGAAGGATCACATCACCTTTACTGTCAGAGTCAGTCAGCATGTGCAGGGCTTAAGACCACCTTTGAGGGAGTTTCCCTTTTAACAAAGATCAATATTCGCATGCCTTAACCTTTACAGCAGGAACAGTCGATAATGAATAAACAGCACATTACAATGTAAGGCCATTCACACTTTTTTTTCTCTCCTTTTTAATTTAAGAAGTTAATGTTTCTACATGCATGAAGGACAAGTAATTAACATTTTTTACATTTAATCTTTGGCTGATTTTATTGAGATCTCTATGGGGATCATATCTGATAATGATATTATTATTATTATTATAGCTTATCATATTTAGTTTGATTAAAACTGTGAGTACCATGTCTAACAGACTGTGCCTGTAGAAGTGAGTTATGTATAATGATATACATCTGTTGGTTTTTATGTCATTTATGGAGAAAAATGGCCTTGAAGTGGATCTGAGCTTCTCTATCAGTCACTACTAGAGCAAATTGTCCCTGTCCTGCCGTAGACATCATCTTTACTGCTGACAAACTGCCTTCTGAGCCAGGCAGCATGCCAGTCACGTCTCATTCTCACATGCTTACACACACATACAAGAACTCACATACACCAATGCGTTCGAAAATCTATACAAAATCACACCAACAGGTAGACTGCATAAATAAACATTTATTTATGCAAGAAAACGCACATCACACACAAGCAGCCACATTCACACGGACATTCTCTGACATCCAGACTCCTTTCTCACACTTTTAAGACATTCAGGATTTGGCTGTAAGATGCACAGCTTTATATACACAAGGGATAATGTACCTTTGATTGCTTCCATAGCAAATGCATGCCTGTTCACCCTTTGGCCTTATACTACAGTTATATATTAATCCACTAGAACTCTTAATAAACTGGATTTAGTGAACATTTATTATTTTCAGAGTATTTATTTTAGGTATTTAGTAGTATTAAGCATTGTTTGTTATTGGACACACATGGAGCTATTTACAAAGTCCAATGCCAATTCTAATAAGTAGAAAGAAGGGTGGCTAATATAATACAAAAATGTGTATTATACAATGTAGAAATAGCGGATTAAAATGATTGTTGTTCCAAATGTTTATGATAAAACAGGGGTTTTATTCTAGATTTACTGAAAAGTCAGTCCAAAAGTCCATCCACTAGTAAAAATGCTTCTGGTTTGCTTTCATTTCTAATTTAATAATAATATTTTAATAAATAACATTCAATTAATAATTGAATAATGTTTTATTTGTGAAAAGTTGAATTGAAACATTTTGATTTCAGAATGTATTAGTATTTGTTTTAATTAGAGCATTAGTATTTATTTTATTTTTTTAATGATCCCCTTTGCAGGGTTTTTTCCTGCATTCAAAATGTTTTGACGGAATTTTTTTTGTCTGGCCAAAGATTGATTTGATTGTTTATTGTGACGATATCTGCCGTTCTGCAGTACCGATACCCGATGATAGTAATCTGCTTTAACACTCTCCCGTGAGTCTTCGTGTAATTGCTCTGTGAAGAGCCTCAAAGATTTCTATTGACGATGTGTTTTTGCAGTGTTGAGTTTTGTAACCAATCACAGACATATCTGTTGAGCATGTGAACTCTGGCCAATCAGATGTGTTTGTTAGTCAGAATCTGCATGCACGTGAATCCTTTCATTATAGCCAACAAAGTATAAACACGGTGTCAGTAAATAATTCATTGCACAGCGTAGACAGCTTCACAGCTTCATTGAGTTTTTCGCAAGAGTGCAGCTTTGTGTAGGCCTATATCAAGCTGAACTGAAGTATTAGACAGCTTCGGTGATTGTAATGGCAACCATCTTTGCCTTCTTTCTGTATATAATATATGTTTTTCATGCTGCTACACATTGCAAAGTTTCTGGATTGACAACCGTATTTAAACGTGATTGAATCCAATTGACAGTAATAACCATAGCAATGGATGAAACAAATATGATGATGTATGTCAAATGATCTGTGCATTAAATCATGGAGTGTAAATGCAAAATAATAGACCTGCGACTTTTTCTAAAATGTGTTACTTTGTTGTTCATTTTATTACTAACTTTTCAAATCAGTCACTCAGTAACTTTTTATATATGAATTTATGGATATTTCACTTTGTTTTTTGATCAGTCCTGACTCTGATACTTTTTTTTTTTTTCATAAATAAATAGCATAAGTTGGGCTCGCAGTTGACATGGGGGGGTACTTTGTACTGGATGAACGTATTTGTTCACCATCACTGACTGTAATTATATTGAAGTATGTTGCATTTATTGTACTATATAATCCATATATAAAATTATAAAATTTAATTTCATCTTAAATACATTATATCATATACAGTTCAGAGTAAGAAAAGCTGCATTAGGCTATAGCTTCAGCTGTGAGGTCTCTCTGAATAACGCAGATATATGTGTGTTCAGCTGGCTAATGAGAGGTCTGTATAAAAGGTGTTTATTGTGAGAACTGGTGAGAATGGCACTCTTGGCATTGCTCGAGGATTGGGCGAGAGCACGTCTGCAAACAGCGGCAAGTTTGACGATAGTTATGAAAGGCTGTAATGAAAGCGTGGGCGGAAAGCCCTTATATAGAGATGGTTTGGGCGAGTTTTGTGCAAATAACTAACCTTGTGCACACGGCCGCTCAATGAGAATACTCCAAATTCACTAACATCAGAACGATGTTAAGAACAAATTCATGTGCGTACGAACGTGTTGTGAATTAGGCGGAGTAATGTGAGTAAGTTCTCCTGTGCATACAAATACAAAAATAATCCATGCAATTATCAGTGAATGAGACCCATTGTCCAAATGCATCGTTTGTATAAGGTCAATATTTCAAATTTGCTTGCATTTAATAAGTGACCCAGAAATCAAATATTTGTATACAGTATCTCACGAAAGTGAGTACACCCCTCACATTTCAGCAAACATTTTAGTATATCTTCTCAAGGGACAATACTATATAAATGAAACTTGGATATATTTTAGAGTAGTCATTGTGCTGCTTGTATAGCAGTATATATTTACTGTCCTCTGAAAATAACTCAACATACAGCTAGTGGTCGACCGATATATCGCCAAGGCCGATATATCGGCCGATATTTGGCACTTTTAAAATATCGGCATCGGCCGATACGTTTTTCTGATTGGCCAATGTGTTGGAAGCGGGACTTTTATTTTGACGGCGCTCCTGACTTTTATTTTGAACGGGCGGCGCTGAGAACACCAGTGCCTGAGAAGAGAACAGCAGCGCCTGATCACACAGCGCTCACTCACATTCTCCGTCTTCATTAGTTTACGATCTCTGTCAGTCATATCTAATACTTTGTTAGACAGAACTGGTAAACAAAGAAAGTAAATAGTATGCGAAAAAGTAAAGTGTTGCTTTTATATTATTTGTTACAGAAAAGGCAAACAATTAGGCTAAAATACTTTCTCATTTACTGTCAACATTCAGCAAATGCGCATCAACATCATTTAAACAAATCTCTGAATATCTAATAAACATTTAATTTCACAAACCTTGCAGATTTAATGGAATCCAGCTGTGATATCTTGTGAAGTGTGCATTTGTAGCCGGCATAAACGTGTTACTGCGAGTGACGGTCGGTCCGTGCGAAGTGAGTGAATGCGAACAGAAGATCAGCTTCAGGACACGCGATCGAAAAACTTTAAATCCCTCATTTTAAAATATGCTGTGCCATATCCAGTTGCCCACTGTGTCATATTCATATCGCTTTCACTGTGTGCTGTATGTAATATTAGCGTTACCTTGTCTTTATTTGAAAAAATATGATTACCAGTGTGCACAATATTACCAGATTACTGAGTGCAATGTTACAGTGTTTACTTCCTTTTTATTCACATATTCATATATTTTTAAACTATTACTTTATTTGTGAAAAATACTGTAATAGGATTGCAGATTCAAGAAGTTGCCATCTACAGTATAAGCATGTTTATTTTAAAGATTTGTTTTCTAATTTATTTAAAATGTATAAAATATTGATTAAAATAAATATAAAGTATATAATAAAAATATCGGCTTTATATCGGCCATCGGCCATCCTGCTCTCTAAGATATAGGCATCGGCCATCAAAAAACCAATATCGGTCGACCACTGTCCAAAGTGTCAATATTTTGTGTAAGCACCATTGTTATCTAGCATTGCCTTAATCCTCTTGGCCATGGAATTCACCAGAGCTGCACAGGTTGCTGCTGGGATCCTCTTCCACTCCTCCATAATGACATCACGGAGCTGATGGATGTTAAACACATGGCGCTTCTCCACCTTCTGCTTGAGGATGCCCCACAGGTGCTCAATAGGGTTCAGGTCTGGAGACATACTTGGCCACTCCATCACCTTCACCTTCAGCTTCCTCAGCAAGGCAGTTGTCATCTTGGCGGTGTGTTTGGGGTTGTTATCATGCTGTTCTGCCCAGTTTCTGAAGGTAGGGCATCATGTTCTGCTTCAGAATGTCACAGTACATGTTGGAATCCATGTTTCCCTCAATGAAGCTCAGCTCCCCAGTACTAGCAGCACTCATGCAGCCCCAGACCATGATGCTACCACCACCACGCTTGACTGTAGGCAAGACACAATTTTCTTGGCACTCCTTACCAGGGCGTTGCCACACATGCTGGACACCATCTGAGCCACACAAGTTTATCTTAGTGTCATCAGACCACAGGACATGGTTCCAGTAATTCATGCTCTTGGACAGGTTGCTTTCAGCAAACTGCGGGTTTTCTTGTGAGCCAGCTTCAGAAGAGGCTTCAGACGACGGCCATGCAAACCGACTTGTTGCAGTGTGCGGTGTATGGTCTGAGCACTGACAAGCTGACCTTCCGCTTCTGCAACCTCTAAAGCAATGCTGGCAGCACTCATGCGTCTGTTTTTTGAAGCCAGCTTCTGCACCTGACGCACAGCACGAGGACTCAACTTCTTTGCTTGACCCTTACGAGGCCTGTTACGAGTGGAAACCGTCTTGGAAAATCTCTGTATGACCCTGTCCTGTACTGTGACTCAGTTTCAGGGTGTTACCAATCTTCTTATAGCCTAGACCATCTTTGTGGAGAGCAACAATTCTAATTCTCAAATCCTTATGAGAGTTATTTGCCATGAGGTGCCATGTTGAACATCCAGTGGTCAGTATGAGAGAATTGTACTCAAAGCACAATTTTTAACTGCTCTAATACAAGAAACAACCATTTGTATGGTCCTGTCAAGCAGACAAAAACATGAACATGATGAATAGGACATGTGGCTTTGCATGGTTAAACGAGGTACAGATATTATCACTTAGGGTGTACTCACTTTTGTTGCCAGCTATTTTGACAATAATGTCTGTATGTTGAGTTATTTTCTGAGGACAGTATACTGCTATAGCAGCACATTGACTATAGAGTATACTCTAAAATATATCCAAGTTTCATTTCTATAGTATTGTCCCTTGAGTAGATATACTAAAATGTTTGCTAAAATGTGAGGGGTGTACTCACTTCTGTGAGATACTGTACATTCTCATATTTAGCAGTAATAAAGTTGTCAAGCTCTGCCAAGCTTTTAGGAATTATGAGATTTGTTTCACTATGCTTTCATCGTAATGCTTTAAGAAACAACAGCTCCATGTGGTTCCTTTCACAGGATTTTGTAAAAACCTGTGTCTGTTGTGATTCTTTCACAGCCCTGCCATTCTATCTGCTGCTACAAAACTGAAAGTAGATCTGTGCCTTGTAGACCCTTGAGGAATTGAGACTCGTCATTGGAAAAAGTCAGTTTAATGTAACATTATGGCATCTCAGTGGTTCATCAAGAAACTTTTACTTCAAAAACATGTTGCTACAGTCTGTCTATCTCACAAATCTCTCTAACTATCTCTCAAAATAGTTTGTATTTCAAGTTTGTGCCATCAGGGGTTAAATCATATTTTTGCTATGGTCAAAAAGTAACATACTGTCTTGTCACATTTGCCTAAACATATTCTACCATCATAATAGTTATGTGATGCTATTTGTCATCGCATTTGTTATAGGGCAGTTCAAGTGCAGAATATGGCGAGATTTGATCACTGACTAGGGCAGGTCTGCAATAGGTTTCCATCTGTACTGTTCTAACCTTATTATTGCTAAGCCTGAGGGCCTGAATTATATCAGTGTCTGTGGCATGGCCTAAGCTCCAGATCGGTCTAATTGTGTGTGTCTGTGGTGGTGGTGGGGGGATGGACGAAGTGTTTGTTTGTCCTCATTTTCTGGTGGCATGATTACTGTGCCATTTTGTGTGAATGTTTAATAGGTCAGACTTAGGAGCATTACACTGAATTGGACAAGATCAGTGCATATCTGTGAGATGTTTTGATATGCTCTGAACGGATAACAAAATAATAATAAATACATCTGGTGCAACCTGGTATGGATTGTGTATCTTTTTTGTAAAATGTTATGTTTGAATGGAGCCCTGTATATTTGTATCTTCAGTAGTAGTAGTATTACTAGTACTACTACTATTTTTATAAAAAAAAAATTCCCATCACAAAATGTTCTTATATAAGTTCTTTCTCCAAAGGCACTGGAGACATAGTGGCAGTGATGATCACGGAGTCCTTTGGAAAGGACATTCTGGGATTCCTGGAGAAGAACCAGACTGTGTTGGTCTCCGTGATGGTGGGGTCACGTGGGCTGCCTAAGAACATCAACCGTGGCTCCTTGGTGTTCGTCTCTATCTCCTTCATTGTACTGATGATCATCTCGTCTGCTTGGCTAATATTCTACTTCATCCAGAAGATCAGAGACACCAGCGCAAGGGACCGCAGTCAGGTCTTAAACAACACACACAGTTCTTTTGAAGAAAACACACACAAACCCAGTCTCACCCTCAAGCTTGCAGCTAAAACCTTGCCAGATTTTTCTTTCAAAGACCTCCCTGATATTTAACAGGCTTATCTGACCTTCAAGAACTTCCCGTGTGCTCAAAGATAGTAGTAAATGGCCTATCCTTCCTAGCTCATGAAATCTTAATGTGTGTGCGTGTGTGTGCGCGTGTGTGTGTGTGTGTGTGTGTGTGTGTGTGTGTGTGTGTGGTGACACTCTGCCTCTTCAGCGTCTGGTTCCACACAAACAGACTCATAGACCTCATTTCTCTACTGTAGTATTTATGTCTCACTGCCCTTTCGCTTTTATCAGACCTCTGAATTTACTACTGACATAAACAGGCTATAATAAGGTGGTAATAACAGCTGCTGGTATTAATTTTTTTTTTTTATAAAGTTGAAATATGTCAAATCTGAATCTCTTAGTCACCAGCTAGATTTGACATAGTAGACACAATTACAATAAATGCAAAGAGATCTGTACACAATACACATTACAATATAAAATGTATTGTTTCTACTGTAGAGGAGTTAAGTAAAAACAGTGCATTTATATGCAAGACCTTGTGCAGATTATGCTTAATAACTTGACAACTTTACTTAAACTGCATTGATTATATAGGGAAAAGGGAAGTTTCAGCAAAACCTGAACGGCATATGTAGGTTTATTCCCAGTACCCTGGTTTTGCTCTGCACACCTGATTATGGCTTATTCACTGTGCAAATGTCTTGTAAATACATCTGTTAATAATATGATGTAAAAAAAAAAATATAATAATAATAATAAGACCATTTCAAAATCTAATGTAAACGTGGTTTTGTTGTGTATTAAGCTGACTTATGATAGTTATTAGCATTTTGATGTACATTTACAGTACACTGCTGTTCAAAAGTTTGGGGGCAGAAACATTTTTTAAAAATAAATTAAAGGGATACTTCAGGATTAAGCATTAAGCTTTGTATTAGTAGAAAACCTGTAGTATTTTCGAATTACCTTGCTTTCCACCCTCATATCCCCCTGAGACGAGAGATTTGTGTATTTTTTGTTTTCAACCCGCCCATAGGAGGTGTGATCTCACTCACAGAATGTACACAGTGTAGTTTTTTTGGAAGCTAAGCTAGCAGGCTCTTGTTCTGTGGAGAAAGATGAGTAGTAGGGGTTACCATCCTCTTTTTCCCGGACATGTCCGGCCGTCGAGATCGTCCAAAATGTCCGGGATTCGGCTTTTGCTTTCTGCAGTCGCCATTCATTGTTTACATGCAAACCTTTTGTTTCAATCTAACTGAATTCATTCCGATCGGTGAATCTGAATGTAGTGTTTACATGAACGCTAAACAAGTGATCGGTTGATGTGCGTTTTAACATTACTAAGAAAATTCCCGCTCCTCCGTGAGAGATACGAGGCCGGTGCGTCTCACAGGTGTCGCTTATCAGTAACCGGCCTCTCATCGTTCTCCCACGGCCCTCAGCCTCGTCCTACTCACAACAGTAAACATAATGAATGGCGACTATAGAACGCAAAAGCCGAATCCCGGACATTTTGGGCGATCTCGAAATCCCGTAAAATAAATTTTCTGGCTTTTCTCAGTCTAGAAAGCTCCAAATTCAAAAATAATTTCACATTTCTTCTACATAAATGACCCATTTTAAATACAAATTCATCTTTCCAGAGGTGAAGTATCCCTTTAATACTTTTATTCAGCATGACCTTTTCATTGACTAAAAGTGACAGTAAAATACATGTATAATGTTATAAAACATTTCTATTTCAAATAAATGCTTAACCTTCTATTCATCTAAGAATTGTAGAATTAAAACTAAAAACAAAATATTAAACAGAACAACTGTTTCCAACATTGATTATAAGAAGAAATATTCCTTTCGCCCTAATCAGCATATTAGAATGAATTCTGAAGGATCATGTGAAAATTCAGCTTTGCCATCACAGGAATAAATTACATTTTAAGATATATTCAAATAGAAAATGGTTATTTTAATAATATATGTAATAATATTTCACAATATAAAATAAATGCATCTTTGATGAGCAAAATAGACTTCTTTCAAAAATATCTGAAAAATGTTTAACGACCCAAAACTTTTGAAAGGTAGTGTAAATGTATTTAGCTGATTAGCAGGTCATTTTAATGTTTTGAATTTGGCATAAATGTAATTGCTTGTACCTTCCATTGACTTGTTGTTCTTTAATTAAGCTAATTATAATTAGTGCAGACTGACCCTAACCCCTTTGGCATTTTTAAACTTTAATTAAAACATAATTTGGCCATTTTATGAACCGTACTTGTGAAGACCATCCTCATGAGTACATTTTAAGAGTTTTGTTTGTGTCTGTATTTGTGAGAACATTTTGAGGCCCTTGCAAATATAGCACACACAGTTTAGTTAGCGCTAATCCTTTGGGCCCCGGTTGGTCCTTTGGCATTTTCTGTGAACTGTCGGCAGTAAATCACTGAGCTGTTTATTTAGCAATAAATTGGCAGAATGAAGACCGAGGACATCTCAGAACATACACTTATAAACACACACAGACAATGAACTGCCCATCACAGGCTGCACTTAGTCTTTTATTTATGGCCGTCTCTGGCATGCCTTTCGCTAACTCTGCCTTGCTTAATACTTGCCTGATAGACACTCAGATATGTTGCTTTTATGACAATTAATATCGCTAATGCTTTCTCCTCATTATTATTTACCCCAACCTTGTTTATCAAAATCAGATTTTTTTTTTCTTTTATTAGTCTTTTATTCCCCAACTCTTTTTAGTCATTTTAATTTCCTGTTTCATTAAATTAAGCTGCAAATCTAAAATTATGTGACTTACTCTCTCCTCTCGTCCTTTGTTACTATAGCGACGGCTGGGAGATGCTGCCAAGAAGGCCATTAGCAAGCTGACTACCAGGACAGTAAAAAGAGGGGACAAGGTGAGGTCTTTTGATGTCATTGCTTGTTTATTTTTCTCAGGCTCATGTCCATGCCTGTTATGGAACCGTTTCCTGTTATGAAACGGTTTGTGTAATTCTCCATTCATAATGCATCTCCATACTCCATAAAAAGGACTCACTGGACACGTACACACTGCAGCTAAATATGGTTGTCACTCTTCTTCCGAGTGCTTAGTCACATTCATTACGTACACATCTTGGTTATTTACAGCTGCATTCGACAACTAAATTAATTCCTGAAAAATACAAGTAGTTACTAAATCCAAGTTTCTCCCACCAGTCTTGCGGTCTAGCAACAACCCATACATTACAGTCCAGAGTGCATGCTGTTTAAAAGCAGACGTCTGAAGAGCATAAACAGAACACGGCGCCTGGAAATTGGTGGATGATGATATGCATATGATCACTATTATTACTTCAGAAAAGGCAAACTCAGAACAGGTTAAACTGTTGAAATCCATGTTTCAGTTTACATCCAAACAAACAGCACTGCTTTTTTGTAATAATGTGACTAGGGATAACAAAAACTAAAGCACAGTAAATGCATCATCGCTTACATAATATAATACGTCATAAACCTTTGGTTTATAGTATTGGTTCTTTTATATTTATGACTGATTGCTCTTAATTCATCAATAGTTGGCTGTTTAATATTGGTGGTAGACAGGTTAGGTTCATCTTAGCAAGTAATCTTGCTCATTGTACCACAGTCCAAAGAGAGACATTGACCTGTGTAAAGGTGAATGACTGTCAGGTGAGCGAGTCAGGGTCGTGAGACTTCACAGCTGTTCGGTTTGGAGAAGGGGTGGAGCCGTGCCAGTCAGTGCATATCATAGCCCAGTCAAGGTCAGCTCACATCAGCTATGAATAAAACATCAGTGGCCTTGGAGAAGTGCTGCAAGAAATTGAAACCTTTCATCTGAGAGGTCATGCTCAGTAGAGATTGAGTGAGAGAACGTCTGTCTGTCTTCCTCGACCTTTCTCTCTCTCCTTTTTCCTTTTTGATCACATACACATTTTCGATCAGTTATGACACATTTTCCAGTGATGAAGCATCTTTACAGCTTCACTGCTTTTGGCCGAAGCCTCTCGGCCTCTGAGTATTGGCCAAGTCCCTCTGCAGGGACCGGCAGGACCACAGTCGATGACTCTCGCGCTAAGAGGGGCCCATTAGAAACCGAACACCACTCACCACAACATGACCTTGACCATGCAGAGTAGACAGGACACTGCCAGGTGACAGAAATAGCATCTAGAGTAGAGAAGGTGCTTCCAGGAAGAACAAGGCAGAGTGTGATATAAAACCTAGGAGGATTTTTGTCACTTTCTAAATGGCTCCATGCCCAGGGATGTCGAGTTAGCTGGCGTGATACGTTGCTTGCTACTAGAGATACTATGATAATAATATCTAAATAGTATTTGAAAATGTTACTGCTGTTTGGTGTACTACATAATACTAAGTCTTACAGGAATTTGCGATTTATAGAGTAAGAATACCCTACAAGCAGTTATTGTAGCACTATACACTAGAGCTGTTAATTGCCTAAAAAATAATGGAATTAATTAAATGATATACTGGTAAATAATACAATTATTATTAGATAATAATATAGTATTATTTATATACTATTGTAGTATTTATGAATATTTTGAATTAGCTCTTATTTTGATATTTTTAGTTGACCTTTTTAATAATTTTGTTATTTGCTTTTGTCATTTTTATTAGTTATTTAGTTTAGGTTTAGGATATTTAGGTTATAGTTTAGTTTAGGATATTATTTTTCTTTCAGTTTTAATAAAAAAAAACTTGATCAGGACGTCTTATGAATATGGGACTACTGATATAAACTTCTTGTATTTTATTATGTACAATAAGCAGAACAATTGCAACAAAAAGAGATAAGATTAGAAAGCATGAAGGTCACGGTGTCAGAATGCCAGTCTGTCAGACAGAAGCTCGAACATGCATTTCCTGCCACCGAGTGCATGACACCTGTGTGACTGCTGATGTACGACGCTTGGGATCGCCGATCCTGATCAGTTAAAAACAGTTGCGAAGTGGACATCTTTTTCTTTTTTTTAACGATTTTTTTAAACTTACGTTTTTCAGCTAATTCTTATTTTATTTTATTTCAATTAATGAAAACAATTGTTAATAGTTTTTGTTTTAGTTAATGATAACAACACTGTTCATCGCTAAAATAAAATAATAAGCAGATACACAAACATCACTATACTAGATCATTTTGTCATAATCTGCTTTTCTTAATTGATACTAAAGGGTTATAAAAACCTGAAGCTTAGTATTTAATTTTTTTTTATTCCATTTGTAGAAAGGCAGATCACTAGTCACTCCTACAAGTAGGCAATGTTTCCTCAGTGATGTCAAGATCGGCTTCAGTCTGACCTCACAGGTCAGTCAAATGACAGATGGGCTGAAAGCGGAGCCAGAGAAATACAGCATCTTTGACACATCGTATCTACTAAATCTGCTGAACGATCTCCTGCAATAACTAGATGGATACACTGTTACAGCTTCCCATAGTTTTCTCTGGAAGTTGACATGAGTTTCTAGAACTACACTGATGAAATGTTTTCCACACTACTTTCTGATTTTATTCTATTTATATTCCTGTATTTTTGGGATCTGTGTTAGGAAATTATTTGACACAAAATACAGTCGGAATGTTCAGAATGGCATGCTATCAAACCTTATATGCCGGAGTATGCAGTATGTGTACGATGCAGGGTATGCAAATCTACGGTGTTCATGGAATACCCAGATGGCCTACTTCATTTGCCAAAATGTTCAGCACACAACCACTTCATCATTCATTCAGCGAGTAACAACCAACCAGTGACTGCTCTTTTTTTGTGCCTTGACTTATTGTTTGATTGGACTTCGAGAAGTTAAGAAAGAGATTATTATGTGCAGTATGCCCTGTTGTATACAGTATTGCACTCAGATTGTACTTAATATATATTATATATATTTTGCCATTGTAACTGTACAGATTGCTGTAGTTGGACTTTTTTAATTGAATCTGTTTGAAGAATTTAGTTTCACTCTCTACTGTATGAAAGTATTATCTAAACCTTAAATGGTGAGCTTGAGAATAGCTGGGTGAGATGAACACAAGAACGAGGCAAAGAGAGAGGTCAAGAGATCAGATCAATATAGAGTGAAATGCAGGTACTCAAAGCATATTGCCAAGAGTTAAAAAGAATTTCACACTTTATACCCATTTCTCATAAATGCGTGTCATAAGGCCAGCATGCATATTTAATGATAATGGGCTAGTGATGCTTAAGTATAAATAGTAGGAAGGATCAAGTCCTAAAGGGAGTTATATTAAGAGTTGTTTCTGTATGTTATATTTCTTAATGATTTGTTTAATTTTTATAATTTAAATGATGATACAATAAAAGTATAATTTTAAAATTGTTGTTGTTGTTGTATAGTCATATTGAATAGGGGGGAAAAAACATTTTTCTTCTTTTTTGTCCTTAGCTGATCACATCCACCAAGTGACGAGCAGCAGGACATTGCGATGGGCGCTTGGTTTTTATTTCTGTGTTGTGCTAAGTAGCATTGGTCAAAAATGCAGCCCACATAACTATTTTAAAAATGAAAGATTTTCATAATTGATAAGTTTAGAATGTGTCATGTCACACAGTGTTCTTTTAGTGTTGTCAGTGGTCATTTATTGCATTTTATCTTCTGATCATTTTCATCAGTTTCTGCCTTTTGACATTTGCCCTCTTTCTTGTTTGACTGGCAAATAAAGCTGCCCTAATGTATCTTACAGGAGTGTCCTAATGTTGACCATTTCATTTTTAGCTAAAGTTTGACTTATGAAAAAGCTCATCTTTATTATTTGGCTTGTTCATGTTTTTCAGGAAACAGAACCAGATTTTAATCATTGTGCGGTGTGCATCGAAGGTTATCAGCTAAACGATGTGGTCCGCATCCTACCTTGCAAGTAAGTGTGTGTTTAGTTTTGCTTTGTGTAATAAGGGCATTATAATCTCCACAAAAGTCTAGGTACACGATTTTTCTTTATTTCGTTTTTTTTTTTTTTTTTTAAATGGATAATACAAATATAGTAGTAGTAGTAATAGTAGTAATAATTGCATTTATAATCATTTGAATTCTGAATTTGCTCAGGAAACTTCCCCTTGTTATGGTGTAGATGAAGAAATTTCTGTCTTCTTAACAACTTAGCTTATGTTGTCTGCTGAAAAAATCTCTTTGCCTTGCCCAGTGCAATTTGGTTTTGACCCCAGACTTTGAATAATGGTCAAATGACATTTGGAGAGAGAAAGGGAGATCAGGGGTCACTTGCTGTTGTGAGATGTGATTTTGTTGAGGAAATATGGCACTGCTGTGGCTGTGAATCACACTGCCCCTGTCAGACCCACTCTGCTTATTTTTAGCAGCTCAGCTTCCCGTGACCTCTAGGCATCCAACACACAAACACAGACACGCATATATACTTACAAACAGATACACATTATTCATGCACACTGTATTAAAGGGATGCGACATGCAGTATGCACACACAAATACACAAGCATGCCCTTTCCTACTGTTTCAGACACCATCTGCCGAGTATGACCTGGTCACACAGCTGGAAGTCTGACGGCAAATTTTGTGGATCACCTCACAACAAACACACATACTGTACACGTTCACACATTATAGCTGCAACATGCAGTAAATCTCTAGTTTTCTCACTATTGCTGTTTTTTTATTTCTTCCTCTTTTTGGCAGACATATTGTTGTTGCCACTGTTTTAGTAATTGAGGTGCTTCCTTTTAAGGAGACCATTAGTTGTAATTTACTCACCCTGATGTTGGTCCAGACCTAAATGACTTTGTGCTCTCTGTTTTATGAAATAAATTGGACATTTAGCTCATATTTCATTTTGTCAAAGTCAGTCATACATGTTTGGAACCACTAGTAAATAAACTATCCTTTTAAGTACAGTATCAGTCATCTCTCTATGAAATCTGTCGTACCATTTCTCTTTTCACCCATTCCACACCCACTCACTCTATCATTATTATCTCTTTCTCTCCCACTTTCTGTCTCTACAACTGCACAGCAGCAATGAAACGCTAATCCAGAGCTTGGTTAATTGCATTGTTCTCTGCTTACGGCTGAATCACTGCTTCACTCCAGTCAGATCAAATAACACACTCATGAGCTGCAGCCTGTACTGCCTCAGACAGCTGCTGACATCCAGCTACAAACCAGTCTCAGACTCTTAGTCATAATGAGGAAGGGTTGGATGACCATGTAGGCCTTACAAGCATTGAAGACTCAATGAAATCAAACTTTTAGTCCATTTCTGTTGGCTTTCAGGTCATGTATAAGCTACAGTAACACTCCCAAAAGGTGGCAAAATATATACTGTAAACAAAAGCCTATTGGCTATAAAAAATTAAAAATAAATGCCCTGCCCCTAACTTCCTATTTCTATATTAGATATGTCAACACAGGAAAGAAAACAGAAACTCATATTTGATTTCATGGGACTCCCAGCAAAACATCATAATCATTGATTGCAATATGTATGTTGGATATTTATCATATTTGCTATTCTTACTGTAAAAACCTTATAATATTACTAAAGAATTATATTAAAATATAATTAAAATATATTCTAAATATTCTAAAAATATACATCAAAGAATTCTGGAGGCTGGAGTACTGATACTGAAAATTTAGCTGTACCATCATAGAAACATACAAACAATGTTATATTGTAATAATATTTTACAATACTACATTTTTTACTGTATTTTTGATCAAATAATTGCAGCCCTGGTGAGCATAAGAGACTTCTGAGCATAAGATACCATCTTATCTTATTCCTTCTTAATGTGAGTGTCTCTGCTCTCTTAAGCATAAGCATCTCCAACCACAATCAATAACTCAAAGCACAAGTAATGGCAGTACACTTGACCTAGCCTAGGCCATTCAATTTACGTCCCTGTGCATTAGCTTCGCTGTTTCTCTGTAACTTTCTTAGGGGTGTACCCTTAACTTCATGGATCTGTCTGACTGCATATGCATGTAAATGGTATAAACATGCATGTGTTATGGTAAACGTAAAAGAATACAGTACATAAAGATTGGGCCCAGACATATAGAGCTGGTCTGCCGTAGTTTGATGGCATGCATCTCTTTAGTATAATTTGTGTTGTAAGCACCCTCATTATTAATTCATTTGACCCTTGTTTGCATGTTCTCCATCCAGGAAAATAAAGCTTTGTTGGAGTTTGTTTGCACGTAACTTTGTTGCAGGATAATTTCAGAAGCATGGGTCCTCTCAGCACCCGTTAGTCACAGTATGTAAGATGCACTTAGCATTATTTGTTATCCTTAGATAACCCCTCTCAAATGTATTGCTGCTGCTGTATTCCACTATCTCTCCTGCCCAGTAGTTCTGTTCGGAATTCTTTTTCGAAACAACTTGTGGCTGAGGAACCTGCCTTTATTCCGGTTGGGACTATACTGTTTTCTATTTGAATGCATTTTAAAATGTCATTTATTCCTGTGATGGCAAAGCCTAATTTTCAGCATCATTACTCCAGTCTTCAGTGTCCCGTGATCCTTCAGAAATCATTCTAATACGCTGATTTGGTGCTCAAGAAACATTTATTACTATTAGCAGTGTTTAAAACAGTTGTGCTGCTTAATATTTTTGCACTGACCCCAAACTTTTATATATTTATAAAATTAATTTGTATTATACATGTATTTAATGTGTTTTGTTTAAAAAATCTGTGTGCATTTATAATTTAAAATTTATAAATATACATAGGTAAACAATGCTGTTAATTACTATGCATTGTTGTATGTGTGCATATAAATGACAATGATTAAAAATGTAAGACCTTTTAAGCATCATTTTAGATATAATTTGCCCAGCTCTATGATGCAGTGAGAAAGATTCCTACAATCTTTTGAGCCACAATAACAGCCTTGTCTCTAGCACGAGTTTCAATGGCTGGCTTGTGCCGAGAATCTCCCTCATGAAGAGGGTTTCCGCTGTCGAGAGTCCAGGGTCTTTCCTGGAGTAAACACAGCTCAGATTGTGCAGCAGCCGGATATGAGGAAGAGGAGGAGAAGAGACTCAACAGCTCTCTGTGAAAGCTCATGTTGCTGCTTTGAAGTCCACCAGCTTATTGCTTTTAATCTGCCTCTCACTCTCTCCTCTAGTAATATAAATGTGTAATGTGCTTTTACGTGTAATGTCCTTCTTGCACTAGTGTTCTTAGAGCAGTTTCAAATATTCATCGTTGCTGCAAAGAATTATGGTGATATCAAAGGCTTGATGCTGCATTTCATGGTCTTGCATTGTTATAATCCAGCAGCCATATCACCCTGTAGCCAAAGACTGGTCGCCCACTGATGCTAAGCAGGGCTGAGCCTGGATAGTACCTGGATGGGAGACCTCATGGAAAAACTAGGTTGCTGCTGGAAGAGGTTTTAGTGAGGCCAGTAGGAGGTGCTCACCCTGGGGTTTGTGTGGGTCCTAATGCCCCAGGCTAGTGACGGGGACACTATAATGTCAAGAGCACCGTCCTTCGGATGAGACGTTAAACCGACGTCCTGACTCTCTGTGGTCATTAAAAAACCCAAATTTGCCCAGTGGTCTCTGTCCATCTTCATGGCCTCCTAATCATCCCCATATATACTTATTGGCTTCATCACTCTGTCTCCTCTCCTCCAATAAGCTGGTGTGTGGTACTGTAGGCGTTCTGGCGCACTATGTCGCAGCCATAGTTATATTACCAGAAAATACACATTTATACACATTTATATTACCCAGAAAAGCGCTACATAAATGAATGAATTATTATTATAATAGCAGTAGAGAGATTAGAAAGATTTTATTCATGCATATTTGTGTTATTGAAACCATATGTATTACTCTTGAAATATATACAAATTCAACAGATGATTGCAACATGCAGATGTGCTTTTATTTATGGCTATCAAAATGTTTTCATCTCTTCTTTAGGCATGTCTTCCATAAAATGTGTGTGGATCCATGGCTAAATGAGCACTGCACCTGTCCCATGTGTAAACTCAACATCCTTAAAGCTCTGGGGGTTATGGTGAGCACATATATACACACACACACACACACACACACACACACACACACACACTTCCGAAGACATCTCCTCGTAAAAAACAAAAACAAAAAAACAAACAGGTTTTGTAACATTATAGCTGTCTTCTGGGAACAATTTTCCACAAAATGTGCAACTAAGTGTACACAACAGACACACTGATCTCAGAGGGCAGCAGGTTATGACTTTTATAAGGCTCTTATTTGATTTGTTATGATTTTATTATGATTTATCCTCTTGAAAATAACATCAAGTCCTGTAGTTTGTTTGGGATGGATTGCCAGAATTATTACAGACCTGAGAATGTAAAGATATTACTGTAAAAAAATGACTAAGAGAAGATGTGTTGCTGGTTACAACACAATACACAACTTTACACATCATAATGCAATTTTTGCTGTAATCTTGATTTTGCAGAGGATTTATGATCCAGTAGCTCCCTCTGGTGGTTACTTTAGTCATTTCATGCAATTTTTCATGTCATGGCTGATATTCAATGCTGTAAATCTTACCTTTTTTACATCATCTTTTTTTATCTTGGGGTGTGATTTGGTAATATAATTTGACTAAGACATGTATGCCCTTGCAGCCCAACCTGCCCTGCGTGGACAACATGGCTTTTGACATGGACCGAATGTCCCGCAGTCAGACTTCCAGCCAGAGGACGGCGCTGGTGGACCTGTCCTCTGAGACCAGCATCAGCCTAGAGCCTCTACGCCACTCCAGTTCCTCCCAGCTTCCCTCCGACGAAGAGCTCATTCCTCGCTCTGGAGAGATCAACATCGCTGTCACTAGTAAGAGCAAGGCTTATTCTGTCTTAATTAGTCATTTCTGGATGTTCTTTAAAGGTGAAGTGTGTCATTTCTGCATCACCAAACTGAATTTTCAAAAGTAATGGTGGTTTTTGAACAAACTGGGATATTATTTTAGTATTGTAACGGTGAAAAAGGTCATACACTTCCCCTTTAAGTATCTCTCTGTCACCTTTATTTCCTCACCTCCCTCCCACGTTGTCCTTCATTTCCTCCCCAGCGGGGGGGTTATCTTTCCTTCCTTCAGTGCGCTGACTGCATCCCTCCACCTGCTGCTGAGGCTGAGCTCTGTGATGTCAGCAGGTGTCTCTGCTCCACCACAGCGTGTCCTGCCCTTTCACTGCAATACATCTTTTGTATTGGACTTCTCACGTCACTGCGTGTTTGTCATAGCACTCTGTGGTCTCTCCTATCACCTATAAAATGAATGTCAAAATAACATGTCATTTTATAATGAGTGAGATAATTTGCATTCAGCCAGTTATCATAAAATAAATCACTTTTTTAGAATAACTGGCTGTACATTATTGCTTACATATTCGTAAAGTGTGACTTTGCTGATTTTCAACCCACTTTGTATTTTTACAGTGTCGATAATATATGTAAGTAAACAATGTTTGCTCGTTTAATTGAAAACTATGGCAACAGGTTTCTCACCTCTATACGTGACAGCGTTTTGCAATGGGGGTTTGGGCGGAGCTGACAGAACGGCAGTTTCTTTCAGTTTTTCCCCATCTATTTGGCCTAAAACTGTTCGTGGTTATCCAGTTGTCTACAAACACAGAGGTTTTTTTAGCTTTTCTGTATTCATGATTCTTTGCAGCCTTTAGCCACTGCCTACAAGGCGCATGATCCAAAGGTAACTCCCTCCCTCAAAACATTTACTCTTTAAATTCTTGCATCCAGAAACAAAAAGTCAACACCATTATGACTAAAAGTTTGCTAAGAAGTATTTCCTACTAAAGCAAGGTGGTATTTGACTCTGGTAAGCGTATCCACAGCAGACTGGTGGGAGTGGCATTGGACGGCATCATGCCCAGTGCATTATGGGTGTTGACGTTTTCCTACCTATTTGGAAGAAGGGAGGACAACAGCCTTTTTTTCTCTTTTCTCTAGTCAGGTAGAGCTGATTTCAATCTTTCTTCTGTACAGGCAGCCACGTTTTATTGAAAGCTCATTTTGCTAGCTGTGAAGTACCCCTTTAACATTTTAGTTAATATTTATATATGTTATAATACACACATTTGTAAAATGGTTGAACGTTTTAACAGAAAGATAGATCCGTTTGCCTTAAATTCATTTTGATTGACAAAATTTCAAACAGTTTTATTGTTGTGCTATACCATCCACCTCTAGTAATAACCTTAGACATTCATCAAAAGTTAAATTTAAGTATTGTCTTTTTATATATATATATATATATATATATATATATATACACATATACATATACATATACATGTATGTGTTGGCTTTAAGTAACATCCTTTTCTCTGTTGTTATTTTAGTGTATAGATTGTGCCAGCGTTTTTAAGCAGGTTATTCAGAGCAATAACAACACACATGTTGAGTGCAATGAAACTAATCTTAAGGAAAGAAAAGTGCATAGAAAGTAAAATAAGTAAATGCTCACAGAACTACTCTTAGTTGCAGAAACAGATGTGGGGTAATTATGGGTTTGTAGGATAATTTATTATTTTCCAACCATTTGTCCTGGTGCTGTGTCTTTAAAATATTGTGTTCAGCAATTTTAACCCCTCCTGTTGGCCTCTATTTGAATTGTAGTGATTAATTATGTAATAGAACCCCAAGCAGGTGTAGCGCCTGAACAGCTCTGCAATTTATTCATACCATTAAAAAAAAAAAAAATATTGGTTCCTTTCTAAAATTGTAGTGGTCTCTGTTTTACAGATTCTTTTGAATGTAAATTCTATTTGTTTACAGAATTACACTGATCTAAAAAAAAAAAAATCCCTTAATTTAAATTTTCCTTAAAAAAAACAACAACAAAAAACAGCTTCTGTGTGGAATACTTAGCTGCATCTTCTAATGTCATGGTCTTCCTAACAGATCTTTGCTGCTTTGTAAATGTCTGG
The DNA here is from genome assembly GCA_021554675.1 of Leuciscus idus. NCBI lineage: Eukaryota > Metazoa > Chordata > Actinopteri > Cypriniformes > Leuciscidae > Leuciscus > Leuciscus idus. Next base: position 22,996,202 of record CM038633.1, on the reverse strand, counting down.
CTAAACCAGCACTAAGCGTCATGTGCTCTGAATGTGCTACGTTCTGTTTCGCTCTCGTTTTTATCTGTTGTGTTCGGATCATCGCTTGCCCATGGCTTCCTCTCTTGTTCCATGGAGTAGAGAAGTGTTCCTCTTTTCTTCACGCCTCCACCTGTCTCCAGTTTCCTGTTCTCTTCGGCTCTCTGTCGAGATGATACCCTGGCTCCGCCCTCAACAGAAAATGACCCCTCCCCCCTTTTACTCTGTTAACAGAAGAGTGGTTTATTGTTGCCAGCTTCGGCGTCCTCTCTGCTCTCACACTTTGTTACATGATCATCAGAGCCACTGCCAGCGCCCCCACCGATGAGTGAGTATTGTAGATCTTTTTCAAGACTTTCATAATGTCGTAGCATCCCTTAATACATTAACAAAGAGCAAATGTACCTACTGTCCATCAAGATTTGTGACATCAGTGTACTAAACTTCTCTAAGAGTAAATACTGTCATAGTGTTATGCAGGCTAAAAGTCTTTAAATGAGATTGATCAAATGATTATTTTATACATGTTATACACTCACCTAAAGGATTATTAGGAACACCTGTTCAATTTCTCATTAATGCAATTATCTAATCAACCAATCACATGGCAGTTGCTTCAATGCATTTAGGGGTGTGGTCCTGGTCAAGACAATCTCCTGAACTCCAAACTGAATGTCAGAATGGGAAAGAAAGGTGATTTAAGCAATTTTGAGCGTGGCATGGTTGTTGGTGCCAGACGGGCCGGTCTGAGTATTTCACAATCTGCTCAGTTACTGGGATTTTCACGCACAACCATTTCTAGGGTTTACAAAGAATGGTGTGGAAAGGGAAAAACATCCAGTATGCGGCAGTCCTGTGGGCGAAAATGCCTTGTTGATGCTAGAGGTCAGAGGAGAATGGGCCAACTGATTCAAGCTGATAGAAGAGCAACTTTGACTGAAATAACCACTCGTTACAACCGAGGTATGCAGCAAAGCATTTGTGAAGCCACAACACGCACAACCTTGAGGCGGATGGGCTACAACAGCAGAAGACCCCACCGGGTACCACTCATCTCCACTACAAATAGGAAAAAGAGGCTACAATTTGCACGAGCTCACCAAAATTGGACAGTTGAAGACTGGAAAAATGTTGCCTGGTCTGAGTCTCGATTTCTGTTGAGACATTCAGATGGTAGAGTCAGAATTTGGCGTAAACAGAATGAGAACATGGATCCATCATGGCTTGTTACCACTGTGCAGGCTGGTGGTGGTGGTGTAATGGTGTGGGGGATGTTTTCTTGGCACACTTTAGGCCCCTTAGTGCCAATTGGGCATCGTTTAAATGCCACGGCCTACCTGAGCATTGTTTCTGACCATGTCCATCCCTTTATGACCACCATGTACCCATCCTCTGATGGCTACTTCCAGCAGGATAATGTCACAAAGCTCGAATCATTTCAAATTGATTTCTTGAACATGACAATGAGTTCACTGTACTAAAATGGCCCCCACAGTCACCAGATCTCAACCCAATAGAGCATCTTTGGGATGTGGTGGAACGGGAGCTTCGTGCCCTGGATGTGCATCCCACAAATCTCCATCAACTGCAAGATGCTATCCTATCAATATGGGCCAACATTTCTAAAGAATGCTTTCAGCACCTTGTTGAATCAATGCCACGTAGAATTAAGGCAGTTCTGAAGGCGAAAGGGGGTCAAACACAGTATTAGTATGGTGTTCCTAATAATCCTTTAGGTGAGTGTATATTGCCAAAGCATAATGAGTTTGCTATGTTTTGTTTTGTTTTACTATGTATATTTATCTTTTACAGCCTTAAGTTGGAATGAAGATGTTTGCTGGAGTCCTGAATTCTAAAATAGAAATGCATCCTGAAAAGCAAAGTTGCTGACTGCACTTCAAGTCCACTTCAAACACATGCAGTATTAGTGTTAATAGAGCTAACTTTCACTTCTGTAGATTTGAGGATGTTCATAGGTTTTCACTGGATTATATTGCTGATTAACTTCTGTTTTACGCAATTGCTTTATTTAATAAGCTCTTTTTGTTTTATTTTAGATAATGAATAAAAATATGTTAAATGCTTAGAAATATTAAATGTGTTTTAAATGTGTGTTTTTTTGTTTTTGTTTTTTCAAATACTTTGGTTAATCTTTGTCATGTAAACAAATTTGTTTAAAGACATTTGTGTGTGTATTAAAATTGCTTTGTGCAAACAGCTTTGTTGTACTGAATTGTCCAGTAAGTTAGTAGTTACTAGTACTAGTTGTATTCCTTGATACTGTTTTGATGCTTCTGTCTCCCTCAGTTTACCATGGTGAGACTTCTGAATAAAATTTTTACTTGCAGATGAGCAACCTTTATGTCACATGTCTATTAGACATACAGTATTGATTTGCTGCAGCGTATTCTAGCTGTAAAGTTTATTTCAGAACTTCCTTACAGAACGTCAAGCTAAGAGCACTAAAATACTGTAACATATATATGAGGACAGTTTGTATTTTGTATAAGCCTAACCTTTAATGCATGAGGATAGAGATTGTGCAACTCATGGTCAGGGCTCGAGTCCTGTCCTATTCGGCTCCAGTCCTGGAGGGCCATTTTTCTGCAGAGTTTAGTTGGAAACCTAAAAACATTTGAACAAGCTAGCATATTTTGCTTCATTGTTGTAAATGTATACATTATTAGGCCCCTGTCTTTAAGTCTGCAGTTGCTTTGAATACAAGTTGGCCCTCTAGCGGTAAAAAAAGAACTGTATCCATAGGCTTACCATAGTGAATCAGGGTAAGACAAAAACCTGTTTTTGAAAGAAGGATTGATGGTGTATTTAATTGGCAATTTTGAACATAAAAATGACAATGCACCTTTGACACTGTTTTTAAAAGATAAAATATCCAGTGCATTTTCAGACATTGCAGTGTTATTTTAAGTAAATCAGTAAGGTTTTTATTTTCCTCTGTACTGTTGCATTATTTTTATACTCATACTGTGTATAATTAAATACTGTTTAATAATGCACAATTGAATGGAACAGCGCATACACACATTTGTGTTAACAGTTCATGCAGTTCAATAATTGCAGTCTAGTCTACTGGACATAATATAAATAAAATAGAAAAATGTAGACCTATAAAATATACATGCCCATAAAATCCGCTTAAATCAAGGAACTGTATAATCACAAACTCTTCCATAAAGAACTGACATCCACTGAGAAGGCTGATGGTAATTGGTCCAGTGTCAAGGACATAATAAGTGTTGATTACACGTAACGGACCGACATTGATTTTGTGCTGAGATGAAATGTCAGATTTGAGCACAACCTTTATGCGGGAAGGTAAATAAGTATTTTCAGTCTGCAGGAGCAGAATCCTGAATTTTTTATTAACTTTCAGCAGAATCATTCCTTCTTTCATCTTTCTCATTTCTATCCCCCTGTTGTACACAAAAACTACGATTAAAACCCATCGTTTTTGTTGTTTGTCTGTTTGCAGGTGGTCATTTCTTCAACCGTAGTTCTGTGTCTCCGCGCAGTGTAGATTATGAAATGGAGCTTCCAGACATCCAGGCGTCACTGGACATGTACGACGACAACAAATCCTGAGGACACGCATCTCCTCCACCTCAAATCCATTCCTCCATCGTCCTCTCCCCGACCCCAGACTATGGGGATCAACCTTTATGAGTGTGAAATGGAGTATTGACAGTGAGCACACTGACTCTGGCGATAAACTCTACCACTGTAGAATGATCGGTCGCCTCAAGCGGATGTGATTGGACTATTGCACCATCATCAGCCTCACACTTTTACACTTATTTTTCTCTCTTACTTTTTGAAAGACTATTTCAAATGACATCTTTCCACAGACGGCTATGGGAAGTACCTCTTTGTTCATTTCTCTGGTAGCCCCAAATGTCGTCTCTGTTGTTGTCTCATGTATGTAATTTGCTGACTGTTTTTACGTTCCAATGCTTATTATTGTTCCAGATGGGGAAAACTCTCTTGAGGACAGTCGTGAAAGCAGGCTTGGAAACTGAGCCTTTATAGAAGAGCTGTCTGCTTTGCATCTTAATGCTTTGCATCTTTGTAGCTAAACAGTGTCTCAGATGCAAACCAACTCGTCCTTCATATGCTCAAATGCTGCAGCTTCACATTTAGTGCTGGCCTGTAGCACTCGAAACTCCTCGACAAATCACTGTTACTTCCTCGTAGAAATATACAGTATTTCTGTGTACATAGAATGAAAATGTTTGAAACATGTATTTAAAGAAAATCCTATGGAATACCTTCAGTGAATACTAATCAGTTCCAAGCAAGGGGACCTAATATATACAGTATTTGGTAACACTTTATTTTACAGTGTCCTTGTTACATATGTTACATGTACTTACCATAGTAATAACAGTAAAGTACGCCTAATTACATGCAACTAACCCTCAACCAAACCCTAATCCTACCCTAACTCTATAGTAAGTACATGTAGTTGCTTAATATTACTCAGTACTTAAATATATAATTACACTGTAACAACGACACCTTAAAATAAAGTGTAACCCAGTATTTGCATATTAGAATTCATACAGTATATATCTCTCTCTCTCTCAATTAGTCTTTCCTGGATCGGATCTTGTCCGTGCACAAGAGTGTCTGTCTATTTTGTGTTCTCGTTTTCGGGGGATGGCATTGTGACCATGCTGGGCTTCACAAAAATCTTCATGTTGATTCTGCTTCAGATTTGTTTTATGTCATATAGTTGCAGTCAGGACAGGGCAGAAGCTCTACTCTGAGACACTCAGTGAGAAACGGCTCTGCTTTATGTGGGTCATAATAATGGGCTACTATGTTACATACTGCCTCAGCATTAAACTTGTCAGAATTGCCTATACTGCTGTCTTTCTTTGAGTGAGGTTTAAAATAAATACAACATGGATCAGTGTTATTTTACTATTGTTTATACACTATTATAGTATTTATTAATTTTTTGTATTTGCTTTTATATTTATTTCCAGTTTTAATTTTAATTTTTGTTTCAGTTGTAGTAATTTAATACGCTATTGTCATTTTATTATATTTTAAATATTTATATTCAGCTCTTTTTAATCCAGTTTAAGAATCATTAATTTTAGTAGGCTACTTCAACTTTTTTTTTTTTTTTTTTTTTTTTTGTTAGTTGCCAAGGCAAACATTTTCATCTAATATTTATTTTTCATTATATTTCAGCTTAATAATGAAAAGCTTGTTTTATTTTTAGTTAACGATAAGAACACTGTCATGGATGGATGGATAAATGAGCTTAAACTGGTGCTATGCTATTTGAGTCAAGTCTGGATTGTGAGTCCTGTCATGCAATCAGAAAGGGCATTAGCCTCTTTGGAGTTTAAATACCCGGAACAAAAGAGAAAGAAGAGTGAAGTAGATTTTTATTTAGGAACACTTAAGATGAAATATTATTATTTATAGCAGTGGTTAAAAAAATATGTTGCATGCTACTAAATCACTTTAATATAGGCCTAATTACAGGCAGCTTCAGAAAATAATTACATCAGGAGAATATATCATTAATGATGCCATCACATAGTACTTACTTTTATAATAACTGAGTTACATGGGCACCATTAAGTGTGTGACCTTTTAATTTCATAATTTATTTTGAATGGCGTATAATTAGACGCTTCATAAACGCTATTGGATTAAATTCATGTAATACAATGCATTTGAGAGTTTAGTGTCTTTAACCTTTTCGTCTGTGATTCCTTCGGTGCTTTGGTTCCGTTTTACATTTCAAGAGCCTGTCTGTGTCCCGCAAGGCCGCAACCATTTGTAAGAGGGCGCTCTCAGGTAATGTTTTCATCAGCCGCTAGAGGGCGATAGAGCGCTCTGCTCTGCTTCTGCTGCAGGAAATTATCGACAGCAGAAATGAAAGTTGCTAAAGAGTACTGCAGGCTTTGCTAAACGTTTGCTTATGGTTCCGTTTAAATGGCGTTTACTTTAATATTTGTTGTTTTGATAATTTACCATGAACTGCTCACGGGATCCATCAGCGTCGAACTAAGTAGGAAATATCTGACGGACGAAGAACGACTGATGACTTTTCAGCAAGAAAATGAAAACAACGAACTCTATCAGAGACTGATTAATTTGCAGGTATATTTAGTGGACTAACATTAATATCTCACATTTCAACGACAGCATTAAATCCGTATCATAAGAACTCATTCATCGACAATCGCTGCCTATGATTAAGAGACAATGGATGTGTCTCATAACCTAGTGAGCTGCCTAACTAGACAGTATTTTTAGGCATCATGAGATGAGGACTCTCACAAATACAGCTTAATGCGCCTTGGATGCCCAGAAATGAAGTCTAGGTAGGCAGCTTACTCGTTTTTGAAGGCAGCCAATAACTAGAGATGATTTAAATATTGGAATTATAAAGTAAATCTACAGTTACTGACCATGTCTCAATACTAGAATTTGAGTTTTATAGTATATGAATACATATACACACACACATATATATATATATATATATATATATATATATATATATATATATATATATATATAGGCAATGCCAGTAATTCCATTAGTTTCTGTCATGTGATATATTTCCTCATGTGATTCAGATCTTACCTGTTGCACAAGACACCTTTGGTGATGTCTTGTTTTGTCACATTGTAGAGTTCCCTCAAGAGACAAGCCTTTCTGAACTCACAGTTGAAGAAATCAAACCGTTCTGCCCGTTACGGCATCAACCAGTTCTCTGACTTCTCTCCGGAACAATTCAAAGGTGAGTATGGATAAGGATGCTTACAGATGAATTCACTTTTTATATAATGGCAACTGACCTGCCTCATTTGATTGTCAGAGCGATATCTCACAGCTCGGGCTGAGACGGCTCCAAAGTTTGACCCATCTAGGGCTGGATTTCAAATTAAGACGAATTATCCACCCATCTTTGATTGGAGGGACCATGGAGTTGTCGGACCAGTACGAAACCAGGAGTCGGTAGGGTTTAGATGTTAAAGTCACCATGAAATCAAAATTGACTATTTTTATTTTTTAGGGAATATTGCAGTATTTATTATAAATTATTTATCTGTGCCCATCATTATTATTATATTTTTAATTCATGCCCTCATAATCTTTAATTAAAGTAACTTCCCCTCCCTTATGCAATGGCATCTCTTCTATCCTCTGATGATGTGTTTACTTGCATGAGTGCGGGATCAATCTGTCAATCACATGACATCACAACAATAGCAAACCACAACCATCCAATCAATTACACATGGACAATATCAAGTCCCGCCCTATATTTTTTTCATTTGAGAAGCTTTTCCACTTGAACACATCACAACAGGGAGGAAGAGATAATCGCAACTTCTGATCCGTGCCGACTTCAAGATTAGGCTTTAGATCTGATCTTCACATTTTTTCACTCATGCATATGCTCATACTCAGAACATATGACTTTTTTGTTACAATGTGTAATAGATATGTTTACTCTGCATTTCTTTTTGCTCTTTCTTGCAGTGTGGAGGTTGCTGGGCCTTCAGTGTGGTGGAGGCCATTGAATCCGTGTCAGCTAAAGATGGTGGGAAACTACAGCAGCTCAGTGTGCAGCAGGTTATAGACTGTTCTTATGAAAACCACGGCTGTAACGGTGGATCCCCTGATGAAGCTCTGTACTGGCTCATACAGGTGCTGGCTAAATTGATCATAATAGTGTATTCAACTACCATTCATTTTAATTGCTTTGACCAATGGTGTCGGATCCTGCTCCTTGCGGGCCAGTCTCCTGCAGAGTTCAGCTCATTTCCACAAAAATATTAAACATTTGTTTTCAACATTGATGATAATAAGAAACGTTTCTAGAGCACCAGATCTTCCTAAATAATAAAATGATTTCTGTAGGATCATGTGAAACTCAAGACTGGCTGCTGAAAATTAAATTTTAAAATATATTAAAGCAGTTCATTTAAATTGTAATAATATTCATCTATATTCATCTAATAAATTCAGCCTTGGTGAGCATAAGAGACTTCTTTCAAAATCATTAAAAAAGTTCTTGCCCCAAACTTTGTGTTTAACAAGGCTGTCCAAACGCTTTAGTAGTTATATTATCATTTGGATCATATTCCCTAAATTTAGCAAACAAAACACATAATTTTACAGCTGATTAAAAGCAGTAATTAAGTTGGTAAAAGTGCTGAAAAGTATTGTGAAGTCCGCATTATAAGCTTTTAAATGACATCTGTTTTGTTTGTTTTTTGTAATAAGCATTTTAATTAGGATTTTAATAAGGGTTTTAATTAATTAGCTAGCCGCTCCAGTTCTGAGAGGGTTAAAACTCAAAGTAAAGTTGTCGGTATCGTCCACAACAAGCTGCTAATTAAAGACGTCTGTTATCCTCCCAGAAGTTCCATAATTGGCACATCTAATATCCTGCTTTGTATGTCTATTTTATTTCAGACCAAACTAAAGTTAGTGAATCAGGCGGAGTATCCCTTCAAAGCCGTAGCTGGAAGCTGCCAGTACTTTCCTCTTTCTCATGATGGAGTGATAGTGAGGAATTACTCCGCTTATGACTTCAGGTAATAGATGTAGCATGCAGATACCTTGAGCTTTACATCAACAGTCAGCTGTGCCAGTGCTGAAGTGCAGTGTAGAATTAACTCGTGTACAATTAAATCATTTAAGGTTGAAGTTTGTTGGGATGTGGGCCAATGTTTTATGTTTACTCATCTGTTCTTGTCAACTCTGTTTGCCACTCGGGGTCACTGACTGTACACTCACTAAGCTCACACACGGCTGGTCAGAAACCAAACGCAGCACTTCTGACCTGTGTTTCGGTGGGAACATTTATGTCAGATGTCACTATGTTTTGCATTGTGATCTTTCTGTGACATGGCATGATTTCTGTCCTAACCAACTGGGTCAGCCAACCGTTTTACTGGTTGCATGGTTTCCACTTCTGTCACAGCCTGAAGGGAAATCTCATGAATGCGTTAAATTGATCAAAAGTAACAGTAAAGACTAAAAAAATCTGTTTTAAATAAATGCTTTACAATTTGGATGGACGGATTTAGCATTACCCATGTTGTGCAATGTAACGTCTGAACTAAGTAAAACTAAGTACTGTATACATTGGGATTGATATGTTGTTCTAGTGTACATGAGGAGGTGATGATGAGTGTCCTGGTGGAGTCTGGGCCTCTAGTGGCCATTGTGGATGCCATCAGCTGGCAGGATTATCTGGGCGGCATCATTCAGCACCACTGCTCCAGCCACAATGCCAACCATGCCGTACTAATCACCGGTTATGATACCACAGGTACACACACACTCACACAGACAGTTAAACTCTCTTTACTTGTGCCTCAGAGCAAACAAAGGTTCAGAGCGCTGGCCTTCACGGATTACGTCCTGTCAAGGGCACACAGTTGAGCCGACACTGGCAAATACTGGCTGTGTGCCAACATCCCGGAAAACTGCCTGATGTGTCTGCGGTTTATTCAGAAAGCTGTCTGCAGCGTTTATACACTCCTTGGATTTGTTTTCTCCTGTTTGTTTACTAGTTTGAATAAAGTATTTGCAATGTAAATTAGAGAAAGTGATGCACCATTAGCTTTAAACTGCAAACAATACATGAGCGTTATTGTAATTAAAGGTCCAATATGTAATATTTTTTGACCACAAGAGGGCGCAGTTTCCAACAATAACAAAGGCGAAGCTTGATGACGCTATGAAGGAGGTGACGATGGGAGATGTCTTTTTTAATGCGTTTTCACCATCTAGCGATGTATCTAAATGGAATTAATGAATCATGAACACGGATGAGGTAATTTATTCGTTTTTGTATTACCTGTATGTCTGATCGTATTATTTTATGTCATCATAAATAATGAACTGCAAGGAACGTGAAATGTTATGCTATATTATCCCGTTACAACTTACAGCTATTTGTCAAATGATTTGTTGGGTTGTACAGGCATGTGGTGTAATTCATATCTATTAAAATCATCTTTACTGTAACTATTACGTTACTTGTACAATTAAAAAAAAATTTGATTTGCTTACCTGTCTATCAATACACTCGCGAGAGCAGAATCTCTGTCAAGTCCAAGATTGTCGCGCAGCTCTCTCCATCTCGAAAACGCCTGGCCGATATTTATCCTGGTTTTATTCCGCCGTTTGTCACACAGTCTGCGTGTATCCGAATATGGACGCTTTCTTTTTGTTGGCACTTCAATACTCGCCAAAGAGTAATCGTGATCCATAACAACGATAACCATACAGTCTATGGCTATAACGCTATAACCACCACTTCCGCATTTGATCAAGTGATATTCCGGTGTGGTGGAATATCACATGGTCCACACCGGAAAAAAAGGATAGTGCGGAAATTGCGTCACTGAGAGGCGACATTTCTTTTCCGGGACGGACAGTTATTTAAAATCGGAATTTCTCTGAAATAAAAAATCTTTGGAGACTTTTGAGATATTGTAAGTACACAACTGGAGGAAATATATCACACTGTGCAAGTTATTTTCGGAAATTTTATTACAAAATTGTTACATATTGGACCTTTAATCAGTTTGTCAAATCTGTAATACTAGTGAGATGCTTTTTGGATTAGTTTGGATATAATAATAATCTGACATACTAAAAATAAATAGATGCATATTAAGTACACATTTACACATAAAACAGGGTCTAATTTTTAAATAAACACATCTTTATATCTGTATATGTGTATACTTTTTGTGTATACTCTTATTTACAAATCTAAATCAGCACATATGTTAGAACATTACAGTACATTATATTGACAGTACGAATGAAGCCCACTAAAGAGACCCGGTGATATGAAAAAAGATGAGTTGGGATGAAAAATGTTATTTTAAAACATTTGCGTTCCCCTGAGAAAGTTTGCGTTCGCTTGCAAACTCTTCCGTTCTTTTGCAAAAAATTTGCAGCATAACATTTTTCTTCCCATCTCATATTTTTCCCCCATCACCGTGTCACTTTATGAGCTCCGCACAAATGTGTACTTAAAGTACCGTAACTTAAAACTGCAAACAATACATGCGTTATTGCAGTTAATCAGTTGCTTTTTGGATTAGTTTGGATATAAACTCCTGTTTTGTTTCCATACCATAATATAAGCGTATGCTATGTATTATGTATTTTTTGTAATTAATCATTTCCCATCTCAGGTGTATTATCTCTGATATGTCTTCATATTTTATCACAGGGGAAGTGCCATATTGGATAGTACGCAATTCCTGGGGGACCTCATGGGGCGATAATGGATATGTTTACATCAAAATAGGGAACAACATGTGTGGTAGGTTTGTGTATGACCCACTTTTAATGCTTTTTTACTTTGTTGACAGTTTCCCAGACAAGTGATAAACACAGTGCATCCTGCTGCAGGGAGACATTGTGTGCATTCATAAATATTCATGAAGTGTTGGACGTTGGCAAACTCTCAATACTGTCTGCAATGAAAAAATACAATCATAAATTCCTAGTTTTAATTCAAATCAGATCATTTGTAAATGATGTCGTGAGATTATTTTTGGTGTCATTTTTACAGTGTAATTATATATAGAGTAATATTAAGCAACTACATGTACTTACTATAGGGTTAGGGTAGGATTAGGGTTTGGTTGAGGGTTAGTTGCATGTAATTATGCATCATTTACTGTTATTACTATGGTAAGTACATGTAACATATGTAAAGACACTGTAAAATAAAGTGTTACGCAATGTCAGATGAGAATCAACAGCCACTCTTTTTTTTTCTTTTTTCCAGGAATTGCTGACAATGTTGCTGCTGTTTTTGTGTAATTGTCAATAATCTTTTGTACTTCCGTGATAAGACCGTGGCAGATCGACATTTTAAAATATCACCCTCAGGACAGAAATCCTCCTGTGTAGCTGATGAGAACTGTAAAAATTCTCACGTAACAAATCCTGTTGCCTCACGAATGCAGAGCAAGTACGCTGCTATTTGAGCTAATACATCATATTCTTAATCCCAGTCACTGTAGCCCAAAATAATCTGAGTCAGAGCCGGAAATCCTTTTAGTTACGAAACACACACTGTCTTTTAAGAATGTTTTAATCTTCAGAAAACACTGTTAGTAAGTATAAGTGCACAACTGAACTGAACGCTTACTATATTGTGACATTGCACTGATGTTGGACACAAGTGAACTCATCTAAGAAAAATGTGAACATTTGTATTATATTTTGTGATTACTAATTACAGCCTTTAATATGTAAGTGCTTATCACTACGTTACATTATGTACTAGATGCTCAGAATTGATCTGCTTTGATACACATTTGTAACTATAAACTTGGGTTACACTTTAATAAGGTGTCCTTGTTACAGTGTAATTATACAAATAGGTACTGATAATTATGCATAATTTGCTGTTACTATTACTATAATAAGTAAATGTAAGATGTTACAGGGAAACTACAATAGAGCGTTAACCAAAGTTTACTTTTTATTGTGTTTATCAATTGTGGTTGCATTTTAGGAGTAATCTAACATGTTTACTGATATTAAATAAACTTAAACTTAAAAAAACATTGTCTATTTTTTCCAAATAAACAAGAAGTATCATAATATCTGTATATGTATGCTCTTTATTTACAAAATATATATCAGTTAACTGCACATATGTTAGAATATTACATTATATTGACAGTATATAAACAAGTGCAATAACAGTGTCACTGATTTTTTTTTTTTTACGCTGTCTTAGAATTCCCTTTTTGAACATCTGTAAAATCAGCACAGCTTTGTAGCCTCTCATTCTACCATTTAAAAGACTTAAGTGACAAATGTTGGTGATGGGAGACTCGTGAGGGTTGAAGCTTTTTTTCTTTTTTTTTTCTGTACTCTATAAACACTGTTCATCCTTCCCTCATCCTCCATCTGTTTAGTCTGAGTCATCGCTGCTGCAGTAGGAGCTGTCACAGCATTCGGCCGTGTAAAGGAAGCTGTGCTCACTCGGGTCCAGCTTGGGTACCCACTCCCTCGGAACCAGGAAGGTGGCCAAGTTAAACAGATCCACAAACACCTTGTACCGATCACTGGCAAAACATAGTCAGGTTCATGAATAAGACATATCAATACATACTGTACTTGTGTTTGAGTGGTTTGTGTCCAGGAGATGACTATTAATGCCAATTCACATTTCATTTAGCATTATTTTTCGCATGGATAATTCCAGCAGATGCCGGGTGCTTCATCTGGATTTGTCCCAGATTATTTGGCCTACCTGACAGTGGAGCGCAGATACTGGTAGCCTGAAGAGCCACCTGTGCCGCCTTTACTGCCAATCATCCTGTGCACCATACACACGTGGTTGTCTAGGGGGAAATTCAGGTATAAATTATGCAGGAAGTAAAAAACGAATGCATTATTGATATGCAGAAGAAAACCTTTTGTTCAGTGTTGACACTTCTAAGAGGCTTTGCCCTACAGGGTGTTTAAGGTCAGATTTATTTGCAGTTTTGAAGCTGTTTTCAGTGGTGTCACATACATCTCCATTTTGTCATGAGGGTGTCGATGTCCATCAAAGAAGTCAGGAGTTGGAAAGGAACCTGAAATCGAGGCTCTTCCCTGAGAACAGACGGTGAGAAGTTGAGTTACAAATGAGTTTGAAAATAAATGAGATTTTTGTTCTTCATCAAGCTAATGAACCATGGTATTCTTTGAAGTACCGTTGGATAATGTCTCTCTCGCTCTCACTCTCTCTATATAGATATATATATATACACATATATATTTAATTACAATGACATCAAGAAATATATCAAGAAGTACCATGATATTAGTGATTTCTTGTCTGATACCATCTGTACCACATCTGGTTTTGAAAGAATATTTGTAACGTTTACAAAAATCTGAAATGTTTCTTGAGCATCAAATCAGTATTAGAATGATTTCTGAAGGATCATGTGACACTGAAGACTGGAGTAATGATGCTGGAAATTCAGCTTTGACATGCATCAGGAAAAAAGTACATTTTCAAATATATACAATTGTTGTTTTAAATTGTAATTCTGTTTTACTGTATTTTTGATCAAATAAATGCAGTCTTGGTGAGCATAAGGGACTTCTTTCAAAACATTTTTTAAAAAGTCTTGAATGATCTTTTTGGATAAACAGCATCTTTTTACTAAATTAGCAGGTCATCTTAGACGTACCTGTAGAAGTATATCATCAGGGCTCCCTGCAGTGCTTTATAGGACAGCCTCCTCTGACCTGCACAGACAGAACAACATGTCCCACTGTAACAGCTAGTGGATGTGGCACTTGACATTGACATTGTATACACGAGAGGTTTGCTGACCGGTGCTTAGTAAGTACACATGTCTTCTCTCATCAAAGAGCGATAAGAAAATGTCTCTCTGCTTAATGAGCTCGGCCATCATCTCCTCTTTCATCTCCGAGGCTGGTTTTTGCTATTAAGAAGAAACATGAGTTGTCACTTAAAACTTAGTTTTGAGAACTGCACAGAATTATCCAGGGATCCTCCACAAACCTCTAGATTTTCTTTCTCTCTCCTGAGCCCCTCGGAAATTTTGGCTTCCAGTTTCCCCCAAAAATTGAAGCCATCTTCCTCCAAACCTGGCGTTCTCTCCAGCCATTGCTGAAAAGTATTGATTGCTTATGAGAAATGTTAAACGCCAGGCAGCTGTCCATGTAAATTGTCCAAATAAATTGTCCATGTAACCTATTCCTCTCTGAATACCAATAACCCACAAAGAAGTCCAGTAAGTTGTTGAATTTCCCCGATTACATTGATTAAAACAGTATTCATGACTTCTCTTATAATGTGATTTCCCTCAGGTTTACCTCCACTAACTGAAGAAGCGTGGGCTCCTGCTCTGAGTGGAGGAGCAGCTCATTTTCCTGGTCACGGAAATTATCCCGGTAATGCCTTCTGTTGTAGGGGACCCTCTGGTTTTGTGGGACCCCAATCTTGTTTTCCAGCAGTCGAAACTGCAGACTCTGGAAGCCCGAAGCCGGCGCGAGATATTCCCTGTGCACAAAAACACGCAGATCAATCCAGCTAAATACAATTATGCTAAACTGCCATTGACTTTGATCTAACAAATTAGTGCCATCTAATGCTTATTTACTGAGTTAGCTATATCCAGTCTCTTGAGCGTTAGTACATTTCCTACACCAATTTTTCTCAACCAATGCTGTTATCTAGGAAATGTAAAACTTGTTTTCAGGAATTGCTTTTCACTGTCATAATGAGAACTATATAAACCTTACCTGAAGTCATAGAAGTCTAAGGCAGTCATGGTTTCCAGAACAGAGAACTGGTCGAGCAACAGTCTGAATATCATCACAACTCTTTGGATACGAGTGTTGACTTTGAGCATGTTTCGCTCGTCACGTACCTGAGGAAATTTTATACACAGTTATATTCACTTTCATCAGTCTTTATAAAGTCCCTGAAACAGGACATTTAACTAGAGAAGTATCTTAAACTAGACTGAAGGTGGCAGCCTCATGCTGCAGTGCGCATTCTTTCTTTCAACTGAACTACATATCTCATAAAACTCAAGGCTCGGGCTGTTTATCATTGTCCAAAAGCCCACAAACAATAAATGAACTGAATTTTCCATTAGAAGCATGCAAATGCGCCGCTTTGACAAGTATCCCAAAAATCCTTATAAAACCCTGCATAGCTTACAGTAGCATCAAAATAGCTTGGAGTAAAAAAAAATAAAAAAAACATTTAAAAAAAATGTGTATATAAAAATAACCGGTTTACCATTAATACTTTTATTCAGCAAGTACACTTTAAATTGATCAAAAGCAACAGGAAAGGCATTTATAATGTTTTAGAGATTTCTATAAAAAAAAAATGCTGATCTTAAAAAAAATACAGTTTCCACAAAAAATATTAAGCAGCACACCATTCTGTTTTCAATATTGATTATAATAAATGATTCTTGAGCACTAAATCAGCATATTAGAATGATCTCTGAAGGATCATGTGACACTGAAGATTGGAGTAATGATCCTTTGCCATCACATGAGTAAATAACACTTTAGGCAAGGCAAGTTTATTTATATAGCACATTTCATACACTATGGCAATTCAAAGTGCTTTACATAGAGAAGAATACAAGCAAGAAAACTTCAAACAGTTATTCAAAAGCTTTACATAGAAAGGAATTATAATAATCACACTATAGCAATTCATAGAGCTTTGCATAGAAAATAGACACAAAATAAAAGCAGGGGAAATTAAAACAGTTATAAAATGAATTAGAGTAAAATGAATTAAAATAGTAAAAAGATGATACATAGAATAAACTTCTCATCTGGCAAAACACCGGTGTATCTTATTTTGACTCTGAGATTTCCCAATGACGGTCAGTATTCTTCTGTGGATTTTCATATACTGTGGATTATCTGAGCCCACCAGATTAGTAATCTGTACCAATCCAGACCAGTAATCTGTACTAGTCAGTGTTCTCTTGATAATCCATACAAGACTAGTAATCTGTACTAGTCACCACAGTGTTCCCTTGACCATCATGAGTCAATCCCTCTCAAACTCCACCACAGAAAGGTGAGCACTTGCTCACAAATTTGGTCATCAGGACCATCGGGTTTTCCCCGCTACTACAATACCATTCACAAAAAAAACGGTTATCAATCAGTGCCATTTGAGTTCAGTTTAGAATCAAAAGGAGAATGCAGAGATAAAATAGTGTAATCAGTCGGACGAACAGCGGCACAGTGCTCATTCAGTAAATGCACAGCCAAACAGATGTTTTGAGTCTGGATTTGAATGTGACCACTGTAGGAGCACATCTGATCTGGTTCCAGCTGCGGATGGCATTGTAAGCCGACTCGCCATGCTTAGAGTGAACCCTTGGTATTTTTAGTTGATGTGATCCTAATGATCTGAGTGATCTGTTGGATTTATATTCAGTGAGCATATCTGCAATGTATTGAGGTCCTAGGCCATTGAATTATTTATATACCAGTAATAATACTTTAAAATATATTCAAATATAATTGTACTTTTTTTTTCTTTTTCTTTTTTGCAAATAAATGCAGCCTTGGTGAGCAGTAGAGACCCTTTCAAAAACATAAAAAAATCCCAAACTTTTGAATGGTTTTGGACGTGATGCAGTATAGCACAAAATATTAGATCATATTATTAAAATATTAGCCCTGATTTTGTTGTTTTGAGTTGAGTTGGTGTTTTATTTGAAATTTTAAATGCTCTATAACACATTTTTAACAGGTGACTTATTAAATGTTAATCTTATTACATTAATTAAAAGCAGGTCCATTCAAGTTTGGAGAAAAATGGAGCTAAATCTGATAACTGTAGCTGTTCATGACCCACTAACACAAATCTTTTTTTGTATTTGGGCTACTCACATGTCCACTGATGAAGATTTCTCTCACTGAGTCCAGCTCCCACAGAACTTGTTTAAACCACAGTTCATATGCTGAAACAGAAGGTACAGGTTAATCATTTCTTCAGGTTACATATGAAAAGTCATTACGCTTCAAGGTAAATGTACAGAAGTGCAGTGACATTGGTCTCTAGGCTTCTGTAATGAACCTTTATGACACACTGTATGAAAAAAGCATGTATTTATGGATTATGTATGTATGGATTGTGTAGTCGTGTAACTCTGGATTCTGGATTGTCGACGATTGTTCACATGATGTGGGTTACATTCAGCTTTGAGCTTTTGATTTAGTCTTGCCTATTTTTGGTTGCAGTGAAACTTGTCAACATTCAGCCTTATAAACAAGGAAATTAGCTTTGTTTTTTCTGTCGTGTTTTGGGAGCGTTCATTGGAGAGAGGCTAAGACTGATTTGCCCAAAGGCTGTTTAGCTTTTGTGTGGCTCACCTTGATGTGTGACGATGAACAGATGTTCGTCATGGATCTTGTTTCCCTTCAGCTCACTTTGAAGCATCTGAGATGTCACTATTTTATCCAGCTGGGGATGAGAGAACATTTTGTTTCATGAAAAGTAAGCCAAAAAAAAGTCTGTAATGACCAAACTCGGTGTGTCTATTTAAAATAGAACATAAAAAATGAACTACATCACTGTTTGCCATTAAAATCTGAGATGCATGCAATTTCCAGCATTTATTCAGTTGGAAACCTAGAAAGAATCCCATGGTGTTCTGATCACACAGCCCATTATAATACACTTTGGATTCGAGGACTGCTCACCAATTAATCATGAACTATTTTAGGAGAAGCTATGCTTTATGCTTATTAAAATATATGAAAATGTCATTAATATGCATGAGTTAATATGCCGTTTACCTGCAGATAGTCACCATAGATAAGACCTCCTTTGCTGGCCTTGTTAATTCCAGATTGAGAATCATCATTCTCATCTTCTTTAAGATGCTGCTTAGCTGACCTGTATTTCCATCAAACACATTAACATAAAACACAGAAACATTAGTGTACAACATTCAGCGTAGGTTTGTGTTCTAACTGGTTTCAGATATGGTAGTGATTATATGTGTCTTTGGGATTAACTGTATAATCTCAAATATCTAAAAATGTTGAAAGCTGAAAATACATACACGAATTTCTTCTGAAAATATGGACATCCACTCATGGCTGAAATTATAATATGTCAAGCTGGACTGCTTTCTTTTACTCAACTTTTAACAGTCAGTTCTCAAGGATGTCCACGCGTTTTATAACTTTTCCCCACATGCTGACTGACCAATCATCTCTAGATTCATCCCACCTCCCTTCTGGCCATGTTCACCCCGGCGGACATGTTGTACTTTGTCTTGTTCTTATCTTAGGTGAAATCGAACTGAAACAGGTGAATTGAAACACAACTTTGACTTGATAACATTATGAACTGGGCATTTATACATAACTTGAACGAATGTGGGATCATGTCAAAGGTTCAGATTGACTTAGGCAGAACTTCAAAAACATTCCTATTTTTACTGCCATTAAGAAAGACTGAATTACACCTTGTTCTATTGTTTTGCCCCTGAACAGCCCTTTCACATAGTTTTAAAATATTTTTTAGTATTTTATATTTTAGTTTCAGTTTTAGTACATCTTTTTGTCATTTTATTATTATTATGATCATTATTATTATTTAATTTCAGTTAGTTACCAAGATAACATTTCTATTTTTTTTTTAGTTTTTCATCTACTATTTATATAAAAAAATGTTAACAATATATATATATATATATATATATATACTGTATATATTTAACAATATATCAACAGGGTGGTGAATCAAAAATCGATTTCAATTCTGGAATCAGATATAGCCTAGTAAAGGCCAGGAATCGGATACTTGCAATCAAATTAAAATTGTGATTCTGCTTATCGATTCCTGTGTGTGCATTTTAATGTGATTTCAAACTATTTCAATTGCAAGAAGACGCAAAAGAGAACTTAATTCGGCACTCGTGCGCTGTTTTCTGTGCGCACATATGCAAAGCGTGCATAGAGAGCCGCCTCTCATATAGTGCGCTCGTCTTCTCGGACTTGAAAGAACAAATACACACAAAATATATTAAAATATTCTCATAAACACAGTTGATTTAGTCTTAAGTGAACGTAAAGTTGAGAAAGAAAATGCATGTGTAACAGTGTATTGGATCCGCGCGTAAGGTCTTAAAGTGACAGCAGTCTGTCATAAAGGTTAATCAGAGAACGAAAGAAAATCACTCTTGACTGAATAACATTTGTAACTTTAATAAGGATTGTTCTATATTTTATCTATAAAAAGAAAACTATGCAGTTATTTTACATTTGATTTCAATTTCTGTACTAGACAGTGGTGTAAAGTCAAGGGGTCAGAAAGCAAAAGTCCTGCCATATGTTTATTCCACCCATGAACTCAGCCAGCTGATTTCACTAATTAGTTCTCTCTCCTGGCTGAAGAACTGTGCTAATTAGCAAATCCAGGTGATTGGAACAAAAAACTGAGGAGGACTTTTACTTTCTGAACCTGGACTTTACACCTCTGGTACTTGAACAGTTGTGTTTATTTGTGCCATTGCTCATTTGTTTATTTGTTCTTTTTTTATTACTGACTGTACTTGTCTTTAATAATGTTTGAAATTTATACAAGTTGGTCCAGTTGTTTTTGTCGTGTTATTTTGGTTAAAAATGTCCTTGTGTAAGTGTTCTTTGGGCTACTGATTTTTGTTCATGGAATTCAGCCAGAACAAAATGTTTTGCCAAAAGACTGAATAATTATTTTTGATATCTATTATTTCATTGTTTATCTTACTGGAATGGAAACTGGGATTTGATTAGAATCAGAATCAATAAGAATCAGAATTGATTGACAGAATCAGAATGGGAATTGCTCAAATTCAAATGACCAAACCCTGATGTGAAATATATGATATTTTATTATCAAGTTTTATATAGTAGTACTTGCCACACTAAATTTGGTTCTGTTACATAAATGACAATGTTTGACGTTTGATGTCAGTCCTGTTAAATAAACACTGTTAAAATCATCTGCACACACTCTCCATTGTGCTTCTGTGATGCTTTTGGATTTTTGAAGATCGAATTCTGTGTGTAATGGATGCAAAAATGAAGTTTATGCCATTCAACATGAAATGCTAGTCATGTGACATTTGATTTGTTCTCATAAATTATTTCATAGTGGAGTTATGTATGCCTGCGCTATCTTGGAAAAGCTAATATTTGAGAGAGTCTGATATATATTTAAACTCTTTAATAGAGTCTTTGATGATCTACCTATGTGTGTAAGTAAATATACATGGTTTTTAGCTGAACTGTGGGTGATAGGTGAACTCTGCTAGACAGAACAGATTGTGAAAGGTTAGAGGGTTTGGAATGACAGTCAGGGGATCTGTTGTGTGTGTGTGTGTGAGACAGACAGCAGGCTTGTCTTTGTCTTGTGTCCTTGTAAACACACTGCTCGCTCGGGCTCCAGAGTTTGCTGATATTGAGCGGTCTGTGACAAGGATTGGGCGTCACTGTCTTCACACCTTTTGAGAAGAGTTGGCTAATCCATCAAATCTGCCACTTGAGGCATAAACAACAAAAATGGCTGTTGAGAGTGACCTTCATAAACCAGTGTTATTTTAGGGATTAAGTAAAACTGTGTGCGAATAAGCTAAAATGTCTCAGAGTAAAATGAACCAACCCATTAGGAAGTGTATGTTTGCTGGGACTGGGATTGTGCATAAATGTTGTGTTTGAGGAGTGTTAATGAGGAGTCGGGGCTGAACAGCATGGTGCATCTTGGATTTAACCAGAAAACAGAGACCATGGCTAATACGGGTGAAACCAGGGAAGGCTTTTCCTCAGTGCATTTGCATATCATTAGCATGCACTGCACTAAAACAACACAGTGGTGTTGGTGACATCATCTGACCTTGCCTCGCTCACTCTTGCGTAGTAAATATGATGGCAATTTCCTAAAGGAAGTCCACTGTGTCTCTTAAATATAAACAATGCTTATTATGAAAATCATGTATGCCTTTATGCATTCCATTAAATAGGCCTTCATCCCAGCTTCAATTAATTTGTTTGAGAACGGGGGTTTGCCACGTGCCTCTTTAGCTTTCCAGTAGAATATATTTTGCAGACTGTCGTGGGACCCGCAGAAAGCTCCAGCTCAAAAGAGGCTTTACGTAACGATTCACTTAAAAAAAAAAAAAAGTACAGCTGTGTTATGTAATCTCATGTTCTACTTTACCCTCTTGCAATAGAATTGATAAAGTTCATGCTGTATTTATATTTGTTCTCAGTCATGAATGGGGTTCAGATGCTTACATTAAAAGAAAAAGTGAAAGAAAAAGAATATAAATATAAAATGTACGAGATGTAAGGGATAATTGCTAAATATGGAATTGCGTACTAGGATACTCTTACTATTTCTGCTAAATCATGCAAATAAAGCATGTTTCTGTAGTATACTATTCCTAGCAATTGGTTCGGACGCTCTTGCTTACTGCTCCGCGTTTTGCTCTATCGCTTTTACATTTTATCTCCTATTTTTTCTATATTTTATTTCCTTTATTTTATTTCCTTTTATCACCTAATTTTAACTTCAGCAAATCAGCACAGTGCTCATACGACAAAGTTTGGATTACTACAAAAACTGAGAATTCTTTTACCCGACCAGCTTACATACCGGGAAAGGAAAACACAACTGCCTACAAGGATAAGAGAAAATGCCTCTTCTGGAATCTACTTGCTGCACTAACTGCCACAGACTTTTACAAAGGATTGCAGTTCTAGAAACAAAGTTATTTACGGGACCACCAAACCAGACGGAGCACACAACAGAGCTTCGTCATGGACACCCTCAGCATATAGCCGGTGAGTCCCATGAAACTAGTACTCCTCGACAGGTAGAGAAACAAGCCGATCGACTTACTAATCGATGGCACAAACAGGGAGCTAAACCCAAAGGCACTCGAGACATCAGATTGTCACGAGCATCACATATTACCGCAGTAGCATCCTCTACCCCAGATACAGCTCTGACAAGGATTGCAAACACTGGTCTGCTACCACTGCCTATACATCTTGAGAACAGATTTGAAGTACTAATGAATGTAAATGAGGAATCCACAAATGTGATGAATGTGATCGAACACAGACTGAATAGGCCAGTAGCTAACACTGATGCTAACTGGCGCTCAAGGTCGAGCAGACAGCGGCACTCAGCTCAGAGCACAGCCGAGCCCAGGACTCTGATAGTGGGGGACTCCATAATCAGAAACATTAGCACCAGGGATACAACTACGTGCTGCCTTCCACAAGCAACAACTTCTGATATAAACAGGGAACTTCAGAACATTCTGATGAAACATAAGACTGCTAATCGACTCATCATACATGTGGGGAAGAATGATATTCATAAAGAGCAGTCAGAACTCCTTAAGAAGGATTTCAATGAACTTTTTGAAACACTTAAAAGACTGAAAGTTCAAACATTCATCAGTGGACCACTCCCAGCAAGAGGAACAAACAGGTTTTCACGGTTGCTTGGGCTAAATACATGGCTGCAAAAAACCTGCAATATAAAAGCAGTGAACTTCATTGACAATTTCAATCTTTTCTGGAGTCAACGACAACTGTTTCATCGGGATGGCCATCACCCAAACAAACTTGGTTCAAGAGTGTTAAAGGACAATATCTACTTCTCCCTAAATCATCCTTCTGCGGTTTGTGCCAATCCACTCAATCTGAACGGCACACACACACCTGGACACAGTATGAATGACCACGGGACTTCACTTCAGCAGCAAAATGGACATGATAACACCACTCCGCCACAACAACCTCTGCTCACGGACACAATCTCAGCTGAGCCCTGCACACAGAGCTCACCACAGATAGCCATATCAGAACTGCTTGAAGATTCAGCACCCAAGGACGACTTCCTGGAAAACAGCCAGGGAAGCCAGGACAGCATATTACAGCCTCCTATAACACCAGAGCAACAGCCCCTTTCACCAGACACTTTCTCCCTCTCCCCTGCAACGCCATTACTGTGCTTCTCACAGAAAATGGAAGAACTGGTGCATGCTGGAACCAGACTATCCCACTCTTTTGCTGCAAGCCCCCAGATACCAACTAAAAAAAGACAGGCACCACTACCACCAAAGCCTGCGGGCCCAGCTCGCCCTCCCCCTCCTCCTGTGAGAGCTCTTCGGCCTCTGCCACAACGCCAGGGCCCACACCCTCCTCCATCTGCTCGAGGTGAACCAAAAACAACTGATACCAGCTCTCAGTGATATGTGTCGGGTCCCCGTTTTGATAACAGTAACTTTCTCAAATGTTTACAAAACAAGCGGGAACCCAGTGTGCCTGTATCTTTCTCTATTGCTGTTCTATTACATGATAGAAAGTCTAAGGCCTTCAATAGCCGTACAGCAAACCCAACTAATCTGGTGCCTATTACACGTCAAACTAATATTGCTGTGGGGAAAAGTAAGTCTGTTAAGTTAGCTCTTTTAAACATTCGCTCACTTAAAAATAAATCACTTCTAGTCAACGACTTAATAACCACAAACAACCTGGATTTTATGCTTCTAAATGAAACCTGGTTAGAAGACAGCTGCAGTGCAACAATCCTCAATGAAACATCCCCTCCTAACTTTACTTTTATGAGTGTCTGCAGAGCTGTTAAGAGAGGTGGGGGTCTAGCTGCTCTTTTTAAAGATATCTATCAATGTAAGCAAATATCATTTGGGAATTACTTGTCTTTCGAATATCTGGGTATTGTGTTAAAAGGTGCTCCACGCATTTTACTTTTCATTATTTACAGGCCTCCAAAATACTCTCCAGCCTTTGCTGAGGACTTTACAGAACTGTTATCAACAATTACCTCAGAGTTTGACTGTTTTGCCATTGCTGGAGATTTTAACATCCATATAGATAATGCAGAAAACAATATGGCAAAAGAAATCAAAACTGTTTTAAAAACATTTGATCTGACTCAGCATGTACATGGACCCACACACAATCGTGGACACACTTTAGATTTACTTATCAGTAAGGGTCTAAACATTTCATCGATTGTTATTAAGGATGTAGCACTGTCTGATCATTTCTGTATTTTCTTTGATATATTGATCTCTCCTGCCACTGAAGCTAGATCTGTGTCTGTCAAGAAGAGATGCTTAAATGAGAACACTAGTGTACTATTTATGAAGGCTATATCTTTAACACCAAGCATATCTGCAGACTCTGTTGATTTTCTCCTTGATTCTTTTAACTCAAAAGTTAAAGGTGTAATTGATGATATTGCTCCTGTGAAAGTCAGGAAGAAGAGTGGCAGACAAAAAGCACCTTGGAGAAACTCAACAGCAGTGCAAAATATGAAAAGACAATGCAGAAAAGCAGAGCGCATGTGGCGGAAGACAAAACTTGTAGTCCATTATAACATCTACAAAGACAGCCTTCATGCTTTCAATATGGAACTAGGCAAAGCTAGACAGACTTTCTTCTCAAATATTATAAACAGTAATTTAAACAACACACGCACTCTTTTTGCTACTGTAGAGAGACTGACAAACCCCCCCAAGCCAGATTCCCAGTGAAATGCTCTCAGACAGCAAGTGCCGTGAGTTTGCTTCTTTCTTCTCTGAGAAAATCAATAATATCAGAAAGGTGATCAGCACATCCTTGACTTGCGCTGGGGTCAGACAGATCAAACCACCTGAGAAAGTAGTTACTATGTCTGATTTCAAAGAAATTGATGGCAAAATTTTGGAAGAAACCGTACAGCACCTTAAAACATCAACCTGCGCTCTTGACACACTTCCCACATCGTTTTTCAAAAGTGTGTTAAACAGTTTAGAAGCAGATCTTCTAGAAGTGGTAAATGCTTCACTTCTCTCTGGGAGTTTTCCAAACTCCCTAAAAACTGCAGTTGTCAAGCCCCTCCTGAAAAAGAGCAATCTGGATAAGACCATATTAAGCAACTATAGACCAATCTCAAATCTTCCTTTCATAGGTAAGATCATTGAAAAAGTTGTCTTCAATCAGCTGAACAAATTCTTATGCTCGAATGGATACTTTGACAATTTTCAATCTGGTTTCCGACCGCACCACAGCACAGAGACAGCGCTCATAAAGATAATAAACGATATTCGCTTAAATACTGACTCAGGCAAATTATCAGTGCTGGTACTACTCGACCTCAGTGCTGCATTTGACACTGTCGATCACAACATACTTCTGGACAGGCTGGAAAACTGGGTGGGGCTTTCTGGGATAGTCCTAAAATGGTTCAGGTCATACTTAGATGGGAGAGGTTATTATGTGAGTATAGGAGACCATAAGTCTGAGTGGACATCCATGACATGCGGAGTCCCTCAAGGCTCAATTCTTGCGCCACTCCTGTTCAACCTGTATATGCTCCCAATGAGCCAAATAATGAGAAAGAACCAAATCTCTTACCACAGCTATGCAGACGACACACAGCTCTACTTAGCCCTATCGCCCAACGATTATAGCCCCATTGACTCCCTGTGCCAATGCATTGATGAAGTCAACAGTTGGATGTGTCAAAACTTTCTTCAGTTAAACAAAGACAAAACTGAAGTCATTGCGTTTGGAAACAAAGATGAAGTTCTCAAGGTGAACGCATACCTTCACTCTAGGGGTCAAACAACCAAAAATCAAGTCAGGAATCTTGGTGTGACACTAGAGTCAGAGCTTAGTTTCAGTAGTCATGTCAAAGCAATAACTAAATCAGCATACTATCATCTGAAAAATATTGCAAGAATTAGATGCTTTGTTTCCAGACAAGACTTAGAGAAACTTGTGCATGCTTTCATCACCAGCAGGGTGGATTATTGTAATGGACTCCTCACTGGCCTTCCCAAAAAGACCATAAGACAGTTGCAGCTCATACAGAACGCTGCCGCCAGGATTCTGAGCAGAACCAGAAAATATGAACATATCACACCAGTCCTCAGGTCTTTACACTGGCTCCCAGTTAAACTTAGGATTGATTTTAAAGTATTATTACTGGTATATAAATCATTCAATGGCCTAGGACCTCAATACATTGCAGATATGCTCACTGAATATAAACCCAACAGATCACTCAGATCATTAGGATCATATCAGCTTGAAATACCAAGGGTTCACTCTAAGCATGGCGAGTCTGCTTTTAGCTATTATGCCAGCCGCAGCTGGAACCAGCTTCCAGAGGAGATCAGATGTGCTCCTACTGTAGTCACATTCAAATCCAGACTCAAAACACATCTGTTTAACTATGCATTTACTGAATGAGCACTGTGCCAATGTTCGTCCGACTGTTTGTACTGTATTTTATTTTTTATTTTTCTAAACTGTTTTAATTATTCTTATTTCTTTTTATTATTTTAATTTCTTCTATGTAAAGCACTTTGAATTGCCATTGTGTATGAAATGTGCTATATAAATAAACTTGCCTTGCCTTGCCTTGCCTAGCAATGTCTTCATGTCTGGGTTTATTTTGCTGTAATGATCAACTGACTGTACATTATCCAGCATATTGGCTATTGTCCAAATAAATGAATACTTGGCCATGAAATAGTGCTTGAATTTAGATAATTTTATCATTTTATCTGGATACTTACTAACCCTCAGGTTGTGTTCAGAACCCTAAACCACTTTTATTGTTCCCAGTCAAATATGATCGGCCTTTAAAAAATAGCTTATAAATCATTTGTTATGCTATATCATCACCCAATATTGGATTCAATCTTTTTGTCAACTTGTTCTCTTTCAATTAGGACTGGTTTTATATTTGCATCTGATTAATCGTAGGCCTCATTTATCTGAGAGTAGGCATCTCATTTTTTTAGTAAAAAAAGCATTATTTTTGAATATTTTTGAATAATTTTGGAAATATTAAATGAAATATGAAAAAAAATTGGCACTGTTGATCACACAAGTCTATTTTAAATTTTCACAAGGAAATTTGTTTTGAAATGCTTTTATTTTGTACAAAATGGCACATAGTCACACTTGTGGTGTTCCCGGTCAAAAATGACAAGCCTATAAAAAAATAGCTTATAAATCACTTGTTATGATATTATCATCACATATTGGATTCAGTCTTTTTTGTCAACTTTTTCTCTTTCAATTAGGACTGGTTTTATATTTAGGGGTTCAAGCATGAAATGCTGAAACCCTATTGTAATTGTGCTGATTTTTATTAGGGGTTCAAGCACGAAGTGCTGAACACCTATTGTTATTGTAAGGATTTTTATTATTATTATTTTCCCCTAAAACGCATCGTGCAGCCCAAACCGTAAATGCTGGAGACTTGAAACTCAGCCAAATGGTAGTCCTCAATTTGGGGAGAACCTATCAAAGTATGACAACGATTGGCCAATAGGTGGCGCTACAGCAAGCAAAAGTATGAAATCAGCCATAACTCCTAGACCGTTTGTCATAGACTCAAGTATCTTATATCACTGTAATCCTTGGCTCAAGACGGACAAAATGTATATCTCCGATTTCATTTCCGCCTGGAAAAATTTTCCGCCATTTTGAATTTTGTCCAAAACCTACTTTTGCGAACTAGTCCCTGGTTTTTTGCCTGATCGGAACCAAAAAAGTGCATACATGTTCTCTGGAGTCTGGTTATCAATAATTATCGAAAAAAAGTTGAAATTTCGATCCACGGTTGCTAAGGGGCGTCAAAACGTTTGCAGGAGGCGGAGCTCATTTTACTAAAATGTCTATAACTCGTGAACGAAATGAGATATTTTCACCAAACTCGGTACACATGTGTAAGAGGTCAATCTGAGGTCACAGTAAAAAAATAGCGGCGATTGGCCACATGGTGGCGCTATAACATGAAAAAAACATAAAACAGGCTATAACCACCTGACCGTTAGTCCGATTGACTTGAAAATTGGTATGCAGTGTCTTGGTCCAAGGTGCCATGTATGTCTATGAGGACATTGGTGTATCTCAAAAAACATGGCCGCCATCGGCCAATGAAGTTTGAGCACCTATTAGACAAGGTTAACGGTGGCTGATTGAAACAAAACTCAGTGGGCATGTTCGACTCATGGCCCTAGAGGTCTGTAAGAATTTTGAAAGAAATCGACCACTAGTTGGCGCTAACAAGGTTTACGCCCTCTGTAATCACGTGGTGTTGCACACATCAACACAATATGCATATCATTTGATAGATCTGCTCATGCTGAACAACTTTGCCTCAAGAGCCACTGCTGTCAATCAAACCGTTCATTAAATATTTGCAAACATGTTAAAAACCTACTTTTGCGAACTAGTCCCTGGTTTTTCGCCCGATCAGAACCAGACCAGTCTAGGGCAATTCTCTGGACTCTCTAGATAAATAATTATCGAAAAAAAGTTGAACTTTTGCATTTGAATGGCTGTAATAGGGTCATTTAGAAAATGGGCGTGGCAAAATACACTAAAAAGCCTATAAATCCTTAATAAAAACTCAGAACTTCACAAAAATTGATGAGCATATGTGACATAACATGCTAAAGAAGCATGGACATTTTTATGGAGATCGGACCATAGGTGGCGCTATAACTGTTAAAAAGCTTTAAAACCATATATTTCCCATGGTTAACTACCTGTATTGGCTGTAAATGGTCTTTTCCGTCTATTATGTCATGCTTGCTAAATAAAACGTAATAACTTTTGATGCTTTTGTGCTTAAAGGCCTTAATTGCTTGAACCCCGCTAAATGCTGCTTGCAGCTTTAATTAGGGGTTCAAGCACGAAGTGCTGAACACCTATTGTTATTGTAAGGATTTTTAGGGGTTCAAGCACGAAGTGCTGAAACCCTATTGTTATTGTAAGGATTTTTATTAGGGGTTCAAGCACGAAGTGCTGAAACCCTATTGTAATTGTAAGGATTTTTAGGGGTTCAAGCACGAAGTGCTGAACACCTATTGTTATTGTAAGGATTTTTATTATTATTATTTTCCCCTAAAACGCATCGTGCAGCCCAAACCGTAAATGCTGGAGACTTGAAACTCAGCCAAATGGTAGTCCTCAATTTGGGGAGAACCTATCAAAGTATGACAACGATTGGCCAATAGGTGGCGCTACAGCAAGCAAAAGTATGAAATCAGCCATAACTCCTAGACCGTTTGTCATAGACTCAAGTATCTTATATCACTGTAATCCTTGGCTCAAGACGGACAAAATGTATATCTCCGATTTCATTTCCGCCTGGAAAAATTTTCCGCCATTTTGAATTTTGTCCAAAACCTACTTTTGCGAACTAGTCCCTGGTTTTTTGCCTGATCGGAACCAAAAAAGTGCATACATGTTCTCTGGAGTCTGGTTATCAATAATTATCGAAAAAAAGTTGAAATTTCGATCCACGGTTGCTAAGGGGCGTCAAAACGTTTGCAGGAGGCGGAGCTCATTTTACTAAAATGGCTATAACTCGTGAACAAAATGAGGTATTTTCACCAAACTCGGTACACATGTGTAAGAGGTCAATCTGAGGTCACAGTAAAAAAATAGCGGCGATTGGCCACATGGTGGCGCTATAACATGAAAAAAACATAAAACAGGCTATAACCACCTGACCGTTAGTCCGATTGACTTGAAAATTGGTATGCAGTGTCTTGGTCCAAGGTGTCATGTATGTCTGTGAGGACATTGGTGTATCTCAAAAAACATGGCCGCCATCGGCCAATGAAGTTTGAGCACCTATTAGACAAGGTTAACGGTGGCTGATTGAAACAAAACTCAGTGGGCATGTTCGACTCATGGCCCTAGAGGTCTGTAAGAATTTTGAAAGAAATCGACCACTAGTTGGCGCTAACAAGGTTTACGCCCTCTGTAATCACGTGGTGTTGCACACATCAACACAATATGCATATCATTTGATAGATCTGCTCATGCTGAACAACTTTGCCTCAAGAGCCACTGCTGTCAATCAAACCGTTCATTAAATATTCGCAAACATGTTAAAAACCTACTTTTGCGAACTAGTCCCTGGTTTTTCGCCCGATCAGAACCAGACCAGTCTAGGGCAATTCTCTGGACTCTCTAGATCAATAATTATCGAAAAAAAGTTGAACTTTTGCATTTGAATGGCTGTAATAGGGTCATTTAGAAAATGGGCGTGGCAAAATACACTAAAAAGCCTATAAATCCTTAATAAAAACTCAGAACTTCACAAAAATTGATGAGCATATGTGACATAACATGCTAAAGAAGCATGGACATTTTTATGGAGATCGGACCATAGGTGGCGCTATAACTGTTAAAAAGCTTTAAAACCATATATTTCCCATGGTAAACTACCTGTATTGGCTGTAAATGGTCTTTTCCGTCTATTATGTCATGCTTGCTAAATAAAACGTAATAACTTTTGATGCTTTTGTGCTTAAAGGCCTTAATTGCTTGAACCCCGCTAAATGCTGCTTGCAGCTTTAATTAGGGGTTCAAGCACGAAGTGCTGAAACCCTATTGTAATTGTCCTGATTTTTATTATTATTTTTCTTCTGCCGTAAAACGCATCGTGCAGCCCAAACCGTAAGAGCTGGAACTTTGAAACTTTGCCATATGGTAGTACAAAAATCGAGGAGAGGTTATCAAATTATGACCTCGAATGGCCCATAGGTGGCGCTATAGCGACCAAAAGCGCGAAACTGCTCATAACTCATAGACCGTATGTCGTAGACTCAAGTGTCTTATATCATTGGAAAGCTGGATGCCTGACGAACAAAACGTATATCTCCGATTTCATTTCCGCCATGATAGATTTTCCGCCATTTTGAATTTTGTCAAAAACCTACTTTTGCGAACTAGTCCCTGGTTTTTCGCCCGATCGGAACCAAACCAGTGCAGAAATGTTCTCTAGAAACTGAAGATCAATAATTATCGAAAAAAAGTCGAAATTTCGATTCACGGACGCTAAGGGGCGCCAAAACGTACGTTGTGGGAGGGGCCTATTTTACTAAAATGGCTATAACTCCAGAAGTAAATGAGGTATCTTCACCAAACTCGGTACACATATGTATGAGCTCAATATGAGGTAACAGTAAAAAAATCGCGGCGATTGGCCACATGGTGGCGCTATAATATGAAAAAAACATAAAACAGGCTTTAACCACCTGACCGTTAGTCCGATTGACTTGAAAATTGGTATGCAGTGTCTTGGTCCAAGGTGTCATGTATGTGTATGAGGACATTGGCGTATCTAAAAAAACATGGCCGCCATCGGCCAATGAAGTTTGAGCACCTATTAGACAAGGTTAACGGAGGCCGATCGGAACGAAACTCGGTGGGCATGTTCTACTCATGGCCCTAGAGGTCTGTAAGAATTTTAAAAGAAATCGGCCACTAGTTGGCGCTAACGAGTTTTATGGCTCTGTAATCACGTGGTGTTACACTTATTGTCACAAAATGCATACCATTTGATAGATCTCCTCTTGTTGAACAACTTTGCCTCTAGAACCATTGCTGTCAATCAAACCGTTCATTAAATATTTGTAATTATGTTAAAAACCTACTTTTGCGAACTAGTCCTAGGTTTTTCGCCCGATCGGAACCAAACCAGTCTAGGACAATTCTATGGACTCTCTAGGTCAATAATTATCAAAAAAAAGTTGAACTTTTGCATTTTTCGCATGGCTAACAGGGTCATTTAGAAAATGGGCGTGGTAAAATGCACTCAAAAGCCTATAAATCCTAAACGAAAACTCAGAACTTCACGAAAATTGATGAGCATATGTGTCAGAACCTGCTTAAGAAGCATGGAAAATTTTATGGAGAGCGGACCATAGTTGGCGCTATAACTGTTAAAACGCTTTAAAACCATATATTTCCTATGGTAAATTGCCTGTATTTGCTGTAAATGGTGTCTTCTATCATATAATGTTCATATCATAATGTTCAAAACCAGTGCAGCACAATTCTCTGAACTCTCTAGATCAATAATTATCAGAAAAAAAGTTTAACTTCTTCAAAAGGTGATTTTATATGAATATAATGACATATTAAGCCAATAAGTGGTATTTTACTGCCCCCTGCTGTCATTTCATCATACTACTCCCTAATATTGTTATAAAATTCATATTTAGACTTTATAAAATCATTATTTTAACATTTACAATCACATTTTGTCAAAACTCATCTATTGAGTATTACTATTGACAATTGTGTTACACTGAGATATGGAAATGGACGAAAGTAAATGAATGAAATGAAACGAAAGTATAACGGCATTTAAGCCACGCCCCCAAATACAAATTCATTCATAACTCGAAAACGGAAAGTCGTTGCGCGCTCAAATTTTGATGGTGAGGACCTCTCGGGGCACTTGATCGAAACGTGTCGTCGCGGGCCTCGGGAGCGCGCCCCCCCGCGCATCGCAAGCCCGCGGACCCCCGACTTTGAACGACCGCAACTCCCGACCCAAACCACCCCGAACCTTGTGTGAGAGCTCGTTGGAAAGGGCGCGTCCTTGGCTAGCTTCGATTCAAATGTGGTGTTATTTGCCCTGGGCATTCCAGAGATAATAGCCCGAACAGATATGCCTTATAACAGTCATAACTCCCAGCCCCAATCGCCCAAAAACACCTTGATGGTCTCATTCAACAGGGCTCCTCAAGCACTATCTATGCTCTGAGTTTCAGAATTTTTCGCCTTTTGGTTCCTGAGATATAAGTAAAAAAACAAATTCCCATTCATTCATTCAAACACTTCAACTGTAAAAAAAGCTATAATACCACTGTTGTCCACTAGAGGGAGCAGCAGGATTACGCATGATCTTTTAATTCGCTTTCAGTATTGGGAAATAAACAAATGCTTTAAGAAGCAATCTTTTTTATTACGATGTTTTTTGTTTTATTATGATATTTGTATATATTTTATTTTTTTATTATGATTATGAACGGTTTGATTGACATTAGTGATTCTTGAGGCAAAGTTGTTCAAGATGAGGAGATGAAGATATTTTCACAATATCACATCATAAAAACATTGAAAACATATTTGTCTTTGTGTGTGTGTGTGTGTGTGTGTGGATGGATGTGTTTGTGTTTGTGTGTGTGTCTGTGTGTGTAAGCATGCTTAATGGAAAGAACATGGAGAAACTGCTTTGTTTTACTGGTGGATAAAAAAGTCTTTCAAATGAAAGTGAGTCAATTAGTGGTCTTCTACTGCCCTCTGCAGGACATTCTACTTAATAAAATATTTTCATCTGTGCTTTTGCATTAGTTTTTGGACTATATAAAATTACTTGCATGAAAATCACCTATTATAACACAGTCATGTTTTGTCAAAGTTTATCACTTCATTTTTACTGAGCTCTCAGTTTGAACAATTCTGCCTCTCAGTGATTAATTTGAAATCTGAAAATGGTGTTATACAGAGGAGATTTGCAATTATCATTTTGTTACCTATCTTTTATTTTAAATATCTACATCTACAAAAAAATGTGTGTGCATGTGTGTCTTCAAGCATGGTTAGTGTATTAAGTATTATTGTTTAAGTATTATTGTTTTCATTTACATTTTAACCACCAGAAGAAGAACACTCATTGGTTCATTCTGCTCACTAAAATATTATTTTTCATTTTTTTTCCATTTGAAATATTGTTTAAACTTAATAAAATCATTAAAATAACATTTCAAATCATATTTTGTCTGTTTATAAATCCCACAGACTCACATTGGCTGCAATACTAATGTTTTTGTAAAACACAGACCTGATAGTCTAATCTGTGTGTATTGTGCATATATTATTGATATTATTACTATTGCAAATCATGTTATTGTAACTCATATCTTAATAGAATATTATTTGTAATTTTAATTCTTTATTTCTTAATTGTTTTTTTATGATTACTACAGATATTATCACCAAAGATATCAGCTACACCTTCACTTTTAGTATTGACACGCTGCACACACAGCACAATCACACACTCACTAATGCATTCAAATAAATGTAATCTTACTGTGCTACTTTATTTGTACATGATTAGAATGAACAGAAATCTAAGACTATTTTTCTTCTTTTGTTAAAGCCATTTCAGACTCCAAGTAAGCATTATATTACTAATCATCTATTTTAAAGGTGCCATACAATTGAAAACTGTATTTATCTTGGCATAGTTGAATGATAAGAGTTCTGGACATGCAACTGACATACCGTGAGCCTCAAACACCATTGTTTCCTCCTTCATGTGTAAATCTCCTGTTTGCAAAAGACCGCTGAAAAATGAGTGAATCCCACCATAACACCGACTGTGACGTTGGAGTCAGGATCATTAATATTTATATCCCCCAAATTTGGATTTTACAGTCAATGTTCTAGGCCAGGCAGTGTTAATGTGGACCTGCACAGCCGAATCATCAGAAGATCTGCAGGTATTGTGAAGAAGCAAGCAAGGACAATAGTGAAAATGGCAGATCATGGATATAAATGTTATGTCTGAGGCTGTGCTGCGGATTTGAGAACTTTTCATTCCCTTCCCACAAAAGAGAACTGTCAACAGGCATGGTTGATGTTTACAACAGGATACCTCACCATTTTAATTCAAAGCTGTTAGTTTGCTCTTAACGGAGGCCGATCAGAACGAAACTAGGTGGGCATGTTCGACTCGTGGCCCTAGAGGTCTGTAAGAATTTTGAAAAATCAGCCACTAGTTGACGCTAACAGGTTTTACGGCTATGTAATCACGTGATGCATATCATTTGATAGATCTCCTCATACTGAACAACTTTGCCTCAAGAACTACTGCTGTCAATCAATTTGTTCATTAAATACTTGCGATTATGTTAAAAACCTACTTTTGCGAACTAGTCCTAGGTTTTTCGCCCGATCGGAAATATACCAGTGCAGTACAATTCTCTGGAAGCTCTAGATTATTAATTATATAAAAAACTTTAACTTTACCCATTGGGTAGCCATAACAGGATCATTTAGAAAATGTGTATGGCAAAAAACACTCAAAAGCCTGTAAATCCTAAACAAAAACTCAGACAACTCACTAAACTGCCTTATGTGCTTAAAGACCCTAAATGCTTGAACCCCGCTAAATGCTGCTTGCAGCTTTAATTATTATTATTATTCTGCCGTAAAACGCATCGTGCAGCCCAAACCGTAAGTGCTGGAGACTTGAGACTTTGCCAGAAGGTAGTACAAAAATCGAGGAGAGGTTATC
The DNA here is from genome assembly GCA_021554675.1 of Leuciscus idus. NCBI lineage: Eukaryota > Metazoa > Chordata > Actinopteri > Cypriniformes > Leuciscidae > Leuciscus > Leuciscus idus. Next base: position 22,960,474 of record CM038633.1, on the reverse strand, counting down.
AAATTATGACCCCGATTGGCCAATAGGTGGCGCTATAGTAAGCAAAAGTATAAAATCGCTAATAACTCCTAGACGGTTTGTCGTAGACTCAAGTGTCTTATATCACTGTAATCCTTGGCTCAAGACGGACAAAACGTATATCTCCGATTTCATTTCCGGTATGCAAATTTTTCCGCCATTTTGAATTTTGTCAAAAACCTACTTTTGCGAACTAGTCTGTGGTTTTTTGTCCGATCGGAACCAAACCAGTGCAGAAATGTTCTCTGGAGTCTGACTATCAATAATTATAGAAAAAAAGTTGAAATTTCGATTCAAGGTCGCTATGGGGAGCCAAAATGTTCGAAGGAGGCGGAGTCAGTTTTACTAAAATTGTTATAACTCGTGAACGAAATGAGATATCTTCACCAAACTTGGTACATATATGTAGGAGGTCAATTTGAGGTCACAGTAAAAAAATTGCGTCGATTGGCCTCATGGTGGCGCTATAAAACAATAAAAACGTATAGACACCTGACCGTTTTTTCGAATGACTTGAAATTTGGTATGCAGTGTCTTGGCCCAAGGGGCCACCTATGTCTAAAAGGATATTGGCGTATCTCGAAAAACATGGCCGCCATTGGCCAATGAAATTTGAGCACCGTTAACGAAGTCCGATCGGAGCGAAACTCGGTGGGCATGTTCGGCTCAAGCCCCTAGAGGTCTGTAAGAATTTTGAAAGAAATCGGCCACTAGTTGGCGCTAACGAGTTTTATGGCTCTGTAATCACGTGGTGTTACACTTATCATCACAAAATGCATATCATTTGATAGATCTGCTCATGCTGAACAACTTTGCCTCAAGAACCATTGCTGTCAATCAAACCGTTCATTAAATATTCATGAATATGTTAAAAACCTACTTTTGCGAACTAGTCCCTGGTTTTTCGCCCGATCGGAACCAGACCAGTCTAGGACAATTCTCTGGACTCTCTAGATAAATAATTATCGAAAAAAAGTTGAACTTTTGCATTTGGGTGGCTGTAATAGGGTAATTTATAAAAGGGGCGTGGCAAAATACATTAAAATGCCTATAAATCATAAATAAAAACTCAGAACTTCACGAAAATTGGTGGGCATATGTGTCATAACATGGTGAAGAAGCATGCAGAGTTTCATGGAGATTGGACAATAGGTGGCGCTATAACTGGCAAAAAGGTTTGAAAACCATGTATTTCCTATGGTAAATTGCCTGTATTAGCTGTAAATGGATTTTTCCATCTATTATTTCAGTGGTTAAAAGCTTGCTAAATAAAACGTAATGTCTTAAATGCTTATGTGCTTAAAGGCCTTAAATGCTTGAACCCCGATAAATGCTGCTTGCAGCTTTAATTATTATTATTATTCTTCTGCCGTAAAACGCATCGTGCAGCCCAAACCGTAAGTGCTAGAGACTTGAAACTTTGCCAGAAGGTAGTACAAAAATCGAGGAGAGGTTCAGAGAGTATGATCCCGATTGGCCCATAGGTGGCGCTATAGTGCAAAAAACTAAAAAAAATCACGTTTTTGCTTAAATCTCCTTAACCCTTTGTCACAGACTCAAGTGTCTTATATCACTGTAATCCTTGTCTCAAGACGGACAAAATGTATATCTTCAATTTCATTTCCGGTATGCAAATTTTTCCGCCATTTTGAATTTTGTCCAAAACCTACTTTTGCGAACTAGTAGAGGGTTTTTTTGGCCAATCGGAACCAAACCAGTGCAGAAATGTTCTCTGGAGTCTGATTATCAATAATTATCGAAAAAAAGTTGAAATTTCGATCCACGGTTGCTAAGGGGCGTCAAAACGTTCGCAGGAGGCGGAGCCAGTTTACTAAAATGGTTATAATTCATGAACGAAATTAGATATTTTCACCAAACTCGGAACACATGTGTATGAGTTCAATCTGGGGTCACAGTAAAAAAATTGCGACGATTGAACACTAGGTGGCGTTATAACATGAAAAATACATGAAAAGGGCTATAACCACCTGACCGTTAGTCCAATTGACTTGAAAATTGGCATGCAGTCTCTTGGTCCAGGGTGCCATGTATATCTATGAGGACATTGGCGTATCTAAAAAAACATGGCCGCCATCGGCCAATGAAGTTGAGCACCTATTAGACAAGGTTAACGGAGGCCGATCGGAACAAAACTCGATGGGCATGTTCAACTCATGGCCCTAGAGGTCTGTAAGAATTTTGAAAGAAATCGGCCACTAGTTGGCGCTAACGAGTTTTATGGCTCTGTAATCACGTGGTGTTAAACTTATTGTCACATTATGCCTATCATTTGATAGATCTGCTCATGCTGAACAACTTTGCCTCAAGAACCACTACTGTCAATCAAACCGTTCATTAAATATTCGCAAACATGTTAAAAACCTACTTTTGCGAACTAGTCCCTGGTTTTTCGCCCAATCAGAACCAGACCAGTCTAGGACAATTCCCTGGACTCTCTAGATCAATAATTATCGAAAAAAAGTTGAAATTTTGCATTTGGATGGCTGTAATGGGGTCATTTAGAAAATGGGCGTGGCAGAATACACTAAAAAGCCTATAAATCCTAAATGAAAACTCAGAACTTCACAAAAATTGATGAGCATATGTGACATAACAAGCTAAAGAAGCATGGAAATTTTTATGGAGATCGGACCATAGGTGGCGCTATAACTGTCAAAAAGCTTTAAAACCATATATTTCCTATAACCTATATATATATCATATAATGTTTATAAAATAATGTTAAAAACCAGTGCAGTACAAATCTCTGGACTCTATAGATCAATAATTATCAGAAAAAGTATAAAAAATAACAGTTAAAAAAGAAAATGAATAACATTGGCATATTAAGCCAATAAGTGGTATTTTACTGCCCCCTGCTGCCATTTCATCATACTACTTCCTAATATTGTTATATCATTCATATTTAGACTTTATAAAATCATTATTTTAACATTTACAATCACATTTTGTCAAAACTCATCTATTGGAGTATTATTATTGACAATTGTGTCACACTGTCTGTCTGAGATATGGAAATTGAAAACGAAAGTAAAACGGCATTTAGGCCACGCCCCCCCAGTACAAATTCATTCATAACTCGAAAACGGAAAGTCGTTGCGCGCTCAAATTTTGATGGTAAGGTCCTCTCCGGGCTCTTGATCGAAACGTGTCATCGCGGGCCTCGGGAGCGCGCCCCCCACGAATCGCAAATTCGTGGGACCCCCGATTTTGAACGGCCGAAACTCCCGACCCAGACCACCCCGAACCTTGTGTGAGAGCTCGTTGGAAAGGGCCAGTTCTTGGCTAGCTTCGATTCAAATTTGGTGTAATTTGCCCTGGGCATTCCAGAGATAAAAGCCCCAATAGATATGCCTTTGAACGGTCATATTTCCGGGCTCCAATCGCCCAAAAACACCGCGATGGTCTCATTCAACAGGGCTCCTCAAGAACTATCTATGCTCTGAATTTCAGAATTTTTCGCCTTCTGGTTCCCGAGATATAAGTGAAAAACCAAATTCCCATTCATTCATTCAAACACTTCAACTGTAAGATGGAGGCTGTAATTCCACTGTTGTCAACTAGAGGGAGCAGCAGTATTAGACATAGTATTAATCTTTTTATCAGCTTTCAGCTTTGGTCAACAAACAAATGGTTAAAGCTATTTTTTTTTTGACTGATAATATAGATCACAATGAAATATATGAAATGGTTAGACCATTAAAATATTTTTTTCACAATAACACATCCTAAAGACATTGAAAACATATTTGTATATGTGTGTGTGTGTGTGTGTGTGTGTGTGTAAGCATGCATTATTGAGTTAACATGGAACACACTTATATTACAATAACTATTATAACACAATCATATTTTGTCAGTGTTTATCACTTCATTTGCACTGACACTTCACATAATTGCTAGTATTTATACCCCCCAAATTTGCATTTTCCAGTCCATGTTCTAGGCCAGGCAGTGTTAATGTAGACCTGCACAGCCGAATCAGCAGAAGATCTGCAGGTATTGTGAAGAAGCAAGCAAGGACAATAGTGAAAATGGCAGATCATGGATATAAATGTTATGTCTGAGGCTGTGCTGCGGATTTGAGAACTTTTCATTCCTTTCCCACAAAAGAGAACTGTCAACAGGCATGGTTGATGTTTACAACAGGATACCTCACCATTTTAATTCAAAGCTGTTAGTTTGCTCTTAACGGAGGCCGATCAGAACGAAACTCGGTGGGCATGTTCGACTCGTGGCCCTAGAGGTCTGTAAGAATTTTGAAAAATCAGCCACTAGTTGACGCTAACAGGTTTTACGGCTATGTAATCACGTGATGCATATCATTTGATAGATCTCCTCATACAGAACAACTTTGCCTCAAGAACTACTGCTGTCAATCAATTTGTTCATTAAATACTTGCGATTATGTTAAAAACCTACTTTTGCGAACTAGTCCTAGGTTTTTCGCCCGATCGGAAATATACCAGTGCAGTACAATTCTCTGGAAGCTCTAGATTATTAATTATATAAAAAACTTTAACTTTACCCATTGGGTAGCCATAACAGGATCATTTAGAAAATGGGTATGGCAAAAAACACTCAAAAGCCTGTAAATCCTAAACAAAAACTCAGACAACTCACTAAACTGCCTTATGTGCTTAAAGACCCTAAATGCTTGAACCCCGCTAAATGCTGCTTGCAGCTTTAATTCTATTTGCATCCGATTAATCGTAGGCCTCATTTATCTGAGAGTAGGCATCTCATTTCGGCCAAAAATAGTTGGCCATTGAAAGCGAATGGGAGAGACTGAAAATAAGAGACAAATATAGTTTTCAGGAGCATGTTCATTATGTTTATGTACACATATGCATGTGTGCTTGCAAACATCGAGCCCTTGGACCTATGCATGTGTGGATACATGCATACACACGCTACCCAAACACACACACACGTTAAAACACACAAACTATTTTGAGTATTACACACATTCTTTTTCACAGAGAGAAACTTGATCCTACCCTGAACTGCATCTAATATCCATTCATCCATCTGACATTCTCTCTCTCTCTCTCTCTCTCTCTCTCTCTCTCTCTCTCTCTCTCACACACACACACACACACACACACACACGCACGCACGCACGCACGCACACGCACACAGACGAACTGGATTTAGTCTGCAGTGACCCTGTTTCAAAAGAATCTTTCTTTCATGTTCTTTGTTTCATCACAGTTTTCAGGCAAAATATTATGACATTTTGTTTTGGGACTAAAATGTACAAATATAGATGTTATAGCTCAGACACATATAAATGCTTCACAGTTCCTTGCTTGGCATTTATTTTGTAGCAGCACAATGGAGAAGAAGCTCTGTGCATCATGTTCTTCATCAGATCATTGATCGAGACACTAGTAAGGAGGAGGCGATGCAGGATGGATCTTGCCGTGAAGGAGCATTAGAAGATGTATCAGAAGAAGAAGACACCACATGCTACAGACCTTGAAACAACTGATGAGCAGCAGTCTTCTGATGATGAGGGCCCACTTGATGTTACGGTTACATTCTGGTTGAAAGATGTAACTTTGTCCTGGTCTTCATCCCCACCTATGAGGCAAGGTAGTTTTTCTTCTGAGATTCATCCTGCATCGCCTCCTCCTCACTAGTGTCTCGATCAATGATCTGATGAAGAACATGATGCACAAAGAGCTTCTTCTCCATTGTGCTGCTACAAAATGAATGACAAGCAAGACACTATGAAGCATTTATATGTGTCTGTGCTATAACAGCTATATTTGTACATTTTAGTCCCAAAACAAAATGTCGTAATATTTTGTCTGAAAACTGTGATGAAACAAAGAACATGAAAGATTCTTTTGAAACAGGGTCACTGCGGACTAAATCCAGTTCGCGCATGTGTGTGTGTGTGTGTGTGTGTGTGTGTGTGTGTGTGTGTGTGTGTGTGTGTGTGTGTGTGTGTGTGTGTGTGTGTGTGTGTGAGAGAATGTCAGATGGATGAATGGATATTAGATGCAGTTCAGGGCAGGATCAAGTTTCTCTCTGTGAAAATGAATGTGTGTAATACTCAAAATAGTTTGTGTGTTTTAACGTGTGTGTGTGTGTATGTGTACATATGTGTACATGAACATAATGAACATGCTCCTGAAAACAAAATTTGTCTCTTATTTTCAGTCTCTCCCATTCACTTCGAGGCCTACGATTAATCATTTTTTTTATTTTGAAGTCATTTTTGACCGGGAACACCACAAGTATAACTTTGTGCCATTTTGTACAAAATAAAAGTTTTTCAAAACAAATTTCCTTGTGAAACATTAAAGTAGACTAGTGTGATCAACAGTGCAATTTTTTTTTTAATATTTTATTTAATATTTCCAAAATTATTCATAAATTATACTTTTTTTTAACAAAAAAAAATGTATACCTACTCTCAGATAAATTAGGCCTACAATTAATCAGATGCAAACAGAAATATAAAACCAGTCGTAATTGAAAGAGAACAAGTTGACAAAAAGATTGAATCCAATATTGGGTGATAATATAGCATAACAAGTGATTTATAAGCAATTTTTTGTAGGCTGGTCATTTTTGACCGGGAACACCACAAGTGTGACTCTGTGCCATTTTGTACAAAATAAAAGCATTTCAAAACAAACACCCTAATTAAACATTAAACCACACTAGTGTGATAAACAGAGCAATTTTTCTTCATATTTTATTTAATATTGTGAAAATTATTAATAAATAATGCTTTTTTTACTCAAACAATTAGATGCCTACTCTCAGATAAATGAGGCCTATGATTAATCATATGCAAATAGAAATATAAAACCAGTCCTAATTGAAAGAAAACAAGTTGACAAAAAGACTGAATCCAAATTTGGGTGATAATATAGTATAATGAGAGATTTATAAGCTATTTTTTGTAGGACGGTCATTTTTCAATGATGTCTTCTTGAACACAAGAAGTGTAACAAGGTGACAACCCCCCTTATATTTAGATAAGCAGAGCTAGTCTGGTTCAAAGGTCAGAGATCATTTTGCTTGCTTTTTTTAAAGCTGAAATTGAAAAGTAACTTTTTTTTTATTTATATTATTGTATGTGCTCTAACTATATATTTAATTTGTAAAATGTTCAGACTTTGTTTTATCACACATTCCTCTAAACCTCAAATACATACATTTATAACTAGTTGATTATGAACCATGCACAAATAGGTCCTAAATCAGCATATCTCATCTTTCCTGCCTGAATAAACTCTCTGTTGCTGTCTGCGCATCAGACGCTTCCACTTTGCCTGATCATCAACATTATTAATCTGAGAGCTTGAATAAATCATGATCATGTGCAGCTGACCAAGGAATACGTTGATTTTAAAATGATATCTGTGAGAGGACACTGTGATGTCAATGTAGTGATCATCACTTATTAGATGCAGTGTGTTTCATGTTTACCTGTGCATGCTATCAGACACCTCAATGAGAAAGCATCTTTTTTTTTTATGATCTCAGATTTAGCAGTGGTCAAATACTGCAATTACCACATATAGATATGTTTTATGATGCACCAGTGTGGTCATAAACCACTTTTAAAGAAATCACATGATAGAGGGTGTATATGTCTCTGTGACACAGCAAGCAAATGTTCATGCTCTGTGGTCCCGACTCCTCTGCCTTTGATCACTCATCAGATTTTACACAGAAAGCAATTATGAATTTAAGTTAATATTTAGGGATTACCATTAATCTACCCACTATTTCTAAAGCAGATGAAAGTGAGTTTTACTTATGACTCACGCAGTCTTGCCTTTAATTAAAATGAATTCACATTACTCTAACTTCAGAGAGCCACAGTGCAATTAGTTCAGCAGTAAACAGCAATTTAGCTAGTGGACAAAAACTTTCACAAAGGTTAGACCTAGGTTTATATGTCCATGAAACTAGGCCAATGCGTATCATGTTCTTGATAAACCTGATTTTAATTTGATCTGTGTTTAAAGAAGTAAAAACGGTCAAAAATAAGTAATTTTATCATTTATTTTCTTTTAAGTACAAATCATTTTCATAAATATTTCCCTTGGGACCTGTAACCAAATGAGCAAATAATTGCTTTTAATTTTTAAAAATATGCAGATAAACACTCATTTACATAAATACAGACATTTACATATTTTCTGTGCTGTGCTGCCATTTTATTTGTTTCATGTACAGTTTATTCAGTTAATGTATGATGTAAAATAACTGCAAATCAAACGGTCAAATGCAATTTATAAAACAACATGTTTTTGTAACAAAGTAGAACCAGACATAAATAAAAAAATAACCCCAAAAACACCTAAAATCATATTTAGTAGAGTTTTCATTGCAAATTACATGATTTCCAACAAAAGCATTTTTTTCCTATTATGATTTTCATGAAATGCACAGGAAAGAGGGACAAATCTGAATAAATATAAAAAATATTACAGTGTATAGCTGGCTACAATAAACCACCTGACATCAAATGTGGTATTTTTGCAGTGGTACAGTGATATGCATATGTAAACATTTTCATTTTTCAAAAGGTATGTCATTTTTCTCTTTAGGGATATATTTGAATAGTGCCTGTAAAAATGAATAATCAATAAATAGTTAAATAAAGATATCAACAGAATCTGGCCTGTCTCTTGATGCTATTAAGTTCATAATTTCATTGTGCTCCAGAACTGTAACCTTGTTAAGGCCTTTAATAGGTTTTGAGAAAACACAATGATTCACAACGCACAGCGTTGTTTTAATGCTCCTTTTCCCCCCTAGGTTGTACTCTTCTTACTAGACTAGGAGTAGTAGTGGTTGTGGCTAATCATGGTCTGTTCACTACCTTTTGCCAATCTCATTTTGTCTGAGGAACTGAATGTTGTTCACACTGTCGGCTAGCTCAGGATACTGTTCTACTGACAGCACATAGTATCCATCGTAGCCTTGCACCCGTCCGCTGCTGAGAAGCTGCCTCTTCTCTCCCTCGGTCCATAGTCGGGATCCTTCCTCTCCGTTTCGTACCCGCTGCTGCTCACGTGCCCATGTGACGGCGAGGGCCCTCTGTCGGGCCATCTCTAAAACACGCACTCGTTCCTCATCCAGAGATGCCCCGTAGCGCACGTGCAGGGAGAGAGCCCCTCTCTGAAACTCTACATCTGCGAACCGTCGGGTGCGGCCACCTAACACAGCTGTGGACTGTGACACGGTTACGTTCACTGCATTCTCAAGTTCTTTCCGTCCGCTAGTCAGCCGCAGCGCTGCCAGGTCTGCTTCAGGAGAATTCATTTTAACAAAGAAGTGCATGTCTCTGCCATCCACAATAAAGTGCAAGTCTTTCAAGTAAAGGGCGCCATTGAGGATGTTGGCAACCTTGACGCAATCCTCATTAGCCAGGCTTAGTGCACGAGTTATCACAATGCCCTTGTAAAGGGCCAACATGATCCCACGACCTATCAATGAATCGCTTGAGGCAAACCACAGCCAGGGTTTATCAGCCCTTTGGCTATGGCTGAATTCAACCTGTGGCAGATCCCCAAATGTTAAAAATGCTTCAGCTTGTCGGATGACATGCTGTTGGACTGCAAAGCTGGCCTACAAAAGATGATAAACATTTTAGAGAAGCGTGTAGCTCTAGTTCCATTCCAAAAATTTTTTTTATTATTATAAAATATTCATAAATTATTATTAATTTAACAAATCCCACCATTATTTTAATATATAATGGTACAAAAAACTATAGTATAATTAATATAATATAATATAATATAATACAAATAACTAAAACTTATGTGAAGATATCCATCTAAAACAAACTTACTGTCAGGTCATCCCACACTTGACTTTTGGCCAGTTCGTATGAGGCTTGTGTCATCTCAGAAATGGGGATGGGGAAACCAGGAATACTGTTGTGGAGATGGAACCCAAATGTGACCAGCCAGCTGTTTACATCTGTAGAAAAATATCAATGAATAAATTTAAAATCTAGTTACAATTTACAATGATGGGGGGGATGTGCAATATATAGCAGATATATTACTTGCAGAAGTTATTTTAAGGTGTGGATACAGTAGATGCAGTGAATCCATGCCATACCTGTTAAGTAGTCTCTAACTTTCTGCACTTTACTTATTGGGTTGTTGTTTCGGAACATGTAGAGATTGAAAGGTCCCGGGTTCTTGCTGATTTTCTCCCACAGCATGAAGTCAGGTGAAGTCCAGCGACCCGACATGATGTCATAATCCCTCACTCCGAAATGAAGTAGTTTTGTTAAAGGGTCATAAAGTCCTCCATGAAACCCGATCACCAGCTGCATGTCAGGATTGGAGTCTGAATAGACCTCGCCGTAGGCCGTATAATGAACCTGCTTGAGGAGGTTGCCATCACTGCCAAAGACAGCCAGCGGTGATCCTATGTTATCACAGGCTATGTAGAACTCTGCTCCATTGCTGATTTCCATTGCAAACAAGTGTCCTTGCAGATCATAGTATAAAGAGGTAATCTGTGAGCTTGAATGGTTGTAGACATGTGTTATCCTGCTAGGGTAGCTCAGATCAGCATAGAAGAACTGTAGATGCTGTCCCATGCTAGACTTTGTGGAGACTCTTCTTCCCAAACCATCGTAACGGTACTGGACAGACCACCCGGTGGATTTACTGTAGACACGTTCTAGGTGGCCATTGGAGTTGTATTGGAAGATCTCAGGACCTCTCTGGCAGAGAAACCCATCTTCGTCCAACTCATACTGCAGGTCCCCAAGACGAGTTATACGGTCTCGCAGGTCATATCGTAGAGGCATGATTCGTGCGCTGTTTGCTGGACTCAGTAGGTGTATGTTCCCATTTAAGTCATAGCTGTAGCGCCATGTCATTTTCTCATTGAGGTAGACGGTCTGCAGCTGCCCGTCCACGTCATATTCATAGCTATACTTGGTGGCGTTGGAGGACGGGCCAATCTTAATCTCCCGCTTGGTGACTCGGCTCATATCGTCATACTGGACTGTGATCCAGAAGAGCAGAGAACGGAAGAGTTCATACTGAATTTCTCGGACCCGACCGTGCCCATCAAAGTGTTTGGTGTAAGTCATGACAGAGGTGGAGATGATCTGGTTGATGTCGTAATAGATGACACCAAACTTGCCGAACTGCTCCACCTTCCCTGAGATGTCATCATACTGATAGAGGTCAATGGGCAGCGGGGTCTCGTTGATAACCCCCTGAACACTCGTCACACGCAGACTACTGTCGTAAGCGTAGTCGAAGCGAGCGTTTACCATCCCGTCCTCGCTGAAGCGGTAGATCTGCCGGTCTACCAGGGGGCCGAGCTGCCTGTATCTAATGGTGCATATAAAGCCCTCACGCTGCAGATTGACCGTCTTCAGCACACCTGCCGTCTCATCGTAGGTGAAGCTGACACGAGTGCTGTCGTACAGAACTTCAGAGAGTTTGTTGTGCCAGCGATACCGGTAAAGGACTCTCCGCCCCGTGCCCAGCTGCACCACTCTCAGGAGCCTCCCGTCCTCACTGTAGTCCACGGCGACAGAAGCATTACTCTCAGGCATATGGTAAAGGTTGCGGTAGTAAGAGACAGAGCGTATGGTCTCCATAGCGTAGCGTGCCACACTGGGCATAGTGACTGCAGAAAGGCCTCCCTGTGGGTCAAATTCAAAGACGTACTGCCGCTGACTCGCCAGTATCAGGACCGTGGACTAGAACGAGAAGAAAACATACCTTGCATAAATCAAGATGAATTAAAAACAACTAATTCTTAGGTTAATCTTCACATTAGTTGGATCTTACTGGGATCCAAAATTAAAATCATTTACTGGCCTTCATATGACTTTATACCAATATGTTTTTTCTTTCCTTTTTGTGGAAAACAAAATTACATTTAGCTAAATATCAACTTCCAAAAGAAAAACAACAACAAAAAACAGTTAAAGGGACGAAAAGGTTCAAGCATGTCTTGAGCTCATCATATAATACATCTTGAAGGTCTATTTTTATTATAAGGAAAAAAGAAAAAAGAATCTCCAATTCTCTGAAAAATAATATTTCATATAAATATATTTCCACAAAAAAGCAGCACAACTGTTTCGAAAACTGATATTAAAAATAAATGTTTCTGAGCACCAAATCAGCCTACCAGAATTTCTAAAGGATCATGTGACACTAAAGAGTGGAGTAATGGCTGCTGAAAATTCAGCTTTGCTAACACAGAAATAATTCCATGTTGAAATAAAAAAAATTGAAAAGAGCTCTATGTTATAACATAATGGTTTAATATAGAACTGAATCAACAATAGATAAATTAAATGCTTGGAAAATGGATATACAAGAAGACATCCACGACAAAGAGTTGAATGATACTTGTCTAAAAGCACCAACACAATAAACACAATAAACACAAGGTTTAAATAACTTCAATGTAAGTTGTTAATGAGAACATAGTCAACGTACATAACTGTCAAACTTCATCATATGTCTGCTAATATTCCAGATGTGTGTACTAAATATTTAAACAAGAAAGGTACAGTATATCACTTTCTTTTTGTAATGTCCAAAAATCCCAAACTTGTCCAACTTGTCCCAAAAAATGTCTGTTAGATATATGTTTAACTCTAAAGTCCCTTTGAATGTTAAACTTTGTGTTCTTTATAACAATTTATTCAATGGACTTTATACAAACATCGATACTAGAAGAATACACTTCTGGACTTTGAACTTCTTCAATCCAGGAGAATCCATAGCATTGGAAGAGGGAAATGTGGATAATGTGGTATCATGTTTCGGTTTCCAAAAGTTTGTTGTTATTGTATGCTTCTTTGATGTGATAATTGTACTGTTTTCATTGTATTTTTAATCAAATAAATGCACCGTAAGTATAAGTGTATATATTGGTAAGCAGTGTACACGTGACAGAGTCAACTGACAAAAACTCTTGATGTCTACTGTATATCACATACATCACTAAAAGCAATTTCCACTGGCCTTTACCTTCTCCAGATAAGTGTAGCTCCAGGTCTTCCCATCAGGAAATGTCCTAGAAAGCAGACGGCCTTGTCCATCATACTCTACCCTCTCTGAGACAGAGCCCCAGTGTATGGCACTCAACTGCCCGTTGCTATTGCGAGTGAGGTTGACAGGAAGCAGCTTGCTACTTGGCATCCAGAGAGTGGGCTGACCTGCAGTGTCATAACCAATCTTCAGAAGGAATTTACGGTGATCATCATAGATCTTTTCAATCCTCATCGCTCGGTCATAATCAACAGACAAAATGTTCCGTCCATTTACCTTGAAGTGCAGGCGGAGAAGAGACACAAAATTGGTATGGCAACAGTAAAATGGCAGAAAATTGACTAGAAAATTGGCAGATTTTTTTTTATCTGTCAGTTGCCTTGGTTTCCAACAGAAATTTTGACTTGATTCTTTGTGTGAACATGAGTTTCATGATTAATAGTTTAACTTAATAAAACTAAGTGACTCGGTTTCACTTTCAAACTATTAAATCATCTTTTAATATCACATTTAGTAAAAAAACATAGCAAGAAATCTTGCGTGATTTTTAAATTTGCGTATTATGAATGAGGTCAAGACAGATGTCAAGTGCTTTGTGTTAAAGAAAGGCTAATAGATTTAAGAATTAAATGGTCTAGTGGCTATTTTCAACGAGAATTAGACTTGTTCTTTCTCGTCTGTAATTGGACTTCAGTACATACTCGTAACTTGCGTCCAAACACTGTGACCTTCGTCCTCGTCTGCTCTTTACGAAAACGCCACTCCACCAAGTTTTGCCCGCTGTCATCAGGTAGGGTCATATTTCTCCGTGCCAGCGTAGGGGAGGATGCACCAGCCAGAATATGTGGTTCGGTCTGGTAGTGAGTGTTCATTCCATTGGCATACAGAATCCACAAGGAGTGGTCGTAACCAATCACATAGTTGTTCTTCAGCTGATCTGCAAAAAGGCAACATAAATTAGCAGAAAAGCAAGAACATTTAAAAAATCCTATGAGAATGCAAGTGCATCTATTTGATTTGTCTGTTTACACAAGGGTTACCTTGGTGTAATGTGAGGACGGTCTGAATTGCTGACTGGTTTGTCGTTATGGTTGCAGCTTCATCTCGTTCAAAACTTTCTCTTTCTACTGTAGAAACAGTATCCATGTCATAGGCTAGACTGGTCACCACTCCAGTAGGAAAGGTTACATTGGTCAGTCGTCCCTCTGTGTCATAGCTGAAAGAGAGAGTGATATTAAGGTGCTGAATTTAATGTAACCCATATGAATAAGCACAAAGTTTAAAAGGCATTTGAATTATTCAGTTACTTTATACAAAATCAGTCCGTCATGCTGTTTAATGTTGCAAAAGGGTATTTGTTAGCATATTATTTTAATTCATTTTCATAAACATTGTAGCGCAATTCGTTTTACAGTTTACTGCACTTTGTTATTCTTGTATATGTTTACCTATAGCAGCTATTAAATCAGAAATCTTGCAGATTCATGGGAAATAGCTGTGGAATAAGGTGGATAGTGGTCCCTGGAAATGGTTTAGGTCAGAGATGGGCAACTTCGGTCCTGGATGGCCATTGTTCTGCAGAGTTTAGCTCCAAGCTTGATAAAAACTCAACTGCCTGTAGCCGCCTTGTAATCCTGAAGACCTTGATTAGCTTGTTCAGGTGTGTTTGATTTGGGTTGGAGCTAAACTCTGCAGGACAGAGGCCCTCCAGGACTGGAGTTGCCGACCCCTTGTTTAGGTACTATTTCAAATATAAGTCTCTGATTTTTCCTATTTTAATACTCACCAGGCAAAAGCCTGATTAATTATAGAAGTTATTTCAACTGGTTAAGTAAGTTACAGGCTGATGTTGAGCAATAATTATAGAGATATTTGTCCTGGCAAGCACGAGCAACAAGCAGAAATGCTCAAACATTCTTACTCATAGAATGTTGTCCATCCATTGGCAGTGCTCTTGGTTGCCAGGAGACCACTGTTGCCATGGTAAGTTAGCAGCACCTGTTCACGCCCCTGTGTGCCAAGGGTCTTCAGCCCACCACTCGAGCCTACAGTTAGCCAAATAACCTGGTTGTCAGGTGCAACGATGCGGACAGGAAGGCGGCTGGCATCTCTGCGAATCCGTAGCGTGTTCCCATGACTGTCGGCCACTGAGGTCAGATCTCCCTCATTGCTATAGCTGAAGTTATATTTGAAGTCTCCAGTGATCAGGTTGGCCGTATGCTGGTGTGTGCCATTAATGTCAAACATGTACACTTCCTGCTTCGCAGACGATGCCACTTCGTACAGGCCCATGCTGTTAAGTGCAGGCTTGTTTTTTCCAATCACGCGAATTCGAATGTTACCCAGGTCGGCCACGAGCAGGGTTCCATCCGGAGCTGCCACGAGGGAAGACGGCCCATTTAGCCGAGCATCTTTAGCGAAGCCGTCTCCTGTTAGGTAACAATCACAGTTGACGTCGGTCTTGCAGTCGCAGTCTGAAGGCGCCCCCACCAGGTGAGTGATTTCGCCATCTGCTGCCACGCTGCGTATGCGGCTCATCTTCCTCTCGTCTGTCTCCGCGATGTGCAGCACTCCATTGAAGGAGACGGCAATGGCACTTGGGGATTCCAGATGGGTGTGCGTGGCTCGCTGTGTTTCTGTCACCAAGATGTCTGTAGAAGGCATGGGGCAGTGGAGGGGTCTGCCTGCTGCCACGCTGACCTGCCCCTCCTCAGTGATCCGCAAAACCACACTGCCATCCAGCACAAACAATGAGTTATCCATCGGACTAACAGTCAGATCTGTCGGCCATTCTAAAGACACCTAAAAGGCAGATGAATGAGAAAAAAATGCATTGTTCAATAAGATAAGTAGATATTATACTTTATATAACTTCACTTAGGCAAAATGTATTCCTTCCTTATTAACAAATATGGTATTTTCCCAGAACTATCGATAGATCATTTTCAATAAGGATGCATATGTTAACATTAATGAAATAGATTATGAGAAACAACAATGAACACTATTTTTTACGGCATTTATGAATATAGATTAATTGCATTTTCTACATAATGATATTTTAATACATTAACATTTCAAGTTTTATAAACATTAGTTAATATATTATGAACAAACATGAACTAGTATATTTATGAAATAATATTAACATTAAATAATTAAAATTATTAAATTTATTATTCTATGTTACATTTTAACATGAATGAACTATAAACAATAGTGTATTTATAAATTAATATTAATCTTGAATAATAAAAATTGTTTTTTATTTTATTTTAAACAAACATGAACAATAATATAATTTAGAAATGAATATCAACCAAGAATAATAAATTAAATATTTTTTAATGAATTCATGTTTAATGTTAATAAACATGAATATAACATCACAATATTATATTTCTAAATTAATATTAACCTATAATAATAAATGTAATAATATTTAATAATTTCATTTTTAATTGTTATTCATTGTTCATGATATTAATGAATAACATAGAATAATAAATGTAAAGAACATTTATCTTATTGTAAAGTGATAATGTTTTCTTTTTAATTTTGAGTAAAAAATAACAAATATTTAATTTTAACCAATTTTGTGTATATCTTTGCCCTAGTATTATGTGTATTTGAGTAATATCGACCACTGGCCTTTCTTTTTTTACTGTAGATTTCAGCATCAGTATTTGTATACAAAAAAAAAAAAAAAACATAACAGCCGATCACTTCATTGTTTCCAAAATCACACTGTATGAAAAATAAACAAACGACATTAACCAAGACCAAAACTCATTTAGGTCACTGACAGTCTGATAAATGGCTTTAGCGTGTAGTGTTGATTTAAGAATTTTAACTTTTCACCTGATGGATGTCCATAACTGAGTCACAGCTCAGAGGTCGAGCAGAGGCAAGGTCATTGGACCCCAGCAGGGTGGAGATGATGCCGTTTGGATCCACCTTCCGGATGACGGTCCCATCCACAAAGTAGATCAGTCCGTTCTTGTCAACGGCAATCCCTGGAGAGATGAGAGGAAGGAACGAAATGTGCAGGTCACACAGCTGTGCTCTTTGCTTGCCTGATCCAGGCAGCGGGTACATGTGTCGTGTTTGGCTTCCCATTATTCAGGTCACTGCAGAAAGCATCGCCCTCAATTATTCACATCTTGCCTCCCACTGCTGAATTATTTCTTAAGGAGAAAGTGGAATAGGATGTATTAGAACATCTCTCCCTCCCTCCCTCCAGCATTTCTGCTCGCTCTCCCTCACTCCGTCTCAGTTGGTCTGTAAGTCAACTCAAGGTATTTGACAAAAGCATGGAGTGGGAAAGCATCAAACCCACTTTTAAGCCCAAATTATAAAAGTGTGGGTTGCTATAGTAACTGCTGCTTGGTAAATTCGTGCTTAGCTGAGTGATAGCACGAAGAGTGTGTGTGCCTGGCAAAAACACAGTGAAGTGAACTGACGTTATGGCAAAAATCTCAGACAAAAACCGAGGAAAAGGCATGCATGCATTAATGCTTCTGACTTTTTTATAGTTATAACATCCAGAATGTAGATCTCTGCACACATCCCATCAATTCAACGCATTACGTTCCCCATCTACACAGGAAATATGATACCTAATGTATCCATCATGCCATATGTGCATTCATGTGTGAATGACATTTTATTGCAAAACAATGAAAACATCTCTTTTTCTGCCTGATGAGATTATATGAAATAGGTTGTCTATATTCTCCAGGCAAGTGTGACCCTTTAAATTTATGTCGGTGAAGTCACAAAACGTTCAAAACAGCTTCATCAATCTGTTGTGTCTGGCTCAGTCAAATAATTTAGTACCTATCCCGAGGCTGTCAGTTCCCATTTCCCTCGCTGAGGCGCCAATCAAAAACCTCAGTACATAATACACTGTTAAAAGCTCACAGAGCTTTGGGATGATCTTTCATGTCAATCAAAGTGTGTTGTATGCCTCAGAAGATTCATCTCAAGCATTTTAGCAGTTTGAAGAACCCTTCTTATTTGACTCCTTTTGTGAAATGAATGCATGACCCTTTTGATGATCATTTTTAATGATCCTCTAACAATACCTTTGGGTCCCGTGAGGAGAGCTTCGGTGGCTGGACCTCCATCTCCACACTGAGCTTCGTCAAAAGGCAGACAGTGGTCTCCTGTTCCCGCCACCACCTCCACGTTCTGCTGGAGTTCTGAGCTGGCCAGGAGTGTCTGCGGGCTGTAGATGCGCCTGGAGTTGGTGTCGGACACATACAGCCGGCCCGTCACCGGATCCGTGGTCAGGTAGTAGCGGTGAGCAGGATTGTTACTTGGGGAGAAAGATATTAACAGTAGCATTATTAGTTAAGACATTAGTCTGCTGTCAAGCTGAGGCAGTGCGACAATACATTATTGGTCTGACATTGCAATTGGAGATGGCAGATGAAATGAGAGACTGATTAGAATATTAATATCATTAAAGACATTGAAAGAATCGCAGCATGTTTTTCCGCATCTATCAAAAGGGTGTGAGCTCCTGACAGATGGGAAGAAGAAAAAAGAATGTGTGAAAGGGAAGTAAATGTGATGTGACTGGAACATATTTGTGGAGGCTGTGATGACGACTTCAAGACTGCCAGATCATTTCAATCATTCTCGTTCCCTTGCGGGGAAAGGTTCTCTGCGATGCGGTGATGATATGCATATCTTAATGACTGTCAACAACTGATGGCTTTTCAGAGAGCTACGCTTATTTGCATTTATTAATTCTGCCTCCCAATCAGTCTGCACCTCACTGAATGAGGTAGTGTGGCCCCTCCAGACATGCCATTAGTGGTTAAATGACCAGTCAAGTCAGGACTTTGTAGATGATGGTGTAGAGCTCGGTGACATTCTCCACTGGGATCAAACACATTTTTTCATGTTTTATCAAAAGCCATTTCAATGCTTTTCTTGCACACTGAGTGCGCTCTATTCGATCAATGTCTTGGACTGTTTGGAAACCAATTCACACTCATAGGCACTGGCCTGTGTAAAATCCAAATGTGAAAATCTTCTTTCAGCTAAAGGCCTAGAGTGTTGGCCACTGCATCATAATCCAAAGTTCTCTTGCATGGCTCGAGTAAATCTTTTTGACAGTCAGAAAAAGGTGATGTGCATCTCTCATAAAATATGCCTGGGAAAATATCTTCTGGGATTGGTAACTAAACTAAGTTAGTTTTCTATATACACCCTTTGGACTTATAAATCCATTTGAAGATATTTCAATAACAATGTGTCCCAAAGGGTTCTATCCCATCTAAAATTTTGTAACACATAAAATTTCCTTTAAAAATAACAACATCTAGCCAGTTTATGTGCGACACCTGTGGCCGGCCATGTGCTTTGAGGATCGGCCCTCTATTCACATCAACAACAACTGTGACCATGTATTGTAATATAACTTACCTGTGCCTGAAATCCTTATTTCTTTGGTTAGTTTGAAAAAAGAAGGGAAAGATAAAGTAAGAAAATATAGTGAGACAAGTTTAGGTAAAATAGTCAAGTTTCAAGTCAAGTTTATTTGTATAGCGCTTTTCACAATACAGATTGTATCAAAGCAGCTTCACAGTATTAAATTAAAATAATACAACAAAGTTTGTTTCAAGAGGAATTTCTTGATTGATAAAATTAAATTAAATATCCCCAAAATATCCCCTAAAATAGTACACACTTATTCTATTTAGTTCACATCACCCCCTTGTCCATCTAATTCAGGAACCCACTGGTGACCACTGTATTTATTCTTCAAAATCCAATTGAGGATACCTTTAAATCGAACCCTTAACAATTCTTAAATATTTTAATATTATTTAAATATAATTATAGTATTTATTTATATTTATTATTATTTATTTAATTAATATTGTGCATTATTTTTTAATTATTTAAAATATTATAATACTTTGAGCTTATTATTTTTCTTTTTTTTCATATTGTCAATTTTCATTTTCATTTAACTTTCAAATGTAGTCATTCTGTAATGTGCTTTTGTTATTTTATGGTAACTGTTTTGTTTTGTAACTTTTTTTGTCTCATATGTCTTACTGTATTACAGTCTAGACTCAAACAAATGACTCTGTAATAAATAAAAAATTAAGGTGTAGTATAATCAGTCTCTAAAAAGAATAGATAAAAAGCCAAATTGATAGCATCACTGTCATATTTAAAAAACAAAATATGCTTAATTTGATAAAATTGTCATATATAGAACTGATTTTTAAATGTTTGCATTATAAGGCACCACTGGTAACCAAGGTAATAGGATGGTAATAGTAGAACCACTAGGAGTACAGTAGGTGGAAATTGTAGAATTGATTTTCGTAGAACTACACAAGGGCAAAGAGCTTTTCTGTAAAGGGCTTCCAACTCTGGAACATATTGCCAATTGAAATCAAAGGAGTACATGATATAACATATTTTACAATGATGGTTAAGTGCTGGTTTTAAAAAAAAAACAGAGCTGTACACACATTTAAATTTGTTAAATTATTGTTTTAATCATTTATTCATGTTTCCAGGGCTGGAAGTATCCTTAAAATATGTTTTTAGTGATATTTAGGTATGTATTTATATGTATGTACTACATCTAGTTACAAGTTTTAACTAGGGTATGCAGGGCTGGTGGTGTCTTTCTTCCTTGGACAAGGTAAAAAAAAGTGTTATCTTTTTTAGCATTAATTTATTTTTATTTCAGTTTTTGTTCTAGTCATTTTTGTATTTTAACTTTATTTAATTATTTCAACTTTATTTAATTATTTCAGGTAGCTGCCAAGGCAACATTTCTATTTATTTTTTTATTTTTTTACGGTTTTAAAACATTTAGATTTCAGCTTTGCTTCAGTTAATTAAAACAATTTAATAATTTTAGTTTAAGCTTTAGTTAACAATAACAATTCTAATCCTTAGATCCTTCCACTAATCCTTCATACTGTGTTTGACAATGTGTTGAAAAAAATTCTACTTGTCTATTCTAAAAATATATTTTACTAAAAATAAGTATTTCAAAAAATATGTAGATCTGAAATTAAATTTAAAAAAGGACTGGGTAAGACAAATCACCCTCAAACTGAGAATGTGTGGTGAACAGGAGTTGATCAGAGTTTACCTTTCTAACAGTGTAATGCACAGCAGTCTAAAATCTAAACATCTCTAAATTCAACCCCTTTCAACCAGTGCTGCTACAGCTATCAAAGCACTGCTTACAAATTCACAGCATTCACCAATAACTTTCATGACAATTACTGTCGGGCTTCAAATCACCTGCTGTGAGAATTACTGCCGCTATTAAGCAAACTCTCCTTTTTATGAGGACTATGTTTTTAAACTAAAAATAGTTATGCTATTAAATGCTTTGTTGAGAGATAATCTCTAGATGCTGCCTCTCAGGATTCTGTGATTTGTCACAAAATGTCTCAAGTACTCTGCAAGCTTTCCATGCTGCCGTGCTACTAAATCACACATTCAGTTGTGCTCACTCACCTGAGCTCCATGACACTGGTGACATTGCCTGACGGATAGATCCGTCTGATGTAATTGAAGTCGCCAACATACAGGCTACCATCGATGCCCCATGCGAGAGCAACAGGAGCCAGCAGTTTGTTTCCCTCCGCCTGCCCATTACAGCTCGGACAGGAGATGCTTCTGCGCCTGCCATTCCCCATTATGGTGCTGATAACGGGAGGAAGCTGGGAGAGGAAGATATTCTCACCACTTCCCTTATACAGAATCCCTGAGACACCAGACAAAGTAGAAGAAAAACAAAAATCAATATTCTTTTTATTATACAATTATTTGTTTTAAATATTTCATTAAAAAATAAAACGGTTTGCTTATTACTTTCATATCACATCAATGTTTTAACAAAAATATTTCTATTGATTTTCACAATCACATATATCTGAACTTCATAAAAAAATGATTATAATATTAAAATAAAAAGGCAATTGCAGAGAGCAACAAGCGGAGAAATGCTATTCATATCTGACTTCACAGCCTCACATGCTCATATAATCTATAAGAGGGAATGAAAAAGGGTAAGCAGTTTTTTTCTGGCTCTAATGGAAAGGCCTGAGCATATAACTCAACTAAAGATGAAAGTTCCTACCCTGGACATCACTATGAAAAGGGGGCACTTAGCACTGTGATCTTCCCGAACTTCCGTTAGGAACTCCATTAATGTGGACATTGAAGTAGCACTTTGATGAGGAAGCTCCAAAAAGAATTAAGCTGCTAAAGGCATCAGAGCTACCATAATGAACAGTTTCATTAATATGGATGATTAGACTTCAAATTTTGAAATAAATTAAGCACTTCCTGAAGAGTCTAGTTTTAAGCAGAATGCCATTTTTATTTGATGTTAGTCTTTGTTATTTTGGTTTTGTATTATTTTTCCTTCAACTATATTTAGGACACAATACACTCTGCTTTAAAGGGGTGGTAAAACACGATTTCACTTTTCTAACTTTAGTTAGTGTGTAATGTTGCTGTTTGAGCATAAACAACATCTGCAAAGTTACAACTTTCAAAGTTTAAAGCAAAGGGAGATATTTGCTTTTAAAGAAATCAATTTCTAAGAACTACAAAAAACGGCCAGTAGGGACTACACGACATTCCTGCGGGCTTGCTGACATCACTAAGCCCAATATTTACATAAACCCCTCCTCCGATGAAGGATTCGCACAACGGCTAGTCCTGAAAGATGGAGCAGTTCCAACTTTAAAAACAGAAACTGTTTACGGGCCACAACCTGTAAGTATGATTTATTTTTCGTCGTTGTGTTTTCCTGTAATAGTTCGTATTGTTAATTGTACGTTGTAGCAAGGAAGTAAACGAAGGACAACGCTGTTTGGCTCCACAAACCAGTTTGTTAAATGCTAACGTTAATTCATACTTATCCGACAAACACATACAAACTTCTGTTTAATATCACCAGCGCAGCGAACTTGGAATGTTCGTGGTTGTTGTGTTGTCGTTTATGTGATCAGTGTAAATTATTCTTTGATTATAGCTTTTATGTATTGTTTATCTACATGCTTGTTTATCTACAGGCATGCTAAACATGGTTTTGTGTTTGATTTGGCTACTGTTGTAAAGCCAATGTTTAGTGTTCGTATTGGATTAATAGTTCAGGCGACAGATATTTAGCTACAATCGTTCTAAATATACAAAAGTAACAGTGTCATATAGCGATCACAATAGATCTGCAGTCTAACATACCTTTCTGAAACGTCCTTTAACAGCCGTTCTTGAACAGGTTCTGCTCGATCCTCTCCACTAACATTCTCTGGGTCTGATTTGGGCTCAAACTGGTATGGCAATATTGACGCCGTTGTTTACTGAAGCACAAACTACCGGTAAAGATAAGGGGGCGTGACGTTTCCGAACAACGTGCACTTGGAGGTTAGCGAATCACAACACACTGGGCCAGCTAACCAATCTGAGCCCATTGCGTATTTTGAAGGGGGGGGGCTTCATAGAACGCGGAAATCATCCGACCGTTTTTACAAGGAGGGACAGAGCAGTGTAGAATAATGGTTAAATATGTGAAAAATAATGCGAATTTTTTAAAACGAAGCATGAACACATGTTACAGTGCACCCCACAAACACAATCAAGCCTTCGAAAAAAGGCGTTTTACCACCCCTTTAAATCATTGTCTAAAAATTAGCCGGAGGATAAACATAATTGTATCTGCATGAAATATTACATGAGCTGTGCTATAATTTGTGTCAGTTCACTCTTATTTAAAATATTTTGAAAGAATATTTATACATTCTACATTTCTACATAAGAAATTTTCTACATTTTCAAATAAAATAATCTACTTAAAATAGTCATATTGTCTTCACTATTTAAGCAATATAAATGTATTTGTCTCACAGTATTCCTCCCTTTTTTTTACAAGAATTTTGTGCTGTTTTTTGCTATCGAAGATAATCTGTCTCAAATTTGCAATGTCCAAATAAAAAAAGCATAGTC
The DNA here is from genome assembly GCA_021554675.1 of Leuciscus idus. Classification (NCBI taxonomy): domain Eukaryota; kingdom Metazoa; phylum Chordata; class Actinopteri; order Cypriniformes; family Leuciscidae; genus Leuciscus; species Leuciscus idus. The sequence goes on along the minus strand of CM038633.1, from coordinate 22,936,397 downwards.
CTCAATCCTCAGGCATTAAATGTACCAACCAGAGACATTTCGATCACCTGAGAGGTGATTATCTACACAGATGTGTGCTTTATTTCCCAGTCCCAACAGATCTCAGCTTCTAAAACCTTTGATCGTTTCAATCACTTTAACACCACTTTCAGTCCAAGACTGAGCGAGGAGCTTGGGTCATTACAGATAAATATTTTAGTCCTGTGAAAATTTAACTTGTTTCTTTTTGGGGTTGGCTTCAAAGAGGAACTTCAAAGAGAAGTGCCATGCCCAGGGCCATAAATTATTCATAGTGAGCAACATGTTAGACTTCCAACACTTACTTTGGCCTATTAATCACATCAATAACGCTGCAATGAACTATGCTCCAATTGGCTGGCCATCACATTTCAAGCTCAGTAACTAGCTTCCTCAGTGGCTGCACACCATCGTCACTGCTTTGTAATTGGTTCAGATGCAGTGTTTCATCCAAATGATAGGAATCTGAACTGTTTAAACATTTTGTCAAGACTACAGCTGCTCTCCAACCTTGTTTCAATGTGTGTTTTTTTGTGACAAACTTAAGCATCAGAAGCTGACCAGAGATGCTTTTCTGCATGTCTTTCTGATCATGGAACCACAGATAATGAATAACACGGTGGTCGACTAGTTGGTCCAACAACTGACTTGTTTATTATGATTTTGTTATTTTTAGCAGGTGTGATTTATCTAGCATACTTTCAGAATGATGTGCTTTTAAATCAAGTCAATTTTATATGTATAACACTTTTTACAATACACACTGTTTCAAAGCAGTCATACTGTTATGTCTATAATACCTTTTAGCAGTTTTAGGGCTGGACGATATGGGGATATATATAACAAAGTATAAATGTTCCTCCGACTTTAGATCTTGTTATATTCTATTTATATTGTGTAACAGATATATCAGTGCCAGAGCGTCTCAGATACACGATTGAGTGATCTAATGTATTTCTGCGAAATGGAAGTAGAAGATAATATGTTGATATTTTAGTAATGATATTTCGATTTTTTTAACAAACAAACAAAAGCATGTTAGTAAAACCTTCTGGAAAAAGTTCCATCTTCAGCTACATCCCCTTTTAAAGCATCAGCCATTAAAAAAACAAAAATTCAGACAAACATATTTTGCTATTGCATCGCATCTGTTTTTGAGCATCCTGACACAAGCATTGTGTTTTTAAAATGGCACGTCAAGCTAAAAAGCATATCAAAACCACATGATTCTGTTCCATTCAGCTGTATTCTGTAAAATTGTTTTTGAACAAAAGAAAGTGTCCTATGTACATTGCCCAAGAAATGTGTCTGATCGGGTTCATGTGAACCTGAAAATAGCCCAATTATATAGACCAACAAGATGATTTTTAAAATATGTGGATTTGCACACCCCTAGTCGGCTGTCACTGAGGAGACAAATCAAGTGCATCCTGTGCCAAGTCTCATCGGGCATTCGTCTGTTGTGTGATGACTGCCACTTCAACTGCAAACGTGGTAAACTGTCATTGGCTGATATCAGCTGTTTCACAGAGTGCTTAAATGACCCAAAACCCTCTGCGAATCTGAACTGCATGCAAATCATGGCTAATGTCTTCCCATGTGCAGCTAAGCAGGGTGCATAGCAATTTGTTCCTGCTTGATTAGGCCATGCCATTGATTAATTGATTGAGAGGAGGACTGGAATGAAAACATAGTCAGAGGGGATCTCGGAAACGTCCGGCCCAATAGAAGCTGCTGTTCTCATTCAGAGGTCTACAATGTACCATTAAGTAAGATGAATTGGTCTGGGTATCTGCTTTTAAGTGTGACTCAACAAAGACGCTGACCTTGACAGCAAGACAAACCAATGACACTTTTCACTTATTCAAACTCTACGATTGCTGCATTGCATTGCCCTAATCTCATTAAGCCCTGCTCATAATAATGAACCACTGTTCAAATACATGAAAGAAAATAATGAACTATATCTACAAATATTTGACTAAAACCTATATGCAACAAGAACAACATGAAAATAACATGTTGCTTTGGATAATCGACATCACTATGAAGGCATTGTGAGTGGTTTTCAGGACATTGTTATGCAGTTGTTAAGGTGTTCTGGGTGGTTTCTATGGACAAAGTCCAATACTCATTCCTTTGGCTTGGCTTCATCATTCAACAAAGGTTTTTTTGTTTTGTTTGTTTTTCTTTTCATCATTATCCAGGAACAATAAAACCAATTGCTTAGAAAAGTAATTGCACAAATGTATTCAGCAAGCCACACAATTTAAGATATCCATAGCACAAACTGTGCTGCAAGAGTTGCAAGAACCACTAATTACAAGCAGCGTCAAAAAATAATTACATTTAAAGTGCATGATTTTCATTAGTGTTACTCATTACCATGCAGCATAGATGTTATAAATTGTGGCCTAATTAACTTGTGACTTTATGGCTAGACCTTTAGTTAAAAAACAGTTAAAAAAAATTGGCCAGTCTCAGCTACATGTCAGTGTCTATGAAGTTCAACAAACACTATAAATGGAAATTTTATTCAATGTCATCTACAGTAATGCAATTCTTATGTTTATTGATTATTCACTGAGCAAATATGCTGATCAAATAGCAATGGGATAAATAAAACTATTTGGTAAATGTCAAGCAAACAAGCTGAATATCAAATCATCTAGGTGTTCTGCCGCATTTGTAAAAACGCTTCAGGCTTAGCAGTCTGCCATATCGGAAAAATTCACCAAAAAGGTTAACGATTGACACCTACAGTGGGATCCAAAAAAGACAACATTGAACTTATCGTCAGTAAAAGAAGAATCACTGAATATCCGCCATCATTTCTAAGTTACTAAGCAACTTAGTAGCATTGATCATGTGAACTCCTTTGCACAGATGGTCAGATGTTCTTGCTTCCATCATTCTCAAATCATGCTGGAGAACACAATAATCAGGTTTTACACAAACATGTGGAGTTCATGCTGCTTGAGAGCTGCTGCCATTAAAGCGAAATGACAAACCAGATACTATTCTGAAATTAAACTAAATGTTTCAGTTCAAAATTTATGCTGATAATACAATTTATAATATTTTGTTTGCATTAAAGTAGAAAAATACAAAATAGAAGCAATACAAATACAAATACAAAAGTCTCAGACTTTTGAACCACTATGATTCATATTTAAAATCTCAGAGTGTGGTTGTGTTATGAGTAAAAGCTCAGCAATGGGATGTAGCTCATGCTCAAACACATACATATAAGATCAGGCACACAGTTTGCAAGGCCGTTGACTGCTGATCAGACCTGTAAGCCATAGATATGAGAGGCTCTGCATTATCAATCAGTGAGACAAATGGGACTGTCAAAGAGAAGATCTCCCTTTGGCAAATTGATTACATTTGTGACATGTTATTCAGGACAAAAATTTGCCCATCTCCATCACTTCTCATGGATCGCTTCTGATTTCTTCTTCATTTCTTCATAGAAATGCACTAATCGTAAATGATGGTAAAGGTGACATGCCCTAATGCGCAAAGCTTTCATTTAATTTATAGAACTCAGATTAACCAGGGTGAGCCAGATTTTTGTCTTAAGCCCTTTTAAGAGCCATTCTAAATCTGTAATTCAATGACTAAGAAGATTATGAGCAAGTAGATACATATTGAGTAACCCAGTGTGAAACTCACCTAACCGCAAACCTGCCATTATTTAGTTATGAGACAAAGAAGAACAGAAGATCATGTTATGGATTTATATTTAACAGAGCTGAGAGCTCTAGGACAGAGGCTCTCTGCCTCAGTGCTTTCTATCAGAATATGCAGTTCCTGGGCTTTTTGTTCCATCGCTTTCAACTGTGTCTGTGAGGTTTTTGACAGATTTAGTTCACAAAAACAGCAAAAACAATGCAGTTAATCTTCAATTCAAAGTCTATGAACTTCACCAGCAAGCAATCTAAGCAGTATAAAAATCCCCAAATATTTAACATAAAAACATGTAAAAATGTCATGATTTCATCTACATGCATTAAATAAAAAATAAAAAATCAGAATAAAGTGATGTGATGCATCCTGCTGGATTTGGCTAATCTATTAAATGCACTATTAACTGATGATAATCAGTATTAACTAAGACATAATAAAATGGCAACACCAAAGCATTTCCATAATAATGGTCTAATCTAATATAAGATAATGATAAGAGCCACCTCTATATCCTAAAAAAATCTGCAATTGGTTTAATCTACTCTGGCGCTCGAGGTGTAAAATGAGAATTGAAGCCTTATTGGTAGGAATAGTGCTTAAACTAGATAAACTGTCTAGAGGTGCACAAATAAGGGTTGAGCAGACGGCCATGACCATTTGTTTGGCAGGTCGTCAGATTAAAGGGTGTGGAATTCCCAAGCCCAACTGGGCATTTAGCCAGCAATCAAAAAGAGGCTTAAATTCTTTGGTTCAGGCAAGGTACAATCAGATGGTGTCACACTAACTAACTCTAGAGAAATAACCGCACCTGAAAAGTGTCAGTCTAATCTTGTGTTTTCGTTTAAGGCATCAGGATGCACTGCAGAGCTGACTTCTTTCTCAAAATGCACCATTAAATTTGACTGCTGGATCCGGTTCAAACTGTGCACACATCGTCATTTACCAAGAATAAAAAGATGCCATTATCTGTGAGAATGTGGAGATTTAAGCTGACAGATTGGGTTTCCCTGTCACACTGTTTCATTATGGAGACAAAGGAACAGGGAATGTCTGGTGGAATAATGCCACATTTCCATATTCACGCTTGTGTTTTAATGGCACTTTTATTGAATTAAGCTATAAGTATGCATTCTGCGCCTGAAAACTGGATAAAGTTCATTCAGCCAAATCATGTCCCCCATAATGTTGGAGAGCACAGCTCTGACTTGGCACGCTGTGTTAATGATTCCGATTTAATCTGTCATCAACGTGAGCGATTAGCCCTTTCAAACTCTGCTTTATTATGTGCAAATTAGGCAATGAACCATATTTCATGTTAAGATGAATATTTATGACAATGAGTCCAGGTAGAGGCACTGACCCCTGAGTTGGTGAGGGGACATTTCCCATGAGGTGGTTCGGATGGGGTTTAATAAGCGATTCCTACCGTTTGGCACATCCAAGATGTGATGCTTATCCAGGGTCCAGCCACCCATGTTGGCGGCCTCCAGCTCATATCCCTGCAGTGTGGCTGTCCGCTTTTCCCACAGGATCACATTCAGACATGATTCATACTCGAAGCCCACAGATACTACAGTATTGGGGGGGGGGGGGGGGGAAACAGGGCAAAAGGCATCGATTATCTCTAAATGTTTTTCTACACCTAATTTAATCATTTAAAAATAATATTTTAAACAACTTTACAACCAAATATTTTAAGCATATTTATATATTTTAAGCATATTTATATATTTTAAGCATTGAAACATTTTTAATTATAAAGGCTGCTCACATTCAAGTATGTAATACTGGCACAGTATATGCGGTATTGACAATTTACTGTTCATGCATAATTCGAAACTGTTGCAGTTACTATTTCAGAGCAGTTACAACATTGTTAAGGAAGAAATATTTCAGCAAATGGCATGATTACAATGAGTCCATTCATAGCAACATTTTCCAAATGGACCTGTGACCTTCTAAAAGCTGGTGCTTCTCAGTGCGCTTCCTTTGCAGACTAATTATACATGCAAAGAGGAGTCAGCAATATAAAGATGGACTAGAAAAATGCAGCTGCTTGTAGATTTTATTTATTGTTAGAACACAACCTAGAGTCAGTTTAGCAAAAAGATGGTTCAGATAAAGATTAAGCATATGCTACCAATTTAACAAAATGAGATTGGCTTTTGAACTATGTGTATTTTCAGCAAGGTTTAAATCACATTTTGTGCCGTATTAAAATGAAACCATATTACTGTCCTGATTTCTCTGTTCTAAATCCCTTTAGTTTAAGGTTCAGAGAATATACTTTTCACCTTTTGGTCTGTATCATAATAAGTCACCTTCACCTAATCAGTTTGGCTTGTACTACCAGTTTTTAGAGAGTTTTTACTCATCTTGCCAAAGAATTATCTGGGTGAAAAAAAAGATTAATTGTATCTTGGTTTAAATCAGTCCAAGTTAATAATATATTCATACACAGAGGGCTTTATATAGATCTGTTTCCTCCCATTGTTCTGCTACATACCTACAGCCTCTGCGAGTCCGTAGACTCTCTGGCTGTACGCATCAGTCTTGTCCCAGATAAAGCTGTAAGAGAGCCGGGGTGAAGCTGGGAACTGCTTCTGAAACATTCTGCCCTCCACAGCTACCATGAGGTGGATCCGAGCCAAGCCGAAGGGCACGCTGGACTGGGTCAAGATGACCTTCAGAACAGGTTTGTAGGCTGAAGCACGTGAACTCAAGTAAATCAAGTCTAAATCACTACCAGGAATGGCCGTCTGCTCATGAAGAACCTGTGATTAAAAACGTGCATGAGGGAGGAAGTTAATTGCTTGTTCTGTAAATTTCCTTGTGGATTATTTTAATTTGTATTACAATTATTTGTAACAAAATGCACTGCTTTGCAAATGTTTTAAACACTATGATTTAATTCTTCACTCGGGGGTGGATATACACTCCCGTTCAAAAGTTTGGGGTCAGTAAGATTTATTTATTCATTCATCCATTTTATTTATTTATTTATTGGAAAAAAATATATATACTTTAATTTTCCAATAATGCATTAAATTGTTCCAAAGTAACAGTAATACATTTATAATGTTACAAAAGTGTTTTTATTTAAAATAAATGCTGTTATTTCAAACTTTCTATTCATTAAAGAATCCTCATATAAATATTAAGAAGCACAGTCGTAACATGTTAATTGAGCACCAAATCACTATATCATATTTAACTAAAGAATCAAGTAATGCCTGCTGACAATTTAGCTTTGCAATCACAGCAATAAATTATATTTTAAAATATACATTTCCAAAACCTTTGAACATTAGTGTATGGCAACCCAGAAGTCAATAGTTAAAAAGAGTATTTATAACTGGTTAAAAAGATGACCAATGCCATTTTCAAGCAGCATCATATGAACATCTTCAGAGTGAGTTACATAAAATAATAATTTACCGTGAATTTACACACAATTTGTTTTAATTACGTCTGATCCCTGCTGACTTCCACTTCTGGCCTTAAAAGTGACTTATGTTACGAGCATGTAAAGTAAATTATTTATGTCACAGGAACATAATATAGTACACCACTGTCACAATTCAGAAGCAATACATGCATAAGAATGTCTTGTTTTCCTGACCATATAGTATGATCTCTACGTAAAATGTCATTAAATCATACAGATCAGATGGGCTTAAGACACATAGTCAAATTTATTTAGATTTTCTGGAAAAAAATGAACCGAGACTCATTTTACTCCAAGATGTGATGCGGTATGAATCACCTGTGTCTCAGGAATGATGGGGCTGGCCTCGGGGCTGGAGCGGTAGAAGGTGGAGAGTGGTGACGCGGTGATTCGGGGCGAGGGTCTGTCAAGGCCACTAAATTCACAGGTTGGCGTGTCTCTTTCCTCTTTTCTCATCACCAGCGTGTCCATCACATGGAAAACTCTCCATGACAACCACACCGTGCGATACACAAAGGAGTACGGAGCACGCTGGAAACATAACGTCATTGCTGTCCCTCCGTTCACCAATAAATCAAACCTGCAGTTGGGTAAAAATTCAATTTTCACAACAGCTCATGTATGATAGACAATTACATTACTCTTCCAAAACAGTGCTACAGTGGTATAATGGTACAGTGATGATAAGGTATTTAAAAAAACTACTACAGTCCAAAAATATACTATTCAAATGGAACATGTCATTATTATCATGGTACCATGATAATCATTGCAATTTAATACATGGTACTTCTATGTTGTATGTATGAAAAATGTATCAAAAGCAACTTAAGTTATGTCACACTACTATTCAAAAGCTGGGTGTGAGTAAAAATGTTTTTGAAAGAATGCATACTTATTCAGCACAGTCTTTTGAATTGTTCAAAAGTGACAGTAAATACATTAATGTTGTTACAAAAGCTTTTCATATCAAATGAATGCTGTTCTTTTAAACTTTTTATTTATCAAAGATTCCTGGAAAAAATATTTGATCAAGATTCTTGAGCATCATATCAGCATATCAGAATGATTTCTGAAGGATCATGTGACACTGAAGACTGGAGTAATAATGCTGAAAATTCAGCTTTGCCATCACAGGAATAAATTACATTTGAAAATATTTGAATATAGAAAACAGTTATTTTAAATTGTAGCAATATTTCACAATATTACAGTTTTTATTTTACAGTATCAAATAAATGCAGCCTTGGTGAGCGTAAGAGAGCATAATAAAATTGTACCAACGCCAAACTTTTAAATAGTAGTGTATATTTTAATAATATTTCATAATTTATTTGAGTTTAAGACATAAATTGTGCCATAAACTCACATTGTTTGTGTGGGAGCAGAGGGCATATGAAGGCTAAGTGAGATTCATAATTTCCTGTTATCACATTGACAAGCGCACGTGTTTTCTCCAAATTTCATGGTTTGTTAGCTCCATCACAGCGCTTAGTTAGTGATGTCTTCCACATTCCATATCCTCCGCTAGAATTGTATCCAATTCAAACATCCAATGACAATAACAGCTAAATGACATGTACTTCGCTGTCTTTTATCAGTAGTTCTCTAGCACATTTAAGATGTTCTATTAGTTGATAAGGGAAGATGTGATGTAACTTTTTACGTTTCAGGGATTTGGATGAGAGATCTGGAGGTAGCAGTTAGCAGGCCCTTTTTTAATTAGCATGGTGTAACGAGGAGGTAGGCGCAGATTTGGAAATGAAGGGGCGTCTCTTTGAAGTTGTGCTCTATATGAGCTGCTGTCTTCTCTGCCCGGAAGGGGAGAGATGAACGGTGCGGTGACTTTACGCACATACACACAAACATACACATCCTTGAAGTGCCACTGCCTTGAAATTCTCCCTAACTGCTCCTGTCCCTTTTTTCAATCTGGGCATGGCTGGGCCACTGTTCCAGACCATCAGCCTTTAAAGCTGTTTCTTTCCCTCTGTTTCCCCTTGGACACGCTTGCTAACCAAGAGCAGACACCAGCACTGAACAAGCATTATTATCTGAAGCCCATTCCCCTGTGTTCAGGTTTTTAGGAGGGATCTGGATATATCAGATAATCCCCAACATCGGCCTTTCTTCTTTAGAGATGTAGACAAATCCCTTGAGTATTTTTCATTCTTTCATTAAACTCTATTGAAACGAAAATTAAGTTTTTAATGCATTATGGTCATGCCTCAGTTAAAGGCATACGGTCGCCACACATACACATGCACACTCCCACACATGTGACCCCTGAGTAGAAGACTCACTGCTGATCTGTGTGATTCTTGATAATGATGGATAATGACTAAAGGGATTATTATAAAGGTACAAGAAGGTCAGATCAGCACAGAACTTAAAGTTAAACTCTGCTGACTGCATTAATGTTGTATAACTAGAGTTAAAATGGGGTTTGAATGTGAACATTTTCACATTTTTAATGTATGTGTGTGCAGATCAGATTTTTGCACTCAGTTTAATTCAGTCTTAAATCCTGCACTGAATTTATTTAATTTGTCAGAACGGCTAATGAATTACCATCTGATTCATCTACTGTAAATCATCATTTGTCAGACTCAAAATCAAGCAACTGTTTTATTTACTTATGTTTAATGATTAAAACAGTATCATCACTGCCAGATTGTTTAATGTGTAATTAGATTTTTGTTTGTAATAAGTGTTCATTTTTAAAAACAATTATTACTTAAATTGCATAATCATTTAAATTATGGAAACATTATTTTGGTGGTCCACTTTAGACATTCTGCTGATTATAAGTAACTTTGCAAGTACATGCCAACTAACTCTCAATAGAGTATCAGTAGACTGTCTGCTTAATATTTGATAACACTTTATTTTGATGCTTCTCCAATAGACATTCTACTGACTATAAGTAACTTTGCAATTACATGTCAACTTATTCTACTAACCTAGGGCTGTATCTTACCACTAAGGGCAAGATTTACTGACAGCTTGCGCCAGCACAAACCCTCTTTTGGCGTTAAAAAATGACTGTCAGGATTTATTAAAGACATGCAGTGAAAAATTAGCACTGAAAAGGTGTGGACAGTTATTTTTGTGGCTGACCTTATTGCATATGCATTTGTAGGAGTTTCCCTTTCAGGCACAAAATTTATGGGAGGAGAGTATTTAAATGAATCAAATAAGGTCATTTCCTAAGGTTTGCGCTTGTCAAGGTAATGGTCTTTGCACCATTATTTACCGCCCAAAAAAAGCACATCTTAAACCAGATGCTAACTGGTAGATTGCATTGGTCATTATGGAAATGATCTGACTGAATCTGTGTTCTTTAATTTGTGCGTTGTCAGTAGATCACGCGCAGAACTTTACACTACCATCGGCGCTGTTTAGGAATAGCGCTCTCACGCTAATTTGCCCTGTTTAGTAAATCTGCCCCTAAGAGTTCTCCTAAATGGCAGTAAAAGTTCTTAGTTAAGAGTTTTCTCTTAAAACATATTCACAAAGCTGCTGAGACCAACTTTTACAAAGGAATAGAGAGAAGTCTTAAGCTAAGAGTAAGGGCGGGGTTGACCTCGTTGCTATGGATGATGTCAACATGCTTATTAACTATGCCCACAGTGATTGGCTGATAGGTGAGGGGTCTCTGTCAGTGATTTAATCATGGAAATATTTTAGAATTCAAATAAAGGTTTTAAAATGTAGGCTAAATGTCACTATTAAACTAGTATATGTTCAGCTAATTGTCAGCCTCTTACATGTCTGCATCTCGAGAGATTGCAGAATTCAAGCAACGAATAATGTTTTATAAACAAAGTTCGGGAGGTGGACGTTCAAACGGTCTATCTAATCAGCTCGAGAGGAGGTATATACACAGCCGAGAGCTGACTCACCTAGTACCTCGACAGTTTTCTGCATCCCTCCGCCACCCCGTTCTCCTCACTCTCGGCTGGGGATACGGGATATAACTCTGGGCTAAATTACAAGCTCGGAGCCCTCGATCCCCTTGGACAGCAAATACGCTTATTATATTCTTTTACTATATTCGATCATTTGTAAGTGTGAACTCATGAAAACAACTGCCACAGATAATCAGACATTATTTATTTATTAAAGATTTATTTTGGGCGTTTTATCGTAGATTAAAATTTATAAATCAAACTATGTATTGCATTTATGAAGAAAAGGTTCAGCACCCAAGGCTAGCTATCGCTATTGCCTCAATGGTGTACAGTGTATTTGGGCGGATTGCTGAGGCGGATTGCAAGCAACAACCATTAGGATTGTTTGTGATTTTGTCTTAGTGACTTAAGAGTTCTCTTGACTACTAATGTTTCACAGATTGAGGAGCTGGATTTAGAGCTAAAATACTTTGTGAAATACTCTTAGAGCAAACATTTAGGAGTCCTAAAATTAGGACTGACATGCCCATTATTTTTAAGAGTTTCTCCTAAATCGGCAAGTTAGGAGCTACTTTAAGCCTTAAGATGTTTTGTGAATATGGCCCCTGGGCCCGTATGTATACAACTTCTCAGAAATGCTCTTAAGTCTTAAGCTTTGACTTAAGTGTCAAAAAATTCTTAGTAAAAAGTAGGACTTCTCTACTTCTAAATGATTGGTGTCATGCTGCTGTGACCTCCCCCTTGCAGACTCACTATTGGCTGATTCAGTGGTTGAGGGTGGCAATTTTGGCCTACTTGTAGGAGATGTTTATAAAGCAGCTAAAAGCAACTTTCAGTAAAGTCTAGGACTGATTCTTAAGTGCTGACTGAGGTGATACTAAGTGCTGCAAACTAAGGACTACAATGATGTCAACTCAAAATGGCCACCCTCAACCACTGAATCATCCAATAGTGAGCCTGCAAGGGGGAGGTCACAGCAGCATGACACCAATCATTTAATGCATTTATAAAATCATTATATACAGTGTTTCCCCTACCATTATATAAGGGGGGCGCCCCCCCCCCCTCCCTAATGGCTCGCCCCCCACCCCTGAAGGTCAAGTAAATTTGATTTGATTTTCTTTATAGCGCCAGATTACAATTTGTTATTTTATTAAACAAACTAAATAGTCCTTAAGTAATATGTTATTTATCTTATTTCCATGATGGCATGTCTTTTCTGTCTGTGTTTGTGCATTTACAATTATCCCAATGAGTGCGCACACAGTCACATGCACACGCACACCCCCTCCCCCTCCCCCTCCCGTAAACTGTAAACCTAGGGGAAACACTGATATATATTATAATATGCATATAATATAATATTATATTATATACATTCGTTAATGTGAATGCTTTTAAACCATTCAAGCGTAACAAGACTAAAGAGACTGCGCTGTAGTCCTGCCTATTAAAGCAGCACTCAGTAGCTTCGGGATTTCTTCGCTGTATTCTCGCTTTTTGCTCGCAGGTTTCTCTCTAGAGCTCCCCCCACAGCTTCGGAATAGATATTTGACAACACTGTTGTAAAAACTCGTTGGTGATTCTCAGACACCAGAGGCTATAGATCAACGACATCAAAGCAGATGGGACATTCTTTAAAACGTCTTCTTCATTCGGGTTCGGACAGCGTGAGGGAGCTCAATAATGACAGCATTTTAGCAGATTTCTTTTGGCCGTAAAGCAATTGTTTACATCGCGAGACCTGATATCACGCGAGACTTCCTGACGCAGCGGCCGGCGGCCCGCCGGCTCAAAGTTGCAAGTGCGTATTTTCCGCTCACAGGCACCAGGGGGGTGCGAAACGACCACCATTCAACCCGAAATAAGTAATATAACCATTCCAATGACTCCGAAGCTGTTCAGTTAAGGTAAAAAAAGTTACTTAGTTCACCTTTAACTTACACACACACACACACACACACACACACACACACGCACACGACCCACAGAAAAGACACGCCTCAGTATCGAGTTCTCTTTCGGGCTTGAACAAACCATAACACACACAAATTCTGCCAAAATGTCAGTTTTGTCGAGTGTCCTCATAAGAGCAGTCTTAAATGATTTAAATAAAGTATTAAATGAACGTAGAGATTTGTGAGAAAATGGGACGTGTGTCAGATCGCGTCTCTGTCAGCAGCGGCTGGTCTTAAAGTGCCATTAATGTTAATCAAAGAACAAAGGTAAGAGAGTAAATTACTCACTCAGACCTGGCGCCAGGAGGATTATTATAACGGTAGCCTAATAATCATGAATGCACTCCGCTATCTTTTAACACATCTCCGGTGAACGGCTTTTTCACGCAAAAGAAAAATTCGTTTTAAATTAGTTTTGAATTAGTTTTATTTTTAAACTTTCGGATTCAACCCATGTTCTCAAGCAGGGACACTGACAATGCGCTGACAGACAGGACCGAGCAGGTAATATTTTATATGAAACAAAGTCTCAACTTTCAAATTTGGTCAGTCAAAGAAAATTAAACAATAAATAGGCCTACCGTTTTGAGGCTCTTTAATGTGTCGTGACAGATTGCCTCAGTTAAAGCCAAATTCAAATCCATCGACGTTAATCTATAACTCTCCTGACTGCTTTGTCGGACAAAAATGGTGAATTTTGAATGGTCAGATTCAGATCGCATGTCAATCAAACTCCCTGCGAAGGATGAATTGACGCTAATTTAAGCACCAGCTTTTTAAAAGCTTTTTAACTTTTATATATATATATATATATATATATATATATATATATATATATATATATACACACACATCACATACATACATTTCTAATGTCACACTCATACATTCTCCTTTCACATACATTTCTACTGTCACATACATACATTTCTACTGTCACACGCATACATTCTCATTTCACATAGGCTACATACATTTCTAGTCTCACACACATACATTCTCCTTTCACATAGGCAACATACATTCTCCTTTCACATACATACATTTCTACTCTCACATACACTTACATTCTCCTTTCACATACATACATTTCTATACGCACACACACATACATTCTCCTTTCACATACATACATTTCTACTCTCACACACACATACATTCTCCTTTCACATATATACATATACATATACATATACATATATATATATATATGTATTTTTTTTGGTATCCATTACTTCCTCTTTAAGCAGGAAGTCACACTCAGACCCAGAAATACATGCAAGACTTGCTCAGCTCTTCATCACAACTTTACAATGATGCTATTCAAAGTAATCCTGTTTTCTTTTCAAGAACAGTTTTTACTTTTTGGAGTAAGTAGCAATGAACATGAAATCAGACAATTTTTTTTATAATGTGCTGGAATGTATTGAGCAAATGCAAAGAGAAACAGATTATTTTTGTGCATGATAGGCTGCATTGAGAACTTTGAGATCACATTCAAACCCTATGTGGATTTCTGTCAGTCTCAAGATTTGTTGAGGATTCAAGAAATAGAGCAGCAGTAAATACATTGGATTCCTTATATGGATGTCTAAATGTAGTGCGGACTGATTATGAATCCAGAAAAAGAATCAGGTCTGAGAACAGTTATGTCCTGTTGCACACACAGAAGAGGCTGTTTTTCTGGTGGCACATATCATTTTTATTTGTCACACACTGTACAATCTGCAAATTCAACAAAGACAATAATAAATTAGTTTTTTTTGTTTCACAGTGTTGAAATAGCTGGCAGTGTGACGACTTCACGTCAAAAAGTGAAACGCTCTTTCAATAAACTCACATTACACATTTATCTGATACTGTATGGCAGGCACGGCGCCAGGATTCCAGTTTTGGATGGGCCAAACCAATTGTGGGTGGGCCTTAAATTAAAAACGTCATCAAATCACTGTTTAACCTAATAAAAATGACTGACTAATATACTGTTATATTATCTGTGCTTACATAATAGAGATTTGAATAGCTTGATGCTCTTTAAATATTTTGTTGCATTGTAAAAAGTTTCGGTGCATAGGATGGACCTATCCGCGATCGCTCTCCTTGGTTCTGACTTCTGACCATAGAAGAGCGCTTTGGAATCTCCATTATGCATTAAGTTTTCAACAATAGTTGGTTAAGTTGGTTAATTGTGCAATCTTACCAGACTGGTATCGCAGATTTCAATATTTGGTTGGGATGAGTCACTGAGTATTTAATTATAGAATATCGAATAGGTTGTGCGATTATTGTCTTAAAAAATCTCCATGTTTTCGGTGCTGATGCGGTGGTGACACGTTCATGTAACATGTAAGGGTGGTGCTGCCAATAAAGCACCTACAAGCTGTCACAAAGAACCGGCAAAAGTGTGCAAGTGTGATTGACATAAAGTGAGGTCGAATTTTTTTTTTTTCGTGCGAAAATTTCGGATGCGAATTTCGGACTCAAGGCCATTGCACACCGAGTCCGAAATTCGCATCCGAAATTTTCGCACGTAAAAAAAAAAATTCGACCTCACTTTATGTCAATCACGCTTGCACACTGTCTACGAAACTTTCGTCCGTAATTAAAAAATTCGGATCGGGTTCGATTTTCTGCGTTTTTCGCATCCACAGCCAGTATTTTGAGAGGTTTTTTGACAATTCAGAGCCACCGTACAAGCGAACGACAAAATCCAGAATGGCGTCTGACAAGTTGATACACTTCGTCTCGCAGCACAAAGTACTGTATGAAAAATAAAAACGTGTGTGTGTGTGTGTGTGTCTGTCCATACCTTAGACAAACTGCCAGTCTCTGTTCAGGATCGATTGGTTCACGGAAATTGGTGGTGGTCTTTTTAATATGTGGTTCCAGTATCGCTAGCAAAGCATCAAACTGTTCCACTGACATTCTGAGGTAAATTTTGAATCGCTCGGGATAATTTCACAATTCCTGATAAGGAGGTGAAACTCTCCTTCCTCTCGGCGCAATCTCAGGATTGGATGGACCCAATATTTCCTCTTTCTTTTTCTCTTTTTAAGAAGAAAGAGGGCAACAAAATCATCCTCACTGCTTGATGAATCCATTTAGTATTTTTTGCGTTTTTTTCCGCAAAGGTTTAATAAATACGCATCGGACTCAGTGTGCAAGGTTTCTGTGCGTGACGAATTTTAAGGCTGACGAACACGAAAAAACGCATACGAAAATTTCGGACTCAGTGTGCAATGGCCTTCACGCCGCCTTCACACTGGCAGTTGAAATCAGCTCCGTAATACGCAATACGCCCCCAGCGGACGTCGTACTACACCGTTGAAAAGCTTCGGAAGAGAGTAGAACAAAAATGGCGGAGAGATTAACGGTTGATTTTGTCAGTGTCAGAATGTACAATTCTGTATGATCTCTCTGATGAGGGTTATAGAGACATTAATCGGAAGGCTGCTGCGTGGAGGAAAGTTCCCAAGGACGTTGATCAGGTCGGCTAAATGTGATATAGTGGTATATAGGGCTTTTAATTGTATTAACTGCCCTAACAACTTTAGAAAATCATGAAAATAAAAAAATGACATGACAACTTATCGTTATAAAATCATTATTAAAAGTTGAGAATTCAGGTTTGTTTATCAGTACCATAGCAACGCTAACTTCCGCTGGAATTGTCGGATAGGAACCGTCCGTAGCCTTTCGCAAGAGTTCAATTTTTTGAACGCATCCGGATGACCAACGGACACGATTTTTTTCGCACCGCACTCATTCAGACCCGGTTCGCACCCATTCGCATGCGGTCTGCGAATCTCCATAGGAAATGAATGACTTCCGGTCGTTTCGTAGCCGTATCGGAGCTGATTTCAACTGCCAGTGTGAAGGCGGCGTCAGTGTGCAAGGGCCTTAAAGCTGCGTTCACACTACAAGCGACTTTGTCGCTGCATGTCGCAGGTGGCTGGCGATGAGGTCGCTAGTGGGCGTTCCCACTACTGGTTGCCTTGTAATGTTTATGAATAACATCCAATGACAGCGAATCAGTTTTCTTGCCGCTAAAAACAAACATTCTGGAGGGAAAATATTAAATATTTAGACTCGTAAAGCATGTAAGTTAAATGAACGAGTACCTGGGTCTCACAACTCCGAAAATATCAGATCAAAATTGAAAATAGGCGCTATCTGTATAAACAAACCACATATTTGAGCTTTAAACAACTACATTCTCGACTGAAAAACTCTTATAACTACATTTCATGACACAATAACAGTAGTATTTTAGATTTAAAAAAATACTCCTCCATCTTTCTGTCGATGGGGCGAGGGGCTGAGCGGAGAAGGATGATGACGCGCGCTCCAGGCTCCACTCCTATTGGTTGTCGCTCACGAAAGTCGCTCTTCATTTGCATAAAGTTAAACATTTCTCAACTTTGTCGTGTCGCCAGACACACCCCATCCAGTCGCCAACGGTCGCGACCGCGCGTGTCGCCTGAAGTCGCGTGTAGTGTGAACGCAGCTTAATTCGTGGCGGTGCGCCACAGAATCAACACCGGCAGCCACAAATTGCGCTTCGTTATAAAAAATTTTTTTACGCTATTTAAAACACGCAGCGTGTTCATTCAGCTGCATTTCCTTTCCCTGCTCTCCCTCCGTCTCTCTGTCACTCACGCGTCTCTCTCACAAGCGATTTTTTGTCTCGCCAAAGCCTTATTTGATCGGTGAGTGATGTAGATGAGTGCTGCGCTTGCTGGCAGCATATTACTGAAAGAACGAGCAGAGAGAGAGAGAGGCCCGGTCGCGCGCGCGCACCCTCACCGTCTTCAAACTATCTTGCTCTCTCTCGCTCCCTCGCGCATATTAATCAAAATCAATTGAGAATTGACACGATGGTAAAAGATCGGAAGACCGAAGTTTCACGTGGAGCATTCGGGTATTTTTTTCCTGAATTACTGCTGGGTGTTGTGCTAAAAAATAAAAATTACGTTACCTTATCTTCTCTGAAAAGCGTTCCGCCCATTCAGCTGACATGAAAAACACTTTCAATAAACAAAACAAAACTATGATGAAATGTTTTCTGTGTTGACAAATCTTGTGCGATGTCCTAACTGCCGGGATAATCACACAACGCGTAACGTTAGCAGCTAGGCCTACAAGTCCGCTAATGACACGTCCGATTCGCGAACTAATGACTCCTTTGAACCGATTCAACCAAAACAATCTTTTAGTTAGACTGTTTGCGGTAAATGCAGTTGGGTTGTCGAGGTCAAAACTCTAAATAAGATGTGAATCAAATAAACTTACTATAAATAATGTTATGTCATTTTTTACTCTTACACTGAATATTTGGATTTTGTGAAGGTGTGAATCATTTTTGATTAACATTTAATATAATAAATAAAGTTCTGTGTAACAGATTATTAACGGAGATTATTACCCCCCCCCCGGCAAAATTTACAGACTTTCAGCTGTTTGCAATGAACAAGTTAAACAAAAGTAATTGAAATAGCTCAACACATCTAATGTTTCAAGTGGTGTCCTCAAATTCAACTGAAAGTGCAACTTTTAATGACTTCTGCATACTAAAAATGATTCAACCCCTTCACGGCAAGCATCTTTAGTACTTATATATATACTTATATATGTATATATATAACATTTGTGGAGATGGGTATTATATTCTATTTTGTGTTTACAAAAAATATATGCTAACGTGATCTGTAAATTAAACCTTGTTGGGTCATAAAATGACATTAGATCAAGTTGTAATGTGTTGCCTGTAAGTGACATTGTCTGTCTGTGATGATTTGACCTAACTTGACTTGTGTGGGAAGCAGTGAAATGTAAATAGGAATTTGCATAAGACTATGCAAACTGGTTTCTCACTGACTATCTTAAGGATAGGTATTAGCATAATTATGTGTGTATACGTATGTGCTTGTCTGTGTCTGAGTAAAACATATTTGTACGTACATGCCATCCTGTCTGGTGATGGTATAACCCTGCTGGGGGTAATGAAGAAGGGACACATTCACCCCAATCAGTGGAGTGCCGTCACTGGTCACCACCTGTCCGCGCACTACAGACACCAGGCTGTTAAATAAACACAAACACATGCCCAAAAAGACGTAAATGTAGTTCTGAAAGAAAGCAAAGGTAGTTTAACCATCGCATTGATTTTCATAAAAAAGCAGCATTAAATTGTTTATATTTTATATATAACATTTTTAGATTTTATATCTTAAATGTCCAGATCAACTAAAATGTCTCAATCCACTGCACCTGACCTTCTGGTGCCAGACTGTTTTGATAATCTTAATAGATGTAATTACAGCACAAATTATTTTACCAAGCACCATTTAGTGTCTGACCTGCAATCTCGCATCTTTAGACTAATTGTGCGATAATTTCTCAGTGTGCGAACAAAAGGAACTTCAGGGCAGATGGGCGGGATGAGAAGTTTCCTCATCAAGGCATAATCAAAAGCTTCATCAGCCAAATATTCTTAAGAGATTCTAACAATTTTTTCTTAACTGGTCCTACTCTAAGGCAGTAAAGACAAGCAGCAATGTTCATATTGTTAACTTTGCCCGAAAACACCAAAGGGCATTGAACATATTCGCTCAAGAGTCCAAATTGAAGAGGTGCAAAGGTGAGGCGCTCAATTTTTTCACTGGAAAAAGTAATCATTTCTTAAAGTACACGGTGTGTTAGCTTTTCATACAAATCATACCAACGGTTGATGGCTTTTCTATCTGCAATATAAAAGCAGCAGAAATTACATAGGACAACATGGAGTCTTCAAAAGGGAAACTGAAGTTCTGAATTCCTATCAAAAAGAAAAATCCTATTGTTTATTCCATATGAGTGTGAGAGTCTTGCTCTATTTCCCCATGCTGTTAGATCTACAACCCCAAAACGTTACAAAAAAACACTTTAAGATTGTGGGAAATATTGTGAAACACATCAAACGGCATCACAATTACTTGCATAGCCAGAAGGACTTTCTATGCATATACATTTTAATATGTTATAGCACTGATAAATTAATAAAAATTTCCGGGATAACAAGCCATGTGTCACAGTGAAAAGCTTTATATTATAAATTATATATAAAACAATTTGATGGTCAAAGTCATTTTTAAATAACGTTCATTTCCTAAATCATCTAAACTAGCCATTTTGTGACATCATAAAATATGTTTTAACATTATTAAAAAGTAGCTTATCCCCCCCCAAAAAAATAAACCTATAAAATGCAGCTTACCAGCCTAGTATAGAAATATTAAAGAGATAGTCCAGCCACAAATTATAATTCTGTCAACATTACCTCACCTTCATGCCATTCCAAATCTCTTTTGGAAAACAAAAGAAGATATTTTGAAAATATGTTTCAAGTATTTAATCCCTACGATTATTTGCACCAACATTGGGGTACGAATAAAAAAAACGTATTTGTGGTAATATCCATTTTTGGGTGAAGTATCCCTTCAAGCCACATATTTATCAGTTTAGTTCACCAAACCTTGCTGAGCGTTCTTCAGCAGTTCAACAGCTCCTAACCTGTGGTTGAACGTGTTTTCCCCTGTTAGGGTATGGGTGCCCCCTGGAGCTACCAGAAAGCTGACGCGCTGATAGAAGCCCTGAGCGTCTGGAGTAGGTGAGCTGTGGTGTTGCATTGTGCTGGGATCTGGAGCCCCGAGGCAGTATGTCTGACCCTGACAGGTGCTGTGAATGCAGCAGTCTGGGTCCATGCAGTCCACCAAGCCATCTAAAATAACAACAAGGGACTTTAGACAAACTATTCAAATGCTTTAAAAGTTATTTAGACATTTCTAGTACAGATGTGTGTAAGTGGGAGCACCATCATAGTAAAACAATTATTTAGCACATAACTTCGCAACATTTTCTCACCTCCCTCATTGTCCTTGCCATCAGAGCAAAGGGTTTCCATAGCGACATCACACCCCACCCCTCTCCATCCCGACTGGCAGAGGCAATGCCATCCGTTCTGGTCCAGAATGCACCTGCCGTTGTTGTTACACAGCCCTGGACAGCTATCTACCGGGACAAATTCATCAGTTATACACACAGACCAACCAGCAGCCAAGGATGTGTCAAGGGGGTGAAGAACTCACCATAAAGAACTGTTTAAACATACAGGGGAAAACACGGTGAATGTGTCTTAGTCAGTCAAACGTTTGGCACTTGACATTTTAAAGACATCGAACAGGACTCAGGGACAGCTGTAATTTCACATGAAAAAGCTGGACAAAATATCTGTTTTAGAAAATGATTTTATTTTTATTTTTTTCTGGAGAATAGATTAATAAATTCAGCGAAACACCAACTAGGCAAAATGGTTTGAATTAAATAAAAAAATAAAATATTTATGAAGTCTCTGAGCAGCTTCTAAAGTTAAAAGAAAGTTCTTTTGAAAAATACTGTTAAATTATCACATCTAGCAGTGTCCATGTGAAGAAACAGCATGCTGAGCTGATCAGACAGTGTACAGAAGTGCTCCATCATATGGAAATTAAAGAGGGAAATGCTAAACTAAAGGAGCTTAGCAGCTGCTAAATATTACATTAAGAGACAGTGAGATGTGCAACAATGGGGATTTGGGTAATGCGAACGTGTATATGTGCATGGACTGACTGATGGGTTGTGTGTGTGTCTCTGTATGCCTACATTTACACTGTATAAAACAGGAAACCTGAAACCGAACAGATGTGGAGACATTAATACACGGTACATAGACATAATGAAAGTCATGCTTGAGAGACAGAGGGGTCAGAGCCACATGCTCTCTTCAGGGCAGCATGACCTTTACCTCTATATCCTATCCAGTCTGCTATCATGAAGAGACATTCAGGGAAAAGAATTAAACATGGGGTGTTATACTGCGGTATGCAGTGATTTAGTGTCATTTCTTTAGACAGCCCAGGCAGCCTCCGCTGGTTTACACACAACTAATATGGAGCGGCTTACCCTCTCCTCAGTAAATATGACATTTCATGATATTTGCATTGTACTGTTGAAGAGCTCGATCAGAGAAAGGCACGGCAGCTTTAGAATTTTTCTTTTCCTTTTTTTGATGAAGCAAGGTCTATGTCTGTGAATCTGCTTTTAGGTTTCATAAACATTTGTATTCAATGAAAATGTAATTAAAAAGGAACGTTTATATTTTTTATTTCACAGATCACATAGAAAGCAAACCATGGCAAATGAAAGAAAGCACTGTACCTTTTATTTTGCTGTCCAGAAAGTGTGCTAGAGTGATACAATGAATGAAGAAAAAAAGTAATTATTAACACAATATTATTTTTTGTGCAATGTTAACAATGCAACTCATGTACATATTTAGCCGATTGGCAACCTGTGAGCTCCCATAAGTGATTCATAAAATGTGAAAATGTGCAACAGTGTATTGATGTGCTGTCAGTGTGTTTGATTTAAAAATTACTCACAAGTATTCCCTGAATAATTTTACATTTTCCATTTTCTCAAAATGTAATATGCTTTTGCCTTTTCAGTCAATTTTTATTACTGCATAAGGATGTTTCAAAATCATTTTGATTCAGATTTGTGAATCATTTGTTAAAAAGATATGGTTAAAATAATGATTTATATAAAAACCTCGACCATCACCATGACTTGTGAGCTTTTACTCTACACAATCTCTAACTAAGACTGACTAAGAAATATTTAGCCAATGAAATATTTTAGTGCTAAAATTTTTACAATGCCATTCAATAGTTTGAGAAGGCAAGACTTAAGGATTTTTAATGAAAATCTCTTACTCACCAAAGCTGCAATTATTTGATCAAAAATACAACTGCATTGTGAAATATCATTGCAATTTAAAATTAAATTTTTCTATTTGAATATATTTTAAAATGTAATATATTCCTGTGATGGCAAAGCTGAATTTTCAGCATTACTCCAGTCTTCAGTGTCACATGATCCTTCAGAAATCATTCTAATTTGCTGATTTTATGAAACATTTCTTATTATTATTCATGTTGATTTTTTTTTTGTGAAAAAAAAAAATCAGGATTCTTTGATGAATGGAAGGATTTATTTCTGACCCCAAACGCTGGAATGGTATTGTATTTTCGCTATAGAAATCTAACCTTTTGTATGTTATTAATTTCCAGGACTT
This sequence comes from Leuciscus idus, assembly GCA_021554675.1. Lineage (NCBI taxonomy): Eukaryota > Metazoa > Chordata > Actinopteri > Cypriniformes > Leuciscidae > Leuciscus > Leuciscus idus. The sequence continues at coordinate 22,913,213 of CM038633.1, read as the reverse complement.
TTACTGGCCTGTAAAATACAATTTTATCTGTGATATTTCCAATGGTTTGACTGTAGGAACCTTGAGTAGGATAAGCTATTTTTAAAGCTAATCTAACAAAATACAAGGTTCACAACATTGTTAACTCACCGATATTGCAGTTTTCTCCTGTCCAACCTTGGTGACACTCACACTTCCCCTTTCGACACATGCCGTGCTCACCACAGTGAGCCTGACAATCCTCCTGTTCACACCCTGGCCCCGACCAGCCGTCCGCACATCGACACACACCTCCGCCACACACGCCGTGAGGACTGCAATCCGTTGCACACATTTCTGAAACAAACAACAGTGTGTTTTATATAAATACAGTTTACAATATAACTGAAGCATTTTTTGTACAGTCACACATCTTGCATTAGTATATTTACATATCTTATGCCATTAAAATAATTATCATGGATGAAGAGTCAGATACTTGTACATTAGATTTAGATTTGCATTTTAATATGCATTTTAATGTGGGACGGACAATGAAACTTTTATCTGAATTGTTGCTTCTTAACATGAGCGCTCGTTAAAGTTAACTTAATGTTGTATTTTTGTTTAACACACATTTCAATTTCGTCCACAAAATAAGTTTGAGATCAAACATTAATTTGTGGATGCCTGCAGTACAATTGCGGTTCCCCTGTTGAAGACCCCTGATCTACATGTTGTCTCATCTACTTTGGCAAAACAAAGAAATGTCATCTCCTTCACAACAGCACCATGCTGAATTATAACTGCTATGACTGAATGCATCTTCGGCACTCTAATTCTCAATGCTGGATTTTATTTGAATGCTGGGGAACAAAATTGGCTGTAATCCTTTGATAGTTTTGTGTTAAAGCCAATGCACAATGGCTCTGAACTTGTCATCCTACAAGCTGTGACTGCTAACATTTCTGGAGCCCTCATGGGCATCCATCAACAAATACACGTACACACACACACATTCACACGAGACTTTGTGTCTTGTGCACATTTTCAAGGACAAATGACTCTTTAACAGAATTACACCGTGTTGCATTTCTGTTATCATAACATTTAGTGCCTTTAAAAATGCCTTAATATAATTCACTCTATTTCATATTATTATCATATATTATTATTAATACTTTTTTTAATAATTTGAATTTAAAAATATGGCGTGGCTACATGCCAAAACCAGTTTATGGATGGTACATTTAATAGATAATTACTTCCATAAGGCATAACCATATTCTGCAAGTGTCAGCAAATATTGTGCACTCTGTTATTCTAGAGAGACATCCCAAATTAGGAAGACTTGGTTCCATAGATGGTGCTACAACAACTTCATTACTCAGTTTATATTATACATTCAATTTACCGTCACCTTAAAATTTCCCAGTGGGCTGCAAACTATTAAACTAAATGAATTAACATGCACACAGTAGAATTACATCTGCATGTCTGTTTCCAGTCCAACAACGATCTGCATGTATTAAAACAACCTACAGGTCAAGACAAGACCGTAAGATTACATCTGTATGCGTAAGACAGCACAAGGCATTTAAATTTTTAGTATGTATTCTCTGCATAAATTCATATAAATCAGGCATTGTCTACAATGAGTTAGTCAGTTAGATATTCAGCAATGGAAGTATTAAGGTTAAGATCCATTTTTCAGACATGCTGCAACCAGAAAGCAATGTGTAGGACCATCTAAATGCATCTGATGACAGGTAAAGAGAAGTTTAAACCTGGATTGCCCCTATCCACCTTAATTTCGAATAATCATTATGTTCTAATATCGATAGAGTAAAGTGAAGTAAGATATGGGGAACCACTATTTCAAATGCGTTAACATTTTCAGTATGTATGTTCTCAATAAAGTCATACAATTCAGGTAATGTCTGCCTTAAGTTAGAGATCCTGCTATTGGAAGAGAATAAGGCTCAAGGCTGAGACCAGGCAGCACTGTGCATCTAAACACCTCTGATGCTAGATAACAAGGGCAACTTAGACCTGGCTTTCTTTGCCCCATCCACCTTCATTTCAACTAATCATTATGTCCTGAGAACTCACCTCAACGGCTCCTAAAAACAGGCAAATAACACAGCCCGGGGCAATTTTGATTTTATAAGGCCATAATTGAGCCAATTTATCACTGCAGAGAAATTACACTGGTGACTTTTCTCCACCGCTACCCAAGGCAACCTTTCAGGCAAGTTCAGAATTGGTCTTCCATAAAGCCATTTCTTTGTCAAGCAACTTTTAGAGTTGGAAGAAAGTCCTCTTGACAAATAAATGACGGCTAAAAACCGAAGTGAAACGTAAGTAAAGTCTCTCTGAAATGTTTGTCCAGGGGAGAAGATAAGTTCTTTATTCAATTGCAAGACCTTGGAGGGTCTGATTAGGTGGTGTCGGCTCTCTGGAATATTAAATTGCTTTAAAAGGGTGAAGGGGTGGTTGATTTTTTTCAATCTTTTTTTTTTTTTTTTTTACAGCGTTCTTTTTCCACACCAGTCGATGTAATCAATTTTTCATTAGCGGCAAGGTGTTTATCTGTTTTTAGCACTTCCAGGTTCCAGCGGGAGGCGGGTCGATCCACGCCACACACACGTTAATTAAAGTTTATTTAATTGAGGTGGAACAGTGGAGGTAATGAAGAGACAAAACCCCAACTGTGCAAGCAAGTGGACTCCCATTGCTCCCATGGCCAGAGCTGCAGCTAAAGTGGCCCGATGCTAAGCTCACCAAACACTCAATAAGAAAGTAATGGCTTAGTTGCTTTACTACTTTTATATTCAATAGAAGCTAAAAGTTCAAATAAAACATTTCTGTATAGAAGTATTGCTATATTTAATTGCTAATGAAAATTCTTGATAAAATCCAATAAAAAAAGGATATGAAGCATTACCAAAGTTGTATATGAATATAGAAGTAAACCAATAGGCTATACACTTTAGATAGATTTTTTTTATGTAAAAAATGTACCCTTGTTGAGCATAAGAGACTTCTTTCAAAAACATAAATCTCCAAACATTTAAACAGCAGTGTACAGTAAGTGTTAATCTAACTTTAGTTCACATATGAACAGATTTATTTTCATACTGTACCAGTCGAGCACATTAAATTGAATCTGTGGTGATTTCTGTTTTGCTATAACACTTTTTGATAACTGCAGCACCACATTTATTGTTCTCTTCACATTTACATTTCACAAAATTCCCCTATTCCAAAACCACAGGTGCTTGTGATAGCATAATTCTCAAAACATTCTCTGAAGAAACAGCCTGACAGCTGCATTTCTTTTTATTTTCACCAATTATTTACAGGCATCAGCAAGGGACTGTAACATATGGAAGTTCTCGCAGCTTCTGTAAGATTAGCGTGCAGTGTGTGCGTCATGGCCACAGGAAATGCTGACTTGATTGAAAGGTTACTCACAACAGGCTAATCAAACTAGAAACATAAACATTAGTGTTCCTAACAGCACCCGGTGTGGAGAGCATGTTAGAGCATAGACCCACAACCATTTCCTATAATAATGATTCAATTACCAACAGTGGGGTGCAAGAAGTCTAAGACCACACTGAAAATGTGTGGGTTTTTTCAAACAAATGTTGAGTTTTCAAACAAATCTCCCAATCTCTAATCAAACCTTATTTAAAGTTATGACATGACTGATCACAAAATCAGTGAACCAGCGGTACCTGTAGAACAGTCAGGGCCAGTCCAGTTGGAATCACAGATGCAGGTGCTGGTCTCACTTTGGAATGAGCCATGGCCAGAGCAGTGTTCTGGACACAGAGAGAGTTGCGTCTCACAGTTCGATCCGGTCCAGCCTGAGGTACAGTGGCACTGACCATGGAGACAGGAGCCATGGCCAGAACAGGATGGCTCCACACAGTCCACTGTGGAAAACAATACTGTTTTTAGAATACCTTTTTCTAAGAATTACCTTTACATTTTTTGCAATGACTTTTAACCAACAGTTCACAAAATAATGTTTAGTTGTTCAGCGGATGTATGAAATCAGTTACCCAGATTGTAAACCACAGGTGTAGTCACATCACATTTTCAATAAACACGTTTTTTTATCTATTTATTTATCATTTAAAACCTGATAATGTCTTCTTGTGAAATGTCTTGCTTGAAAAATGCTATAATTCTTTAAAATACAGTACCATTCAAAAGTCTGAGATGGGTGAGATTTTTATTTATTTTTCTCAACAAGGCTGCATTTATTTAATCACAAGTACAAATAGTCCATTAGAAAAAATGCTGTAATATTGTAAAATATTATTACAATTTAAAATAACTTTTCTATTTTAATATACAGTATTTTTAAATGTAATTTATTCCTGTGATGGAAAATCTGAATTTTCAGCATCATTACTCCAGTCTTCAGTATCACATGATCCCTCAGAAATCATTGTAATATGCTGATTTGGTGCACAAGAAACATTTCTAATTATTACTAATGTTGAAAACAGCTGTGCTGCTTAATATTTTTGTGGAAACCGTGATCATTTTTTCAGGATTCTTGGATGAATATAAAGTTCAAAAGAACAGCATTTATTTGAAATAAACATTTTTGTAGCATTATAAATGTTAATATTTTACTGTCACTTTTGATCATCCTTACTGAATAATTAATCATTTCTTTGAAAATATCTAACTGACCCCCAAACATTTGAATGATAGTGTATATTTTCCTAAAATATTCAATGTATTATTTAATAAAAATTTTTATGTTTTTTTCCCTTAAATAGTCCTTATGATAATGATATTACACTTGACCTTACCGTTTTCAGAAAGAAAGGTCTCTTTATTTCTTTGATAGTTTCAAGACCACAGTCCAAAACCTCCTATTAAGATTCAGTGATGCTTAGATGCCATTTCAGCTTCCTGCTGCTATTCAAGAAATCTTTTGAATTTGAAGTATTACCATCATGTAATATAGAAACATAATGAGGGAACAATGTTTGCACAGTGGGAATTTCTGATCCAGTAAAATGGCTTTATATTCATGCAGGTCTTTGATCATGCAGCGTAATCATGGGACCAAATGATGCACATGAGAAGGAAGCAAATACCATGGCAAATCCATCATCATGTTTTACAGTAGCAACAGACAATGTGTGTTGAATGTATAATTTGGCTTTTCCCAAGCATAAACCCATAAAGATATAGAAAACAGGTTGAAAGATGGCTCATCTTTAGTTTCACATTAGTGTCTCTGATCTATTGCTCAAGGGTCCAGATTTTGTGCTCTGGAAATAAATTACAGCCATAGGACATGTGATGTACAGTTCTTGTTGAGACTTGGACAGAGGTACTAATATGATTCAATGCTACTATTTGAGGTTGCAATTTTGGAGAATTTAACAGCCATCTTGTCTGTGTGCGAAGTTGCAACACTGTTCCTAAATTGCTTGAGTTTGCAAATTTGGTCATCAACCTCATGTTGTTCCAAATCTTTTTGAAGAATGTTTTAACTGTTTTTGTGCATATAACAAAATTCAGTGGCATCTAAAATGGCACATTGACTTTCATTGCATGGACAGAAAAACAGAGACATTTTTCAAAATATCTTTGATGTTCCACAGAAGAAAGAAAGTCATACAGGTTTGTAACATCATGAGGGTGAGTAAGTGATGACAGACTTTTCATCTTGGGGTGAACTATCCCTTTAAATACCTGTTAAAGTCAACAGTTAATGCAAAAGCATCAAGCTGTTTTGAAAAACACACATATCAAGATTAATGTCAGACCTCTTTGTAGGTTTTAATTGGCAATGAACTAAATGTGACTGCAGCTACATTATTATTTGTAATTTTGTTACTTCTAAAGCTAATCATTTTGTTTCATCTGGTCTTTATTATTTTGTGCAACTTTATAATAACTGCAGCATAAAGGCCCCGATATACTTCAAGAGAAATCAAAGAACGTACTGATGTGACGTCATTTAGTCACATCCTTAAGAAAATATGTGAATATATATATATATATAGCTTATTAAATAAAGATTAATAATAAAGCTTATTAAACAATCTATTCCCAGCACGTCTCTCTTTTCAGCTGTCTCACAAGGTCTTTCTCTCTCTTCTCAACCTTAAGGTGAGTTACTCATTCAGTTCAATGACAATTATAACATTGGTCAAGTGACCCAAACATAGACATCTAAAGAGTTCATTCCAAAGTCTATTGAATGTGGATCAATAGACTCAATTGGTTTTACCTAGAGAAAGCAAGAGGAAAGGAATCAAAAGGTAGGAAATATTTTGTGTGCATGTAAGGGGTATTTTCTTGGCTGTCTGCCTTATCTCAATCCCACATGTAGAATCCATTTCAGTCAGAGGATGCTGTTAAATGGTGTGGCTAATTTATCACAACAAAACCCAGTCTTTAAGTCAGTACACTCATCCATGTAATTAGCTGCTCAGTGGTGTTGCAAAAAGTGTTCTCCTCAACTACAATGAGCTACATGTGTTGTGGTTTCTTTACATACCTACTAAAATCAGTCCAGTTACCTTGATCACAGTTGTCACCTTTAAAGCCTGGGTTACATATGCAGGAGCCTGTAACACACATGCCATGACCCCCACACTGGGCGTCCATACACTGACCACTGGGCACGTCACATTCAATCCCTTTCCATCCGCTGTAGCACTGGCAGCGACCGCCGTTGTACTGACCATTGCCGCTGCACAACACTGGGCACGCCGCTAATAGAGTGAAATAAATTAGTTAGAAGGATAAAGGTATACCACAAATGGAAGAAACTCAGAAAACATGCCCAGGATGTCTTACTTTTGGGTTGTTTTGTAATTTATCTCATTGATGATTATCATTATTCTCTCATTATTGTAATATTGTAATGAAAGTCATCCTTTCCGGACACAATTTTATTTCATTTTAAAGTTAGCCTATAAATTAAATACAGTAAATGATTAATATCTTAGTATTTTAATTCTATATAGGGTACAGTATAATGTTGATTTGTCCGATAATCACATTCTATGACTCGATCTGTAGTCACTAAATTTGGCAGATCTCACGAACCAATTGCAATTTAATGACGTAAAACCATAAAAGGTGCCGCAGACGAACATTTAAACAATATACAGATGAGGTTTTTGCACAATGTCTTTTGTCATTGGTCATTGTCATTTTGATTAAATGCGACATCAAATGAGACCTTTTTCTCAGCAATGACAATTAGAGGGCTTAATTGTCATGAAGACAAAAAATGTATGGGTCCCAAAAGAAAATTTATATTAAAGCAAAATGTATTTTTCTTTCTTTCTTTCTTTCTTTCTTTCTTTCTTTCTTTCTTTCTTTCTTTCTTTCTTTCTTTCTATTTTGTGGTTAAATATGACCTCAACATGTTCTTTTGTCAGGTTTTATGACATTTATCCTCATAGCAAAAACTGTCATTACAACACCACAGACACACACCTCTCGAGCAATATGGTCCAAGGAATCCTGGGAAGCAATTACATGTGCCTGAGACACATTCTCCATTGCCATAGCAATTGTGTGGGCATTCCATCACCGACTCTGCACAAAGAAAATCAGATAATAAAATTGCAATTTATCTGTGGCAAATTAACTGCATTTTTACACAGCTTTGTCACAGCTTTTTTTATTTGTGGTATAAAAAGGCATAGTACAACGTAATTCTGGTAAAAACACTACTGGATTGTCTTTAAGAATTATAAAGAGTATATTTGGAAGTTGCCTACTGTATTCCCACTTAATAAATAAATGTATAAATAATTGAAAAGGCAAGTACTTTCCTTTGCTGTAAATAAAAGCAGATCCTCCTCAAGACTGCATAACATACAAAATAAATTCATATTTGAAGATAAAAACAAACAGCTCAGCAGCTCAAGGCTAAGAGATTTAGTCTGTTGGCCTCCATATTCCCTGGCCTGACAGAAAGAGATAGCAGCAGAATCAAACTTATTGATTAGCCAACAACTCAGGGCATGCTTCTGCACGCCTCATTATCACTGCTGCGCTATCTCAGGCACTTGGGTGCAAGACAGAAATATAAAAAAGGCCATTTGAAGGCACCTATAAAGGCTTGTTACAGTGGCCCAATTGCTCTGTCGAGCATTACATTACATAATGTTAGGTATGAAATTACATTTTCAGCTTTGGTGCAGAAAAAAGCAGGAAACTAAATAACAAGCCACTCTCTGCAGCGCATAAACAAAGACGTGTACGTACTCAGTCAAATGATGTTACACGGTTGTATTACATGTGCTAGCTCACCTAGAACTATTGTGTTGTATGAAACGGGTTCTACAGTGCGCCCATCATTGTAAAAGGCCAGGTGCCACACACCGGTGTGCAGGTACTGAATAAAGCCCGCCTGCTGAACGCTGACCGGAATCTCCAGTCGATCCCTGAGCTCCGGATCCAACTGAACTCGCTCTGGTGAGATGAGCCTACTGCCATCCAGAAGCTCCACAAAGTCGTACTGAAACAAACACAATTACATTTGATGACTATAATTCAGCAGTTGCCAAGAGCATTACAACAAAGTAAAAAGGCAAATTTAATATCCAGACACCATGACATTTAAGCTGCCATTACCTGTCTGGTCCTAAAATATCATCACAAGAAATCTTTTAAAACAGACAGGAAAAAAGTCTTTTTTTAATTAATTTATTTGGCACCACAGAGTGTATTATCCACCAGAACTTCCAATACTTCAAACAGAACATTAAAATAAATAGATAGCCCAGCTAACTCAAGACTCTAAATTAAAGTTTCTCCAATTGATTTCCTACTGGTCAGCTACAAAAAGCAATAAGGAGACACATGGCAAATTGGAAGCAGCACTCAATAAGCTTGCTTTAGTTTATTGTGAATGGCTTTGGGGACACATTGATTGAACATCTACAATAAGTTGGACAGTTTTCCTCAGCACTCACGAAAGATGGCGCTTTTATTGACAGCTGTGAGTGTTAAACACCCAGCCAATCACTGAGACAGAGAGAAAATGTCTTTCTGTTGGAGGAGTTTGTTTTGTTTTGTCTTGATTAAAGTAGGATCTTGTGTTAAACCTTTGAGGGCTGATTCCTTTATCTCTTGTTTTATATTAAATAGCTTCAGTCAATACTTTGCAGACAACGGCTTATATAAATGCTAAATAATCAAGCCAATTTTGGAAGATAAAAAAACGAACTTTGTCTTTTTGTTTAAATAACTTATTAAAGAACAAATTTTAGTCACTCATGAGTTAATTAAGATTAAGTTTGAAGACTTTGATATTGTTTTACCTGTGTGTGTGAGGGTGGAAGACCCCTCCTCCCATAGACTCCAATCAGTGCATTTTTCTGAATGGAAATATTAAACTTGAGGAAGTGGGGTTGTTCAATGAGAAGTCTTGACCTCCAGAAAACACCTGGTGGAACAGCATGTGCTACCTGCTGACCCAACTCCACCTGCCCTGTGTCCAATGTGGCGTTATATTGCAGCATCACTCCTACCCTTCCTGCGAGCAGACACATTTAAAACAATATTAACACATCAATAACTAAATATGTATTTCATATAGCAATTTAAATTATATTTAGATTAAAGTTACACAACCGTTAAAACGTTTGGGTTCATTAAAATGATCAAAAATGACAAAAAGCCCTTTATGTTACAAAAGATTTCTATTTAAAATAAATGCTGTTCTGTTTGAATTTTTTTCTTAAAATAATACTGAAAAATGTATCATATCATGTATCATCTGAACTAGATAAAATTAAGAATCAAAAGAAAATTACATTAAAAGAATTTTTTATATTTATGTTCAGAGATAAACGGGCTTGTCAATGTTTTGTTTTTATTTTTTTCAGATGAGAGTCTCTAAATGTCAAACATTATTCTAAAACTTGCAGTAGGCATTTGCCATGCTCTTTCATACTCTCCAAAGGCTATCAATAGAAGAGTTGACGGAGTTTATACAACACAAGCAAACATCTTTATATCACACTTCAGAAAGAGGCAGTTAGTCAATTAAATGAACACAATATAACATGGCAGCTTCGCATTCGGAGTGAGGAAATAGTCTTTTATTGCTTTGCTTCAAACTGATGCTTTCTAAACATGGTAATTAGGACAAACCCAGCACAGTGGGTGCTATTCTTTGGAGACTATCACTCCTCAAGTAAAATATACCATCACTATTGTTACATTCACAACCATTTTTAACTTATTTTATCCAATTGTATTGCTTGGATTGTAAAAAATTACAGTTGCATACTAGAATGGACCAATGTGGTTAGCTGTCCTTGGTGGTTGATTTATATGACTTTTATCTCTGAAGACTAAAATGTTATCTTTTAATATAATTTCATTATTGAATATTATGTATCTGTATTTTTATTCTTTATTAGTATTCATAATCAGTTGTATTATCTTATGAAGTGTAAAATGCATGAGTTAGACTATAGATTGCATGACAGGGTGAGAGGAAGGAGAAACATAGAGGCAGGAGGGGGTGAGGGAGGAGAAACACAGAGAAACCATTACAGCTGGCATGATGGGGTGAGGGGATAGAGAAATGGGGATAGAGAATATGAGAAATCTGGAATAAAGACCACCTCGCCTGTAGCCTTATACTTCTATGCCTGTTTCTCTCGTATGTCTGAGACATGTATAAAAATAATAAATAAGAGATCTCTTGGCAAAGTAACTGGTGTAGCTTCCGTGATTCAACAATAATGGGGAAAAGCATGATTTTCAAATCTACAATCTCATAACTGCAACTTTATATCTCACAATGTGACTTCAAACTGTATCTCAATTACAACTTTCTTTCTTATAATTGTGACTTTACATCTCACAATGTGATTTTATATCTCAACAACAACTTTATATCTGACAACGTGACTTCAAACTGTATCTCAATTACAACTTTCTTTCTTATAATTGTGACTGTATATCTCACAATGAGACTTTATATCTCTCAACTGCAGCATTGTGAGATATAATTTAAAGTACAGGAAAAATGTTGCAAGTGAGAGATATGAAGTCACAATTACAAGAATCAATGTGACAATACAGGTATCTCTGTTGCAAATCGTTTATTTTAATTGTGACTGTATAGCTCACAATTTGACAAATCTATCTTTCAAATGCAAAATTGTTTCTAGTAATTGTTACTTTATATCTCAGAAATGCAACATAGTTTCTTGTAATTGTGACTGTATATCTCACAACGTGGCTTTCTATCTCTCAAATGTTACATGGTTTGTTTTAATTGTTACTTTGTATCTTACAATTTGACTTTCTACTATTCAAATGCAACATTGTTTCTTGTAGTTGTGGCTTTATATCTCACAATGTGACTTTCTATCTCTCAGATGCAACATTGTTTCTTGTAATCTCACAATGTGAGATTGTGCAATTGTGACTATTTCTAATAGTGACTATCTCACATTTGCGACTTTATTTCTCCCAACTGACAGTATGTCTCAATTGACTTTATACTGCATCTCAAATTGTAACTGTTTATCTAACAATTAATGTTTAATATTTTACTCTAACACAATAATGGGTACTATACTATACTAAGAACAAGAAAGAAATTGAAAAGAGAACACTTCTCTACAAATTAATATGCTGCTTGACTGCAATGTATGAAATGAAAATATCTAAAATATCTCATAGGGATGTGAAAATGCAGTTCTCTGTGATTGAAAGGTCATTGATTTCGGCCTTGAAATGTTACCATCTACAGAAATTGCAGTCACAGGGTTGGTCGGGAACGTCACTGGTTTGGCTTGTCCATTCTCAAAGGCGTGATTATCCAAATCCTTCAATTTCCAGTTCAGGCCAAGTACATGCATGGCTGCGACAGAAAGCAATTAGGATCATGAAACGGAACAGCAAGCACATATCATGTCATGAGACAATCTCATTTGCAAAAAGATATAGTTTAAAAGCTGTTGAAAGCCATTTTAGAAGGTGATTTGCACTCTCCTTTTACGCATGTGTTGGACACAAGCACAGTGCATTAAAAAAGAAAACCTCTCCCTCATTAGAACCTGCTCTGAATAGTGAACGTTGTCTTTTTTGCTGTTTGAATTTTTTGGGGGAATTATCACTGCATGGGGTCTTTACGAAAACTGTTTTGAATATACTTCAGATTAGCTTTTAGCTCGTTACTGAAAACTGCTTGCTGAGGAAATTAAATCACATTCCAGTGATTAAAAAGGAAAAAAGGATGAAGATCAAAACCTGTTATATAATACAAGTTTTTCTCTCATTCTCCTTGCTACTCTCCACTCTCAATCTTCTCTTTCCTCCATTCTCTCTTCAAAACATCCTCTTCCTCATGCACTGCTGTTAAATCTTAGGCAAACACTTTCTAGTTTTTTTTTTTTTTTACCGCTCGATGAGTGTGAAAACAGCTAGGGAAAAGTCTCCTTCAAAGTTCACAGCGAGGGAGCTTGCTGAGGAGGCAGCGCTTCACACACCTCTCTTCCTCTCGGTTTGATCTTTGGAGGGATGAATATTTCTAACAGGCCTTCAGCGGGGGGGGGGGGGGGGGGGGGGGGAGGAGCCTCCAACTGCGGCAAATAACTCACAGTGGGGAAACAATGTTAAGAAATCTGAGAGAATAAAAAAATTTGAGGTTATAATGTTTGTAAGGGCTAACAGAGTGAATATAGATTGCTGCAAACAATAAGTAAGATCAGTTCATGTAGCCTTTGCTTAGCAGCAGTTATTAGTCACTAAATTGATGTCTTTTTCCAGCATATGTGTGTGTATGTGACTTCCTCTGTGGGACTGGGAGACTATTTAGAGGAGAGCACCAGGTGTTTTGGCCACAGATGAAGGTTGGGGAAGAAAAACTCCACCTGATGAGCTATTTCGCTATCTCTGATGGGGACAGGCTGTATAAAACAGCTCACACCTGAGTCACATAAGCTAGACACACACACACAGTTACCTATGCAGTAGCAGAGCAGAACCGACAGCAGGGTGGCCACTCCTACGGCACTGAGAGCGGTGCATTTCCACGAACACCGTTTAGGCGACTTGTTAAATTTGAATGCACCTCTTGATAGTGTGTTGCGGGTTAAGGGACGGGCTGGCGGAGAGTAGACAGCTCCGGTCGCCATGGTGTAACCGGGATTAGGAGTTGTGAAGAGAGATGTGGTGCCTGTTCCAGTCTTAAGCAGGAAGTGTCTATGAAAAGAAGATAAGAAATGGGATGATGCAATATAAAAACAATAACTTTGCTGAAAACTTTTAGAGCAAGCTGTGAACAAAACCTAAGGTTAAAAAAGTGGTGTCTTTTTTAGAAGTTATTAAAAAGTTTGACATTTTGAGAACTTTAAAATGAAACCTTTTTCCTTGACATATCACTATTTTTTTATCACTATAGAAACAGCAATTTTAGTATGTATGTAACAAAAGTTGTAATTTAATAAACTGTTAGATAAATTGTAATAACTAAATTTATTTATAGGGTTGTCATTGTAATGTTATGTTTACAGATCAGTGCCTGTTCTTATACAATGAATGTCTCTAATGATGGGCTAAGATGGAAAGAAGCACACAAAGTCAAGTCAAAGTAAACAGCGGTTAACTGAACTCTATATTCTATGATAAGAAACATAACCCATAATGATGTGTAAGAATCTGCATTTGGTAGCAGTGTTTTGCTCTGCTTTTCATCAGTGGCGCTCTACCGCTGCCGAGATCAAAATAAATCATACTTTACCTGGGTTGTGAATGTTAAGTTTGCTGTCTGATTTAAATGTGATGAGAACACAGTATACCACAAAATAAAGGCAAGAAAATGCATTTTGAGCTGGGAATTGGTCATAAAGGGCCCTATCATACACCCGGTGCAGCGGCAGGTGCGACGCAAGTGTTTTTTGCTAGTTTGCTAGTTGCTGGTCTGAAAAAGAGGTGTGTTCAGGCGCATTGATGGCGCGTTGCTATTTTGAGGCAACTGAAATAGACTGTGCCATTGACCAACTGAAACCTGGTCTAAAGTCAATGGCGCAATGTTTTTTTTTAAAGAGCACGTTAGTAATGTGCGCCTATAGGCGGGTCCACAACACGCGTACACTCTGCTTGTTAAACACACAGCGGCACACGCAGCAGCACACAAACATGGAAAATATTAAAAATAAAAGGATTATAATGTAAAAAATTATTATTGTGTACATAAAGATATGGTGGAATCCGGCTTGTCCCGCTTTAACCTCGTGCATGAGCAGATCCGTTTGCGCTCTGGAGACGCGTTCGACGCGTATCAAATCCACTCGTCTCATTCGCTTCGTTTAAATATTGCGCATCATTATACAATTTCCGCAGGTTTCACACTTACACCAAAAGCGCGCGCACCATTGATCTATATAAGTGGGGAGCACAGAGCCGCCTCTCAGTCTTAAGCAGCTTGTGAGTCACAAGTAACAAAAATTAGTGGCTTACTGCGCTTAAACGGTCAAATACACACAAAAATTATGTCAAAATGCCCGTCTTGGTCAGAATTCAGTTAAATGCAGTCAGTTTTGGAACCTAATTAGTTGAGAAATATAACGCAAGTTGTGTAAAATTATATTGGATCCATGTATAAACTCTTAAAGTGACAGCAGTCTGTCTGTCACGTTAATAAAAGAACAAAGAAAATCACTCTCTGCTCTTGACTGAATAACTTTAGATACTATATGTAAGCATTAATCTGTATTAAATTTTTTACAATGAAGACTATTCAGTGTTATTTTACATTTGATTACTTTAATTTCTGTAGTATTTATTATCTGAATATACTGTATACACACTTGAAAAACTTAAAGCTGCTTATTTCACATCTCTCTTTATTCTGTTGCATTTATTTGTGCTGTTGTTTGAAATTTGTTTATTTGTTCTTATTTAATTACTGTCTTTTTACTTGTTTTTTAATGAAAATGAAATTTTACACTGAAGAAACGTAGATTTGTATAGTTCTTTGAAAGACAATCAGAATCGGCAAAAAATTATTATCGGCAGGTCACACTTACAAAAAAAATGTAAATATTTAAAAAAACTTTTTTTTTTTATGAGAAAATGTTTAAAACTCTCCAGCTACAAACAGCATTACTCTTTAAAACTTCAACTGTCAAGCAACACTCAGACGCTTGTTCTTTTGTGGAAATTTCAATACAGGCCTGGTTTTAAGATGCCTGCTTTTCATTCAGAAGGACTCCATTGTAATACTTCTACTTTATAATCTGCACGGTTATGAGCTGCTGCCACCACTCCAAACACACACGCACACACACATTTTTCACAAGGGCTCAGATAGGTTACGGGCCACTGCACACTGAATGAGGCACATTTAAAAGCCTTCACAAACGATTAACAAATACACTGACAGTGTGCCGTTTTGAGGCCAAACAATCCATAATTGATTAGCAGGAGTGTGACGCCAGCTAGAGAAAATGACTAAGCTAATCCTCATCGCCCCTTTTTATAGGGTGTGAGAGTGTTGTTCGCATTAGGACTACTAAGAAGTAACTTCACCCCAAAGAGATTTTTGTACTTGCACAATCTGATTCCCTGTCAGTGCCCCACCTTTCCTTGTCATCGAGTTGACGCTTGGAATACTGCGGCGCGAATGAAGAAGCTCAACAAAAGAAAAGGGGATGATTTGGAGGTTGAAAGAGAAACTGCAAACAAAAGAATAAAAGTCCTTTTCTAGCATAATCTGATATATAATGATGGCCGCATTAGCTAGGCTAAAGAAAAGACTGGGCTTTTCAAAGGACTACTTGTTGACTTAAAGAGTTCAAACGTTTTAGTCTATATGCGAAAAGAGTATGTGACTGGTGACAAAGTGGAAGACGAGTTTAAAGTGAAGACAAAGCCTCATTCCAACACATGTGCATGTGAGACTAGGTTTTTTTTTAAATCTGTGAAAAACAAGGAGGAATCGCACAGATCCTCTCAACTCCATCTAGGACTCAACCATCCTCTTTGAGGTGGAAGCATCTGCCACCTCAGTAGGGGTCTGGGAGCAGCAGGTGCCTCTCTAGCACTCGGCAGAGTGGCGGTATTTTAAGACGCTCCCTGGAGGTTTCTGCGCCACTGCCATTTTAGGACAGTCCCTTTCTGTTGGCATGTAAAGATCAGAGTTTTTGTGACAGACGGCGGAGTGGAAAGTTTTCAAGATAACGTGCTAAGATAGGTAGAGTAGTGAGAAAAGGAGACTTGATGGATTGGCGTACTGCATGGAGAAAAGAGAAGAAGCTGAAGGGAGAGAGAGGTAGAAGAGGAATTCTACTGGGATCATTAATAACAGGAGAAGACTGTTTTCTGCCTAGATCTAGATAAAAAAAAAGATTTTTCAACTGATGTGATTACAAAACAGCTTTTTTTTCCTCATATCCAAAAGAAGTACACTATCACTAGAGTCTTTCTTTTTGTTGCTGTTTTTTTTCCTCTACACAATGGAGCACAACAGCTGTGGTGCGCAAAAGATCAAAAACCTGACGCACAGCATTACTAACTCTGTTATTAACGAATGTGTACAGTGCAACTGCAGGAAGGCCTCTCCATTAAATGCTACTTCATAAAGAAAACAATTTAATGGCTATTATTATTATTTGAAGAAAGAGCTTATTTTGAAGTGATTTACAACAATTTTAACCATTCCTGTCCTAAATATATTCCTGTGCTGATGAAAGAGTGACATTTAGTAGAGATTTCTAGAGGTAAAGGCGCCATGTTTTATTGGAAGTTAATGAAATTCTTAAAGGAAAAAACCTTGGGCATTATGTTGAAATGCCAAATAAAGAAAATCCTCATTAAACTGCAGGACAGGCTGATTATAGACTGAAATTAAATTTGATTCATTCACTAAAAATTATCCACTCTACATTTACTTTTTAAAATGACAACCCATTCCTCTATGTCCCACACACACGACTGCTTTGTTCGTACCAGGTTAACTTAATTGGTTAATTTAGTGTGTCCTTGCCTACACACATTGTGATCATTTTATGACAGGGTGCAACAGTGAATACATACAGTATTTATGTTTGCTTTATAAACCAGGAGCATAAAGCAATTTCAAATAGTGTTTGAAATTGCTATATGATGTAACATATTTCAGTTGTACATGCTGTTAACATTAGACTTGTTCTTCCTTTAGGTGGCATGACAACCATAACATCTAGCCTTCAACAACTTTTAGAATATTCTATAAATATGTTTTTTTTTTTTTTATTGTGTCAATATATCATCCATCATGAATTACTTTTAAAAGAGATCCAATGAATCCTGGATTATTTCACATGCATACTGCATTTTGTCCATGTCAAAAATAAATGTCTCTTTTATTTGTTCAATATTTTTGACCCGTTTTCTCTTTTGGCTGAAAACTGAATGTGACATTTTATGGTATATATATTTATAAAATAAAAAAATAAAATAAAAAATAAAAAAGGGCCATCTAGTAGCTATTTTTAGTACATTATTGTCACAATTTTGAGATAAGTATTTAATGGCACACATGTTTTTGTGATGATACTATGAACAGTTTAAAACTGTTATTCGTCTTGTTTAACTTTTCGAGTGGGTGGCAGCTCAGGCTCCTGGGGGTATGCAGGGTTATATAAACTGGCATTATCCGCAATATATCTTCCAGGAAAGATTTAAATCCTTCATGCTTTATAAAAAGTTATTACTGCTGGAAGTAGTTTCTTGTTCATACATATTAGATATATATATTATGTCTGAAATGTAATTATTTTTAAAATAATTATTAAATAATTATAAAATAATATAAAATAATAATTAATTTTTTCTCCAAAAGGTCAAGGAAGATTTGACCCCTTTTTGATGTAAGATTTGACCCCCTTCACTTAGTCTAAATATAGGCCAAATACATTTCATGAATTGATTGATTTAGGTTTCAAGTACTAATACTATTCTTATGAAGAAATACAATTTTTCTTTGTCCACTACTTGGTCATTTAATTATATGTGTTTGCATATAATTTAATATATACATAACAGAAATGTTGGCTTGCACATAGTGACTTTTGTTTTGGCTAATGAAGTCTATTTCCAATGCTTTTGCATTCATATTCGGCCTCTGCAGGTCCCAGTCTACCGGGACCCTTCCCTTCAGCTTTTTGAAGTGAAAATGCTGATTGTAGCACTAAGAAATCTGCATAAGGGTGGGGAAAATCTATGATGCAGTACATTACTATTTACACTGTGTGTCTGTTATGAACAAAGGCTGAATTTAGTAAAGGACGTCATCCTTTTATGAACACTAATTTTGCACTTTCAACCCTTAATTAAAAACAAAAACTTATAATTAAACAATAAACAGGTTAAGAGACAATGTCCACCATTACAATAAGAACAAATGTGTTTTTACAGACAAATGCTTTTGAATGTGTATATTATATATATGAAGAAGATAAGACTAACATGACATATATTTATTTATGCTTGATATGATACTCATGTCATGCAGCATACATAAATTCAATCTGTCAGGTGGATGCTGGGTAGGCAACCCTCAGCTTTAGTAGTACACTTTAAGATATCTGTAGTGACAGCAAGGTGCATTACATAAAGGCTTGACATGGTAGGTTTTACCTTAATATTTCCTCAAAAATTAGTAGTGAAAACTGATAGGAACCCAAATGGAAAATGTATGACTATGTTTCTGACACAAATGTAACTGATTGCGTTCAGTTACGTAAGTGTAATTTTAATATTTATATACATAACACAGAGATTCATTTTGAAACTGAATGTACTTTTTTACACACTTCAAGCGTGTTCAACGTGGACCCGCAAGCAGTTCTGGTGGTAACTAACAATACCTGCTTGTAAAAGCAAATTAAGATATACTGTATATGAGGCTAAATCACTAAATATTGAGAATGTAACAGCGCGTATTATATTTTTTTAACTCCAAACAATCGCCCAATGATCAGAACTAGCGGATAATCACACATTTTGATGATGCAAAAGACGCACGCAAATATGAAAGGGTGAGCTGAGTCGGCATCTCAGTGTCCACCAAGCTTGAGAAAAATGATATGTAAAAGCCCGCCCGCATGTTGATGTGATTGGTTACAAGGTAGTTTGTGACATAAGAAACACAGGCGATTTCAAACCACGTTTTTGAGACTGTCTTTTTTACACTACAGTTTTAACCCTTTCACACGTAAGTTTAAAATATTCTGGCTGACCCCCCAGCGTGAGTTATTTAGAACTCAGGGTTTCCCGCAGCACTTTGGAACTAAGGCGGCCACCTAAGCAACACACGCCTGCCGCCTTAACTATGTCGTCAAAAAATGTATGAGCTAGGGCTGTAACGATACACCAAACCCACGGTTCGGTTCGCAACACGATTTTTGACCAACGATTCGATACAAACCGTGTTTTTTTTTAGAGAAAATATATATTTTTATTAAATAACATTTGAAAAACCTGTATAAACTGAACACCAAAGAACAATATTAACTATTGAGGGGTGGTGACACGTTCATGTAACATGTAAGGGACCTAAAGCGCACCTAAAAGCTGTCACAAAGAACTGGCAAAAGTAATGATTATGAATGTCAAATATAGCAAGGAGACATTTCAATTGTTTATTAATAAACAAGTGTTTTCTGTGTCAAAGATGAAGTTGACGACGCTGACTCGCGATCTTCGCAGTAGTGAACGCGCCAGAGAGAAATGCACATTTCATATGGATTACATAAGCAGAGAGCAGTCTGTTTTCTTTCGTTTTGAATTGTTTTGTTTAAAAGTAGACATTTCATGCTTTCTATATATATGTCTCAGGTCTGTGAGGCAAGTAGCTTATACGCTGAGTTTCGAGCTCCAGTTCACGCGCCGGCGCCTTCGTGTCCTGATTATATTGCCTGCTATATTTGATGAAATTGAAATTGGTTGATGAAACATTGATTAAAATTAAGATACAATTAATACAAAACGAAATTCACTTTAAAGAAAGGTTTTCTACAAAAACAAACTAAATGAAATGGTCAAAATCATGTCTGCCCACTCGTCTCCACTGCACATCTTATGATCTTACTCATGCTTTTCACTTTTCATATAATCAACATAGATGAAATTAAAAAAAGATATTATTTTATTTAAACATAAAAATGAAACTAAATTGTTTTCTTTAATGACTGGGCTACAACACGTAGTAGGCCTATAGCCTACAGTACAGAGAAATTTTATGTCAGAGTGGGATTTGAGCGAACGCCGTCTTACCCGTGAACATGTTGGGGAGACGATTTTCAAATAATCATCGAATATTATTTTACTTGATATGCCAATCCTTAATATTTGTTGTTTTAAATGCCTATTTGAGGTCTCTGTGAAAGTTTTAAAGCAGTCTTTTAGTGCCACTTTCAGAGCGGTCACGTCCGTAACGGAGAACTATGGAAGTAGAATAATGTCAAATGTTTTTGAAATAAAAAGCCTGTTGAATTGCACTACTTGAAAAAAAATAGGCATTGCATTAACCATGCTTGCATTTTAATGCATTGTATTTTTAGTGCTTACATTTTTATGGGCTGAAATTCAACATGGTTGAATATTTAAGCTGTGAATATTTCAATTAAAAACATTTCAAACACCTTTTCATTATTAAAAATTCAATAATCCATATTCACCTTTCATATTTCACTTCCAAAATATTCAAACTGTTTAAAAATACAACCAATAATATTCAACAGGCAATTTTCGGTCCATTTTATTTCGCTTTGCAAATTCGCTTCCACAAATTCAGTGGTTCAAATTCGACAGTAAATTCAACATTGACGTCCAGGAACTGCAGGAAAAGCAGTAGATTGCCGAGCATACTCTCCATCTGCTGTTAGTCGACCTCACCAGCAGATGGTGCAAAAGCGCTTGTTGTTGACGAAGACATTCATTCATAAAATGAAAATGATTATCTGTGTCAGTATATGCGGAAAAGATGATAAACACACAAAAGCTGTGTTTATGTTTCATTCAATAACTTCATTGTTACTTTCCCTGTGTATTCTACATGTCATCAGCTTTCTCTACCATGAACAGGATTATAATCGGTTTCCCTCAATACCTCATACTCAAGGATTTCCCTTCCGTTAATACAGTGATATGAAAGACCAATCTTGCACCTTATTAGGGAAGTAGGCTGTAGGCTATTATATAGGCTACAGGCAAGAAGATGGACTCAGAATATGAACTTAACGCGCAAAGTTTCATGCTGAGCGTTTCGTGATATACTGGCATAAAATCTACACTTGATCATTAATACTAACACTTTCTCTTCTCTTCTCTTCTCTTCTCTTCTCTTCTCTTCTCTTCTCTTCTCTTCTCTTCTCTTCTATCTCTCTCTCTCATATATATATATATATATATATATATAGTATGCATACGTGTATTGCATTAGCTTAAACTGTCACAGCACTTGCATATTGTCCTCCTATTGTTAGTTTAACTGTAAATCGCTTTGGATAAAAGCTTCTGCTAAATTACTAAATGTAAAAATTGGCTTGACATTGGACATTCGCACATTTAGGGACCGTCTCTAAAGTTGCATACAACATTGGCATACACGTTTCTAACTTCAATAGCAAACTTAAATTTATTTGAATAAATATCAAAAATCCAAAGGGATTTATTAGGGATGTCCCGATACCACTTTTTGCAGAACGAGTCCGATACCGATACTGTAATTTTTGGTACTCGCCGATACCGATACCGTAACCGATACCTGAATTTTCACTGCATTTGTAATTTTTAAATGTATTAGTAGATAAACCAAAAGATTATAAATCATATTAGTTGGCTTAATTTGTTCATCAAATATATATATTTCTTTCAGTTATTTTCATGCTTAATTAAGCCTGCTAAAATGCATTGTATGAGCTTCTGTAAGCCTACTGTCACTGTTCATTCTATTGCTCTATCATATTTCATCTTTCATTTAATAGCACAGCACATATTTAGAGCTGCTTCAGCAGGGCTCAGTGCTGAGGACTGGGTCAGCGGTTCAAATGTTTGTCAAAACCAGTGAAATATCAATTATTTAATCCAATTCTGATACTACAACAAAAACTAGCAGCCTAATTAATGTGAATTTAAAACAAGTAAGCAGTCAGTAACAAAATAAAAACAAACAATCGAATTACAAATAGGACAAATATATACAATATAGAACAAAGAAAGGCTACAAATGAAATAAACAGTGTTTTTAGAGTTTTTCGGGTATCTAACAGTACAGAAATTTGAATAAAGTAATCAAATGTGAAAAAAGCATATTCATTACTGTATGAATTATATATAGATGGATATTTTCTAAAGTTGAAAAGGGTAGCCTATTTAGTCAAGAGCAGTGAGTATTTATTTCTCCTTTGTTTGATTAGCATTAAAACACAGAAGCAGGTTTATCAAACTGCTGCCCCTTTAAGACCGAACGCACAGACCGCACTTGAACATGCTACGTTCATTTGAGATATAACCGACTTTGTTTACTATAGGATACTCACCAAGACGGGCGTTATTACATTGTGTGTGAATTCGTCCGTACAAGCGCAAGACGTGAAAGACAATTTAATTCAGTATTCGCGCTGAGACGCTGGTTTGTGGGGCGCGCGCTTCGGATGTTTGCGTTCATGAAACTTCTTAACCTGCACACGTCCTGTAATAACGTAGGGAACCACTCGTTATACTTCAGTCAGGTAACAGTTCATGTTTTACTTTACTTAGGCTACATATACGATTTAGTTTTCATCCAAATAACATGTGCTGAGTGAACGATCAGCAATCAAGAGCATTCAACAGAAGTGCGCTCGCTCTCTCGCTCTCTCTCTGTCTCTCTCTCTCGTCAGTTAACGTTAATAATAAGCTAAAGCTACATGCCTCGTTTAATTTCGTTGCCATTGACATCCGACTGAACAAACTTTCCACTGATGTCTCGTCTGTTTAAACTAAGGCATGTGCTCGACCAGCTCGCGCGTCTATGCCTCAGTTCACCTCGACAAAGCACTCGCGGCGGCCAGTTTCGTTTCGCAAAATGGACGTGGTATCGGTGCGTGGTATCGGCGAATTTTTATGAGTACGAGTACGAGTATTTGAGGACAGTATCGGCCCGATCCCCGATGCCAGTATCGGTATCGGGCCATCCCTAGGATTTATGCCTGACACTAAATGAACACTTTACAGTTGCTTTTATGACTGTAAGTCGTTCTATTCAAATGCTATCGGAGTTAGAAACGTGTATACCAAAGTCGTTTAGAGACGGTCCCTAAATGTGCGAATGTCCAACATCAAGCCATCTGTATGCCAATCTATCACTGGGAAACGCTCAGCATTAAGCTTTGCGCGTTATTCTGAGTCCATCTGCTTGCCTGCGAGTTTGGTCTTTTACATCACTGTAGTCCATTAAGCTACGTTAAGCGTTGTATATGTCCAGCAGGGGAATCCTTAAGTATTGAGGGAAACCCTAATAGCCTGCATGCAGCACATCGCCACAATATAAAGTTAAGGCAACTAAACAACCAAGAGAAATATATGTCAACCTCAAAAATGTAACATTGGATCTGTATATCCGCATCGGGGAATAACATTATAATCTCGTTCATGGTAGAGAAAGATGCATGTAGGCTACACAGGAAAAGTAACCGTGAAGACACTGAATTTAACATAAAACAGCCGTCATAATAATCACAAATACACTTACATTGCTGTAAATGAGTTTTATGAATGAATGACTTGTTCTAACTGTTGCTGGTCTTCAACACGCGCTTTTGCACCATCTGCTGGTGAGGTCGACTAACAGCAGATGGAGAGTATGCTTGGCAATCTACTGCTTTTCCTGCAGTTCCTGGACGTCAATGTTGAATTTACTGTCGAATTTGAACCACTGAATTTGTGGAAGCGAATTTGCAAAGCGAAATAAAATGGACCGAAAATTGCCTGTTCGATATTATTGGTTGTATTTTTAAACAGTTTGAATATTTTGGAAGTGAAATATGAAAGGTGAATATGGATTATTGAATTTTTAATAATGAAAAGGTGTTTGAAATGTTTTTAATTGAAATATTCACAGCTTAAATATTCAACCATGTTGAATTTCAGCCCATAAAAATGTAAGCACTAAAAATACAATGCATTAAAATGCAAGCATGGTTAATGCAATGCCTATTTTTTCAAGTAGTGCAATTCAACAGGCTTTTTATTTCAAAAACATTTGACATTATTTTACTTCCATAGAGAACTGTCACGTCCGTAACATTGTTTTTTCCTCATAAATGCGAACACGAAAAATAGCTCGTAAAAAGTTCTGTGGAGAGCCAACCCTTCTTCATCCGGTGGGTAGTATTACTTTTGGTTTGCGCAGTCGAATTCATATAATTACAAAAAAAAATGTTTTGCCCCCTAAAATTTTTTGTGTCACGTCTGTAACGCATGTGTATTTCCTAGTGGTGCACGATATATCGGCCGCCGATATAATATCGGCCGATATGGTCATTTTTTTACACATCGGTATCGTTCCGATGTCAAAATATGGCCGATGTGAACAGGCCGATATTTGACGTGTGAAGTTGAAGATGAAGTTGACGATGCTGACTCGCGATCTTAGCAGTAGTGAACGCGCCTGAGAGAAATACACATTTCATACAGATGACATAAGCAGAGAACAGTCTGTTTCCTTTCGTTTTGAATTGTTCTGTTTAAAAATAGACATTTCAAGCTTTCTATATATGTCTCCGGTCTGTGAGGCAGGTAGGTTTCGGTTCATTTATGAGACGTGCTCCAGGTTCACGCGCCGTCGCCTCCGTGTCCTGATGAAATATTTTCTACTATATTTACTTATTATTTATTAAATCCAGGCAATTGGTTGATGAAACATTGATCAAAATTAAGATACAATTAATACAAAACGAAATTAAATTTAAATACAGGCTTTGTGCTTTCTGTTTGAGGTCTCTGTGAAAGTTTTAAAGCAGTCTTTTAGTGCCGCTTTCAGAGCGCTCATGTCCGTAACGGAGAACTGTCCCGTCCGTAATATTGTTAACGCAGTCCAGTGCGACTTATATGTTTTTTTCCTCTTCATGACACATTTTTGACTGATCGTTTTTTGACTCGTAGATATTTGAATATATTGCTTGATATTTGATACCCATTGGAATTTGATTTTTCTCAAAAGTGACAGCACGTGTGATTTGTGGATTACTGATAAGCGCGAGTGGAGAAACAGGCGTTTATTTATTCATTTTCAGTGTTGAGAAACGTAGCCTTCATGTGTTATGTTATTTTATTAATAATAACTAAAGTAGCCTACCTAATTATGTTACATATTTATTTTGTATGAAAACTAGCGCGTTCGTTACTTATGGATTAAAAAGTAGGCTACCGTTGTATCAGTGCTGCGCGAGCTCTCTCTCACACAAACACAGACGCGCGCACACACAGAGAGAAGATAATAGTAAAATGAAAAAATTGATGGGCTAAGTTTAAATTTTGTTCTTGCTTGTTTTTTTCTGTCAAAATGTCAGAAAGCATTTTGTATTATCCATCCGTGTTTTTAAAATTCGTATGTCGGATTCGTCTTATAGCCTACTTGTTATTATTTTTAGAATAAGTGATTCGTTATGCTATTATTGGACTCCTGTCTATTCATTGTCAACTGTTTTCTATAAATATGTTTGTATTAAATATAACATTTATTCAGTTAATGCATGTCCTGTTTAAAATGTGCAATGTTCAAACGCAAAGACAGCACGTCACAAATAGAAGCCCTTTTCCCTGTGGTATTTTTTTGTATCATATTTGGATATTGGAATAATAACATCGGAATAATAACAATTGGAACATCGGTAAATATCGGTATCGGCCATAACAGCAATATTAATATCGGTAATCGGTATCGGCCACAATTTTCACAAAGTCTGGACTCCTTTATTAAGGGAGTATGGAACAGACGTTTCAATATATTGGTATTAAATGTGTTTTCTGAGAATTTATATTTCAAGTTTTGACTGCAAATGTCACGTCCATAACGCTGGAATTGCCCAATAGTAATTTAAAGATGTGGTAGCATTGGATCTGGACGGGAAGGATAACTCTGGGAGTTGGAAGGGGTGTGTCGCGATTCTGCCTTCTCACACCGTGACACAGATCGTGGATCTGAGAATCACGATTTCGGTTTCATATCATAGTTTGTATAGTGTTTGTTAAAATTCAGTTGTTGTTGTTTCAGTTGTTATGTTTTTTTGCACTTTTTAGCACAAATATTTTTTAATATTTGTATAGTTTGTTAAAATTGCACATTGCAACTGTTATTTTGAAAAGCTGGTTATTTATAAATTATAAATTGTTATTTCAATTTAATATTTAGTGTTTAATAAATAATTGTTAAATTTAGTACAGAGCCTAGTCTATCACACAAACAAGCCCCCCCTCCCACACACACTTTTATTATTGCCTCTTCCATAGACATCAGTGTGTATTTTACAAACTCCAAATGTATTGTTTTTTTACTTATGTGAATTTATATGTCTGAAACCTAAAATAAACATTATGTGGTTGAAAACACTGAAAAGTTGTGATATATGACAGCTCTGAGCGCTCCTGTCTCTGGCTCAGCGCCAGCCAACGCACGAAAGCAATTTGAATTTAGCAGTTGATCACGTGATGCACTGACCGTTCTAATCACACCAGTGTGATCGTACGTGCTAAAGGGTTAAGGAGAAAATACTTCTAAGAAGGTTGAGTGAGAAGTTTGATCAAAAAAATTAAAACAGTGTGAATAGAATGTCAAAATTATAATGAAGTCAAAAGAAAATAATAATTAGAGCCATAACCAGGCCAGAGAGGTGTGAATGTGTGCAGGGAAGACTGCAACTGAATGGGCAGTTTGCACCACAAAACAATAGAGACAATACACTGAATGGATGCTTAGAAAATCACAAATTAACATCAGCTAGCATTTTAAAGTCTTCTCAAAATGAATTTACCTGACATGGTCTTAAAAAACATTTAATAAAATTCAAAGTTTTAAACATCCTCAGATTTTAAATATAACATGGTCAGTCATGTGGATGGTTAGCTGCAGTGCATTTCTAGATTAAAACAATGTCAACTTAAATTTTATTTTCGTAAAGATATTTCATAAAAATGTATTTGTAATTACTTTACAAAACTTTGAAGCTAATAAATAAATAAATAATAATTCTGACTTTACAATAAACTGCCAAGTGTCTACTTTGAAATGAGACCACATTTCTGCTTTTTGTGCAAAGGGTTCATGAACTGTAGGCTATCTGTTTTAGTTTGGGTATCAAAAGCGGGTGTTAGCGAAGGCTAACAGGTTAAAATGCATTTAAGATCAAATGCAAATACAGTACAGTATACAGTATGTGTAACCATAAGGTGTAATGTTGCTTATGTACTTAAATCAGCATCTGAATTCACTCACTTAGTTTCTTTCACTCCTTCCCCATTTAATGCACTATGTGTTACTGACTATATGAAGAGTTCAGATGCAAAAGCCTCTAAGTGCCATCTGAAATTTTCTTCTAAAATTAGCATTTTCATCAAGCTTGTACATTTAAGTTCAGTAATTTTACTTTAATGACAATTAATAGATAATTATCATTGCCATTAAAGTGAAATAACTGAACTTAAACATACAAGCTTGATAAAAATGATCATTCTAGAAGAAAATTGCAGATGGTATAGAGAATATTGAATATAGTAAGTGAATGAGTGAGTGAATCCAAACACAGCAAATGACTGTGTAAAAACAAGTACCTGTTCTCCAAGCCCACGTTGCTACCCAGAACCCAGTTTTCTTGCAGCTGCACACATTCAGATGCACTCTGAAGCTCTGTCGGCTGGTTGGCCAGTGACTGGTTGAGGGAGGTGATTGACGGATGCTGCTTGTGATGATGTGGAGCAGGTGGCAGAGGGGGCGGTCCTGCTTGGCTGGGAAGCTGGTCTATTGGAAGAGGAGAGGCAGAGTATTAGTGGAGCTTGTTACAGAATTCTGCTTTACACCAAGCGCAGGCGGATTGTGTGCCTGTTCCAGATTGGATGGGGTTAAATGGGATTCTTTACAGGATGATTTGGTCCTTTGAACACCGTCACATCTTCACTTCTCTCCATCCTGATTCATTTAAGAGAGACAGAGGAGACGCTTAACACTACATTATGAGAATCACATGGTTTACTGCAAAAATGTGATTTAATTTGAGAATTAAAATAACAATGAAAAAAATCAGTACTGAATGTGTTATTGTTGAGGATTGCAGGTACCAGCTTGTCTATTGTGAGTAACAGAAAAAATATAACTAACAAAATTATAATTTCTTTAACATATTGTATTTACATGTATGTCTATAGTTTCAAAATGTAGAAAATGTCTTTACTATTTATTAAAATTGACTTCAAAAGAAATGATAATAAAAAGCATCCATAGCATAAGGATAAATGCCCTACATCGTAGCTGCTAAGTTTTTGTACAGTCAAAAAAGAGCATATATGGCCAGTAAAGGTGAATATGACTCAGATCACAGCAGTTTAATTGTACAACTTACAAAGACTTGAAATTGAGCAGCAATAGTGCTCACCGACATTTACGACAGAACAAACGTAAGTCTCCGCAGGCCGTTGCCGGGGAGCAGATGTTTTATAATGGGCTCTAAAACTGAACGCTTCACGTTTGATTACAGCCAGAGAGAGACTCTCGTTTAACTAATGACCGGAACCTCCATTAGGACAGCAGGAAAAAAACAGGTTTTCTCATTTCACTCCAAAGCTGGGTAATTGCCCCCCAAAATGACACTGTGTGATTATCTCACTGTCCCATCCTGCCGCCGTGCTGACAGGTCTGTTTCCATCTGACTACGGGTGTCCAAACATATGCTGTCACACACTAGACTGTGACAGGGACGTACTGCTCAGGCAAGCCACAAAAATTCAATATTTGCCTTTATTATCATGCAAAAGCACCAAGAGGAATAAAGTGTATGTGGAGCATTATGGAATAATTTGCTTTCCTTTTTTCTCTTTCTTTTCTTTTACGATCAATAATTTAAATGTCAAAATGGTAGTGTCAGTGATCAAAACGTACTTTATAATCTATTATTACCATTTCAAATGCATCAGTCACAAAACGAAAAGTCAGATTTATTTTTTTCCCACATCACATTTCATGTATCTTACTGTATGTTATAATATGGATTAGTGTTGCACAATATACCGGTATCGCAATACCCTGTTATTAAAAATGATACAATACAACTTTTTATTAGTACAGGTACTTCAAGAATGACAGCATTCTAATAAGAGCCAAAGCAAAAATATATCTGCGATTAAAGACATTTTAGAGCAACAAAGAAACATGCATGCACGAGAAAATAAAGTGCTGGACGTGCAGCGTATAGAGTTCTTTTTTCAAGCCTTATTGTGCTTAATAACTATTTTTAACACCAAAGACGGTTAAAAATAGTTAAGCACAATAAGGCTTGAAAAAAGAA
Organism: Leuciscus idus; assembly: GCA_021554675.1. Taxonomy (NCBI): domain Eukaryota; kingdom Metazoa; phylum Chordata; class Actinopteri; order Cypriniformes; family Leuciscidae; genus Leuciscus; species Leuciscus idus. The sequence continues at coordinate 22,883,700 of CM038633.1, read as the reverse complement.
CTCTATACGCTGCTGTGCTCAGACCTGTAGCGCACGCACAGAATGCCGCCTTTCAGACAAGCATGTGATCGCAAATTCAATTCTCATTCACTGATTATTGTGCTTAAATGGTCAAAAATATGTAAAAATGCACATACTGGTGAGTATACACATAAACACAATAGACTATTACTTTAGTGAACATAAACAATTGAGAAAAATCGAATGTGTATTATTATATTGGATCCGTGCATGTCTTAAAGTGACAGTAACCTAATAAACCTGCTGCTGTCTAAGTAATTCCTTTTAATCAAACAACAAAAGAAAATAGAAAATCACCCACTGCTTGACTGAATAACATTAATTTATAGATTAAAAATCAGTGTATAGTTAATTTATCACTTGAATGCTACTGTTAAATAGACCAACTGTGGCCTACCCGAGAAACTAAAAGCACTGTTTATTAGATTTTTTGTTTCTTTCTTATATTGTATGTCATGTTGTCTGTTATTATAATTATTAATAACAAAGATAAAATGAAACTAAATAACTATATTATGATATAAAATTACAATAGAAAACATTTAATTACTCGTATTGTGAAAAATTTGGTCATTTCTCCCACCCCATCCCAACCTTTTCAGAACTGTGAAAGGTTAGCGAATGTGATTGATAACATGATTGATAATGTGATTGTTGCAAACATCTATGTAAGTATGTTCACACTGTGGCATGTAATTCTTTTTTTAAATAAAGTTGAGGGAATGGTTAAAAAGCAGGGCAGTCATGTAGTTTTTAGTTTTGTAAAATGAATTAATAAAACAATGCATTTTAAGTTCTGTCATATTATTCACTTACTTTTACTGTTTTTGTTTTTTGCTGTGGTGTCGATTCATTATCGGTATCGAGGTATTTTAGATTTTGATATCGTGACAACACTACTACGGATTCAAAAATATTTGGACATTTATGCCACATTTAAAATGTACAATTTATTAGCATACATAACACTGTCAAATATAATCACTTTAACTATGTAAATGTTAGCCTGTATTTTCGATGATCAGATTAAAATCAAATAGCTCCTGACCAAAATAAAACCCATTAAAAGATGGATCTGAAAGCACGTTCTGAGCACACGCAACAAGGTGTAAACTCTAATGTGTTTTCATTATTAACTACACAAGTGATTTGTAATACAGACACTGCGCTACAAATAATCATTATCCATCACATTGACAGACTTGGTTGTAAATTTTCCATCATGATCTACTTTATCCATCAATAAAATATAATAACACATTTTTAATGTGACATTTATATTACAAGAGCTCCTTTAGTTTTATCAAGTGCTTGGTTGTTGGAGACAGATTCTGCAGGTTCTTTTTTGTATTCTCTCTCTCTTTGTCGTTTCTCTCCCCAGATCCTCACTCACTTGTCTCTCCCAGGCTATTTCCACGGGGGTCCTTTAAAACTTTATTTTCTTCCCTTTTCTTTGCTTTCTAATCCTTATTAGCATCCTTTACTGTGGGAATGTTTACAAAGTAGGGAAACGCAGTAGACCAAACACCTTATTTTTATCTCTTGAAATAATGGAAAGCATTTTGGAATTATCCCTCAATGTTTTTAAAATTCAGTAAATGATGGAAAATTTTCCATTAAGTGGCGTTTTCCATTTTGAGTGGACGAGTGTGATTAGATTTATATACAGCCACATTGGAATGCAAAGTGTAAATGCACCTAAATAATATTAAAATACTATCCTATAAAAAAAATCATGTTAAAGGAATGAACAACAGCCATATCCAGAAAGTGTAAATATATTGTTTATCCTTTAAAAAGTTGTTGTTTTTTGTAAAAGGGTCTGATATGCTCTTCAGTAGAGGTGCACTAATTAGAAATTTAATTTCTTTGTTTTCTTTTTTCACAAGCAGGAAGCCATAATATGCTTTAGAAAAATGCATCAAACGGCATGTTAACCGACAGCAATTTAGCAATTTGTTTTGTGAAATTTCCATATTTATTGGAACATTCATTAAAACAGTTCTGTTATCAGTGTCAAAGATCATTGTGATATGTAACACTGTTACACAGCAACACATCGTGAGATTTCAACATCACACACATCAGGGATGTGTTTAAAAAACAAGACATTTCCGGTACTTGGTCCAAAACTACTCAAGTGAGTAATCATTAGAATAAATTACTTAATTTAAGTTTTGTTTAGGTTAAGTAACACAAATAACTTTTAGTAGTGGCACTACTAGGTAGAATGAAGGGAAGTTAATTTAGATTTAGAATAACTAATGGTGAGATAACTTGTTGATATAAGTGCAATAATACCAAGTCTCTCTCTTTCTTGCCGCCCTGACTGGCTGTCTATAGTTCACCTACTACCTACCGGCCCTGCTCAAACCTACCCATAACTGTATCACCAAACCTGTGTCTAACCTTAAAATAGCAGCAACAGTGTTTTGCAATACAATATGAACACAGTAAGTACATAGTACATGACACCTTACATAAAATGTGACCCAAATAAATAAAACTAAGCATTTGCGTGAAGACGTCTCAGCACGGTTATTGCAGGATAAACTGTTATTGCTGTTATTATGGTGAACATATATCTCTGGTGAGCTCTTAAAATGGGCCTGTCATAGACTAGCGCTGTGACAAGTGACTGAAGTCAGCGAGTGAGACTGAGAATGTGCATGCGACCACAAACTAGTATAATGAAATATGTGCAGTCTGACATGTCACATTAAGTACTGTATACTCAGATTGGAATTTACACGTTTGTTGTTTAATCACTGCAGTGTCTTCTCGCTTTAAAATTGACATGTTTAAAATGTACCTCTGGATGCAGTAATTAAAAATGCATACGCCACAGTAGAACCAACCTTTTTTTTTTTTTTTGCCACGTCTAGAACTATGAAACAGCAACTAATTTTGCGCTTCATGGACAGAGGCTGAAGTGAGGAAAGAACAGGAATTATTATGACAGGTGTCTTGCCACATTCATGACAGGGTTAACATAGGCTTATGTGACAGGTGCATTAGACAAAGTGTTGGAGAGGAAACACTGTTCTCCCTCCACTCCGTGCTCCTGACACAAAGAGGTCAACCGACGCAAAGATGGCGATGTCGTGTCATGCCCAGACACAGCGAACACCATTACACTTTCATGTTGTTTGCATTCGCTAATACATCAAACTGCCTGAGACAGTGGTTGGAAATGAAACAGCCAGCAATCTTAAGAGACAGTGAACTTCTGTGGCAGCACAATTTGCCTTAAACGTGCCCTTAAGGTAACTCATGCCTTTCTGAATGCGACTTAATGGAAAATTGTAACAAATTATTTCCTTCAATCTAGATAAGGAGGCGACCGCTCTGATTCAATCTGAGCGCCGCTAGACTCCACATACTAACAAATGATTACACACCGCATGAGCAGAATGTTAAGGCATTTGGCAGGCTTTCCATCCAGATCTGAGGCAATCAGCTTCCTTTAATCAAACTTCCTACAGCAATAAAATACAATTCTCTCCTTCTTGATTGGACGTACACAAGCTGTACACAGATTTCTCTTCCATGAGCATTTCTGTCCTGTGTAAGATTATGTTTACCTTTACACTGACATTCTCTGGCACATTTGGCAAAAATATGAAGTGCCTAAGAAAGGAAATGTGTTTTTCCATTAAGTTTTCATTTGCAATCTGGGCAAGATGGATACATTTGTTCTACTATGATTTAACAAGATGATTTAGTGGGTCGTTTTGATTAATATTGGATGGAGCGTCTGAAATGACATCTTCATTTTACTCTTAATGCTACCACTATGTCTGTCTATGGAACACAGCTAAGGGGTCATCTACATTTTCCTTTCTCATGATGGGGAGCTACAGAGGACATAAACATGAAAATATACTGACACAAATGTATGCTGACAGACATAAATATAGTGATATCAATATTACTACTTTCTGCCTATTTGATAGTTATGTGAGCCAAATGTTAATAGATAAACAGATGGTTTTCTTTAGTTTGAGCAAATAAAAAAGATCAAACAAACAATTATCTTTCCTGGTTGCCACATATCAAGCATAATACTATATTTTTCTATTAATAGTAACACCAATAAATCATTTATGTACGCTATTGTTTTCTTTCAACAAAGAATGCAGAAGTCTTTTCTAGTCTTTTATGGTCTCAAAATCAGCTCAAAAACCCTTTGAGTAAATAGCTGTTCATCTAACATTTATCAAAAACAAATAAAAAATACATCCCCCTGCCCACGACAAGAGTATAACATAAACTGTCATATTTGATAAATGAGACTAAATAGTACCAGAAAAAGGGGGTTTGGTATTGCATTTCTGTAAATAATGAAAAGAAAATTGCATTCATGAATTCTGTGGTAAACAGAGGACCCTTTGAGGTTTAGACACCATGAGCGTGGTAACAGATGATTGTGAAATACACATTATCGTCTGTGCATGCCTGAAAGGAATTAAATTATTATTCAATCTCAATACAAACAGTAGAAAAACAGAACATACAATATATTTTAACAAACTCTGAACCTTTTCCTCTAACAGTAAGAACACACGCACATTTGAAGGCAATGAAAATGATGCATTGACATTATTGTCTATGTGTGTTTATGTGATGTGGATATGTTTATTTCTGCTATCTTCTTGTGTTTTTTAGCTTGTGACTGTGAAGCACTTTGGGCAACGTGAGTTGTATTAAACTGTGCTATATAAATAAATAAACAAACAAAACACATTATTTGAGCATGCGATTTCACTGAATATTTTTGAAATGTCTTGAAGAGCTTTTTCACTTACTCCCGCTCCTTCGAAGACAGATTATAACACCATTTTTGATTATTCTGCGCCAAGCACTGCCCTATATTTAGACATCCCTCCTTAGCTCTCCTTCCATTGACTTTGCCAGTCGGTATCACATCCAATCACTTGAGAGAAAATGTCACATTTGGAATAACCCTCTGGAGCATGGAATAACCCAGCAGTTACCAGTGGACTATAATTGTATTTTACTTCAAGTTCAGTCTTTGTGAGCCACTACCACATCCTCCAGAACAACCCAACATTTTATGTGAAATGTAAGAATTTATTAATTTCCTAAGCATCTTGTTTTCATAATAATAATATACTGTAGCCTATATGTAAACGTATGAACAAGCTTTATAATCAAAACAAAAAAAAAGATAACCAAATGTGACCCCTAGGGGGCCTTTTTAAACCAGTTGATAACCAACAATCTGAATTTTAGATGTTTACAAGCAGGCTATCCCAATAAAGGGAAATAAAAGGAGAGAGAGGGACTGGAGTATTATAAAAATAAAACCAGTTAATTTTATTTTACTCAAATTGAACACACACATGAAAAACAGACATTAGGTCTCTGGGCAACAAATTCAGGGATGGGGACAACAAAGTGCAAAATCAAGGTGTTTGAATAAATAGCACTCAAATTCAGCAAGACTCAAACAAACACAAAATAAATAGGGCACATCACAAATCACATGCACAAAAGAAACAAAGTAATTTACATTCAGCAAACCAGTGACCACACAACAGAATTGTTACCCCCCTGTAGCAAAACACTAATCAGAGAAACCGCCAGCTTGCTGGATTTAAAGGTGCAGCGCCAAACGGCCACCACCTGATTCAATCAAGGCGCAATTCCCGCTGCCTACGTCCTACCCGCTACACAAAGGAAAGTGGTATTTGGTTATTCAGTTTCAGTATGCAGCACTCTCATACCTTTGCACCTTATTTACCCCTAAAGGCTGCATATTAATAACTTAAAGGAACATATTAGTAGGAGTGTGTGGTATCATCACGATATTAGATTGTGAACGATTAAAATGTCTCCACGATCTGCCTTTAAAGAGAGATCGTTAGTATCGTTCTACAGTGCACATTCCAACCCAACACAGTTACAACGTGACGTACATTCACATCCCCTGTTTAGCAACAAAGTGGTAGGGGTGGGCGTGTATACAGTTATGCTTGTGTGACATTGCAGTTCTTCACCATCATGAAAGTTTATTATTTGCATGCATTTCAAAGCCTTGCCAGTTTAAAGTTTCAAACTATTTTACTTGCACGCTGTTCTGACATACAGTTTTCTGAGTGAACACACCTGAAGCAAGCGCACACGTCTTGTTCATGTTCATGGGGCTGTTTACACGACACCGTTTTCAACTAAAAACGTAAAACTTTTTATGTGTTTTGGCCGTTCGTTTACACGACAACAGCGTTTTGGGAGGCTGAACACGCAAATATTTGAAAAAAGGTTTCAAAATGCATGTTTTTGAAAACGGTCTCTGTGTAAACAACAAAAACATGAATCTCTGAAAACTATGACGTCATGCACATGCGTATTACGTGTTCAGTGTTTCATTGCCATCTAATGGCCTGGCTGCAGAACACAGCGTTTTTAGTAGTTTTCTGTGTGAATGGGGATTGTTTTGACAATGCTGAAAAAAATAAAGCTCTATTTATTTAATTTGCATCTTTGATCTTATTTTTACTAACAAAGATAAATAATGAAATGAAATAAAATTTACTTTTTGTTTATATTTTGTTACCTTGTAAGGCTTAACTTTTAAAATAGAGAAGTTAGTTTGGCTGTGCTCTGTAAATTGCAAAATAGTCTTAAAAACAAACATGAAAAAGAACAGTGATAAGATTGTGGATCGTGATCCTCCCTTAAAATAAAAATGTGATATGCCAAATCACCCACCCCTTCATATTGGTTTCTTTTGAAAGGGCACTGCCCCAGAGACAACTTTGTGCCATTTTTTCTGAGAGTGAATCATTATGGCAAATATGGTAATGATAAAAGAAAACAGAAAAAGAGAATATTGCAAACTGACAGTCACCCCTCACTTTATAGGAAATATTCAATAGATGTGGCAGTGGGGCAGGGGGCAGGGCCCACCCATGATGAGTGTAAGAGAATAAGAGTATATTCGTCAGTATAAGGCTATCTAGCATAATAGTGGAACTTGTCTACCTGCCATGACAGGCTATTCTTCAGGCATTCAGAGTCCAGCGTGAAGCAGAGCACAAGCATTTAATCAAAGTCACACCGCCGCAGAGCTGAAAGAGTTTCCTGGGACTAAAACCCAACAGAGAATAATTTCAGTCCCTCTTAATGTTTTTCCTTCCGTCTGATTTCTAATTGTTAATAGCTGAATACGCTCAGTAGGTAGCATTTTCTCGTAGTTATTTGTCAGTAATAACTTTCTCAGAATTTTGTGTCAGGCAGAAACTTTAGACTAAAAGGACAGACGCAATACACAATCACCCTCAAGCTATTCTGTCTGAAACTGACATCGGCAATCTGTTACCAATGTAAAACTTCACCAAGACCCCAGTAAAGACAAATCATAGCTACACCTACACCACTTCTGTCACGATGATTTTGTCAATCATCAAAAATAAATCTTCCTCAAAGGGAATCGAAGTCATTCACCATATGTAATGAAATTTATCTGAATGTATTTATTTAATCTGAATGCATGGCAACTGAACTTTATTGGCTCTTGCACTGAGCAAATATCATTAAACCTTGTCCCCCAAACACCCAAAAATATCCACATTCATTTGTTGGGGTGTGCCATCAAAAATATTGAAATGCAATTTCTTACAGCAATATCTGTTCAGTGTTTCAGATTTTTTTTCTGTCCTCTTCTTTTACTACACACACACAAAAAAAAAAAAAATATATTACTCAACTTGGAAAGACATTGCAAAATCGCATTCTCTATAACAGATTAACCATTTATTTATTATTATTTCTTACAGATTTATTTATTTTTATTATTATTTTATTATTATTCAAATTTTATTATGTATTTTTTATATGGCAGGTAAAGGTACACAAATTAATCTACACAAACAAGAATGATAAATTACACATTAGACATGTGAGATATGATATTCATACTGGTCTTATATACAGAAAACACAAACAAAAAGCACCACAAATTAGGACTGCATAATTCAATCAACTAAATAATCAAGATTATGGCTATAGCTCCCATTGCGGTTAAAGGTAGGGTAGGTAGGGTTTTTCTAAAAAACTTTTTTTTCAAATTTGTTTAAACTGTCTTTATATACCAATACATAATTAAAATGTAAGTGCTCTGAAAAAGAGAGTATAAAAATCGAGTGCCTGTAGACTTTTTACTCTGCAATAAACACAGCTAATTATTTCCATCCAGGACGAAACAATTGATTGGTTTGGGCGACTGTCACTCTCTCTCGCAACCATGGCTACCACCCCTGTTGCTACAAGATCTGCCCATATGCGCTCACCCGTTTGATTTGAGGAGTGCAAGAAAGGCGCAGAACCTACGAAGAGTAAAATTATGGCAGAGAAAGAGCATTCCAAATTCAAAGCATCTGCATATGCAGTCAGCGAAGGCAAACAAGGCAAAAAAAGAATCTTGAACGACCTCCTCTGCTTCACCCTCGACCCCGGACCTGTCCTCGAACCGACGATGCGGTAGCAGCTACTTGTCTCCGGTACTGTTTTCATCATGGAAACTCTTACATGCAAAACACCGTATATGTTATGAATCTTACACGAAATTCACCTTCATCACAGTGTAACTGATGGTAATGGAAAAATGTCTATCAATGCAACCTGTTTTTAACTTTGCCTTATAAATATAGCTCGTTACCTATAAATATAGCTCGTTACCGAATCAAACAAAATATATTTTAAACTTTACCAGTATCGATATCGTCGCTGTCGGGCGGAAACCTCGTATGTCCAAATTTGGTCAATTTCATATTTTTTCACAAATCGATGCTATTGGTCAGTCCCCACGTGGGTCTGTTATTTTTACAAATTATTAACCAATCTAAAGTGTTGAAAATAGCTTGAGAGCAAATCTCGTAACTCCATTGGACACTTAAACTGCCTGAGAATCCTCGTAACTCCACCTCTTCTTCACTCCGCGGCGGGAGCTTCCGCGGCATTTTGTCTCCTCAGGATTGAAAGTCGCAACGATTAAGAAACCCTCATCGAGCAACACGTAAAGCAAGCCTTAACTCTGATTTTATCTGTGTTAAACTATGATATCAGTTATTGATGCATTTTAAATGCCTACGTATTACTAGGCTTATTATTACTAGGCTTATTATACTTGTGCATTGAAGTTTAAAATGTATCTAATATAATACTTGAATTGAATTAAATGTTTTGGATACCAGCATTAAATTATTGTTTGTATTATTATTTTACTGACTCGAAGTTGGCACTGTGCATGTAAAATACCCCAAGTAGCAGGTTTTATTTATGGGAGAAAAAGGGTCTGTCTACTGGCGCCAGTAAGCCTATCTTTGCATAACTCTGTCTGTTTTTTAGACAATAACGAGTGAAAATAGTTAGGTTAGATACAATTGAGTCGGCTTGTTTTGTTAAAAATCGATAGCTGTAATGCTTTGGTGCAGAAGGAAGCCCGTGAGCCACGGAGGTAAGTTTGCGTGCAGATTAGGCAAATTTCCACCTAACGTTATTAGACAGCTAACGTTAGTCAGCTCATCATTTTTTGTTCTGCTTCACTTATAGCTCTTAAACCTTTAAAATTGAGTTTACGAAGATGTATGTAACCACAGTCGTTAGCTTTGATTAACTATTGAAGCCTTTTCTCTTGTCAAAAGGCTCAACGCGACCGCCGATTTTGTTTGCGTGCAGATTAATTTCCGCCTATTTTAGACAGCCTAATATTTTGGTATTGCATCACTCATATCTCTTAAACGTTTAAAATGGAGTTTAGGAAGATGTATGTAACCACAATCATTAGATTTGAATAGCTCTTAAAGCCTTATCTCTTGTCAGCGACCGCAGACATTGACGAACACTGCTGGCAGCAGCGATGTCTGTGTCCGTACCATTCTAATCAATGACAGCGTAACCTCGTATCTCCCCGCTCCCAAGTCATAAATCTCGTATCTCCGATTAAACATGATTTTGGGGAAATGTTGTGTTAATGTTGGTATACAACAGTATATGATAGCAATACAAGGTATAATACCAACTTTAACGATACAATGTTTAATAACTCAAAAAATATGCAGATTTTTTAATTTCCTGAAAAATAATGGTTTTGGAGATACGAGGATTCCGCCTGACAGCGACGATATGCTAGCTTGATAGTGAGTACTAAAAGCCATCTTATTTGTTTATATTTATAGTGATAAAGTTAGGTATTTTATTACATGTGATTCTGACATGATGTCACTGCATGCACTGCGCTCCTTCCTCTCACTCGTCTCAGGTAAATAAATGCGTCTTCCAGCTGATGAGCCTGAGCGTTTGGCGTCGCGCGTTCATGTGTTTTGGGGGCGTGGCTTTGGAAGGAGCTCAGAAGGGAGGGGGTGGAGTGAATGGAAATAATTAGCTGTGTTTACAACAGTCGTGAGAGGTCTACAGACACTCGATTTTTATACTCTCTTTTTCAGAGTACTTACATTTTAATTATGTATTGGTATATAAAGACAGTTTAAACAAATTTGGCATGTTTTTTTTTTTTGGAAAAATCCTACCTACCCTGCCTTTAAACCACATGTTTTTGCATTGTCATTGTTTTTGTATGGTTAAGCATTGTAACCAATCACAGACATATTCCTTGTGCACTGCCATGTACTTTTAATTATATCAGCCAGTGTGCGTCTTAATTTACACTTCCTTACCAACACAAGTAGTTGCTGCCAGTCATGTAATGTTACTATATGATGTAAATTCAGTGATTGAGCAAAGTTTGGCATTCAACAAGCTGATGATGCTGGTTTCCCGCCAATGTTGTCAATAACTGTATTATTTCACCAGTGTAATGGTCAAAAAAATCAATTTCAGCACTTCAGCACTGTTCCCCATGAGTTCCTCAGCGTTTGATAATGCATCAGTCATTCTTTGCAGTTTTGCATGATGTAAAAACTTTGCCAAGTAATCAATAACCTTGCATATCATAACTGCAGCATTCACTTAGAATAAACAGAAATGTATTGTTCATTTTGTATAGATGCTAATATAGTTACCATTATAGCTTTAATTTTTGGTCATATTCAGTAAATAGCAGGGCTGGGTTAAAAAAAGTATTGATTTCCCTATTTTAATCCATTCTCATTTTTATGAAAGGATACGGATTCTTAAATCCCAAGAATCAATATTTTAGTCTGTTTTCAGTTGATGATTGAACAGAACACACACAAAAAATCACAATAAAATTGGGCTTTGCTACTTTTGATATGAAACAAAGTCTCATATTTCAAATTCTGTCTATTTTCAACACATCCTACATGAATTTTTTGAGCTCTTTAATGTGGCGTGACAGATCGCTATTGCCGCCTCAGTTCAAGCGAAGCGGCAGTGCGCACATGAACTGATCTTCTCTTCCTCTTTACTACTAGTAACAGCACGAAATAAACATGAATGAACATTAGAAGGTATGTAAAAGATACTGTACAACTTATTGAAATCTGCATCATGTCTCATATAATCGCTCAATCAGTGTTTTTCAACCATGAAAAGACGTCAATAAAACAAGCTTGTAAAATATGTCGTTACCTCAGAAAAGCCATTTAGTCACCATGAACTCAATAGTCAGCTGGAAAAATTTACTCTAGAGAGGAACATTTTGCTAAATATATGCACCATATTACATAATCATTATGCACGATATATCGACCACATATTGATATCGGCTGATAAATGGTCATTTTTGATGTTATCGTTATCGATCCGATAAGAAAATTAGGCAGATATATCAAAGCCGATAGATAATCGATTATTTACTTCAGTTGATAGATGCGCGCTGTTCGCCATGATGGTTTTGAATGATTGGAATCACTTTGAAAAGGAAGATACAGTTAAGTGCAACATGTGCAGCACAAATCTGTCACATAGGCATCATAACATTATAATAACAACACACCTGTAAAAGAATGTTGTGAATTCTTGTTCGCCAGTGTTTCATCGCGACAAGCGCATTGTGGCGGAAAGAGCGCGTCTATGGAGTTAAAGGACAAGTTCGGTATTTTACACTTGAAGCCCTGTTTACAGATCGTTTCTGATGAAATAGAACGGTTAAGATAAAATTTTGGACACATGCTGCTGTCCCGAGAATTTTAGGTTTCTTTCGCTATTGTAATAAAATGTTGTGAATTCTCTGGGTTTAGTTGCCGTGTTCCAGCGCGTTGCTGTGGAAATAGCTCGTCCAGAACAGGGATTACACGTTCTGACCAGCAAAAGTTTGCTTGTGCATTCACGTCATTTTGTGCAGATATAGCCTAAGTTGTAATATTAAATTTATGTAATATAAATATCTGATTAATCTCACATAGGATGCGTTTCGTTGATTTAAGGCGAGACACTACAGGTGAATAGGGTAACATTTTTAACTAGCAGATATCACCATGAAACTTTCCCAGTTGATTACCTACATGGAGATGAGAAAAAAATGTATTACAAGTTTTCTATAATTTAATGTTTAAATATGCAAATTAGGCAATATCTAATTAAATATGCGCTATTTTGCATATATTTTAAAAAACGAAATCTGAGTATTGGATAAAGCCAGGTTAAAAATTATTTTTTCATTGTGTTCACATATTAGATAGGAAAAAAATTACAGAGGGATTTATGGATATCTACTTTTGTTATCCTGTAAATCAGAATATACTGTCAACAGCCTTAAAAAAACGATTTTCGCCATGTTTTTGGGAATAAAATGTTATATAAATCAGGCTAGGAATAATATATTTACAAATCCCTCTGTAAATGTCTTCATAATATAACTAGGTACAAGACTGGAAGGTTTGGTGTATATAGGTGCTACTGAAGTGGAGATTTCGTACTTGGAGTATGAGAGAAAGGTCATTTTGAGAAAACGGGCTTTAAAGATTTATCATCAGCCAATGAGATTGCGCATTCAGCCCTTTTACTTTCACGATTGGTTGCTGATAAAAAGGAAATGAGCATATTTGGATCCGACAGCATTGTACAGTGAAGAGAGAGCTATCCAGCCGTGCGTGTGATGACAGAGAGCAGACAGAGATCGCGGAGCAGCGGGAGGATTAAGAACGCCAACTTTTGTTGAATTTATGAGAAATCTACAGACGCGAACAGACAAAGTGTTGTAAAATAAAGACCTGAATGTGTATTTCGGACTTTTTTTCACCACAAGTCTGAAAGAAGACATGTTATTGAAGACAAATATCCCCAAATCTCAAAATTGACCAGTAAAAAAAAAACGATGTTTTTGCCTGCCGTGTCTCGCCTTAAACAACCTGCTAGAAAAGTTTTTCAGTTTCCCACTGCTCGTTCTTTTCAGCTTCAGCGCGCGCGATCAAACAACAATGCAAAACATTAAACACTATGATTGGGACTGTAATATAATTAGAATTGTATACACTATTGTAATAAAAAGTTGTACATTCTTTGGGTTTAGTTGCATTCTTCAAAAAACGTCGAGTTGATTAACCTTCTAGCAAAGGGATTCAGTTTAACGTTCGTTCTCTTCAGCTTCAGGGCGCAGCTCAAACAGCAATGATGTAATTTGAAACAGTAAGCCTAATATTAAAGATGTTTACTATTACTGCAATATAAAAAAAGTTTAAAAAAATTCAAAAACATTGATGTGTTATTATTAATAACTCACATTTTTTTTTGGTTCTCGTATTATTTTCGTCAACAATATGGTTTGATTAAAATAATTTCCTTATTGTCCGTGCAGAGGTGATTCCATTTTATTTCTCCATGGCACATGTGTTCTGTTTCTTTATATGCAGCCCAATGTTATCCAATGACTTGTTTGCATTATTTAGGTTTTTTATTTATTTTAATTTTTAAATTTTTTTTACATTTTTTGTTAGTCAATAGATTTTTTGATAACACTTTACAATAAGGTCTCATTTGTTAATGCATTAACTAACATGAACTAACAGAGAGCAATAGCCTTTGTTAATATTAGTTAAAGGTATAGCGGAGGATCTTTCCAAATTTTAGATAAGACCCGCCCTCTCCACTTTTTGAAAAGTTTGATTGATTCACCAGAATGATTGACAATTAGGAGGACCAATAGTATAGGTTACCCACCAGGAAGTAAAACATCCTCCGCTATACCTTTAATAAAATGTTTGTGTTCATGTTAGTTCACAGTGCATTAACTAAACTCACAGTGCATTAACTAAAGTTAACTGATACCATTTTGGATCTTAAAAAAGTCTTATAAAATGTTGAGCTTAACATTAACTATGATTAATAAATGCTGTAGAAGTATTGTTCATTAATTGTTGGTTCATGTTAACTAATGTTGACAAAATGAAACCTTATTATAAAGTGTTACCATTTTTTAATAAAGAAAGTTGGCCATAGGAGTGTAAAATTATTTGTAAAAAGTTAAGGAATCTTACACTGGTTCAAACTAGGCTACTGTATTGTATATGTTTGATTTATGTTGAAGTGTTTGGGACATTGCTTTTAATGGTGAGCCTTTTGTTTATGTATACAAGCTATCAAAGTATATTGGAGCCCTGGAGTTTAGATTTATCGGCCAATATATCGGTTATCGGTATCGGCCAAAATGTTAATATCGGTGCATCCCTTATATATATATATATATCATTTTAGTTTTTTACTGTTCTTCAGTATTTAATATATGTGTGAATAAATTTGTCAAGTTTTTGATAGCTACCATTTAAATGTTTATATTTCAAAACATTTATTTAAAGGTATAGCGGAGGATCTTTCCAAATTTTAGATAAGACCCGCCTTCTCCACTTTTTGAAAAGTTTGATTGATTCACCAGAATGATTGACAATTAGGAGGACCAATAGTATAGGTTACCCACCAGGAAGTAAAACATCCTCCGCTATACCTTTAAGTAGAAACATAATTATGTAATTATATAATCTGTATTATAACTTTATTATTATTAAAATGTCCTTGTGTGTAATTTAACTGTTTGTATACAAATCAGTTCATTTTAACCTTCAATGTTATAGTATAATGTAACCAACTGCCTACCTGTATAGTTACAGCATTATTTGAGAAAATTTGTCATGTACTGTACCTGATATATATACAAAATTAATCGATATAGAATCGAAATCAAATCGCAAGCTTGTGAATCGAAATTAAATCAAATGGTGGAATTTGTGAAAATACTCAGCCCTACTAAATAGCCAACAAATAAATAGTAATTTACCTAAAACAAGGGAATAAAATAGTACAACACAGCCGCAATTGACCTAACACGACGAAAAAATATATAAAACATGGCCACAATTGAAGTAAAACGAAAGAATAAATTAATAAAACATGCTCACATGTTAAGTTGAATTCTTAGGCTAATTCTTGGCCACAACATATTTTTCCTGCATGCTAAGAGCAGAGCTTAGTAAATAATATTATATCATTAATAATAACTTTTTTTTTACTCCAGCAAAATGTTTTACTATCACTACAAAAGTTTGTAAACCAGCAGTTGTTACTATCTCTCTTACCTTTCCTCTGCATCTCAACTCTTTTTTATTTTTTTTCATTTCACCTATAGACCTGTGGTGATGTTCTTTTTATTGTCTAAAAAATAATTTGTGATGTTTCGTCACACCAAGTACCTGGGAAAGTTTTACAAAACTGTATAAAAGAAAGATGGATGTCAGCAAAAACAAGCTCTTCAGACACTGCCTGCTATTGAGCCGGGGAAAGGTCATGCATTTGCACATTTCCTTTGATTTTTCATCAGCACGATGCTTCAAAAACAGCTGTGGTAAAATGTGCTTGGATCAACCAATTTAAATGCTAAACTTCTCCAGGGCTTCTTCTTAAATACACACTGAAAACAAATCACTTGGTCCACTTTGAAGAGAGGAGTGGGAAATTGAATGACCCTAATGTTAAGGTGTATTGTGTCTGGGCTGGAGTAATGGAGATTCTGCTGTCTGCCTGGCCTTAAGAAACAGTTTCATCCTTAAACATCGTTAGTCCTTTTAGTTCCACCGACTCGGAGTCTTTAAATTGAGTTAGTATTGATAGAGCTTTTTGCACTCCAATGGGCCTAATTCATTATCCTCTTTGCTTCATAAGGTATGTAATCATCCATCTAATATTCCTGTTCAAACAAATTAAGATGCCACAAATAACATCAATAAAATAAATGCAGCATTTACTGTGCTTATATAGTGTATATATATATATATATATATATATATTAGAGATGCACCGATTTATCGGATTGATCAAGCAGGAGCGTCGCGAGCAGTGAAGCGCGTGTTTCGGCGCCGAGTCTATTTGCTGCACTGCTCACGCTCAATTAAAGGGAAAGCACACTTTTGATGGACAAAATAGCCTAAATAGGGTTTCACAAAAAAGTGCCCAAAATGCACAGAATGTGCGTGTTTTAACAAGAACTGGAGTAGGCAATGTCAGAAAAGAAAACGAAGAACAATATTTATAGAAAATGTACCCATTTAAACTTGTTTTATTATTCAGTTTGTACAAGTGATTGCAATAGGCCTGTGTGTGTGTGTGCTTTGAGAAATATCTTTATACTGCAAGGCTATATTTATTTCATTTTTTATTTATATATTATTTTATCGCCATTCCCTGTTTTCATACAGATGTTTAGTTTGCTAAATACATGTATAAAAAAATTATTGGATATTGAATGTGAAAAGGAAATGGTTCTTCCAAAACACTTTAGATGTGTGTGAATTACCCACACTTGGAGTAATTTATATAGTTCTATTTTATAGCATTTATCTGCTCAAAAAAATATGTACTATGCAAATTGTAAAATGTTCTATTACAGAAAAGATATAAAATAAATATTTGTGTGTGCTGTAAAGTGGTCAGAAAAAATGAAATCGGAATCGGCTAAAATCGGTATCGGCAGGTCAAACTTAATGAAAAATCGGAAATCGGAATCGGCCCAGAAAATTGTAATCGGTGCATCTCTAATATATATACTGTATACACACACACATGCCTGGACAGAGCGGACAGAGCAGCAAGTCAAACCCCCATGGAGTAACAGAACAGATCCAGTAATCATGCATACATAATTACAATTCACAAATTTTTATGAGTTGTTAAAACAAGCCAAAATACACAAGGAAGGATGATTACAATGAAATTGACTGCATGCTGAAGACAGTCGCGACGAATAATAGATTACAAATTCCAGCTAGGTAGAGTTAGGGATGGAGGGGGGAGTTAGATGCAGCGTGCAGCCAAGCAATAGAGAGAGGCTGAATGATTGGGGACTTAAATGAACCACTGTGATAAGTGTCACAACTGGATTGGTACATGTCAGAAACAGCTGACTGCAAGCTTGACTGACGTGGCCTGCCTGAACTAACGTGATGCTTGATGTTGTTAACAGAGTGGCTTAAGGAAGTATATTTTTCCAATTAAATAAAGTTTAAAAAAACTTCAAGAAGCAATAAATAAATCTCCAAACAATATATTTTATTTTAAGAATATATTTAGAATGAAAATCTCCAAAATATGAGCAAATACATTTTAAAATGCATGTTAGCAATAGTCCTATATTTTGGGCCATCTTATGTATATTTTGAAACATATTTGAAAATATAATCTTTTGCCTAATGGCCCACAGCCACAAAACTCTGCTACAACATGCCTCAAAAGATCTTCTGATCCTTTTTTTTATGTAAACATACCCTACATTCTCAACGATCACTGGTAATCTAAGCCTGTGCTCCATGTTCTCGCACTTCACAAGTCCGCACACTACCTGATAACTTTCAGACAGCCTGTACAACTCTACTTTCAGTCAGGTTGGTTTCACGCCTCAGGGTAGAGACTCAAACCTTAAGCTCTCCTCACATGTCGGAGGAATGCACAAAAGTAATCTTGGCCTGACAGCCTGTGCCGCTGTGTACTACTCCGCTGTCTTCTGAATAATGAATCCAGTGCTTCTTCTAGTCATCCTCCAGCAGAGCAGTCTGGAAATAGCTCCACAGCCACCCAATCTAAAACACCCCACTGCTGAGCTAGCCTTTAACCCTCTCTCTTATCCCGGAAAACACACAAGCACTGCGGCGCACTCAAACAAGCATGCAGATTTGTGCTCAATCGCATCACCTATCAAGTTATATGTAGAAGTGGCTTTAGGTGTTCTTATTATCCTTAAGGAACGAGAAAAAACAGGATCAAAGTAGGGTAGTCGACTTTCTTCGAACGCCGTCATGCAAAGCGAGCTGGCATAGTAATGACCAATGGCAGATCTGAGCGCTGAATGATGGATGACACTAAAAGGAAAAAGCAGGATGGAGGAGGAGACTGAGATTTTGAAAGCAAGGCCTAATTATTCAAACTACTTCACCCTATTCCAGAAATTCCTTGGTGAGAGCTCACAGACGCAACAAAGTGAGCAGACAAACTCAGAACAGAAATATCGGGAAGAGTGTCCCTTCATTAGAAGATCAAAGAGGCTCTTTTTTCCCCTAACTATTGCTGGGATTAATTCAAAGGAAATGGGTCAGGGTCGCTGCAGAGGCTGACACATCCCAGATTAGCCTGATCTTGTTGAGTGGCTAATCATTCAAAGTATCACTCTCAAAACACTTCAATTATACATGAGTTATTTAACAGATTAAGATAAATCCACTATTAGAGCAAGAAATTGTGATTTTATTCGTTCTTTTTCAGCTCAGGTGTTGGTTAAGAAAAAGCCCCTGATTGAAAGACAGTGAGAAAACATTCATTACAGAAACATAATATCCATAATATAGAAGTAATCATTTGACTAACTTAAATAAAACAGTTGACTTGAAGATTATTTGAAATAAATTCTGTTCTTTTCATCAAAGAATCCTAAAAAAAAAAAGTATCACAGTTTCCACAAAAATATCAATCAGAAACACTAAAGCCCCTTTCACACAGCGCGTTGATCCCAGAAAACTGCCATAAAATTGCTGGAGTGCCTTCTGTGTGAACGCAAACACGTCCTTTGATGGAATGGGACCTAGTAACATTGCCATGATCAGTCCCGGAACACGCACTGTGTGAACAAAAGGCTGGACCAATGAAGTATGGGGTGTGAAGCTGAGATCGTTTGCCAGCTTAGTGTAACCTTGCACGATGCGCTAGTTTATGATCGAATCAGAGAAAAATGCACGAGCATGGTTTCTCGAGAGAGAAATTGCAGATCATAAGCAAACTTAAGACGCTGCTGATACATTACATGTCACATCAATGTCACGTGTCTTCACTGGATCTTTACGTGATGTGAACGCACGCACAGATTCCAGAAAATCACTGGCAGTGTGACACATTTTCCGGAATCTCTGTGTGAAAGGGGCTTAATAGCAAAATAGAAAACAGTAAAACATTTAATTGTAATATTTCATAAAGGAATATTAACATCACGTACACACTTTACCTTTCAAAATCAAGTTTTTTCAAACTACACTACAAAGTTGTTTTAATGGCTTTTTAGTAGTATTACTTGGCAGCCTCATTCAAACTTTAGTATTCTATAACTTTATGAGAGGCTTCAAAACTCATTGGTGCTGTTGTACTGAAAACACCATAAAACAAAATCATAGGCTTTTAAGATGAGGATTTCGCTCTCTCTGCATTAATGTGCCATCTATTCTGGTGCAACCCAAGCATTGTCTGGGGAATTTTTTTTATAATAATAACAGAGTGATGCACTTACAAGTTAACAAAAAAAAATCTAAAACTGGGAGCCATGCCCAACTCTCCTACACTCCTCATCCGCTCCCTATTGTGCCTATACATAAACGTGCAAAATAGTATATAATAAATGAGCTGAGAGATTAAAGGTACACAATAGAAATGCCTACTTAAAGAAATCAGGCAAATTACAGTGCTTTAACATGCAATAAATTAATGAACTCAATTGTGCAAACAGGTGCAGACCGTACATATATGTAGTCATCACATCCTACAAAAACAATGCTTTACACCTCACCTTTTGGCCCAAGCCATAAATCAAATAATAGCCCTGTGCAGGCAACAGAACATCATATAACACTCGGAGCAGGACGATTATGTTACCTTTGTGTTAGTGCTTGAGTATGGAGACCTCTGTCATCTGTAAATATATGTGGATTTGCGTGCATGTGACCCCGCTCGAATCTGCTGTGCATTTCGGCTTGATGTATCTGTTCTGCTTACTCTGGCCAGCTCTCTGTACACACCGATTACTCTCTGTCCCGGCTGCGAGAGCTCTGCTAAGCACTTCAATCCATCATCACTACACCTGCCCTGATGCAGGCCCCTTGTTAAATCATAGTCTTCCATACCTAGACCTACAGGACAGGCCAGGGCAAGGCAGGGCAGGGAAGCAGCAAACTACAGCACTGCAACACTGCATTTCCACTGCTTACCAGTTCCCAAAGTGTGAGGGCTGGATGGTATATGAAAAGGTGTCAACCGGAATTGATCCAGCTATATCATTTATACCACGTTATGCAAGTGGCATCAAGCACTAAATCCGACACTAATACATCCACCATGCGAAACGTGTCGCAGCATAAACAGCTCCATCGATTATAACAGAAGCGGATTAGTTTTGACGCCAAATAAAAGCTCAAAGTGCAGCAGCAGGTTGTTTATGGTTGCCAAGCAACATCACTAGAATTCAACTTGTGTCTGGTCACAGGTGTTCATATATTTTACAAGAGCTTTACATGAGGATTATTCTATAATCGTTTTTGATGTATTACTGTTTTGAGACTTTTGATTTTAACTCAAGTGTTACACAATATGAAGCAGCTGGAGCAAGAGATTTGATGATTTATTTGTTAGAATAATCAAATAATTTGTTTGTGTCTATCACGTTACAAAAATACAAATAAAAGAATCAAATAAAAAGTACACAACCGTTCAAAAGTTTGGGGTCACCAAGATTTTTTTCTTTAAAGAAATTAATAATTTTATTATTTTTAATGATTTTTTATTATATATTTATTTATTATTCAGCAAAAATATATATTTCAAATAAATGCTGTTTTTTGCACATTCCATTCATTCTAGTGTTGATTCTAAATATCCTGTAAAAATGTTAGGGGTGGGAATCTCTAGGCACCTCACGGTTCGATTCGATTACAATTCAGAGTTATTGATGCATATTTTTTTGTGTGTGTGACTATTTGGCACTTTTAAGGCAAAGTATTTATAATGACCCATAAAGAATTTACTTCCAATATCTTTTATTAATAATAAAACAAATGGAAGTGATTTGGCAAGTCAACTGTAAGGTTATATTTGCCAGCATATGTCCCAAAGAACCAATAGGAAAAGAAATGTGTGCCTGTACTAGCAGCATACTTGTAAATGAATACAAACTTCAGCATATTCTGAATCTCTAACATAAAATAATAGACTTCTAACCAACATCCTCCTGTTATGTGCAATGAGCAATATAATCATTCAGACAAAAATAAAATAGAATCATAAGAAACAAATCACAAACAGCTTTCATACAAAAATATAGAATTATGTACCAGCAGCTCTCATACAAAAATAATGCTTGTGGATTTGCGCATATTCTGAATAATTATTGACATACAAAGCTGCCCAATAAATAATGAGTCTAAGACTTGAAATTGTTGCTGTAAACCACAATCAAAAACAGCTTATACAATAAAAAAGTACATGATCATCTGTAGAGAGCACAGTCAAAATTTAACTTTTTGTGACTGGCATTGCACTGATACACACTGTGACTGTGGAGGGCAGTACAGTAAACCTACGTATAACGTACGTATAACAGATATTTTTTTAAAGCATATTGATGTGAAAACTAAACAATAAAGAAAGCAGCTCTCATACAAAAATACAAAATGGGCCACAATGAAATTATACCAATTCCCCATACGTTAGCTTTTAACAAAAACTGCACTTCCGCGCTTCAGAGTTCCGCCTTTTACGTTCCGTCAATATTACTATTTTTTAGAAAATCAATTTTTTTGACATTTGTGAATCGATTCAGAATCGTCCACATCCGCATCTAAGAATCGATTTTTTCCCCCATCCCTAAAAAATGTATTACTGTTTCCACAAAAATATTAAGCAGCACAACTGTTTTCAACATTGATAATACTAAGAATTTTTTTTTTTACTGTATTTATGATCAAATAAAGCAGCCTTAGAGAGAATAAGAGTCTTCCTTCAAAAACATTTAAAAAAATGATTTTTGATAGTGTACCTTGAATCAAAGATTTTATTATTATTATTATAATTTTTTTTAAATCAGGCATGACTTAATGGTTATGTAATTTGTAAAACATTTGTGTAAAATTTCCAGCAAAAACAACTATACATCTCGGTACAGTGATATCAAAATTTAGGAAATACCGCCCAATAAATAAAGACATGTTCATATGATCTGAATCTGTTTATGCCGAATAATAATTCATAATTCCATCGCATTCCATCACAATTGTTAAGCACACATATAGACATAACCTCAATGTGTCAGACTGTAAACAGTGTGAATTTCAATAACAGCAGGAACTCTGCAATGCACATTTCTCTCCCGCCGTCTACCCTTAGATATTCGTGTCTAATGTGAGGGTGTCACATTCAATTTGGCTCTCAGCAAATGCAAACACAGTGACGCCTAATTGAAATCCACTGGAGTTATAACCACTGATTTACTGTGCAGTGCTGGTTATTTAATACGACACTGTGATCTATAAAAGCATGTATTAGATATGCAGGGACATTTATTTGACATTAAGTAGTGGGTACTAAGAAGTACATTTTTCTTCCCAGACCCATGAAATAAAATCTTATAAAACATCCTAGCATTAACATTATTCAAATGAAGCATGTTTTTTTTAAAATACTGAGCATTTTTCCCTACCAGTGGTAATTTCCCAAAATAAACTGAACAGTGTGTTGTTTCGTTCTCTGCTGAATTTCACCTTTAAATGGCAAATGTGTATTGTAAATCCTTTCTCTGTGTGTGTGTGTGTGTGTACCCTTGGCTAATCTATACCAGAGAAAACTGCTGATCTGTGACAACAACCAAGAACTACTGCACAAACAAAATATTTACTTTACTTTTGGTTAGACCACTGTAGTCATACATGTAGCTTTCATTTCATGCGCTTTCCTTTTTAGCAATACTGGACTGATGTTCTGAAAATGATTCCACCTTTTTTTACATTCAAACTGAAATAAATAAGATTTGACCTTTTGGAAAAAAATCAAGCGTACTCTGGCAAATGTATTATAACCTTTCTGAATTGTAAATTGAATGTGCTGTTTGTTAATACTGATTTAAATAAATCAGGCTGAAATAATGTTAATGAAATGAATCAAATTCTAAAATATTAATAGCAACACAAATAAAACTAATTTCCATTGGGCCTCATGCAAAATGACCAACCAATGCATTATAATGACCAATCATGTATCACAGAGCAAGAGCACAAAAAAAAAATAAGTAAAGCAAATTTTTAATTCATTATGATAAGCCTCAAAGACTGTCTAGTGACAATGCTCACTTGAGACGAACAAGACTAAAATGGGTGCTTTTTTTGACATTAAGAACTGAGCACTGGAGAGAAGATCTGACATTATCACTCACGAGTGCCAAGTATCTAGGGCATAGTTACCATTTGAATATGATAAATGCTTTCCTAAGAACTCTCTTATCGTAACAATGCAGAGATGAATAGGGAATACAACAAACAAAGCGGACATATGTTTCATAGCACGCAAACCCCAGGAGACAGTCTATATGGCATTAATCACTCCACTGAAGAGCACTAAAAAACTCTCAAAGCACAACATTACAACCAGCCCTGATTTTATATAGCGTTAAGATGTTCCAAAAATTACTGCATCAGTCAAACAATGCAAGAGCGGTGCACATACAGAGTGTAATTGGAGCTGAGGTACTGGAGATGGATTGGGGTCGGACTGTCAGGAGGATAAGCATCAGATCAGAGGCAAGGTCCGGCAGCATGATGTCTTTGCCTCTACTGATCCTCACTCAGCCGGGTCAGGCTTTTCCTGAAAGCCCACTGTGACAGCCAACCACACACATATCGACACACACCTTATTACGACCACCGTTGATTTAAGCAATGGGAATTGTGTGGAGAAGGACAGATGTTGAAAGACAGACACTGGGTATTCTACGTCTACCTCGTGTTGTTAGAGTAAACAAACAACTTTATAGGGCTTTTGTGGATATACTTCTGGTGTAGCTCAAAGTCAGTGTGGATCTTTAACTTGGATACATTGATCTATCTGCAATAGAAAAAACAAACAGGCTGTTCACACTGGACGTGTTCTTGCATAATAAAAAGGCTCAAAGCTTATAGTGCAGGACCAGTGTTCATTTCAATATTACTGACAAAAGGTTATGTTGAAAAAGCCTTTTCTTGATATTGTTTTTTTTTTACCAACAATAACAAAGATGAGACAAAAATACATCATGACAATAAAAACTTTCATCAAAACATATACTGATGTAAATATGACAGTGTTTTGTTAAAAGTGAAATATTAATCTTGCAAAAAGTACTTTGTTTTTAAAGAGGAAAACCTCTTTGTGATGTATATATTACATTGACTTGGCTTGACTTGACAATGCATAAAAATGTTTTTTTTTTGAAGAAGAAGAAGAAGAAGAAGAAGAAGAAATATACTGAAAGAGTAAGATTTTCAAATAATCCAATTATAGTCTATTATGTTGGGGACTGACCCGATTTAGTATTTCACTTATCACATTACCATATAATTATGCTTTATTTTTATTTATTTTTATTAAATAGTTGAATTTAAGGTATACTACAAAACTTTGGAGCCAGCAAGATTTATTAATATTTTTTAAAGTAGTATCTTATGCTCAGCAAGGCTGCTTGGGTACGGCTTTTCTTTTTTTCATCCAAAATATAGTAAAAACAGTAGTGAAATATTAATACGGTTTAAAATAACAGTTTTAGAATTTGAATATATTTAAAATTTTAATTTATTGCTGTGATGGTAAAGCTGAATTTTCAGCATCATGACTCCAGTCTTCAGTGTCACATGATCCTTCAGAAATCATATATTTTTTATACATTAAAAGTATATTTTAAAATATATAATAATAATAATAAATATAAACA
The DNA here is from genome assembly GCA_021554675.1 of Leuciscus idus. NCBI lineage: Eukaryota > Metazoa > Chordata > Actinopteri > Cypriniformes > Leuciscidae > Leuciscus > Leuciscus idus. Next base: position 22,858,547 of record CM038633.1, on the reverse strand, counting down.
AATAAAAAAAAAATGCTGAAAAGACGCATGAAAATGGCAAAGACACAAAAGATGCTGAAAAAGGTCCATCTAACAGTGTTTCTCAACTGGTGGGTTGCAAGACCGTTTTGAACGGGTCACAGAGTGTGTGGTCAAAGAAACAACAACAAATGCAATTCTATGTTTTTCTGATCCGAGACTTTTATTTTGAAAGATATGCGTGATTTTGAAGAAGTTGTTGACACTTCTGTCAGACGCTGCTTAAGTAAAGCCTGCCAGAGAAAAACGTTGTCCTGATTCAGTATCTGCGGTCAGATGAGATGTTGTCAGGATATATGGCAGTGTCGATGGCATAACTTGTTACAAAATAAAAAGTCTCTCACTTCAGAAAAACTTTCCTGTCCTATCAGCCATTATACTGTGCTTGTAGTGTGCACTCTTCAATTGCACAAGCAAATGCGGCGGCACACGCTGTATATCACTTCCGTTTAAATAATGTGCAAAAGAAAACTTGAGCATGCAATGTCATAGTTGTCAATTAGTCATGAAATGTCCAAAAAGTACCAATACATTACGAAAAAGTGTGTAAGCTGCTGATGTTGCATATGAAAAAGCATATGATGTTCATTCTATTCATCAGGATCAATGTCCATATGTTTCATTAACAGTTCATATTAGTTTTGTGTATTGACCATGGTAACTGTTGTTTCCGTAACCCAAAAATGCCACTTTATTATCACTTTGTGTTATTTTGTATATTTTATTTGTGGTGCCTGGTCAAATGGCCAAACCAGTTGAGAACCACTGATCTAGTGCATGTTTACGCAGAACAATATGTGCAAGAGAGTGAACAGCCCCTTGAAGGTGTCTCCTTATCCGCACATTCCCTTATTCAGCGTTCATATTTTAGATGTGTTTGTCCTTGCTTTTTTACTGAGGGCAGACATAATCAAATCTGCAAGATGCCTTCCCGCCATTAAAGGAGGCAGTTGTTTTGAGAGATGCACATATAATGAAGGGAGCTCAAGATGAGCTATGCTCTTTGAGATGCAACAACTTCAGGATGGATGTCAGGATGAAGGGTTTGAATTTAGGTTTGGCAGGGAGGAATAGAGCCTCAGTCAGACGCAGAGGCACGTTATGCATCCATTAGCTTCAGAAAGAACAACATATAGCTCGGCACCAGAATGTAACGCACATCTATATTAAATGCAGGGGAAGAACACAAGTGTCGATTTAGGCTCTTTTTCAAGTGCCTTGTGCACCTGTGCGGCACTTTCAGTGTTTGAGGGACAGACTCTGTCTTCTTGTGATCTGATCTTCATTATGGATCGCAGCAGGGGTTTCGTGCAAGAATAATCCGGATTGAAGCAAGTTGTTGACAAGGGTGGGAGCAGCTGAGATGAAATCCCTGTGGCACGGCATGTCAAAATCAACCCAGGGGGCCTTTTACATTGCACCTGGTTTTCACACCCACCAAATCAACTGAAACTGGACATACGTAATGGAAAGGAAAGGGGGCTGACATTTTGGACAAAGCACCACCTGCATCTAGACATGACAAGAAGACATGTTTAAGAAGTCGAAGTGAATTCAACCTGTAAAGTAGGGCTGAATGATTTCTGAAACTAATCTAATTGCGATTTTATTTTTTTATCATCAGTATTGCAATTGCGATGTATTTAACAAAGACAAGCAATAAATAAATCATTGTATTTTAGGGGTGGGAATCTTTAGGCACCTCACAATCTGATTCCAAATTATTCTTGATCTACTTTTTTTTCTTCTTAATTAATCTTATAATTAGATGTGTAATAAAATAAAATATATATTTTTAAGTACGTTTTAAAATAATTACACATTAAAATAAGAATTTTATATATACTGTATAAACTAATATATAGCTTCAAAACATAAAAGCTAGTAAATAATAAAGAGGAACGAAAAACATATTACAAGCAATAAACAAAGTATGATTTCAGAATTTAAGAGTATATCTGAACGTTCCATTCCATTCTCGTCTTTACCGTCGTTTTATTATTACTGATGACATCACATACAGCGGGAGATCTAATAATGCATTCAGATCTATGTGGTTTGTCCTGTCTGTCTAATCCCTTAACTGTTAACTCTTAACTGACATAACTGTGTTTACATTCATATCGTGTCATAAAACCATTTTGAGTTACAAGTATACATTTAACCACTTATACTGAGATGCACACACACAGCCGCAGGCGTGAGCGCTCTTGCGCACCTGAGAATTCGAAATTGAAAGCAGCCTTCTGTCAGTGAGTTTCATATTTTTAATATATAAGCCCACTGCATTCCAAATGACATAAATGATGCCTACGTAGAGCAGTAAGGAAAATACTGGAGGGTGAGACGCGCACTGCAAGAGTAACATCAAGCAAAGCGTGCGTTTCTCACAGCGCATATCCTGTGCAATGAAGCCCGCTAATGTCATTGTAATTCGCTTCAACCTATCCGAAATTTATGAACGATTATTTTACGGAAGGTTAGAGTGGTGTGTGTGTGTGAGAGGACTTTGAAGCAAGCAGAATACGTGTGTTTCTTAAACACAGGCAGCGTCATTGCGCATCTGTGGTTAAAAACTAAGCTCAGAATCGACCCAGAATCGTTGGAGAGAGATTATTTTCTCCCACCCATATTGGGCCAACACAATAGATAGATTAAACATAAACTGTTCTTTGCTGTAGGCCAGGCCTATGCGTGCCACGTGCCAAGTTGATGCTTCCTCTGCAGAATACTTTACTCTCGCGTGTCAGGTGACCAGAGTGTAATCGCAGCCTTTGAGGTAAAAAAAAAAAAAAAAAAACCTTTGATCATATCGCGATATTTCCGCAAATGCAATTAATCGTTCAGCCCTACTGTAGAGCAACATGTTTCACAACATAGTCCACAAATGAACTTCACAGCAGTGGGGAGTTGAGGTCTAGCAGACTCATTATTCAGCACCTGTTAGACTCAGACACAGTGCAGCTATGGGACTAACTTTCATTGGTGGCAAAATGGATCTTTTCAAATATTGATGAGAATGCGATTGCAATTTATTACACATTTTGTGATTTATTTTCTGGTTGCTCTCACAGGAAAACCAATTCAATCTAACAGGGGAATACAAGCAAAACCAAGTCACAGGGAGTAATTCTATCGTTCAAATTGAATGTTACAGTCTCTAATAAACAGGTCATTGCCAGGAAATAAAGCCTGGCCACAACAAAATATCTCTCCTTGAGTTGTGGAACAATCTGCAGCTACAAGTACAAAATGAATTCATAGGTAAAATACAAATACAAACAGTATGAATTCATAGGTAGAATTACATCAAAAGCATTGCAACCACAATCCATTTCTTCTATTAAAGATTCATCATGAACTAGACTCATCTGAAATAATTTAAACAACCAAATCACAAGCTTTTCTGTTCGCAGAGACGTTTCATGCTATCTAAGACTAAGAGTTTATCGATGAATTAGCCGATGCGGGTGACGGCTATTGTTGCACTTTTCAAATATCCCTTTCTTCTTTTGCGCAGAGTGGTCGATCTCAGTATGCAGAGATGTGAAGCAGTTACATGTTGACTTCTAAGCCCTTGCCATTTTCTAGATCGACCTATGTTCAATATCCTGATTGAGGCTAATCATTACACCAGCTTGCTGAGACAATAACTTTCTCTCAGACAGCGGGCTTTGCCAAGGACTCTGGGGATCTAATGTTTTTCCTGTGGCACACGGCCTCATGGCTTAAGGCATTAACAGATGTCACTCCACGCCACAATCTGCACCTTATAGATATTGATATAAAACGATCCAGGAAAATGTTCACATACAAACCTGTGTTTTTCATTTTCTAAATAATCATTATAAAAGCATTACAAATTCGGATAGTGCTTGAATTGTTGGGACAGATCATATTTTACCTAATTTATTGATGCAATTGAATTCCTGAACATTTTCATTTTAGCAGGGGGCCGTGAAATGAGAATATTCCCACATTGTCATAATAACATTGTGCAGCAGAGGTAGAGCGTATAAGGAGAGGACATTGAGAGAGCAAAAGATAGTGAATAATGGTTTGTCCCACTCAGCACTTAAAGGTTGGATCTCTATTACCAGCTGATATAAAATGTCATTCGCGTCCCTGGGAAGAGTGGATTGTGATATTTAATGGTGGGTCCTGGGACTTGACTTTCTTTCCCAGAGCTCTCTATCTTCCTGCTACATTATTCACAGGGCTGTCAACGAGCACCTGGCCAACATACAGCAGCACCTACGTCTACAGACGCACTGAAGGGTAGAAAATGGACTCTTCTCCAGCAAAGCAAGGCTTTTATTGAGAATGATGGGTCTGCCATGATGGCTTCACAGATGCATAGCACTGTCTTCAGAGCTCTGAAAAGATTTGAAAGATTTTTCTTCCATTTTGGAGATTTTTCCAGCATTTTTTCTTATTTTCATTGATTACCTTTGCAAGTTTTCTCCACATGATCTCAGAGAAAGGCTTGTTGGGCTGTTCAGAAACATAATTGGGCAAATGCTGACAAAATAGCCATAATGTGTGGGGATGTTATGGATGCACACTGTCTAAAACTGATGTGGTCTAATGTCTCAAAACTTTTGCACAACATCTGTTTATCAGGCTGTTTTAAATTATGTATCTAACAGCATGCAAATTTCTAAATAAGAAACTATCACCTATTCACATCACCTGTGCATTCGACCTACTAATAAGTACACACACATAGGATTTAAAAAACAGAACAGCACTATATGATGTACAAAAGCAAATTGATGTAGTGAAAATTGTACAAATTTCAGATACTAATGCTTCAAGATAAACATTGATGGCTTTTTGTGTTTGTCTGAAAATAGCTTCTATATTTCATGCTCAAAGGTTTATTCCCTGTCAACCCTTTCCCACATGTGGTGGATGAAATGCACAAAAAATAATAATCAAGAATAAAAGCTTTCCCTTTAAGTGTCTGATGGACTATGTCAAATAATTACAGTTATTTGTCACCTCATGGCAACCTGTTCGAGATCTATTTTTACCTGATTCATTGTGATTAGGATAGAAATACTTTGAAAGCTTTTAAGAACCTTGAAATGTTAGACAATCCACCATTATTTGAAAGTACAGTAAAGTTCCTGTACAGAAAGTCCAGCTTTTCTGTCAGTTTTTTTGGAGCTTGTTTGATTATTGTGCATTTGCATACTCTATAAAACAGAAAAACTCAGAAAATTCATCATGCCCTGAAATAGATTAATGCAGTTTTCTGCTATATTTGTAAGTAAGACTCAGCCATGGTGAACTGTGTATGTCTCACAGCAAAGAGAGGAAAACAAATCCACCATAAAGCAAATTTAATGAAGTCCCAAACGGCAACCACTGAGTTTCTCTGGCTTTAAAAAAAGGAAAATTCCCACAACACCACAAACTGTCCTTCAATGTGATTCTAAAGTGATGCAGAAAGTGAACAGTCCAACTTGGGTTGTATGGTATTAACATTTAATACAAAGTTCTGCAGTACCAAAAATCCTCATTCAGCACAATTTGGTACATGACCTGGACAACAATGTGCTGCTATTCGATGGCGCTGACAACTACTTGTTAGTATTTGTGTAGAACTGAAAGCCCATTTGCCACTACTGTTCACATTCATCACTAATGTAAAGTAGAGCCCGACCGATAAAGGATTTTTAAGGCCGATACCGATACAAATATTTGGTGATTTAAAAATCCGATATTTCCGATATATCGGCCGATATATATATATATTTTTTTAAATCCAGAAACGCGTAAAAAAACATGAACAGATTTCCCTAACATTAGTTATTTGTCGTTATTTAAGAGTCCTCAGCCTTACTAAAATAATATGATAATGCAGTTTAAAAATAAACTTGTTTGTTTTATTGTCACAACAGAACAGAATATATTAAAGTTCTGATAAATATAATGTATAAAAATACAAACTTAAGATATGAAACTTAAAGTCCTTTGAACAAAAAAAAGTCAACTATTATTATTAATATTGACAGTAATAAATCAATTATGTAATAATGTGTGTGTGTGTGTGTGAAGAACTGATAAGATTGTAAATGTGTACCTTGAAATGCAATGTAAGTCGCTTTTGATAAAAGCGTCTGCCAAATGTCAATGTTATAAGCTACCTTATAATTACAATGTCAACTTGCTTATCCCTTTACCTGCACTCTTTTAATTCTATCCATCTATTCCATCAAGCTACAACAAACCATTTTCAATCATCATTTGCTGCCTGCCTTCTAAAATCTACTACTTAGTGATGCACTAAATACATTATGTGACTCGTTAATGCTGCGGTTAAACGAAGTCAGCAACGCACACTTGGATTTCACACACGTGTAAAAGAAAAGCTAACTTTTATGCACAGGCTATGTTTGATACTTTTTCTCTATGTCTAAATGTTCACTCCTCGCGTGCCTAACTTACATTTTACAATGCAGAAACTGGAACTACAGATATGCTAGTTATAAATACAGTAATCATTACTTTATTTAGGCAGAATAAGTTCGTTGTGATTTCCGAGCTCATTAGCCGCGTTTCCACTGTCGGGCCAGTGCGAGCCAGGGCTTTAAACGGGCCGTGCCGGGCTAATAGCCTCGGGCTAAATAGCACCGGGCCTGCGTTTCCACTGTCGGGCCAGAAGCTCCACAGCGCTTCACTTAAACACGCCCGTAACACGCCTCTCTGGAACAACGTCACACTAACCCATCATTTCACCAACAAATGGAAGTTTTATCAGAAAACTAATCAGAAATCACTGGAAACAGCGTTGAAAACAAACATGATAAAAGCGGCCGTTTGCTGGCATTTTTGTTGTTTACTTGAATATTTAAAACCCAAGCATCGATGTTTTACCACAGGTTTACAATAAAAAGTGATACATTGATCATAATGAATTAATTTATGTCAAAATTGCACATTAGTCACTCAGAAATAAATTACCATTAGGTCTACTTCACAAAAGAAAGAGGACACACTTACTTCTTCAGTCGCGTCTGTTACTGTTTATCTTGTAGTTACAGGACATATTTACATCACATTTAGAAAGAATGATAATTTCTACAAATATATGCCACCAAAAATACGACCTGAGGAGCTTTAGCACTCTCTCGACTCCCATACAGATATTTTCAGTCAGAGAAACAGAGGAAGCTCCCGAAAAAAAAGTTGCTTTATTTTATCATGATAGTCCGGTATAAAGAGACGAGACGTAGGCTACTGACAGATAAAATAAAAACATGACTGTGACAGCCTTTATGATTGGTCTGATTTCTTCAAGCGTTCACTATGTTTTTACACTATGCGTATCTTCAAGCGTTTACTATGTTTACTATGGTAATGGTTAGCGCGCATAGTCTTTTGCATCACAAACACAAGGCATTCAAACATGAACGCGAGTTAAATTATTTTAAAAGTCTTTAATGCTGACAGAATCATCCGGCGCTGCCGTCTTCCGACTCAGGTGAACTCTGGACTCTGTTCGTAACCACTCCTCTAGCCCGAGCGATCTTCCTTGTATAGTGCCCTCTGGTGGACAAACTATGCAGCGCCAACACTCATAACATGGTTGAAGGGTGTTTCGTCCGCTTTTATTTTATTTTTTAAATATTCATTTATCGGCCATTATAAATGCCGATACCGATAGTTTGAAAAATGCCTAATATCGGCCGATAATATCGGCCCGCCGATATATCGGTCGGGCTCTATTCAATAGTTAACCAAAGCTAACGACTGTGGTTACATACATCTTCCTAAACTCCATTTTAAAGGTTTAAGAGCTATAAGTGAAGCAGAAAAAAAAATGATGAGCTGACTAACGTTGTCTAATAGGTGGAAATTTGCCGAATCTGCACGCAAACTTACCTTCGTGGCTCACGGGCTTCCTTCTGCACCGAAGCATTACAGCTATCGATTTTTAACAAAACAAGCCTACTCAAATGTATCTAACCTAACTATTTTCACTCGTTATTGTCTAAAAAACAGACAGAGTTATGCAAAAATAGGCTTAACTTACTGGCGCCAGTAGACAGACCCTTTTTCTCCCATAAATAAAACCTGCTACTTGGGGTATTTTACATGCACAGTGCCAACTTCGAGTCAGTAAAATAATAATAAAAACAATAATTTAAAGCTGGTATCCAAAACATTTAATTCAATTCAAGTATTATATTAGATACATTTTAAAACTTCAATGCACAAGTATAATAAGCCTAATAATAAGCCTAGTAATACGTAGACATTTAAAATACATCAATAACTGATATCATAGTTTAACACAGATAAAATCAGAGTTAAGGCTTGCTTTACGTGTTGCTCGACGAGGGTTTCTTAATCGTTGCGAGTTTCATCCTGAGGAGACAAAATGCCGCGAGGCTCCCGCCGCGGAGTGAAGAAGAGGTGGAGTTACGAGGATTCTCAGACAGTTGAAGTGTCCAATGGAGTTACGAGATTTGCTCTCAAGCTATTTTCAACACTTTAGATTGGTTAATAATTTGTAAAAATAACAGAACCACGTGGGGACTGACCAATAGCATCGATTTGTGAAAAAATATGAAATTGACCAAATTTGGACATACGAGGTTTCCGCCCGACAGCGACGATATATATATATATATATATATACGTATATAATACGTATATTCTAAAGAAGCTCCTGTTGCTATAGAAACAGTCAGTGTTCTGAGACTCGCGCTTAGGACTGTGCATGTGCATTAGCTTGGTCCAGCCTGAAAAATGCATTTTTTTGTCATGATTTGAGCATTTAGAAACAAAATGTATGAGACAACTGTTGTCAGATTTCATTGGAGAATTTGATGTTTCCCCATTCAAAGAGAAAGGAGCTGCACTTGCATGCCCGAGAGGCGTTTCAAATAGGGATGCACTGATAAACTTTCATTTTGGGTACTTGCTGAAACAGATACCTGTATTTTCACTGCATTTGTAATTGTATATATAAAAATACCTTCAGCTATTCCCATGCTTAATTAAGCCTGCTAAAATGTATTGTATGAGCTTCTGTTACTTTCACTGTTCATTCTATTGCTCTATCATATTTTATCTATAATTTAATTGCACAGCACATATTTAGAGCTGACCCAATCCTTAGCATTGAGTCCTGCTGGAGCAGTGGTTCAAATGTTTAGATAGCCTACCAGTGAAATGCCACAATTCTCTATTCCAATTTTGATACTACAGCAAAAACTATTAGCCTAATTAATGTAAATATAACATTATTAAAGACAAGTTAGCAGTCAGTAATCAAATAAGAACAAATAATCAAATTACAAATAGCACAAATAAATACAATAGAACAAAGAAAGGTTACAAATTAAATAAACAGTGTTTTTGGGGGGTTTAAGGTAGGTCTAACAGTAGTTTTCAGGTACAGAACTTAAATTAAGTAATCAAATGTGAAAGCACTGCATATTCATCAGTGTATAAATTAAATATAGATAGATCTTTATACAAAAGTTATTCAGTCAAGAGCAGTGAGTGATTTATTTGTCCTTTGTTGTTTGATTAACAATAAAACACAGCAGCAGGTTTATTATGCTGCTGTCCCTTTAATACGGACTGCACAGGTCCAAAATACTGTTACACATTTTATTTCTCAAATGTCTACACTTAAGATATAACCAGAGATGGTCTTATATTAGGGAGATGAGAGATGATTAGCTGCAAAGTACTAGTCACTGCAGGGCGCAAAAAACTATAACTTAATTGTAATTTAATACATATTTAATTCATTAAAATATATGTATTTTTTACCATCATTCAATAAAAAGCCTTGTCATCGTCATTAGGCACACAGTAGTTAACACAACACATCATGTTTTATCTTAATTAAACAACATACAATATTACACTATTTATAATTAAATAAATAATTGTGTCTTTATTCATTAAAGTGCACAATATCACTTCATATCATACAGTATGCATACATGCAGTTATAATAGTCATTACAATTCAAGTCTTATCATAACTGGTAAAACCTGAAAGCCAAAGAAAAAAAAAACATCTGTATTTCTTTAGACAATGTACAATATCACTCAATATTACTATTAAATATGGTAATGCCGTAAATGAGTCCTGCCTGTCGCGACATTACCTTCTTTGCCTTCCCTTATAAAATAACCTTTTTAACATAGTAATGTGCACATCGTTCCCAACAAAAGTACTGTTTAGTGTAAAACATGTTGAAGATTAGCGAACAGGCTGTCGATCACTTAAATGTTAAGGTGTTTCCTCACAAAAGCGGTTTATTCAGTGTAGTGAAGCCTCCTCTCCATTGACATCCATTCATAAAAAACAGCCTCTGCTCTCCTTTCCTGCGCACCAGCGTTAGCATTAGCCGTTACGCTTTTTTGGCTATAGGTTGCAGGCTTGTCATCTAATGGCTTTGATATAACCGGCTATGTTTACAATGATACTCGCCAAGAAGTTAATTTTTACATGATTTTGTATGAATTCGTCTGTTCAAGCACAAGACGTGGAAGAGAATTGAATTCAGTATTCGCGCGCTGTCTTAGGCAGCTTTCAGGGCGTGCGCTTTGATGTTTGCACACAGAAAACTTCTTGAATATATCATGTGATTACTGTAATGCCTTCCTGTAATAATGTAGGGAAACCACTCGTTGTATACATCATGTAAAATTTACCATCAGTTAATGTTAACAACAATACATGCCTCGTTTTAGTTTCTTTGCCATTGCCATATCTGACCGAACTACAAACTTTCCACTGATGTCTGTGAAAAAGGGATGCGCTTGACAAGCTTGTGTGTCTATGCCGCTTGCATGCTCATTCCACTGCGTGGATCAGCTCGCGCACCACAGCTATATAGGCACTAATATATGTTGTTATATTCCTCTAATTAGATACATTAACTTCATAGACAGCCTTCTTTTTTTATTCCCATTATACTCTCTGTTGTCTGTGTTTCTTTGTCTGGACACAAACACTGTACACATGCTGCGTGGTATCAGTTGTTGGTATTAGAGCATTACAAGTATGAGTACGAGTACGAGAGCGCAGTATCGGGCTTAATAGTTTCAAAGATGGCCGCCGAGTGAAATGACTTGTCTTAAAGGGACTTTGATTTTACCCAATATTTGCCTCATCAAATAGAACTGCAAGACAAACTGAAATGCTGTGTTTAGCTGAGAAAATGCTGAGAAAAAAACCATAGAGCCACACAAGGTTTATACTTTTTGGGTGAAATCATATAGTACAAATTAGTATAGCACCATTAAAAAGTTTGGGTTTATTTATTTATTTATAGAAATTCATACTTTTTATTTAGCATTAAATTAAAGTGACAGCAAATACATGTATAATGTTACAAAATACTGCATTTCAAATGAATGCTGTTCTTTTAAACTATCTATTCATTAAACAATAAAAGAATAAGTATCACAGTTCCCACACAAATATTAAGCAGCATAACTGTTTTCAACATTGATAATAAGAAATGTTTCTTGAGCAGCAAATCAATCAGAAGACACTGAGGACTTGAGTAATAGCTGCTTGTTTTAAATTGAAATAATATTTCACATAATCACTGTTTTTTACTGTATTTTTTATCCAATAATTGCAGGTTTGGTGAGACTTGATTCAAAAAAAAATAAAAAAAAATTATTTGTCTCTAATAAATGGATAGTTTACTATTGTCGTTCATCATCACCACTCACATCAAACTTGTATCATTTTCTCTGCCGAAAGAAAGAGAAAAAAAAGATTCAGTTTCTGTTAAGTTTCTGCTAAGAATATGCAGATGCAAATGTAAATGAATATGGATTTTATACATGGTCTTGTTATACTTCAGACTGTTGATATTTTGCTGCAATTGTTCAGAACCATCTGTTATAGTGGCAGGATTCTGAAGAGATTTGTGCTTCAGAATGGAGCGTGCCACCAAGCAAAACAAAAGCATGTCAATCTGAATGTTGCTCAACAACAACAAAAAAGTGTGATTTGTGATTTTCTGGTGTTTGCACTGCCAAGCTGGGCCTGAGCCCATCATTAGTGCCAAAGATCTGGCAGATACTGTTCCCAATTTCCAGACAACTGTACAGCTGCCTGATTGTTTAACAGACGAAAGAATTTATTTGAAGTCTCCAAACAAAGTTGCAAGACCATCTTCACTGAATTAGACTAACACAATTTGGAAAGAAACCAAAGGCATCTGCTCTAATATCCATTTTACACAGGTTTAACCTTATTTGCTTCAAAGCATCAACTACTTTAAACAGTCTGAAGGATAAGTGAAGAAATAATTAGTTTGGGTAAATTAAACAGCTCTGGGTGAAATTAAACTTTAAGTGAACTTTACTTGTAAAGGAGCGTAACCATATCCAATCAGGTGGCATTGAAAGCCACTTTGCAATCATACAACATCCAGATGGCATTGTGGGCCACACGTTGGCAAGGATCAAGAATAGGATGCAGCTAGAGCCGGAAAGGATCACACCACCATCATTAGTTTGTTATCCAACAGTGTCATCTCGAGATAATGGACATTTATGGATTCGCAATGATGGATGAAAAAAGCCTTTTCTGAGAGTCGCCTTGCTGCAGCGAACCCAAATTACATTGTGAATGACGTGAAAATAATGTAATGCGGGTGCCTTCAACATTTAATGTGATTTAAGAGACTGTTCTGAAGTCAATTCAATGTAGAGTCTTAAAATTGTCATGGTTTTTTAATCCAGGATGAAAGATCCAATGGCCTGAGCCAGAGACGGATGACAAGTGGCACGGAGGGTCCTTGACCTCTATATCCGATTCCATATGAGGGGAACAATAAAAGGATATGGAGAGGGTGAATGAGTTGTGAACTCCAAATTCCTCGATTTATTTCAGTGTCCTATAAAATGGGCAGTAGAGATCCTGACCTGCACATGTTCACCCTCACACAGAGATAAAAATCAATATCTTTCAAGAAGAAAAGTACCCAATAAACTGAAAATATCTTTCAGGAAGAAAATTACCCAATAAACTGAATTATGGGTGGGCAGACAAAGCATTAAAGCCGGTTGTGTTGTTGGTGGTAAAAAAAAAAATAAAAAAAAAAAAAGTTGCATATGAATGAATGAATGAATAAATAAATAAATAAATAAATAAATAAATAAATAAAATAAAAAAAATAGAAAAGAGATCAAGTCTCAAAAGAATGGAAACATGGATGAAAATTATAATTAGCATGCAATCAAATAGGAATAAATAAACTGTGGCCCTGCTATAACATAGATGGTTATTAATAGATCTGAACTGTTTATACAAAGGCATAAACAAATTCCTTTCCCCATAAATGAGTTTGGATGATTGGTCTTGGCAGGCTGGTTTGTGCACGTTACGTATTCAGGTGGTGAGCGCCAGCTTTCACATCCCCGAGTGAGAGTAGGTGGAAGCTTTTATTCGTCAGACGAAAGCGAAAGAACGGTAGATTTTGTATAACACCGTTAAATGAGTCCGAATTCTTTTCTCACAATTTTGTCTGTGATGTGAGATTTAAAACCCTGAATCTCTGAATTGTATGATGAGGATTAATGTTTGCACTTGGCCATGTGAAAAACGATTATTGACATGCTGGATAGACAGTGATGTAGTGAGCTACCAAAATATTAACCTGCCCTAAGAACAAAGCGCTGATGTTCTCGCTCTGCAATCATATGCAATCTCATGTAATTCTTAAGAGGGAAAAATATCTAGCTTATATCAGACAAATAGGAATTACACAAGCCTTTAGTCTGTGCTTCAGTGAATGTTTGGGTGAACCGAACAATTAGACGTGGTTTATTATATGACTTTGGCTGGGTTTCCCCAAACACTAAGTAGGATGTTAGTAGAGTGTAAAATATATTTAATCTCTGATAAGAAAATTAATGACTCATTTCACAAACGCATAAGTCGTATGCAAGTGCATAAGTGTGTATTTCTTTTTCAAGTCAGTCGCAATGAAAACTGTTCTAGATGTTCTTTTGTGATTTTGTGCAGAAGAAAGACAGTCATACATGGATGGACATGAGGGTGAGTAAAGGACATTTACATTTTTTGGTGAACTATTGCTTTAAAGGAATAGTTTACCAAAAATGTTTAATTGTGTCATCATTTACTCACCCTCAAGTTGTTTCAAACCTGTATATATTTATTTCTTCTGCTTAAGGCGAGACACGGCAGGCAAAAACATCGTTTTTTTTTTTACTGGTCAATTTTGAGATTTTGGGATATTTGTCTTCAATAACATGTCTTCTTTCAGACTTGTGGTGAAAAAAAGTCTGAAATACACATTTAGGTCTTTATTTTACAACACTTTGTCTGTTCGCGTCTGTAGATTTCTCATAAATTCAACAAAAGTTGGCGTTCTTAATCCTCCCGCTGCTCCGCGATCTCTGTCTGCTCTCTGTCATCACACGCACGGCTGGATAGCTCTCTCTCTCCTGTACAATGCTGTCGGATCCAAATATGGTCATTTCCTTTTTATCAGCAACCAATCGTGAAAGTAAAAGGGCTGAATGCGCAATCTCATTGGCTGATGATAAATCTTTAAAGCCCGTTTTCTCAAAATGACCTTTCTCTCATACTCCAAGTACGAAATCTCCACTTCAGTAGCACCTATATACACCAAACTTTCCAGTCTTGTACCTAGTTATATTATGAAGACTTTTACAGAGGGATTTGTAAATATATTATTCCTAGCCTGATTTATATAACATTTTATTCCAAAAAACATGGCGAAAATCGTTTTTTTAAGGCTGTTGACAGTATATTCTGATTTACAGGATAACAAAAGTAGATATCCATAAATCCCTCTGTAATTTTTTTCCCATCTAATATGTGAACACAATGAAAAAATAATTTTTAACCTGGCTTTATCCAATACTCAGATTTCGTTTTTTAAAATATATGCAAAATAGCGCATATTTAATTAGATATTGCCTAATTTGCATATTTCAACATTAAATTATAGAAAACTTGTAATACATTTTTTTCTCATCTCCATGTAGGTAATCAACTGGGAAAGTTTCATGGTGATATCTGCTAGTTAAAAATTTTACCCTATTCACCTGTAGTGTCTCGCCTTAACACAAAGGAAGATATTTTGAAGAATGTGGGTAACCAAACAGTTGATGGACCCCATTGACTTCCATAGTATTTTTTTTTCTTTGTGTTTAGCAGAAGAAAGAAATTCATACAGGTTTGAAACAACTTGAGGGCGAGTAAATGATAACAGAATTTTCATTTTTAAGTGAACTATCCCTTTAAAGTCAGATTAAGCGTCCAACAAAACAAGCAGGACAAGAAATAACTTTAAAAAATCTTATAAAGATCTATAAACTACTTTTTCTTGATCTACCGTTAATATTTACATTTTTACCATATTGACTATTTCAATTTCTTACCAAAGCCATACTTATTCTTTATTCACTAATGTTTTACTAAAATAACTAATTTAAATGTCTCAACAACATACTGTAATTTCCATGTTTGATAGTATGACATGCTGAGGTGTCTAATTATTGGAAATATTGGTGAAAGCTTTGGTCTTAGTTCAGCACTGTTAGGACTAATGGTTCTTGTAATGATGCCCCTAAGTTCTACTTCATAATAAGCAGTCTGTGCTAATGTGGGGGAAAGGTGCTGCTTCATCATAAAATAACGTACAGTACAGCATAAGTTAAGATTATTTTAAAAGTATGATTAGTAACGGAAATGGAATATATGGAAACTCTGCCCTTATACTGTACCTTACAATGATCTGAATGTTTTTGCAGTATCTGACTCATATGCTAACTGTGAGAAAGGAAAGTTCATTTGAAAGTTTTGGATGATAATAAAACTTCAACTTTTATACTGTAAATTGTCCATTGTCCTCAGAAATGTCTGAGCAAACACCACACTTGAAATGCACAATTAATGCTGTTGAAGACAGATGCAAATGCTAAAGTATACAGCATGTTATAATTTGGTTAAAAAAAATTATGTTATCTTTCTGTATGCTTACTGATATAACCATACAGAAAGGCTGTGTAGTGCCTTGGCTGTGTGTTTGACTGTGTAGTGAATCCAACAAAGACGAGATGCATGACACAGAATGAATAAAGATACACTTTAATAAACCGTGAATAAAATCCACACTCTCAACATTAATGCAAGACAATGAACATTGGAAACTGAGGGCTTAAGTACACAAGGAAAGATAATCAACGGAACAAAGAACAGGTGTGAACTAATCAGGAACCATGACAACTAATATTTAGGGGTGTGACGAGATCTCGTGCCGCGAGATTAAAATGTGATGAGATTTCTCGTTGGGGTGAAAAGCTGTCTCGCGATATTGCATGACAGAGCTTGAGGGTGAAATTAATATGCCACCGCTACATTTACATTACATTACGGTGCCCAACGCATCACCGCCTCCACTGTCGCTTTGCTTTCTTTTTAGAAATAAAAACCATTTAATTCAGTTGGATAACGGTCACTTCAGTTGTAAACTATTGTGAATGTCTGCTCTACTCATCCAGCACGAGCTGTAGAGTGCACAATCGCAAATAGTGCAGCAGCAGGAATCACAGGTCACTGATCGCGTGACGATGACGGATGATTAGTTGCACAACAGAGCATAAAAGTCTGATAAATGTCTTATCTTGTAGAACGCACGCTCAGCACCGCCGCTCCATGTACACAGAGAGTACGTGCAATCGCGAAAGTAAAACGCGAGCTCGCTGCGCAAATTAGGCTGCATACAATAGCCTGTCTCCCAATATCAAACAGCACTTTGAATATTGAGAGAGTACTTTGATTATGGTTGTACTTATTGTTTGCACTTAATAAGACTAAGAAAAACTGTTATTTATTTTTGTTATTTAAACTTTTTATTTCTATGTTCAATTTGTGGAAAGGAGTTCAATTAGGAGGTCACACACAGCCTCAATCAGAAGTTCTGGAAGCTCATATAATTCATGTACAGTAAGGCCAGAAGAGACTCATGTGAAATCATACAGGAGAAAAGCCAGTCAGTTGAGTTTGTGACAAAACCTTTTACAGTTTCATCCTCAGAAAGTAGAACTGAAATGACATCCATTACAAGATGTTTAGTTAAAACATTTCGAAATGCACCTGCACTGCATTTTTCCAGTCATGAATTTTGTCATTATGGATTTTTTAAAGATTCTGTGCAAAAATCTCATCTTGTTCTCATTCTCGTGAACCCAATCCCGTATCTCGTCTCGTGAGCCAAGCGTCTCGTCACACCCCATCTAATAATGAATGAGAACTCAACCAAAACTATGGCAAGAAAAACAGAACCGATTTTTGTACTTCAATTAATATATCTAATGCAAGAACTATGAAACTGATTTGTTATTTGTGCTTGAAAATGTCTACAATGCTAATTTAATCTTTCTTTTTTTAATTCTGCAAATGGGACACAAGAAAGTGAACTGTTGCTTGTGTTTTATAATATATGCAATGTTTTTTTCTTTTCTTTCTACTACCCCAGTTCCTATTATCAATATTACAAAATTGTGAGCTTAGAATTATAAGGCTCTATCTCCACTTTTGGTCGAAATTGAGTTTGACATAACCTGATCCATTAGGTGTTTATTAATGCCTGTGTGGTGTTATTTTTGTAAAAAATATTTTGTTAGTAGTTATTAATAAAATAAAAAGGTTCCATCTCTCCATTGCCAGCTGGGATGTAAAAACTTTGATGCTCAATATCTCAGAACTACCCTTAACGGAGATAGAACCTTATAATTCTAAGCTCACGAAATGGCAAAAAGACACAAAATCTTTTATTTTCATGACAATGTTTGAAGATTTTTCCCCTCATTATAAAACACAGCCAACTAGGCTCACAGTTGGACAATTAGAAATACCAAAAAAGGTCCAAGTCCATTTCTGAAACTGATTCCAGAACAATATTGTATTTATAATTGAGATCAACACTTTCCAAAAATCCTAAAGCCCAGATAAAGACACCCTCCATCTGTGCTGTGGGATACAGAAAAGGCATTTTGAAGAATTGCAGAAGCGCTGCATCTTTTTTTAGGCCATCAAAACCTAATCCTGCTATAAGCCGATCAATTGCATTATACATAGCTATGGACTATAACCTTTAAGGCAAAGTCCTCGTGCTGAACCGTAATAGAAAAAGCAGAACAGACAAAGAGACAATTTGACAAATGGTAATTATCTCTATCAGTCTTCTGCTGCTTATGAAGCTAAAGCTGCATTGGCACTCTGTGTGACCCGTTTCGCCTGTCTCACTCTAAACTTAGACCATCAGACCAAACTCTCCTGCCACCCAGAGTAATGAGAATGCATCAAACACAGCCCTCATCAGCTTTTCCGTTTGAAGTTTGCCTACAGAAAAAAAGGAAAACCCTGTGAAAACAACACTTGAATGGCTTTGCTGGCCATGTCGAGATTGTACCAGATTCTTTTACATTGCAAGAGAGACTCATTCAATCTCTTAGCTGCCGCATGATAGTTGCACACTCCTGGACATTTTGGGCATTGTTGTGGAAAAGTGAAAATGCATATGGAAAACAAGCTGGCCTTGGTGTCTACAATGATCAATGGAGCAAACACCTTGATGTCGTAAAGAAAGGTGGGGAAATGTTCGCAGACGTGACAGATGGTTGGTTAAGCATCCTGCCGATGGGTGAGGGACGGCCTACATGAACGCACATACCTAGAACTGCCTCTGTCTGCCCCTCTGGGAGTGCGAAGAAGTTTTTCCAAGTAGTCTGTTATGATATGCATTTCCATAAAGGCATTTATCACCAGTCCAAATCATTACAGTTGATATAGATAATGTGGATTCTCCATCATTGCGCTAAATGGAAATGTGGAGCAGATACTACAGTGCACAAGGGAAAATGCGGTCTCAGTTCTTAAACATAATTTTAAGATCAGAGATTCCTCTCTGATCTTATAATGATGTTTAAGAACTGAGACTGCGTCATTCATTGGCCTTGGGGTGAGAATATATACACACATAGAGCCTATATACACTCCTCTCATGTGAAAACACACTGCGAACAGCCACATGTACAGGGGCAAAAGAAAGAAAGACAGAGTGAAAGCTTCACAGGCACTGAAGATCCTGATAGGGGTCATTTATCCTCTGATAATAGCGATCAGGCCAGACAAAAGCAGGGGGCAGCTGGGTTTCCAGGCTATTTCCTGGCCAAACGAAAAGCTTCTCTAACTTTTGTTCACAGTGATGACTTTTGTCACAATGTCTTTCTTGGCCAGACTGTATAGGCTTCTAACATCCCTTACAAGAATACAAATTAGCTAAGGGTTCTTTAAGGGGAAAAAGTTCGTCTAACTTTTTTAAAAACAAAATCTGGCTTGCTAATGTTTTGACAACCATTTTTCTCTTGTTTTTTTTCTTTTTTTCTTTTCTTTTTTTTTGTATGTGTGAGGTCTTGCTTGAAGGTTCACTTAATAAGTAAGTCTCCAACATTAATATATTCCCTTTATAGCTCCCTTAAATATGCACAAATGTTCATTTAGTAATGAGTATAATCTTTCAGCTTGGTGATTGATAATATAGTGTTTTACTTACTATTTAACTTTTATGTTACCTGAATGAAAATTTCATTTTTCCACCTTCATAAAAGTTTGAATGAAGTTCAAGATCCAAATTAATATCAGAGGGCAACAGAATTTCACATGAACATCCAGTTAAAGCTTGTGGAAAAGAAAGAACTGCAGCAGCAGTATGCATTCACAGCAGCACCACTGAATTTTTGCTTTATTGCCTATCTCGAAAAGAGTCTTGTTTGGATGTTCCTCGTGCTAAATCTCAGACTATGCAATATATCTTCAAGTGCTTCATTAAAAATGGATCATCTTAAATGATACCAGCAATAAATATGGTTTATAGCTAAAACAGACTCTGATATATGACTCTCCACAGGGGTTGTATTTATGTCTTTAAAAAAAAGAGAGATTTCCTATGTATGTGGTGTAGATTTCCAACTTAAAGTGAAAGTCCCCCCAAAGATGAAAATTCTCATAATTTACACACCGTTGTTCCAAACCTCTATGACTTACTTTATTCTCAGGAATATGGTTTGGGCCTCAAACATCTGATATATGACTTTAAAATAAAACATTTTCAAACAATTTTCCTTTTTGTGTGCACAGTCCCTTTAAAAGCATCATATAGGGATGGATTTAATCACTGTAAAGAGAAAGTGCCCATAAGAGAGTCACTTCATTCGTCTTGATCAATTGCTATCCACTTGGGTGTGTGCACATTTCACTTACTATTTGGCCAAATAAATATGTGCAAAATAGTTCTAAATCCAAACTACTATTCCACTGCTATATCCAATGCTAATGTGTGAGCAGCAAAATTCTGTCTTTCTCTTTGCACTATTAGTTTTTGAGTTTTGAGATTGCTCAATCCATGTGTCCATCCACGATTGCTCATTCATGCATGTATTATGGGGCTCCCAAATCTCCATATGTGACAGTGAATTTTACATAATGACATGAACAACCAAAACGTATTTAGCTTTCATGATAAGATCTGTACAGAATTTTAATTACATATATATTACTGAAAATTAATAATTACTTATACCGCTAGTAAAAGACAATCAAACTGTCTCTAACTTTGACAAAAGCTGACAGAATGCCCTAATAATCACAGCAGATATAAAAAAAATACTGAGAAAGGGTCCTTGCTCTATGATGTATAATGAAGACAGATCAAAATGTATTAAACAATTATCTGCATGTAACCATTTAATCGCTTTATTGCAAACAAAGGCAAAACTACATGATACACAAGGCAGAGGAATATCAGTAATGGAGCGATGGAGATGGAAACGTAACAGGTGTACTATAAGGATGATGTTTTAAGTGGTGCTTTTCACCCTGGAGCTGAGCGGCTCTGAAAGCATTACCCACAGCATTTTTACTGCTGCTGCTTTCTTTTCAAAGGTGCAATGCAATGCAACAAATCTAGACCATTGCAAGTCAGCTTTGATGATTATGAGAGTGATTGGTTTTACAGCATCAAACATATGCAAAAAAGAAAGAAAAAAAAACACAGTATAGCCAATTCATCCAGAACTGATTGTGGAATTGGTCAGAGAGAAAGATACAATTATTTATTTTCAGTTGTTCATCTGTGTGGAAGAATTTCCTAATTTTCTCATATTTTATAATGCATAATTTGCATTAGGAACACATTAGGAACAAAAAAAAATTGCTTTAATAGGTCAAAATACACACTTAAATTCAGGCCTTGCCACAGAGAGGCCTACAGACAAATAAATCTGTTTGCGTCAAATCTATAAAGAATAATTTTTATCATGACATTTATTAAAATATTTGTAAAATTATGTACCACTAAGGGTTGATCTTTCCTAAGACGACAGACTGTGAAAACCCTAGGACTATATCACACACTGACTGCTTAAAATGTAGACTAATCATTGATAAAAAATGCTCTTTTTACATTTAAACACCCTACTGACTAATAAATAATCATAGTTGCTCTCCAGAGTTGTCTATAACTTTATGTAATAATGACTAGTCCCTCTGGAGGAGGCCGGACACATAGAACAAAGTGCTATAATACAGCTTTAACATGTTTTGCGTAGCAGACTGGAGAGAATTTGGGAAAGATGTGGAAAGATACAGAAGCTGAAAGACTGTGCAGAGAAACTTGACCTCATTCTCTTAATGGAATGCTGTGAAGCAGACAGCCTGCTCTCAGCTACATCATTATATTTTGACTCAAACGGACCAAGTCCCAGACCCAACCTAGCAAAGAAGAAAAATAGCTTTGAATATGCTGGTCAAATACTACTGCTCACCTCCATGTCTGAATCAGACAAACCCCCAGAGTATTTTTTTAAAAACACAAGGCTATTTTGCAGATACATACAGTAGGGAACTAGTAGGGTACAAATGACATGTTCAGTGGCCTCCAAAAGTTTGAGAACGAGAAAATGTTTTACGTCAAATAAAAACTAGTGAAAGTGTTTTACATTTTTCTAATAAAATAGAATTACATTTCATTACAAATTATTCATATAATAACATACAGTATAATCTGATGGTCATGTTATACAGCATGATTTGAGAATGAGACAAAGAAAATGAACTTATTCTTCAGCAGAAGAAATTTAGACCTTTTGCACAAAATAATTCACATGATCAGTGACACAAATTTGACCTAGAAATGCAGAATCAGAAATATTTCTTATTCATTTGTTGTAAATAATGTTTCTTTGTTTATAATATTATTCAAAGTCTAATGTTTTATTTCCACTAGATTTTATATCCTAGATTTTCAAAATGTACTCATCCCACTTTTACATCCCACTTTATAAATCTAAATATCAAATGTTAGTGAACTTAAATAGCGGTATATCATTTGGGCTATTCTTTAGTCACAAATGTGTACATATAATAAACTATACTAAGACAAGCGCTTCTCAGAATTGAATTCTTATTATATTAAACATTATATCACACCAAACGAGGAAGTAGCAGCAATAAATAGTGTCTAACGTGACATGAAAATTGAGCGTGTGCATTTAAGATGCGGTTTCCTTTGATCAATGCAGTGAATGCTGAACAAGAGACACTACAGATCATCCATTAGAAATGTTTAGCCTGCAGTGAGTAGGAGTAGATTACATTCCCTTATTTTTTCCTTTCCTCTTTTAAGAACAAATATCCATTCTGTCAGAAATAACCACCGCATGGCAGAATAAACAAATATTTTAAAACCTTTACTTTCCTTTTTCCCTACTAATCTTGCATATGTTTGCAACACAGTAGTGAATATATGAATGTAAATTTAAAAAAAGCTCAGAACAGAATATTTTTCTCTTTTCAAAGCAAAACCAAGTAAATAAATCACAATAGTAAATAAATCTAGTCCCAAACAGTCCACCATGCCCACCACAAGAAAGAAAAAAAAATGCGTCCTCAGAAAAATAATAATAATTAAAATACAGATGTATGTGCTTTGATATGTACTGTATATATTTCATATATAGACAGTTTGCTTTTTCAAAGACACTCCCTAATCCCCAAGGCATTAGGGTTTTCAACGCACACCAATTTGCACTTCAAACCAGTGGGCCCCTCTTTATCCACCGTAGCGTTTGTTCGCAGGCCCAGCAACGCCCTGTGGATCCACACACGCTAGTGATCTGCGGATCGGGCGGGTCAAGTAATAAAAATAACATTCTGATTAATTTCGGGTGGGTCGCGGGTGGATATGATAAATCATTATTAAGGAAAATATTAACTACATTCTCTAAAATATGAGCATGTCTAAAATGTAAAAAAAAATTGCCAGGCAGACAGGCACAAATTTGCACTCTCTTTAAGATATACACTGCGCCGAGTCCGCTTTTTAAGCAGAAATGGAGCAGATCAGAGAGTGAAGTAAAAAAGAAGAATTAAAAACAAAACAAAAGGAAGGAAAGAAAGAAAAGTACCGTGTGGGAGCGTTTTAGCAAAATGGTTAACAAGAATGAATCAAGTGCTGGGTATGTAATATGCAACGGCTGTGATGCGTGTGTGTGTGTGTGCGTGTGCGTGTGTGTGTGCATGTGTGTGTGTGCATGTGCGTGTGCGTGTGCGTGCGTGTTCGCCTGCTCGGGAAGTCGCAGTGACAGAAACAGTGACATTCCAAATTTGTCAAACAAATTTTGTTTTAAAGAAATGTTCATTTAAAAGCAACGCTCATTCATCAGTGTATAATGTTACCATTAGAGATGCGCGCATCAACCATCGCCAAGTCCGCTGTTGAAGGTGATGATCATCCATTTATCATCACGCCTAACAACACATAAGAATAATTGTAATTTGACCGTCGGGTGCGGGTCGGGTGCGGATACTTGAATCAGAGAAAACACACCGGGTGGGTGGCGGGTGGATGATTTGTTTTTGGCTGCGGATTCGGGTGACGTTGGAGCTCATCCGCGCATCTCTAACACGTGCATATTAGTGACTTTAACTTAGCCATCTATGATTCGGCACAGGCCCAGAGTAAGTGTCAAGCAGTTCTCTGCACCGTTTGCTCATATGCTTCAGGAAATTGTGTAATTCTCTCTGAAATGCCTACAAGTCCCACTGTGCCCCTTAGGCTGCAAACATAACCAGTAAATCCATTAATATTGTCATCTCAACCAATCATTGGCTACCGATTGTTAGCTCTAACCAATTACATCCTTGCTCTTGAATGCCTCAAGGTGACTTTGCCTTGACTTCCTCAGGGGTATTTTCCCATTTTTGCAGTTTTATGTCACCAACATTTACTATCGGGGAATTTTGCCCAATGTAAGGATGTAAAGTTACATTTGAGAATGAAACACAGGTGGACTTACCATTCTCCTGATCCGATTTGTTGTCCTGTTCTGTGTCTGTGAGTGTTAAAGCAGAGTTGGACCGGCTAGACATCCGCGAGTCCCGTCTGTGTGGCTTAACCCACAGCATGGCGCATTCGGGAGAAATGCCCCCAGCTTTCTGAATATGGTCTGCTCCGCTGAGCTGAGTATGATGACTGAGTCCGGTCTCAGCGCAGAAGCTCAGACCACGACGAGGAGCAGGGCCACATATCCCAAGCTGCCTCAGTGACAGACTCTGGCCTGCAAGATTCAAAATGCATACTTAATTCTGAGAGAATATACTGTAAACTTGCTAAAAATAACATTCAAACACTATTCATTTAATTTTGCATTCAAACTCTTTCAGTATATACACTTTTATATTAAAATATTTGGGAATATAAAATATTTATATTATAAAACTAGGGAGATATAATTTATTTTTATTTTGTGTAAGATTTATGTTTTTTGTTTTTTTTTGTTGACGAAGATGAATTTCATTGAAGAAAATATTTAAGAAAACACTAAATAAACTAAATAGTAATAGTTAAAATAGTAAAAATAAGATCAACGATTAAACAAGAAAACAGAAATGAGCAGAAATGTAAAAAAGAGAAAACTATTAAAATAACCTATTCATGTTGTAAATGCTTCTTGATATTTTTTATTATTACCTTTTGCAGTAAAATGAATTAGATAATGGTGAAGACTCAATTCAAAGTGGCTTTTGTTCAAAAGAATAACTTCACATAAATAGTATTCAAAACATTTTTACTCAGGATACAAAATGCAAAACCAAGCGAAGCTAAAAAACAATCACATTCAGAAAGTTTTGGCAGAACAAAATATAATATCAATATACTAGACATTCTTTTTAATCTCAAAATGTGCCCATAATTAGGTAGAGACAGGGAGTGTATTTTCAGCTTCAATTTAAACAGGCACTGCGTTAAAAATATACATTCAAACATTTATGTTAATTAAAAAATATGAAAGAAAAAAATTATACCAACTTGAATAAAATACAATACATGGCAAAAAGAGCCATATAAAAAAGTATTGTCTGATCATTTTTATATTAAAGGAGAACATTAGTATTTTTTTTATTTTTCACACAATTATTTTATATTTGATTCTTAGCAGTTTGCATTATTTGTCATAGGCTTATTTAACTTACTGATTGACTTTTTATTTTTATTTTATCAGATTAATTTCTGTGCAGCTGAATCTGAATGTAGTTTAGCTCTACCTCTTCCAACACAGGAAAATATGGAGTTTTTCCCAACACAGTAACACAGTAGTAAATCCCAACACAGGATTTACTACACAGTACAAAATAGAAACGGTTCCACTTCAGACTGAAATTCACCTTGAGACTCTTTCAGATTTCTTTCAGCTCTGCTTTTAAAACTATATTCTTGTATCTTCTAGCATATGCTGAGTGCTTTATGACTAAAAGCCTACAGGGTTGGTGACACATCAAAATGATTACACAGGAATTTAAATTACGAGTGCACTCATAGATACGAAACAAAATAACTCAACACAAGTGCTGACATTAATTACCACATGAGGGCATTATCTGAAATACACATTTTGAAATACTGCAAACTATGGTAACCAAACTGCCACGATTTAGCCAGGCTGTGATTCTAAAATAAAATGACGGTACATTTGTATCATGAATATGGGCAAGATTTCTCTCCCTCGGCATTTGGGCACAAACACGGCTGCTAATTAAGGACGTCCCCCTAAGTGTAACAGCCTAAGGTTACGAAGCACACTATAAAAGCATAACTTACCAACTAAGTGTATTTCTAATGAAATTAAATTTGAATGAGCAGTATTCTAACCTTCCACTTAAAAAGTGTCTCATCATGTGATACACCATCCAATATTTATAAAATAGTTTGTGAATAATCAGCAAATTAGTGTCTGCTAGGCTCTATTAAAAAGAAAATGAAGTTAACCCATATGCCTAACCTGAATACAGCGGGCTAACAGGAGTGTTTTAAAAGTACTTTAATTTAGACTGCTTCAATGACATGTTGAAATAATATATGAAACTTAGTAAATTGAAAAAATTTCTTACATTACTTTGTAAATGTATTGTTTATTGTATAAAAAAAAAAAAGAAGAAAAAAAAAGAAATTGCGGCTTGCTTTTTTTTAGGCTTGGAATTTTATTGCGTATCCAATCAGAAATATAAGCTAAACTACATTCAAAATTATGAAATGTTCTTCAGCCTAAAATTTACTTGGAAAATAATGTCTTATGGTCAAGAATGTTTTTCCAAGGACATGGGACTTATTTTCTGGATAAGACTGAATTAAATCTGAAGATTTAGCTCTTGTCTGGGTTAGAGTTCAAGGTGAAGTTCGGTCACATTACTGATGGTGATGTACCACAGTATGCCACTGTTATCTTAGGTCTTAGATGTATTCAGTTTTGTGCTGCATACTGTATTTCTTATTTATTTATTTATTTATTTATTTTTATATGTTTTGTTTTTAGCATATCAGACGTCCGTTTTTCTTTTCCTTGTTGGTTTTGAAAAACATCACATTTGCAAGCATGAAGGTCTCCAGAGTCTCCTGTCCATATGGTGAATATTAAAGAGCACTTACCTGGAGCTCTGCATTCCTCCGTGTCCCTTGGCACCATGTCTGGCATACGATGCCCATAAAGCCCCTGGGTGGATGGGTGTTGATCAAAGGCCTTCAGCGTCTCACTGGAGCTATAGGATTTCTGGGTAAGGACGGAGGATGAGCCGGTGTGACGGCGGTTCCCGGGACCCTCCTTGTAGCCCTCCCCCTCCTCTCTGTTTCCTTCCCTCTCCCAGTCTCTCCCTCGTTCTCTCCTGCTCCGAGAGAGAGAGCAGTAAGGCCGACGCTCCTTCACCTCCATGTTACATTCATGCTGTGTTCCTCCTTTTCTACGCTTCTCTCTTGCTTCTGTCTGTTCTAGTTTGCTCTTTTCCAGTTGTCAGTCTGTGCACCTCTTTCTCCACTCTTAGTTCCACTCCCCCTGCTTAGAGAGACAAAAAAAAACACTGCTTAGTGAGAGAAAAAAACACGTAAAGAGAGGGGAATAAAAGGAAGAAACAAAGCTTTAAAATGTCACTCCTGCTTAGTTCATCATGTTCCTTGTACAGCCTTAGAAAAACAATTAGTCACTAAGACAAAGTAAGGGGCGCAGCAACAAGTTTTTAATTTTTTTCTGATAACATTGTTAAACCATATCATTAATCTCTCAAGGTCCGTAATCCTTGTTTCTTTAACAAAGGTTCCTCTTCTTACAATTACAGACAAAAAGAATAATTACTTTTTAGCTTTAAATTTTTTTTGAAAGGTGTGAATTTACATTCTCAATATTTTAAGCAATTATATTATATACAAAAAAGACATTTAAATACTTAAAGGGATAGTTAACCCAAAAAATGTAAAGGGATAGTTTAAGTTCACCCAATTTCTTTCTTCTGAAGAACAAATTTGGTAACCAAACCGTTGACAGCCCCCATTGACATCCAATGTAGAAAGTCAATGGGGTCCATCAACTGTTTGGTTAACCATATTCTTCAAAATATCTTCTTTTGTGTTCAGCAGAACACACAAAGTCAAACGAAGTGATACTAAAAATGCTCGCTTTCATTACACTAGCTTTGTCATGAGAGAGCCACACACACTTGTAAGCCTTTAGTAGGTTTTCTGGGAGGTTTGTGCCAAAACCGTTCAACAAAGCTCTGGAGAATTGCATGAGTTTCACTGGTGTGTAAATTTAAGGATATTCCAGGGCTTCTTCTCGAGCGTCGTCTATCTTATCTAGTGGAACAGTCTACACACAGACACAAGTGCAGAATGCGTTTGCCTAGAGACCCCACTGTCAGTTTAAAGCACTATAAAGAGGACAAGAGAAAAAATTAGGATAATAAAACACTGTAGGAAACAGAGGTCAGCATTACTGCATACGGCCACAGTAATGGGATGCGATTGGGGTAAAATAAATGGTGTGCGGGCATCAAAAAGATCTTCTCAGAAAGAAAGAGTGAGCTATAATTTACTTGACAATATTTCAGCTAGATAAATTAAATATAGTT
Source organism: Leuciscus idus (assembly GCA_021554675.1). NCBI lineage: Eukaryota > Metazoa > Chordata > Actinopteri > Cypriniformes > Leuciscidae > Leuciscus > Leuciscus idus. The sequence goes on along the minus strand of CM038633.1, from coordinate 22,830,020 downwards.
GTCTTCTAGTACTGGTCATTTTATTCTCTGGTTTGAGTGTGATGTTGGGCAAAGGCGCAGTGGGTTGCCTGAGCACACCAGCAGAAACCCTCTATCCTTCATTGCATTGGACAGCACCCACTGAGTTATCCTCGGGTAACACGGCCCCCGTATTCGGATCAATTTAGATTAGCTGGGGCAAGGGAGGCTCAGACATACTGGTCTAGCTCTAAATGTCCTTAAAGCTGGTCACCAAGTCTATAAGATTAAGACAAAAAGCATGATGGCTGATTAGTAAGCACATCAAATTCATTTTTTAATTGTGCTCTCAAATGTCCTTTATTCATCAAGAGCTTGTTTAGAAATATTACACCTTTCAATCAAGAACACCTAAAAATGTTGGTGGCATGGGTTTAGCAAATACAGGCTAGAAATCACCCACTTAGAAAAGTTTAGAAGGAATGAGAAGCAGAGATATAAATCACAGTATAGCTTTGGCGGTCATATCATGCTCAGGTGGGCACTGACCCATGGGGCCATTGAAAAGCAAAGACTCAGCAGTGAGCAGAGGGGCCAGTGGGAACTATATTATAGCAAGAGGCAACCAGGCAAGAAGATGTCACTTGACTATACCTCACTTATGATGATCTAATGGCAACGACTTCACTAAATTAGATGCCCGACCATCTGGCATAACTGAAAAAGGTAAGAATGCAAGTTACTGTGGATAGTGACCCTGGACTCTATGGTTGACCAATAAATCAGAAGAAAATGAAACAAAAGTGAAATGTTGTATTCGCTTTTCATTTGGTTGATAATTTAAAATTGTAATCTAAGTTAAAGGGACAGTTAACTAAAAACTACAATTTGAGAAGAAAAATCATACTGACTTTTAAAAATAAAAGGTTCCATGGTGTTTTCACAGCAAAGCCATGAATAACTGTTCTTAAAATAACAGTTTTTTTCTTAGTTTAAAGAACATTTTAATAATATGAAGATATTTTTTTCCCTAAAAAGGACATTTTCTTTACTGTAAATGTTCCATGGATGCTAAAGATTTTTCATGAAACCATCAAGGCCAATACAGGTTAAGTAGAATTTTCATTTTTGGTTGAACTATCCCTTTAATATCTTTTCAAAGCTCAGGACTTATGTATTAATTATTTTATTGATCCATTTGTTTGTTTGTTTTTTTAATTCCATGTCAGCAGAAAGGCTATCTTCATGACAAAAACAAAATGAAAAACAATTATCAAAAAACTAAAAACCTTTAGTATTGATACAAGAAAAAAAACATATCTCTAAATAAAGGTTTTTTTTTTCTATGTATTAAAAACAGTGCCGTCCATAAAATGTTTTTCAAGGATGCACATAAATTGCTTTTGCTGATAATGACACAACAAATATAATAAGGCATAACCATCGTGTGCTCATAAAAATGCTGTGCTAACTGATGAAAGTACACAAGAAATGCACTGGTTTGGGTGTAGAAGGTTGATAAGTTGGATCTGGGGTTCACAAGGTGAGATGAAGATAGGAAGTCTGGCATACAACATCTGGATAGTACTGGGCTTGTTGGCTGACATTACTATGATGATCATTATTTATGGAGTTTGGGGTCAGAGGTGGAATCCGATATCCGCAGCTAGTCCCAATGAAATGTAATTACTGAACAAAGAGACTTGCTGTAGATGTGCACTTTAAGCCACCAGACCCACACTCTCACACCATCCGCAGAATACCCAATGCGCTTCAGGTAAGAGAGATGGGTCATGAAGGTTGCCACCAATTTATTTAACCATGGGTGACTGCGTTGGTTCAAAGTCAAGGTGCCTTATCTGGTGGAGCTCTCAGTTATTGTGAATCCATTAGGTGTGCACAAACATCATATACAGCTTTCCAGAACAGGATAGATCCAGACAAATCATTTAGAATAATTCAGATAGCACTCAACGAACAACAGAAAGTTCGAAAAAACAACAACAAATGGATTTCAGAGAGATTGCAGAATGATTCCACAGCAAATCTGACAACTTTGTGCTTAGCATTTAGTGCATGTACCATATACAGGATCTTCAGTTAAACATTAAATGTGTTTTTTAAATCAGTGTTGAAAACATCGTTGCTCAGTCTACCCTCTGACCTTAGACTAGTAATTAATTCCATTATTAATAAGAGACAGATGGAATGGATGAATGCAACGGAAATAAGTTATATGAAATAAATCCTAGAACGTTTTTTAGTCATTTAAAAACTAGGTATGATCAAGATGTTTTTAAAAGGGGCCATTGAAGTCGTTCAAAGTTTACAAATGGATATATTTTTTTAAATGAGAAGAACCACCATCATACCTCCAATGACTGTTAATGAGAAAACATCTTCTAAAAGAACTAATCCACAGTATGTTTCCTATGCATTCATTTGCTTCACCTTGGAACGTCTTTTCTCATTATCTCTCTGAACTTCTCAAAGATCAACATCCATATTCAAAACGTCAGAGAATACCAGAGTAAATTTGTTCTTATTCAAACTGATGTAATATGGTTTATTATTGATTCATGTCAGAAATATGAGAAACGAAATGTAAATACAGAATGTAATGATGTATCCTACCTAATATGCAAACTTCCAGGCAAATAGGTTATACTTTTCTGCTTGTTATAACTATTTTGGTATCGAAACGTATGGCTGGAAATGGATAAAAGACCACAGACTTAAACAGTATCCAGTTACTTCTCTGGAGTATATAAATTTGCTTCGAAGTGGCTCATCCAGTGAGACATGGGATGGTTGCTTGGTGAAAGAAGGCCAAGGGGGAGATGGTCTGGCTGTAAAAACTCCAGCTCAGAGTGCCAGCAGATAGGATAACTAACAAGCTTTTCAACCGGAACATTGCACACAATCATCCTTAGTAAAAAAGTAACTTTAAGTGAACTTCTAAGAGGAGATGTATCTTCTAAAAAGAGATGTAGGCCTATCTACAGAAGCATGCTGCAATGTAGTGTCGCTCTATAGGAACGAAAATTTCTCATGAATAATGACAAATAGGCCAAAGAGACATGAATAAAAAAAAAGATCACACAAAGAATAAGGACTTCATCTACAGTAAACTTTTTTGGGCATATGGCTTATTATTTTAAACAAATATTTTGCATTGTATCTAACTGAAATACAGTAAGAAACTAATTATTTTATTTCAGAAAGTAAAAATGTGTAAGTTAAACAAATTAAATTGAACCAAACTACTCTGAAGGGAATTATGGCCAGAACAGAGTGGAAAAAGCTGATGCACTCCATATAGACCTATATTAATCTCACAAACAGTCTCACCTAATAATCTTTGCTGTATTTTCTGTTTTTGTGGTACTCTAACAAAACATATAGTCTCGCAGGTCCACACAGGCTTAGCATCTGACTCAGGTAGAAACATTTGCACATCCCTGATTTATATATTTACCAGATGCAACTTAAGAATGGGACAAATCATACATCACTCCAAATGAGTTGCCTCTTGGGAGAGGGTTGCTGCAAACAAAATGCACGCAATAAAATAACCTGATACAGTAAGTAGCTACTTCTCTGTCCAATTTCTAGAAAACGCTTTGGTCATCATTAATGACATGGTTTCAACATACAGACAGTGAGTAATCCTGCTCATTATTTAATACGGTGTACATAATAAATTCTCTGTGGTAGTCTGTAAGATTTCTCTCTGTGACAGAGTACCCAGATGACACTGTGCTGTTAACATCTATGGCGGCTGCATTGTTTATTTATGCCTATGATTATAGAACCGCACAATCATAAATTGTATAACTCCCTACATTAAGATTAAGATTAAGAATTAATTTAACATCCACCATTCCAGACACAATATAGGTGAAAATATAAGTGGGTTTCTCCAGTGTTAGCATCTCATTAGAATGCATGACACTTTAATTGAATCAAAATCATTTTTAAGTCTGCATCAGCAACGTCCTTCTCTCCATCAATTCACTCCCCTCCACTTCATCTAAAAGCCTTTCTTTAATCCTCCTGCCCAGATCTTTCAAATTGACCTCCACAGTCCAAGACCAGCCACTAAAGTTCGCACCAGGATACTAAGTGCACATAACCCGAAGAAATACAGAACCCCTCCCCTCCTTCGCCGCTAACCCCCCACCCAACCCGTTCTGAGCTTTAGTGTGGCCGCCACCACCGACAATAGCTTGCTTTGACAGCTTTGCATAATTCATGCGCTGCACTGCTCTCCCTGAGCCCAGCCCAGCCACTCGCTCGCTGTGAGACAACGGGAAGAAAAAACACAGACGGGAAACAAGGGCACGCTTCCATTAGCCAGTGCCTGTTCCCACACTACACTGCTGCACCCTGGGATAGTGCCACTATTGTCTGGGGGTCGTCATTTTCACCACCCCCGCATCACGGTGGAGATGCGATGCAGCAGACACAGATGTGCACAGGCCTGGAGGAAGACACATCCACTTGTGTTCGTCTTTTTCAGTATTCATGACCTCAAGGCTGTGCTTTTCTTGGACTAGCTGGAAGAGGTTTGCCGGTGAGATTTAATTTAGAGCTTTAACGGTTATATCAGATATTCTGTCTAAAATCATCTACTAGGATGTGCAACTTCCTCAGAGATGACTAAAGGGTTTAATGGTTCTTGGTTTAATGGTTTAATGGTTCTTGAATCATTACTTTAATATCAATAAGACATCCAATATTTTTCTAAACGGCACAATAATGCACAAAAAACTCTTGCAAGATGACGATGTTCTCTATGACTATTTTGTTTTTTATTTTTTATTTTTAAATCTCAATTCAATGGGCAAAGGAATTCATTTGTGAAAATCTGTTTCTGCATGGATCTTAAAATGATTAAGCAAAACTAAAACATTTAAAGAGGTGGGAGCGAGGTTATATAGGTAATGATAGCACTCACTAACAGAATACAGAGATCACAGGTCTTATTAAAAAAACATTACACTGATATGTCTCACACGGCACTGCCATGGGCTTTTTTTTTTTACTTACGTCCTATGTTCTAAAGATAACTCCTCCATATATATATATATATATATATATATATATATATCCGTAATTTCCGCACGACTATAAGTTACACAGGTTCAAGATAGGTTGCATGTGTACAAGTTACAATATTACATAAAGAAATTATGTAAAATACCAGTAAATTAAAAATGTTACTGTAACATTTTAGCTCCCCTCACTCCTCAACAAACACTTTCAATTTAACACTATTCAGAACAGAAATTAAAATTATTAAAAAAAAGAGATCTATTTTAGTAAACAAACTATCATATTGATGTGTGGGAAATGCGATGTACAAATAGACTCACATACCCGACATACTCATCAACCAAATGTGAGTTTTGCGCATGTTTTGCATGCATTGCATTAACTACATTAGCCTATATAAGTCACTTTAGAATTTAAGTTGCATTAAGTTTTACATTTTAAATTTGTTTTACTTATATTTCAGAAATAACGGTCATAAATAAATGCACATACATACACACACACACACACACACACACATAATATGTGCCTGTATTGAATTCAAAAACATTCACAGACAGCAAACAGTATTTTAATCTACTTACATACACATATACATTCAATACATACGTTCATTATAAATCAATATTAATGTAAACATCTTGCTAGCATTATGGCCAGCAATGTTCTCTTTGAACTAGATGTGATGGAGGCGTTTTGATAAACAGTGCGGAATCCTGTAAATCTTAAATCAGGGCTCGACATTAACGCTTGTCCAGAACAAGTGGATAAGTAAAGGAGAATTTTACTTGCCCGACCGGACAAGTAGCCTGATTAGAACATCAATGACAAAAAATTAACTAGGGAATCACTAAAATGAGAGAATGATTCTGATTTTATTACATTTATTGTAAGTTGCGATTGCTAGTGGAATGTATTGGTTACAAGGTTGCGCTGCTGACGCTGGCGCAGCCTTTCGAGAAGAAATCTAAACAAGTGAGAGCAGCTCACACAAAGAAACTCAGTTAACAACATACTGCAGATAAAAATTCTAAATTTGAGTTTTTATATTTTTAACATATGATACAGTTAAGCAACCTCACACGACGAGTGTTGTTTTCCTGAATACCATCACGATTGAAAATGTGACATTGATTTCATACAACAGTTTAATAAACAGGTAAAATTAAGTCACTTACATTTTAGAAGCAATATTGACTGTTTGTGATCTGTTTCAGCAGCGAAAATAGTTCCAAACAAAGATCACAGCAGAACCATAACGCATCTCACAGCAACACTCAACCGTGTTTCATTACTGAACGATTCAGCGTTTTGAACGACTGGGTGGAGTCAAAGATTCAATGACCCATTCATAAACATCTGTCTCATTCTTGAACAAATCAGTCATTTGAACGAATCGTTTGGATGAATGAATCAATGACCCGCTCATTAAGATGGTCGCCTGCCGCCACCTACTGGAAGTTTAGTGTTATGTTTAAAAGTATCATTCTTTCCAATGTTTCTTATTTGTATTTTTAACATTATTTAATGCAATTGTAATTGTAATTTTTCAGTGTAAATTAGGGCTGGGCGATATGACGAAATATATCGTCTGGACGATAGAAAATGTCTATCGTTTTATATAAGGCTCTATCGTTTACGCCACGATAAGGCGTTTTACGGCAGAATTAACCTCACGGCATGCCCATGCACGCTGCAATACATAAACAAACATGGAGGAAGACGGTAGTAGACGCGGTTCAGACCAGGGTAAGTTAATTCTCAACTAGATGACCAGCCAACCCAACCCGTTAGTAGCTCCACAACAGCGCGCATCTGTGCATTCATTCATTCACACACACACACACACACACACACACACACACACACACACACACACACACACATACATACACAGAGAGAAACGCGATTCATATTTAAACAGTCTTTTTGCGTGTACAGACACTATTGCGATTAGAACAAAGCAAATATAGAACTGACCTATTCCTAAACCGGATCCGTTGCTCCTCGAAATGAAAACGAGGTGAACCTGAAAGTGAACATATCCAACTGATTGTGGGTGTTCACAGGTTTGCGTGGATCGCCTCAGATTATTTGCGTTTGAATAGCGCGCGCTCTCCGTAATTAAGATCAAAGTCAACAGAATATTTTGAATCTTTTTTGCACTTATAAGAAAAAAAACCTATCGCGCCGGCGCGATTGTCGAACCCAGGGGGTTAAAAAATAGATTTTCGCCAAAAATCCTCTTTGGCTCCGCGGCTGCCATGGTAAACAACGTTAGCCTACCGGTGACTGAAGTCTCACGTCACGTGCGAGTCAAGAGCGAAGTGATTGACATGACCAGGCTACCGTAGCTATGGCTTGGCCTTTAAATATATGCACATTTAAATATATCAAAGCTGACTTAACACTGCACTCAAAATAAATATTTACAACACCAAAAACAAATTTAAATCCTGACAAGCAACTTTTTTACTCTGACAAGTAAATTACAGATTTACTTGTCCGAAGCACAAGCACATTAATGGCGCTTTTCCATTACCAGTACCAGCTCGACTCGACTCGACTCGACTCAGCTCGGCTCGGCTCGGCTCGCTTTTCGCTCCGTTTTCCATTGCAGATAGTACCTCCACAATAGTACCTGGTCGTCATAGCGACGCCGCAGGAAACTGCCGTGACTTAATCTTTTACGCGAGACGCGCGAGACACACCCGCTACCCAAACACACAGGACAATGGAGAACATCGAGTGTATGCTGTTTTTGGATGTTTTTGTTTTTGTTTTTGCTGTTTTTTATTCAGGATACTCCGTCTGGCGCGTGCAATGATGACGCAGTGAATAGTGACGATTCTCTCTGACCAATCAGCAGTCTGCTGTGTTTTCACGTCACATTTTAGTATCGCCTCAGCTCGCCTCAGCTCGCTCAGAACCGCGCCGGAGGTGGTACGAAAAAAAGTACCTGGAAGCAGGTACAGGTACAACTTTTACACAGTGGAAAACCAAACAGAGCCGAGTCGAGCCGAGCCGAGGCGAGCTGGTACTGTGTAGTGGAAAAGCGCCATAAAAGGCTTAATGTCGAGCCCTGTAAATCCATTGACTGTATAAAATGCAATATTTTGTAGTTACATAAACTTCAGACCTAACCAGTTTTCATTCACTTGATAAGTTAAATGAAAGGAAAGCAAAAGAGAGAACTGACGGGGGAAGGCTGAGGTGAAAATATTCAGCAGTATAAAGCAAATGAAGTGACAGCAGAGGAAAGCAAATGAAAAAAACAATTTGCCTTGACTTCATATCAAGATGAAGATTGAAGGGAAAACTACTCTGATTTCAACATGGCATATTTTCTTGATTGCGTTTTAGGAAAAATGTTTATCAGTAATCACCTGAAATGGTTTTCACCTCAAATTATAAAGGGATAGTGGCCTTTTTAAATACCTGTTTTTCAAATATTCAGCAGCAAGCAAACCTCATCGCACCACACTAAAGATCCTAATCCACTCTATCCTAAACCGCATTAAAAAAAAATCATCAATTTAATTTCATTACAGAATATGATTTGTGCCACAAGCATCTCTCATTACTCATGTTATACCCTCTCCCGTTTTTCTCTTCAGTTTTTGTTCTCATATATAGCATTAGGTTTTGACTGTCATCTCTGCAGGACATTAATGTAAATCCCTTGGTTCCAGAGCTGAGGCAGTTTGGAACAGGGATACTGGCGAGTTTCACTGCCTGGTCAGCGCACTTCCTGCCTGTGGCAAATCATAGGCTGCCCCCTCCAACACAGCAGGAGGCAGGCAAGAGAGCTCCACAGCAAATTGGAGAGGAAAGCGGGGGGTGTGGGAGGGCGGGTGAAGATGGGGGGAAAAGCGAGAAAAAGAGAATGAGAGAGAATTTAAACAAGGATGTTATGGAGGTTGGAAAAGTGTACTGCAGGCAGCCAAGTCTGTAATGGACTTTAGGACATCTATAGCACACAGAGAATGTCTCTGACTTGAAGCAATTCACTTGCGCGCACACACACACACACACACACACAAGCACAATCCACAATGTTCTTATCCCTTAGGGTGAAACAAAATGCATGACCAGAAATGCACAGACACTTTCTAGATGCTCCAAAAAGACCGAAAGTTTTGAGATACAGCTGCAATCGCAATAAATCTGATGTAAAGTATCAGATGATGCAGGTTGCAATCCATTACAATTCAGTACTAATAAGCACATAGAAACACAATGCACAAGAGACTTTGGCTGACGTATTTCAGCTTGTCTCACAATGAAATGCGGCTGATTTTTAGCTAAAGTAGATTAGACACACAATAATACTACTAAACAGGTACATTGCCAGGGTTACATTTTTCGTTGATTGCATTTCAGACATGTCCTTAACAACAAACCAAGTACAATTTAAAACACTGCATGTCGCCTTTATTGTAACATAGCACAAAACAACTTATTGAAAAAAGGACCGATATTATATCCATGGATCCATCAAAAGCATTAATTGCCGTATTCTATCCACTGCTCTTGCTGAGCCAGTCTAGTCCTTTGAGACTTACTTGCATGTATTTGTGTCTGTGCATTTTTTGATATCCTGATTTGTCCTTCACTCAGCTGTTGGAAAGTCAATTTTAAATGACACCAGTTTAAAAAGTAATCAATATGTGTAAAGTCTTGTTGACGTGCTGAAGTTCACGAGGGAAATCAGATGTCAATTTGGCCGTAGGATCCTGTAACTGCAACTGCCGGCAAACAGTATAACATCTCTGATTCATCTACAGTGCATTTAAATTGATTAGCTGTTAATTCTCTGAGGTGGTAAACTGTGTTGCTTGAAGCAAATATTGAGCAAGATGTATTTGTGTCTGCCTCTTGGCATCTACGCAAACTTGTTTGTTAAAGAATTGTTTGTGTTCTTGTTAGTCGAAGCATGTAATGGTTAAAAAAGGGATAAATCCAGAGCAAACACTATAAATGGATTTCAGCCAAGGACAATTTTCAGATCCTCCACAGTTTAAAAATGTGGCATACTGGGACGTTTTTGTATAGACGATAAATCAGACTAATCCTTTACAGGCTGTGATAACCTGGACAATGTTAAGCCAACAGAGATCGGGTCTGTCCACTGTGATTATGCAGAATAAATATAGTGTAAATGTGAAACGCAGAGGCTGACGTGCTGGCAGTGCGTGTTTGTCAGGGTACATTAACCTGCGCCTGTTTGCTTAGCACTATTGAAATAGGCACTGATGGCTGAGCTACTTTCATAGACACACACACACACACACACATTCACTCTATCTCTCTCTACACTGGACATAAAAAGCTCCTTCACCTGGAGTGCTCAGGCAAATAAACAAATATTGAAAGAAGTGACAAGGGCTTTTCTACTCAATAAACTGCCAAAAATGTCATTGTAGAATTAGCCTAACTAGTCAGAGTATTTTTTCAAACTTGTATAAATAAAAATGAACACAATTGTCATTTATGGACTGCATGCCAATCAGCGAAATGCCAGTCCGCAAGACTGACTAAGGTATAACATCATCTAAGAGGACAGTCATTATGAGATACTTCTGCAAATAGGATAGGATTTCATAAAAAGTACTTGATGGTGATATTTTTTTTGTTGTTGTTGTTGAGTTTTTCACTCTGCAGTAAAACAATAAATAAGATTCATATGATTTATGAAGCATGGAGCAGGGCTAAATGCAACCGTTCACTTCATTGAAGCTTGACTTATCAGTGTTATTTGAACCGTTTGATACAAGGTAAAAGGCTATAACACTCTCTTCCCAGCTGAATCTGTGATACATGAGAGACACTATCTTCTAAATAAGCAACTGACATTAGTGACCTTTTGTTTTTTCCTCACTCTCTGTCCTTTTTCATCCCCAAACCAGACGACAAATGTGCTTTTCCCTAATCAGAGGATGATGTGGTTTTCTCTGCAATCAGGGGTCTAGTATGTTCACAATGTGACCTCTATTTTTAATATGCCAAAGAAAAACTGTAAAATCATAATATGAACTGGCTGAGAATTTGTTGGGCTTCAAAGTGCCATTGTCTTATTTCGCAAAGTGTAAGAAGAATGTGAATCTATGGACCTACAGAATGTGAATATCAACTACACGCGGTTTCTGTATCAGATGATCGAGATCATCAGTGCACAAATCAAAATGGCAGGCCTCTACTCTGAGTACCTTTTCAGTCACAACAAATCCTTTTCTTTCTGATGTTTTGCTTCTTTTGTTATATATCACAATGAGGTCTTTATTTTTTTCTAGCGTGTAAAAGCAAAATTGATATGTGGGATAAAGACTACTGGGGTTTCAATCACAATATGTTCTTTAAGGAGTTGTCGGCGTTATAATGAACAGAAATGGAATCGGTTTAAATGAATCAATGCTATTGCAAAAGGCTTTGAAAATCTATTTTAGTCATACCTTAGTTGATAACTGTTCAATAATCTTTATCTGGGTCTAATGAGAGCCCTTCATAATCCTTGTTGAACTGATTTGATGAAGTATTGCCTTGTAAATCGTTTTGTGCCCCCAGTGCCCTTGATGACAAATTAGCTCAATTAGTCATATGCTCATCTCCATGTAGTATAAGTGATCTGAGACAATAATATAACTGCAACCGCGTTTAATCGGCATTGCAAATTAATGGTTCAGTCACTTATATAAACTGGCTCCTTTAAGGAGTCTATGAACCAAGGATCAGATTATCTAGACCACTTCAATCTGATAATTTCTCAATTCTCATCGTCTCATAAAGAGAACAATGAAACCATGGTCGTAATGTGTCTTGTAATTGAAATTGAGATATCGTTATCACGTTTCATTGATGCTTCTTTGGGCTACTGTTAAATGCTGTTAACTGTTTAAAATTCGTATAGGCCTAATTTAAATGTATGTAAAATTAATAAACGTAAAAGGTAATTAACGATGCTGTGGAAACTGTCTCGCGCAACAGAGATTGTTATTTGATGTTCGCTGTGCTATCAGCGCCAATTTACAGTTAACATTTTAAACGTCACTACTTGTTTTGTGATGTATTTGTAGCCTAATATATAACTCTAAAAATATAATTTGACGTAATTTACCGACTTGCCGCCCTAAACAGATCGCAAAAGCGAATGCGACTTCAGTTCGCTAAACTTTGTCAGAAATATGCGCGCTGACTTGTCACTGTCTTGTCTAATTTTTTTATATATATATAATTTTGCAACTGAAGAAAGTGTTGAGACCTACGGTTGTATGGGGAACATTTTTTTAAAAAATACCCCCCACCTCCCCAACCCTTTCTTTTGACTTAATTTGGGGGAAATTCAAGCCCTGAAATACGCCCCCATAATCCGCACTATGGTTTTGTGCACTGAAGATAAAAGGTTAACTACCTGTTTGTGCAAGAATACATTTGCAAACATTTTCATGGCATGTCAAGTACAGTAAGAGGCTGTGGGACGTAGGACAGGTCATCAGTCCATTCCTAACCTAGCTATTCTAAGCATGAATTTCATTCCCCAAGGTGGCAAATTGCAACAAGTTTGAGGGTTATTTCCGTGCAGCTGGGCGGAATTCATGCCATTAAAGTGTATTAAGACACTGAGGATTCCAACTTGCAAATTGCAGCTGCAAACGTTTCAGTAAAATACTCACTATAGCCTACTTGAAAGGCTATACGTTTATTTATTAAAAACAGTGGCATCACTACAAATGTCTCAACATATTGGCAAACGTTATCCAACTGCACCAACTAACAAGTAAAAGCAACATGAAACAAAAGTAACCTGACACTAATGTTTCTCATATCATTTCTTACCTCGTACAATTCGGTTTAGATCCCCATTGTAGTGGAACGAGATGAAAAAAAACTTTACAGTAGGTATCCAAACTTATTAAAAGCAGCAGCTGTGAGATGAGGTAAAATAACGGTTAGGACGATAAATTTCCCCGCAGTCACGCCTTCCCGCGTCTCTCACACACTGAGTGCTCTCGAGCGGGGGGGAATTCTTCCGCAAACGACCAGCCACAAATACTGTCTAAATAACGAGACAACGATCTGGACCCGGTGAACCCAGAAGCACTAAGTCAAGAAGCGTTAGTTCTAGCTGTGTCAGAAACACATGTGATGAAGCGAAGGACTGTACCACTCCTCTGTTCTCCCTGTGTGTGTGTGAGCGCGCGCTGCGGTGCTGATGAGAGGACGGGTCGTTAGCGCGGGATCCGCGCGATAGACAGGCAATGTCATTAACTGCACGAGGACCCGGAGCATCTCTGAATACTGAACAAGTCTGGTTTTCTCTTTCATTTGTATGTAATTATTTTACATAAACAACAAGAATTTCACCATAAATAGATAATACATTTCAATAAATGGAAGGAAACTTCAATACTGGTATCACAGACTTCTAATGGAAATCACACAATGTACATTGCTTCACTACTAAGTTGAGATTTACTGGTTTATGTTTGTAAAAAAAATGTTTTTCCTAAAATTCCATACACACACATGTATGTGTGTGTGTGTGTGTGTGTGTGTGTGTGTGTGTGTGTGTGTGTGTGTGTGGAAAGAGAGAGATGAATTATGTAATTCTCTAACCTTGTTGCAAAAACACATTGTATAAAGTATACAGTACATACATTGCATACAGTAACAGGATTGCATCTTTACAGTGTGTACGTGGTCAAAGAATATTATGTGAAAACTTGCCACATTCATATTTAATATCTAGTGTCTCTGAGACTCCAAAGTAATGTTTTTTTGTTTTGTTTTTAAATGGAGGCCGATTGAAGCATGTTATCAAGTTTCCTTATTACCAGTTTTTACAGGAAAACATTACGCAATCTGATGCTTGAATGTTAAATGCATTTTTTAAGTAACATTGCCTTGGGGGTCTGTCAGAGCCCAAACAGAACATGAGGGTTAAATGAACTTCCCATTAAGATCCAATACATATTCAACAAGCAACTAAAATCCCATTGTTTTGAATGGAAATTGTGATATTTTATGTGATCATTAAACCAGCATAATGAATTTGCACTTGTCTTATGGCAATTGACTGGGTTTTTCCTTAAAATAAAAGCTAATTTGGCTTTAGTTAATCAGTTAATTAGCGGTACAGATGGTGAGGTTTCTATGTGGCATCATCTCCCCGAAGACTGGCCTGCAGTGGCATTTTTCATGTAGTTGTCCCTGCTTAGAGGACATTAGAGGGCCTTTTGGCTTTCATCAAAGAGCTGATGCGAAAAGCACATGGCATATGAATCGCACTTTGACGGCTGTGAAATGACAGCTCTCACAGTAGCTGTGTGTAAAGAATGAAGATCATTAATTACAAAAGCCCCAGCTACTTAATCCCACTCCAAAGAGAGCTTGAGGCGTCTGTCGTTCCCTTTGCCCTTCTCTGTTTTTTGCTCTCTTCCGGTATCTCTTGTTTTCGCATCAGCCGCCCCCATTTCTCCTCCCCCACACCAGTCTTGTCTTTTTCTCAGACTCATTCTTCTTTCTGTCTCTGCCCTCATATTCTTTTCAGCTCTTTTATTTTCCATTACAAACTCCACTTTTATCTCCTCATTCTTTCTCTGAATTACTCTTTTATCATCTGTCGCCCTTTGCATGTCATGGAGTCCAGCAAGAACAGAATCCAGAGTTGGAGTCCAGAGGTTTTTGGACTCAGCAGGGGGAGCGGTAGTGCCCTCCTCATGCGTCCCAGCCCTCAGACCCCATGCTGAGATGGAGTTATCTCTCGAGGCAAGCTGTTCCACTCACCAGAGCCTTGCATCTAAGTCTCCATGCCAAACACCAGCACATCAAACTCTCTCCCAGCAGGAAGTGCTATTATCTGCATGAAAGCCAGCTTGATCAGTAGCTTGCCTTGTACTGCAACTGAAAGACAACAACAGAAAAGTGACACGCTTCTATCTGCAGAGGAGCCAGGCTGGCCCAAAATTGCAGTGTATACTCATTACGTGAATATGTAATGTTTCACCATGTCTAAGAAACTTTTTTTGCTCAAAAATATTATGAAAATTGATGTTGAAAATCAACCACATTGAAGGACGTTTTAAGTGATTGCTTTGTGTATTGTATAAGACAAGATACTATTTGGCATTGACTGACACTGTTTATAATGGCAGTCACATGTAAATGTGCCGCAATAACACACTAACATATATTACATATTTGTCATCCATTCAGACGGACATAAACGTCATACCTACAGAATTTCCAATTAAACTTTATGACAAACACTTTTAAGGTCACTCCCATCAAACTAATTCTTCAATAGATCTTCTGCCAACATTGTTCTGGAAACGGTCTGCTTGAATCCTCGAAACACAATTTCTGGGACAGTACTAAATGTCTCTTTTTCCAGCTAATCCATCACCGCTGGACTCATTTGTACCCTCTAGTGGGGACGAGTAACACTGTAATTTCTCATTAGATGAGGGCACAGCTGTCTGTTTGAAAACAAATGATTTGGACATGAAATCACTGAGGGTGATACATGCTCAGAAAACGTTTTGATATGGATGTACTCAAACAAAATACAATTTCTATTGATTGCAATATAAGGGTTATCACTGCCTTTTGAAAATATCCTAAATGTTACATGCAAAAATGCTAGTGAAATCTGTCAGGTTGTTGGTAAGGAGATACATATTAATGAATGTTTTAAAACATCTTTTTTTTTTTTCTGCCATTACATACAGTGTATGAGATACTAAGATGAAGTTTAATGTATGACCATTTACTGATCCAAAATACAGATATGACTATTTTAAATATACCAAAATTGCTATACTTTTCAGCTTTAGGCATTCAATCACAATATATGTGTCATCACATTCGACTCTGAATAGCAGCATTTTCAACATTCTGCCTGCATCCATGTGAATGGATTGCCACCAGTCAACTTAACTGAATATGACAATGAATCTTACTACGAACTGTATGTCACCTTATTTATCAATATAAAGTACAACAGTATCTGAGGTGGTAAATAGTGAAGCAATTGTGAGGGCAAAGAGATATGGTCCATGAAGGAGAATGAGCTGCAGAGGATGAATATACCAAACTAAACTGCTAAAGGAGACGAGCTGATTTTACTCTTACTTTTGTATTCACTGTTGCTGTGGTTGCAGCATATAAACCGTAGGTTGTATTTCCAACCTAATCAGATCATCTGTAATTTATGTTGTTGTATGCTGATTTTGTGCTCAAGAAACATTTCTTATGTTGAAAACAGGTGTGTTGCTTAATGTTTTTGTGGAAACCTTGATCCATTTTTTTTTTCCAGGATTCTTTGATGAATAGAAAGTTCAAAAGAACAGCATTTATTTGAAATACAAATCTTTTGTAAGATTATAAATGTCTGTACTGTCACTTTTGATGAATTTAATTTATCCTTCCTAAATAAAAGTATTAATTTCTTAAAAGAAAAGAAAACACCTTACTGACTCCAGACTTTTTAATGACAGTGTTTGTGAACACTTACCGGTCACTCATTCCTCTAGTATTGTTCCATGTTCAAGGCATTTTAACCAGTGATTTTTGTGTGATCAAACTCTGGTCAAAAGATGATATTTGAACATTTTTAGAGATTCTAAAAAAATAAAAATTATCTTCTTTTATTTTTCAAAGACCTTTGAAAGGAGTTCTGCAATAGACTGGCTCCGTAACCCGACATAGGATAAGCGTTTTGGAGAATGCATTGATGGATGGATAAAGAGTTGCATTCCCACATACATTATGTACTTCCCCTGTTTGATGATGTATTTGTAATGAATTGTATATCAAAAAACAAAACAATAATTCTGCTACTTTTGATAGTATTTGAACATTCGCTTCACAAGCATAAAAAGTGTGATAAAGGCTTTCTTTGATTAGCAGAATGGTGGTCAAATTAAAGATCGCAACAGTAAAAAAAAACTCTCTAAAAGAGCTGACATACATATACAGCAGCACATCAATGAACAATTACATGTTGGAAATTACTGACACAATCTACAGTGACCTTGAAGTGGCATTTCACCGAATCAGTGTTCCTAATTAACTCTGATGTATCTAGATGACTTCCAAAGACTCACCATGGCATGGAGTAACCTTCCAAATATAGTGCGGTTAACAAGAGGAAATAGCTTCATCTGAGGTGACAGTTTTTTCAAAAACTTGGCCATTGGTGAGCTACTTACTGTTAGGCTTAATTATGCTCTCTGTGAAACTGTGCATTCTAATTAGACAATGTAACAAGTCTTTTAGATTTCTAACTTTGGGCAAATTTGAAGAATTACCCCTTTGAATATGAAGGTCCCGATATAATTTAAATGAAATCAAAGAACAAACTGATGACACATAATTTCGAACAAAATCAGGCCAAAACGAAGTTCGTTTGGAGTTAGTTTTGAGAGCTTGAAACAGCTTGCCAAAGCGAACTTTACAGAAAAGTTTGCTTCGGCTGGTAAACACCTTTGTACTACCATTGGTCCGTGGCGATTACGTAATAGGTAGGTGTGTGCTGAGGCTCCGCCTTCTTTCATGTGGAAATCTTTTCTGGTTCATTTGGCCAGTTCAGTCAGACGTCCGTGAGTAAAAACATGAACACACGAGAGCTGCTGTATAGTGAAAAATGAAGTTGTACTTCTGATGAAACGAGACACTGACACTGTTTTTCATTTTTAATACGTAAAGCTGCTTGATTTTAAAGTCCCCCAGTAGTCAATAATTTTATCACTTAAAACTCATCTTTGATCACCAAAATAACATATTTTTAAAGGAGCATTTCACCCGTGGGAACATTAATCTTTATTGAAAGTGGGTCATATGTGTAATTGAAATGTAACATACATTTCGAATTTGATGCCTTCTTGACCGAGGAAAGACAGAAAGTAACTTTAGGGTGCATTTTTATGAAAGACAACAACTCTCACAATGCACCACATTGCACAGCTCCACAAGCCACTCCCACTAATCCAGAAACTAGGATGGTTCACAACACAAACGTCCGTGTCCTCGTCTGATTCAGAGATTTCGCCCAGGAGAAACTGGCATCGTTGAAATTCTTTGCAGCAGACGGAATACCTCTGTGTCCGTTGGCGCACAGTGAGAGCACAGGCATCACCAGTCTGCCCCAGCTCAAGCCAGTCCGGGCTCCTCGTCCGCAACAGGCAGGTCTTCTGCAGCAGCCGCCTCCTGTTCCTCCATCAGCCTCAGCTGCTCTTCGCTATATTGCGGCTCGTAAAGGTAGCCATGAACATCTGATTCGAGCATCAGACTTTCGAAATCCTCTTCTTCCATATCATATTGAGTACCTTCCGCCATTGTCGTAACTTCACATCTGGCTCCACAGCGCCTGTTAGCTTAGCTTCCAAACAAGATGGCGGATAGTGGGTCCCACCCCCTGGAAAAATGAGGAATGAGTGTTTGTAGTCTCAACCCCTCTACAAAGATATGGGACTTCCTGCTTAGAATGACGCAAAATTATGATTTTTACATCATTATAAGCAGGAACTGCAACACTGAAATCCTTATTTCTCCCGTCTCAGGGGAAAATGAGGGAATAATGCACGACCATTCAAAAATATGACTGGGTTTCTAACGATACAAAGCTTAATGCAAATGGATTAAGTGTTCCTTTAAAATAGCTTGAATGTAACTCTACACCCTTGCCTCATAGTTCTATGAATATGCAAATTAGCCCCACCTCCACTCACTAGCACCAGCTCAGAGATCTGCTCGGTGATGATCACACCTTGACGTGATTGGTTACAAGGTAGTTTGTGACGTCAGAAACAACAGCGTTTTCGTTCACTGCAGTTTTAAGGAGAAAATATTTAATATTTTATTTAATTAAAATATTTAAAATACTTAATTTGCACATGGTTTGTCTTAAAGCATATTAAAAATACTACATAGACAAATAAAAAACATTAAAAGCTTGATTTTCACCACAGGAGATTTTAAGCCTTGAATAAAGTGCTATATAAATAAACATGCGACTAGAGTGCCGAATTGCAGAGCTCGTGCAAACATATCGTTGCTATGATCAGATTCTTTTCTTATGCTTTATTAAAAAATGCTTGCTGTTTTCTCAATTTTGTTGTGCGTTTATTTTGCAATTGAGAGGAAAGCGCGCAGCACATATTTACATATTCATCAAACCGTCGCTCTTAGCAGTGAGGGCGGCGTCAGATGTTCACTAACAGTATATCTCTGCTCACGTATTTCGTACTTCGTTTAACCCCTAAACGAAGAACAAAAAAGAACTTCGGCGAGTATATCGAGGCCTTGAGACTGCTATCAATTATACATACAAGACACCTATGTCAAAACTTCTTAATGTGCAACCACCTAACATCATCCAACCAGGACACTCATAAGAATAGCTTGCAGAAAGAAAGAAAGAAAGAAAGAAAGAAAGAAAGAAAGAAAGAAAGAAAGAAAGAAAGAAAGAAAGAAAGAAAGAAAGAAAGAAAGAAAGAAAGAAAGAAAGAAAGAAAGAAAGAAAGAAAGAAAGAAAGAAAGAAAGAAAGAAAGAAAGAAAGCTTGTGTCTATGCTGCGATCTCCAAGCATGAATCTGAAAGCCATGGAGATGAATGACCAGTCAATAGTGATCTCCATAATCGTTAGTCCTCTGGTGATTCATCAAGCCAATGACACTCGTGTCCCTAATACCACATTTATGCAGGTTTGAGCAGAGGAGATTGCGTGCTGTGATTTTCTCCAAAATGATTGATTATATCCAGCCTCTTTCGCCCAGTGTGTGTATGTGTGCACAGATGAGTAACTGAACGAATGAGCGGGTAAGTGAGTGAGTGAATGAATAAGAGATCAAGTGTGTAAAAGAGCAAGAGAAACTGAGACACAAACCAGACGGAAGAGATTTTGAGAGTAAGTGTGAGTGAATAATCTATCATTTTGCCTAAAATACTACAGGGAATGTCATATTTTCGCACACGAACACTGCAATTTTGGTAGGGCTTTTTTTGGCCATCTGAGATTAATTTCAGGAATATTTTGGTTGCGGTCTTGCAGTGTGGATACTCATTGACTGTCTAATGGAGAGCCAAGAGGAGCACAGCATTGATGATGTATGCATGTCTCTGTATGTAGAGAAGAGAGAAAGAAAGCAACAGTGAGAGATGGAGAGAGTTCAGAGAGTCTATATATGATATACAAAATTAATATCTCATTATTTGTTCACTTAACACAAAAATCATGCTAAAATTACCTCAAATTCACTCTGAAGAATAAAAAGAATATTCCAAGGACAACCCTGCCAACCCGCTCCACATTAAATAAATCAGCTTTAAGCTACTGTTATGACTTTCATAAGAAAGTACTTTAAAAAAATATATATTAATTTGTATATGAAAAACATAAAATATTTAAAATATATATATAACAGAAATACTGTTCAAAAGTTTGGAGTCAGTAAGATTATGTTTTTAATAGAAGTCTCTTATGCTTATCATAAAACTCCTGTCGTCAATAGCGCACAATGAATCCTGTGGAACGCAAGGTCGCATAGGGTCATCTGTTGTATCCTTCATTGCCTGCGAAAAGAAGGGTGCATTTCGAGGCCGCATATATATATATATCACTGAAGTGACACTGTACAATCTGAAAAGCAACAAAAAAGTCAGAGAGGAGTGAAAGTAAACCCCTGGTTTTGGTCTTTAAGATCTAACAAAACAACACACTACTACAGTATTAAGCAAATCCATGCTGATGACTACAGCAGTCCTTAAACGTTCAATTAAGTAACAGGACTGTTCAGTGCAATGAGACACTGTAACCATCAGTGGCAAAAGAATGACAGAACAGGTCGACCTGTCTACGGGGCATCATTCAATTACTTCTGATGTGTTTAATTAAAGAACAAGTCAGGCTCATTCCATTCCCATTTCTTTGATCATGTAAACCTTCTTTAAACAGGCCTTGATCAATACTTAATAAAAGCTTGGGATAATACACAAGACTAGGGAAACAAAGCAGAGAGAGCTAAAGCATTACATAGGTATTTGCTCTCTGACTGTATAAATACACATATCAGACTTCTACTCTATGTCTGTGTTATCTTGATAAATTAAGTGTACATGAGGATTCCACAGAACTTTCTTTTAATTGAGTGGGGAATTACCACAATTCCGTATTGAATTCTCCTCATCTAAAACATCCATAGAGCTCTAGATGTGCCTCTCACATCCTGTGACAGCGGGAAACGTGAAGTATAGATTCTCATCTTGAGAATACAAGACAAGCTGCCAATACAAGAGTTACCTGTGAATGCCTGATGCCTCAGTGCAAGAGTGTACTTACACGTGTCAGTCTCAGGGAAGTCTTTCTCTTCCGTTTCCATACAAATCCATTATCCTCCATCATCCTTCAGGAGTGGAAAACTAACAACCCTGTCGCATAATAATTCTTAGGATGGCCGCTCAGTCTGAGGCAAAAGTGAAGTTTGCAATTAAGGAAATAATTATGTCCATGTGTGCTTTGAGATGCGAGGACAGGGGCCTTCTGGAGCCCTGTGATAGAGTGATACTGAGGACCTTAACAGCAGGGAGTTGATTTAATTGAGTCCAAATTACACTCTCGTGGCAGTGGCACTTTCCTCTGAGCTGTAATGGCTCACTGTGCGGTTGTCAGGGCTGCACGGTATGTTTTAGCTTTTAAAGGCTAGAGGTAATATCTGCAGACTTAAAGGCAGAGTAGATCTCTTCCTTTCTAAATAATGTAAGAACCATTTTGATTTGTGTTAGTTTGGTGCTGTTATTGCATTAAACCCCCTTTGAATTTTTCAGTAGGCCTAACAACTGTAAACTAATGGGTGATTATTTTGGAGTCTCACTGTTATTTCAATTCATTCTGTCATAAGAAGAGCATTCATAATCATTTTCACGCAAGCTGACATTCTAGTATAGATGTTTATCACATACCAAAAGCTGACGAAGGAGTAAACTGTTAAGTTGGTACCGAACAACCCAGTTGCCCAACTATGTACTGTAATGCAAACATAAGAATCTATTACAATAACAAAAGTTGGATCTAAACACCAAGATGTGCAACAAAAATATATATATACTACCGTTCATTCTAGCAGTTGGGGTCATTTAGCAAGGACACATTAAATTGATCAAAAGTGACAGTGACAATAATATCCAGCCAGTTGCACATCAGATGCCCATCATCCACAAGTTGGTATGATTCTTTAGGGTCTTCATGTAAAGTTTGTAAGATACAGTACTTTGGTTAAAATTCCTCAATGGTTGTGTAAAACAACCTCCTCAAAAACATCTCTGTTCACAGCGACCCGTTTCGGTGCATGTTTCTTAAATGATAATGAGCAACTGATTACTCACAAAGATTACTCGCACAGCTCTACTAGTTGGCCTCCATTACATCCAAAAAGTATTATGTATTTTGGTCATGTTTATCCCGAAATGAAATAACTCAAAGCCTGCTATCAAAACAATTGGATACGATTACCTCCACGCTAATCGATAGCAAAGATAAAATTTGCCATTTTATCCACACACAATTTATTGCATTTAATCAAATAGCCACAGTGGAAGTGACTATTTTGTTCTCTCGAAAACATGGGTCAGAAATGTTGCTTTGTTCTCAGTTTTCTTTCTTGTCATATTTTTATCTTCTGCATAAGTTAAGTTCACAACTGGAACAGTAACAAAGCTAATGGCTTCCATGTGGACTCAATAATTATGTAGCTGTCTATAGTGTAGTGATTGGTGAGGAAGATTTAAGTAAGGCTCAGTTAAAACTTCCTGCTGGGCACAACCTTAATGATTAACTGGCTGATTGTATCTCTCTCTTTCGGCTTATCTCTCTGTCATTTTCTCTTTTTTTTTTCAACCAAGCAATTGTGAATCACAATTGTTGGCACCAACCATCGACACTCCCAACATTATAATTCCCTCTGCAGTATCTAAGGAGATACACACTCCATCTATCACAATACTTGCATTCTCCCTGCATAGATTCATTCTTAGCCCAATTAAACTCGTTCTTTTCCTTCTCCTTTTGTGAATAATTAGGCTTTCATCTCACTTGGACGCATCGAAAGATTCTGCTCTTTCTTCGAGCGAGGAAACATCAAAAAATACGAGAGTATCTTCTGCCTTCTTTCATTTCTGTTTCTTTAGGCCTTTAGTCAATTATTGAAATTGCTTGGGTTACAATTGAACTTTCTGGTAAAACAAAAACAAAACAAAAAAATGTATGTACTGTGTCTTTTATTTAGATTCCAGAAAGATAAGAATGAGCATATTACATTTAAAAGTTTAGATGGTCCTTCACTCTCACACTCTCTAATATCTCTATCATTGCACGAAATCCATTCTTAAGACAACTCCATCCATGTATCCCTGTGTTTTCTGCCTAAAGAGGTAGTTCACCCCAAAATTAAAATGCATCAATCAAAGATGAAGTTATCTTTTTATTCGCCCTCTTGTCATTAAAACCTGTATGGCTTATTCTTCTGTGGAAAAAACAAAAGAAAAGTCATTGATAGTCACTGAGGTCCAATGTTGTTTGGACTCCATTACTCTTCAAAATGTCTTATTTTGTGCTTGCAGAAGACAGAAAGTCAGCTAAAGCAGAAAGAAAGCTAAGCAAATTATTTCATTTTCGTATGAACAATACTTTTACGACAGGAGATCCCAATCGGGCCTCAAAGGTCCAAGGGAGCCTCCCTCAAGATGACTAAAAACTATTTAAATGAATACATTATTAATAAAATATTCAAATAATCACTCTAATTTGAAATAAAATGCTCTAACAAATAAAGTCGTTAACTGAAATGTATTTTATATCTAATTTCATAATATAATAAAAATAATAAACGATCAAATAAAAATAAATACAAATATTTATTTAGTTTTTCCCCCAAAAGCAGTTTGTTTTTAATTGAAGAAAACACAGTTCGTGAAACTACTGAAATCACAAAATGATTCAAAGTTAATTAATTTAAAGGGTTAGTTCACCAAAAAATGTAAATTCTGTCATTAATTACTCACCCTCATGTCGTTCCAAACCTGTAAGACATTTGTTCATCTTTGGAACACAAATGTAGATCTGTTTTGTGAAATCTGAGAGCTTTCTGTCCCTCCATTGACAGCCTACTTAACTATCACCTTCAAGCTCCAAAAAGTGGGAAAATACATCATAAAAGTTTTTCAAGTGACCTCAATTTTATGAAGAAACGTGAGTGCTTTGTTTGCACAAAAAAACAATGCGTTGGAGATGAATATTTTGTAAATACATCTGTGTTCCGAAGATGAACGAATGCCTTACGGGTTTGGAACGACATGAGGGTGAGTAATTAATGACAGAATTGTCATTTTTGAGAGAACTATCCCTTTACTATTTCAATATACTCCCAAGCAGCTTTGAAAACACGCAGCTTTGTATTAATTACAGAAATAGCCTATATTGGGGAACCTTACAATTTTGTGTTGTACGACAGGGGACCTTCGAGTCAAAAAGGTTGAGAACTGCTACGTTAAGCAATTACAAATCGATTTAGTTCTGTTTGTATAGAATTATAGACACCTCACAAACGTAAAAGAAATGTGCATTTGCATGTGTATCATATTATATGACAATGCATCCATCTAGGGAAGGAGGAGGTAGACAAATGCCAAATTATAAAGCCATTACTTTAATGCAGAGCAAGACACTAGTGCAAGGCACCTGGAAAACAACCTTAGGGATCAATACTCCACACACATTTCATTACATAAGTGGAATTTAGATTCATCTCTCTCTGCCCCGTTCTCTCCTTGCCAATAATTTCCCCAGCACGGAAATTAAATTGGTTTAGTAATGATTACCTGACTCAGGTAAAACTAATAGTCCTGTGGCTTATTAACAAATGCAGTGACAAGGGCATGACGAGGGGCGGGTATTCAGTAACTGTTAGATTTGAGCACACTGGACAAACAAATAATAATATTCACATCTCTAGCCTCAGGTAAAATGCCATGCAAAGCACTCATGCTTCCTTAATGAACAAATGTCCAAATTCAAAGAATGGAAAAGTTTGAGAACAGAAAAGGGTCCTTGTTTTATAGCCTCTGCAGGCACAGACAGTTCAAAGAGGAGGAGATGGACCACATACTGAAAAATAAATGGGAGAAATCAAAATGTTCAATACAGTGGCTGTGGAAATGGAAGTTCCACCTTGTTCACAGTACTTAATTGAAAGTTGCCTGAATAATTTTTTTAGCAGTATTTGAGCTGAAGAAGCAAAATGTAGATACTTTAGAATACTACTGCAGTCAGATTTTATTTCTTATATGGCATATGAAACATAATCTTGAAAAACATCCAAGTAGATACTGGCTGCCTGGAGGCATTAACAAGACGACCACTGAGTGAACTTACTTGCCTTACTTTCTACTGTTTATTGGTCTGTTTATTGAATTGTCTGTCTGTATGTCTGTATATATATGTATATGTATATATATATATATATGTTCAATTAATGAATTCCAAAACGTACGTATGAAGGTAATTTGATGTCATAAAGAATCGCATGCGAAATAAAAACTGAAAATGCTGGAAAATAAAGCAAAAATCGTTTCTGCTCGGGACAAACCTAAAATACCTTGGTTCTTATCCATGCTACTAAAGACTTGTTTTAGGGTTCTGTGTGTGACATATGTAGCTGGTATGCACCATACAAGGTTCTCCTCAATCACTGTGAACACTATAGCTGGAGCATCTGAAGCCTCAGAGAGAGCAACACACTCTATGAACAATTCCGGATTGGCTTTCAGAATTAGACAGAGAAGACCACAAAGCATCCTTGAGGCATTACTAGAGTATGAAACAGATGTCATCTACTTTGAACAAACGAACAGCATGCTGAATCAAACACCAACTGCATGCGTTTTATGAACCAATAAGACATAAGCCAATCCATTCACTAAAACAGAAGGCAACTGGTTACAGTGGTATTAAAGCAAGTGACTGCATATGGCCATACAAAATATTTTGCTGCTATAGTCACAATGACAAAATTGTCGTCGCAAACAGGTTCCCCCAATGGCGACTAATGTTTTCTGCAAAGGTTTCGGTAAACTCTGAACAGATTGACTTGACAGATGGTTTCAGGGAATCGGAAAGGAAGTAAAATGGGTACATTTCAATGGGAGAACAAAGGCCATGCAACATTTTCTTTGCACAGATATACCTCATACCCAGTGGTGTGAAAAATCTGCTGTCACCACATGTGCATTCACATCATGCTGAAAATTACACCTTTGGCGATATTTATTTAAAGACTTTGATGGCAAAATAACACGTTCATATCTTAACACGGCAAATCCACTTTGATGGACAAAACTGTCCCTTATCTACCTGTATCCACAGTTGTTTTACCCTATTTAAGCGTGTCCATCATAAATTTTGCATGCCTCAGCCTATGCTAATTAATCACCTTGAGAATATGACGAGAAGAGGGAACATATTTGTTGCACAGCAGGAGACATTTTTTTCCAGAGTGCATGATTGTTTTCACACGTTAAATGGCAGTATTTGTGCTGTTAATAGACCACTCTAAATGAGTTCCTATATATAACTTTCCTGTTATTTCTAGCTTGATTTCACCACATTTACAAGACAAAAGTTTGGGGTCAGTAAGATTTTTATTTTTGAAAGAAAGAAATAGTTTTATTAAGCAATGACACATTAAATTAACAGATTAACAGCTGTTTTTTACATCACAGTAATAAATTACATTTTAAAATAAGAGACTTCTTTCAAAAACCATCTAAAATGCTGTGTTGAAATCAAGAGGGAAACAATTTTATAATAAAATAAAATAAAATATAGGCTATAGCTTGACTACACCTCATTTTAGAACTCAATTTTAGATGTATTCATTCACATATGGAAGTACGTGTTCTGACTAGGAGTGGCTACTATAGCAGCGAAGGCTTTTGCGTTTCAGAGTTCACCTTGCTGAGGTTACAGCTTGATTTACATTGTAGCTTTAGATGAGGAATGTTCAAAGTCAGCGTTCAAAGATGGTACGGATCTCACAGGCCCCCTGCTGCTTACACACAAATGAGAAAATTTCACCTGCGCTCATGCTACACAAGTCTAATCACTAGTGTTCCAACGATGGAAACCTTATCCAGAGACAATATGTTCCATATCAAAGACAAAAGATGTCTGTCATATAAACTCATTCTGTTGTTCACTCTTGATGAGCGTGCTACAAATATTAAAGGAGAGAGGGAGAGGAAGGAGAATGGGATATGAAAGTTGTTTATGACCTTTCACTTGTCTGTGCGTGTGCATGTGTGTGACCCATTTCAAAAGGTTCTGTGTGTAATTTGTTTGATGTAATAATGCTTGTCCTATCTCAGCGATTCAAAGACAAGAGTTTCTATCAGTTTCTACAAACAATATTAAAGCTGCAGTTGGTAACTTCTGTAAAAATGTATTTTTTACATATTTGTTAAAACTGTCATTATGTCCTGACAGTAGAATATGAGACAGATAATCTGTGAAAAAATCAAGCTCCCCAGGCTCCTCCCAGTGGTCCTATTGCCATTTGCAGAAATACACCGCTCCCGGTAAGAAACAACCAATCAGAGCCAGGAGGAGTGTCTTAGCAGTGTCAATCATGCTTGTGTACGCGCTGATCACCCCCCTCTCTCGCACAGCGCGTACCGTCGTTCAAAATCAAGATAGCCGGTGTGCCGCAGCTCTGCTAATGGCGGACAAACAACTAAAACTGCCAATTTCTCGAGTGGCACCAGCTCATACAACAAAGACAGGTAAACGGAAAAAGACCGATGACGATAAACAAGCGCGTCGGAGCCCATTTACTCAGTGTCAAAACTCTATACGCATAGCATACAGATACAATGTCACGCACTGTGCAAAGCAACAATAGAAACCTGCTAATTCACTGGCTTGTCATGTTGCTGAAATAATGTACTAGCAAACCTTATTTAGCATTACACATCGCTAGAATAATTACTTAAATACTGTAACGTTACCATTATTATCTTGCTAGCTATTTATAACTTATAGAAAGAGTGCAACGTTATGAAGTTACATTACATGTATTGCAAAATATGTAATGATTTGAGGACCAAGTTTGTAGTCAAAGTATGGGCAGGCCATAGTCAATGTAAAGCATATTGTTGATGTTTCGTCCCTACCAGTGAATGTGCGATAACTGTTTATCCGCCGTCATCAGTGTCCCTGCATGTTTACTAGCCTGCGTGTTCATGGCAGGCTCCGCTGTGGAGGGAGGGCTGTAGCGCTAAAATACATCTTATTTGTTGATAAAGATAGATTTTTTTATTACATGTGATTCTGACATGATGTCACTGCATGCACTGCGCTCCTCTCCGCTCGTCTCAGGTAAATAATGCGTCTTCCAGCTCAGCGGTCTGAGTCGCGCGTTCATGTGTTTTGGGGGCGTGGCTTTGGAAGGAGCCCAGAAGGGAGGGGGTGGAGTGAATGGAAATAATGAGCTGTCTTTAAAACAGTCGTGAGAGGTCTACAGACACTCGATTTTTATACTTTCTTTTTCAGAGTACTTACATTTTAATTATGTATTGATATATAAATAAAGTTTAAACAAATTTGGAAAAGAAGTTTTTTAGACAATTCCTACCTACCCAACCTTTAAGCAGCACAAGTGTTTCTGTCAGGACCACTATCGTCAAATACGATTGACAATTAGCATATAGTTTGGACTGGCGGTATGGTTCCGTTCTGGGCAAGAACTCCCTGCACATCCATGTAGCCTAGCATGGATAAGAGCAGGGAGAGCAGCAATAACCCCCCTTAGGGTAAACAGAACAGAACCAACATGAATGTTTTGAAGATATCATTAATTCAAGATTTTAAAGTACAACACTGGTAGTGAGGAGGAGCTGGGGATGGAGGAGGGTAATTAGCTCCTAAATGCGATAGCTGCTGATAATACTGAAGGAGCTTATGGATGCTGTGATAGGCGTCAAATTCTTATAGGTAGACGTGGATCAGCTGATGCGAGCCTGACTAACCAGTCAGTTGACTACCAGAACTGACGCTGCGCTTGATTTTCAACATTGATAATGATAAGAAATGTTTCTTGAGCACCAAATCAGCATAATTCACTACAAAATCACTGATTTCTAAAGGATCATGTGACACTGAAAACTTGAGTGATGATGCTGAAAATTCACAGGAATAAATCACATTTCAACTTAAATAAAATAAAAGTTTACAACCCATGAAGCAAAGATGGCAGCTAACAGATCACATACTTCTAGGGATGTGTGCACTGGCCAAGTGACTGCCATTGAGATGAACAGCGTTATCCAGGTTCCAAGTTTCCAAGGTATACCACTTTGGGATGGGATTTCTGGGGTTTGTCCAACCAATGGAAAACAAGGGGAGTGCAGCAAAACCTGTTAGAAAAAAATCATTACCAATACTTTTGGTGATGCTAACCTTGCAGAAATTACATGTTTTACATTTAAAAATCATACGAAGACATCAAACAGAAGTGGAGGATACATATAAACTCTAAAATGTAAATCAGTGGGCCTGTTACCACAACTTAAAAGGTTTAATTAAATCAATAACTTGCAACCATACATTTATTCAAGTTGCAAACATTATTTTTGGGGTTCTGTTGACATAATAATGTTGAACATTACATTAACTTAATATTGTGTGCAATTAAGATTAACTGGTTCTAGGGCTACAACTCAAATAGTTTGAGTGACTTAATAATTTATGGTATAACACAAATTTTTAAGTGGATTACTCTAAAAAAAAAAAATTGTAAACTCAATGTAGTTTGTCAGTTGAACGCAATTTCATTCGAAGTTGTCATAACTCAAAAAAACTGATGCAAAGAGTTGCGTTCATTTTTGTTGTTGTTGTTGTTGAGCCAACACATTTTTTATGTGTAGTGTAGGAGATCTCTCTTTTTCTACATTTTCTGAAGACATTTTTTAATCAGTTCAATTTCCATATTTTCTTGAATGAAAAGGTAAAGCATTACGTTTTTACTTCATCAGACTAAGAATTGTTTATTCTCATTTCTTATTTTTAGTAATTTAGTAAACCCCCAAAAGTAGGGGTTATTAGATGTTACCTTATAAATAAAACTTAAAGAGAATAATTATTCAATTTATTTTTTTCTCAATTATAGCAAATCCAGTGTTACAGTCCAAGAAGGAAAACCAAGATAGAACAGATAAATTAGATTCTTAAAATTAAATCTTTTGTGACCAAAACAGTCACGTCCACTTAAATGTCACTCAGTGAAGTGTTTAGACCTTCATGATCGAAAAAAAAAGAAAAAAGAAAACAGAAGAATGATGTGACTGTAAAAAGCATTCAAGAGCCTTTTCAGCAATGATTTCTCTCTCTATAAAAAACATTGATCAATGCAGCAATCTGCAGCAAATATCAGCAGATGTGTGATTGAAATTCTTGTCAGAGTCAGACACAAACCAAGACTGTCTTCACTGAACCCCCCATAGCTTGAGAGGTTCACTGTAAAATGTGATATTGGACTATAAGCCCAAAGGGAAAATACTGAATGGACAAAAAATGAATACCTCACTGAGGAGAACCATTTTAATATCAGACACCCTTGGGGTTTCACCATCAGCTATTATTAACTAAATCTTCTTTAACTAATTAAAGATATGAGGAAGAGCTTTTCATGAGAAAATTAACACCCACCAGAAGCACAATTCTCACAGATGGCTTTTGACCATCCCATGCAGTCCGCAACACTGTCGTCGCATGCGATATTGCCATTTATTTCTGCCTCTGAGCTATAATGATCCGAACAGTGTTCATATCACAGTGGGGTGCAGAAAAACACTGCTATTTTGGGTGAGTATGGGGGGGGGGTTGTTCTTAGAGACGGAGAAGCATTAAATTACACTGCAGAAGAGATGCCAGCTTGGCAAAATTCACAAGAGGACTGAGAGGATGCGGCCAGTGAGCCACAGATGCATATAATCCTGTTGATTTCTAGGCAGCACCTCACTCACTACATGCTAATGTGATATGCAGCACTGAGAACGAGTCGTGACGATAACGTTTTGTCAGATGACAAAAGAGCTTCATTTAGCCAAATCAGTTCGGCTGAAGAAAATCTAAACAAGAGAGATGGCATAAAAGATAATAATATAGATTAAAGGGATAGTTCACCCAAAAATGAAAATTCTGTCAGTAATTACTCACCCTCATTTAACCTGTAAGACTTTCGTTCATCTTTGGAACACAAATGGAGATCTTTTTTTGATGAAATCTGAGATATTTCTGACATAAACAGCTAAGCAGCTGACACTTTGACTCTTCAAAAAGTTCATAGAGTGGTTAAGGCCAAATGTTCTGAAGAGAAACGATCGTTTTATATGATGAACAGATTAAATTTATGCTGTTTTTCACAAACATTGATCAGCGAACATAAACAGAAGCTCAACAGAATGGTCCTGCTTGACACGCGAGAACAAACCTCTTGTGGAAGCTTAAAGGTGCTGCGTAACACGAGAATGAACCTCATTGGTTTGCGAACCGTGACGTTCTAACCTTGGCCGGTGTTCTGAAATATTCGGTGTCTGGGATTTTCGGTGACACTGGGCGGAGCTTACATGAATATTCACGAGTTTCCTGTTTTGTGTTAAAGCGTCACAAAAATATTAGTGCACGCTCATAGGATTACTGAACCCATTTTCAGTAACGAGTTTGTTTGTTTGTTTGTATTATAGTTCTGTTTTGCTTTGGTCTTTAAAATTTAATTTGATATTAATGTATCTGTGGTGGCATAATAAAGTCTTATAGTGATGATTATTTTGTCATTCGCTATTGCTTTCTCATTTGGCAGCCTGCATAACTTCAACCAGACATTATAAAACACAATGAGAAATGTTTGTTTTTGACATGCATGAATTGATGCATGTAAACCTTTTTCTCTGAAACACACAAAGCTCTACATGGCTAGAAACATGGTGAGATGGTGAAATTAGCAACCCTCCAGCACTTTCACAAGGTTTTAGTTAAAAACACAAAACTCAAAAACTGGCAAAATATATGGTTTCTGAAACATGCCAAGGCAGACTGCCAGCCAGCCACTGACAGGTCACGTGACATGCCAGAATCAGACTCCCAGCTGCCAGCCAGCCACTGACAGGTCACGTGACATGCCAGTGGCGGTTCCTGCCAGCCAGCTGAAGATTGAACCCCTACTGAAAAGCTTTGGCTTTCTCCACAAAATTAAGCTCTGGTGTAGGTCTTCCTCTGCTGATCAACTCTAGCTTTTATTTAAAAGTTAATCTTGAAAATGGCGTGGATAATACATTTGCA
This sequence comes from Leuciscus idus, assembly GCA_021554675.1. Classification (NCBI taxonomy): domain Eukaryota; kingdom Metazoa; phylum Chordata; class Actinopteri; order Cypriniformes; family Leuciscidae; genus Leuciscus; species Leuciscus idus. Next base: position 22,797,622 of record CM038633.1, on the reverse strand, counting down.
ACGATGTCCTCCTCATTAATGTTGCTTGCGGTTTCCATAGCGAATAGCTCTAGCTATCAGCGCTTTATTTTTCCATGTTCCTCGAGGGCACACAGCGGGAGGAACGTGTCATAATCTTAGCTAGAGAGATATCTCTATGGCTCTGGCGATAACAAGCCCCGCCCATTAAAAGGGACGATATGATTGGTCAATTTTCCTGTTTCATTTGAAATTCGTCTCTCATTGGCTTGGCCCTCTGTAATTTCACAGCTGGACCACCAATCACAGAACTGAAAGCGTTAGGCGGAAAAATCCTAATAAGAAAGAAAACGGACATCTACACAACACAACACACTGAATAGGCAGATTTGAAGGGTTTATTTCCTCAAAGATTTAGATGTTTACTGTTAAATTATAAATTCCTAAAATAACATTAGAACTGATGACTTTTTATTAAAAAAGTTTGTAAATATTATTTTTTGCAATAGTTTAGGGCAAGGCCCTCTCTGAGGGCGTAGAGGGCCCTGATAGTTCCCTTACACATCAAGCGAACATGCTTGAGCTTCCGTTTATCACAACATGTGAGTTGATGAATGTTTATGTGAATAAAAGCCTAAATTCAATATGTTCATCATATAAAGCGATCATGTCTCTTCAGAAAATTTTGGACTAAACAGCTCAATATATATAGATTCATTTTACGATCTCTTTATGAACTTTTTGAAGCGTCACAGTGTCAGTTGCATAGCTGTCTATGGAGGGACAGAAATCTCTCAGATTTCATCAAAAAGATCTTAATTTGTGTTCTGAAGATGAACGAAAGTCTTACGGGTTTGGAACGACATGCGGGTGAGTAATTAATGACAGAATTTTCATTTTTGGGTGAACTAACCTTTTAATCCTTAAAAGAAACAATCAAAGCAAATAGGTTTGTTTGCTGTCCATAATAGGGGAGCTCTAGGTTACTGCCCCGGACTACTTAGGATACGTTTACAATTTTTTTATGCCCTTCCGTGTTGCACGGTGTACCGATACTTCAAAAGTATCGCGATACTCGGAAATTAAAAACGTCACGATACCTAAATTTATCAGTATCGATACTTTAAAAAAACAAAACAACGCCTCCCTATGGACGTCTGTGTTTTTTTCCTGACGCACGCAGCAAAGAACCTGCCGCTGTCAGTGTCATGTGACAAAACACTACAGCGAGATGGCTGCATGTGCGAGCACAAGTGGTCCACGACTCGTAGAAAAAGATAACGCGAGGAGTGACATATGGAAGTACGTTGCCTACCTTGCTCTGTTGCACGGTGCACCGATACTTCAAAAGTAAATCGGAAATTAAAAACGTCACGATTCCTTCATTTATTAGTATCGATACTTCTAAGAATGACCGCGTTCCAGATTTGTAAGGCCGGCGACACACTGGCTGCGTGTCGTGTCCGTTTTTATTTGGGCTCCCATGTTAACTGCCTGCGTGACACACGCGTCTGGGCGCAGCTCGAGACGCGCGGAAAACGCGTGCATTCTAGAACGCCTATTTTTCACACGACACGCAAGCGTGTTGGAAGCGTTTCCAGGCAAAATAGAATAGGAAAAGATGTGTCTATGTAATTTTGACACGAATACATATTAATAAGTGACATTTTGATGTTTGAAAGTTTTGACATAAATACAATAAATGTAATTTTAAAAAATATTATCGATTTTCAAATATTGCACCTCTCAATACAGAACGAATTATTCTGTAGCCTATTTTGCCGTCAACACTGCCGACGTTGTCTTTTCTGCTATATATTTATGTTTAACATGAAGTATAGGCCTTCCACAACTCTCTCCCCACATGTCAAATATATCACCAATGAGGCTTATCATATGTTACCAATATTAAACATTGTTTAATATAATCGCTGTTCATATTTTTATTCAAAGTTCAGAATCAAGATAAAGCTCTTATGTTTCTTATGATAAATGAGATAATGCTGCTAAATGTATAAACATTTTTTACCTTGAATGCCATTGCTCTAATTTATTTTTTATATTTTTATATTTTATATTTTGTTCAAATGTTTAATATATCTGCTGTTCATATGTTCATTTATTAGTGTGTTATATGATTAGAATGTTGTCCTGGTTTTAAAATAAAGCACAGCAATGATATTTGAGAGTGTTTCTCCCTTTTCAGGAAAAGTATCGAAAAAGTATCGAAATCGCAATACTTGACTTGGTATCGGTATCGAAACAATAATTTTGGTATCGTGACAACACTACCTTCCACTAACTTCCCTCTGTCTCGTTCACTCGGATGTAAGTCATTGCTTACATTGCACGAGTGTCCACTACTGGAGGAACCCTTGCAATATGTTTAAATGGAATGCCATAAGCCCTTGATCATTAGGAATCCGCAATGGAGCTGTTTTATTATTTACAATATCTCCCCCCTATGGATTTGTTTTACGCACAATTCTATAGGCCTGTATGCGTGGGCTGCTTCAATGATGTCTTTACTACCTTTCTGGGGCTTGAAAGTGGTAGTTGCGTAGGCTGTCAAAGGAGTGACAGAAATCTCTCAGATTTAATTAAAAAGATCTACATTTGTGTTCCGAAGATGACGTTCTTATGGGTTTGAAACGACATAAGGGTGAGTAATTAATGACAGAATTTTCATTTTTGGGTGATAACCCTTTAAAGTGTTAAAGGTCTATATGAACATAAAAAAATAAAAAAAATCCTAAACTGCAGTTATAAAACCACATAAAAGGAAAATATCACAAGGCAAATCGCAAATAAAGCGTGAAACAAATCTTTGCTTTAATTTGGCATTGTTATGCTATCGTTACTCATTTTAAATGGCAAGTAGCTGCTAGAAGTAAGACAACAAGAGAGTGACAAGAATTACACAGCTTTTCAAAAGCCCCCGGAGGATTATTTGTACGATATCTAACCTTAACCTTAGATACAACTTATTACAGCTCTTACAACACCAACCTTATCTGCACTGAGCAGACAGAAGGTGGAAGAGAGTGAAGCAGCGGGGAATAAGTCAACCATTCAAGTGCGATCACAAACACCGCAGGCCCTTGTGTTTTCTTCTGTTTGAGACAGATTACACCTTAAAATATACAAACACCACTGCAGCAGATTACTTACAAATACAAATGATCCTGTTTGCCAGCAATATATAGTTCAAAGGAAGCAAAAAACGTAACCAGCTATAACAGTTCGGGGCCCCTATCTATTATTTACAGCATTATTTCATATTTTTTTAACTCCCTTGCAAAGTAATGTAATCCTAATGCAATCCTGAAGCACTAATTAGACCAATTATATTTATTATATCTTCCAATGGTGACTCTACAGCCCCATCAACTGGTAAAAGAAAAGACTAGCGAGATGTAAGAACAGTTCACATTTATGCTTGTATTAGATCTCAAATAAAATGTTTGGCCATTAAAATATGAGAAAACAATAGTAATATACAAAGTATTAGTAAATAAAAATAAAAATATAATAATGGTATGTTTTGCATCTTTGGGCAATGACATACAAATATCATGGGTCATATTTTTTTTTTTGCCCAAAATATATTGATCTACAAGAAAACATATCCATATGCATTTTCTTTTCCTGATAGCCTAGTCAGACTATAGATCTTTCTAACTGATGCTACACTGATGTTTCATCTTAAGTCCCACTTGTATTTTTTTTTACAAAACCTGATCCATGTCAACCAGCTAGATAACATCAGCTTATGACACATTGAACACTTTAAAAGATCTGGCAAAATACTGTCAAAACATAATAGAAAACAAAATGGCTAACAGATTGTTCGATGACAAGAACAATTCTATCACACAATCTTGATATCTTAATACTATTTTATAGCTCACAAAAAAAGAGCTGAAAATAACAGGACTATAACTGATGCATTAACTGGGTTCTTTTCTTAGGTAAACTAAAATAGCTTTGAGTCATTTTATATAAACTTTAAACAAGAGAAGTAAAAGGTTTCGTTGTTAACTATTTTGAAAACTGTCAAACCAGAATTGTTTTCTAAATCAGTTTACCAGCATGTTTGAATTGTCAAGGTCGACAACGCAGATATGATATCTAACAAAATGCCACCTGTCACCTGTTAAATGACCTTCTACCGCCGATTGGGACGGGCCTTGGTGACGTTTTAGGCGGTGTTAGTATTACTAGCCCTCAAAGTTTCAAGTCTCTACGACTTACGGTTTGGTCTGCCTGAATCACTTTTAGGGGAGAATGCTGATCCTTGGAAAAATTAACAATAACAATTTTGTCTGTTTTGTCTGTCGTCTCTGCTGTTTAGGGTCGTCTATATTATGTGTAATACGCTCAAGTTCAATGAGTTCATGTGGCCGCTTTACGTATAGGCTACACTAGCTCACAATGCTACGTGACTGCAGCCTAAACCGCATTCTGCTAAAAAAAAAAAGTCTGTCAAAGCCCAAGCTTTTGATTAAACACATGAGCCCAGACATGCTTCAAATGTCCCTGATTGAAGCCCATGTCTCTCAAAGTCTTTTTCTTTATAGGATGAGAATAAAAAGCATTTATAAAGTGCAAAATCCTTTTTTATTGGGCCCTTTCATTAACTTCACAAAATCAGTCACTGCTATCTAAAATATGCACACAAATCCATTTAGCAGTAGACAAGCAAAAATACAATCTGTACATTCATTATCTCACACCAGTTCTTTAGAGATGTAAAACATTTTAAAAAATAAACCTTCATAGGTGCTGCCTGCCTTTTTTCTCATTGCTGCAGTCTTATTTATGAGAAAAATGAAGTCAAAGCTCCCATTTCATTCCCAGAACTATGGAAGTAGAATAATATCAAATGTTTTTGAAATAAAAAGCCTGTTGAATTGCACTACTTGAAAAAAAATAGGCATTGCATTAACCATGCTTGCATTTTAATGCATTGTATTTTTAGTGCTTACATTTTTATGGGCTGAAATTCAACATGGTTGAATATTTAAGCTGTGAATATTTCAATTAAAAACATTTCAAACACCTTTTCATTATTAAAAATTCAATAATCCATATTCACCTTTCATATTTCACTTCCAAAATATTCAAACTGTTTAAAAATACAACCAATAATATTCAACAGGCAATTTTCGGTCCATTTTATTTCGCTTTGCAAATTCGCTTCCACAAATTCAGTGGTTCAAATTCGACAGTAAATTCAACATTGACGTCCAGGAACTGCAGGAAAAGCAGTAGATTGCCGAGCATACTCTCCATCTGCTGTTAGTCGACCTCACCATCAGATGGTGCAAAAGCGCTTGTTGTTGACGAAGACATTCATTCATAAAATGAAAATGATTATCTGTGTCAGTATATGCGGAAAAGATGATAAACACACAAAAGCTGTGTTTATGTTTCATTCAATAACTTCATTGTTACTTTCCCTGTGTATTCTACATGTCATCAGCTTTCTCTACCATGAACAGGATTATAATCGGTTTCCCTCAATACCTCATACTCAAGGATTTCCCTTCCGTTGATACAGTGATATGAAAGACCAATCTTGCACCTTATTAGGGAAGTAGGCTGTAGGCTATTATATAGGCTACAGGCAAGAAGATGGACTCAGAATATGAACTTAACGCGCAAAGTTTCATGCTGAGCGTTTCGTGATATACTGGCATAAAATCAACACATACATACATATATATATATATATATATATATATATATATATATATATATATATATAGTATGCATACGTGTATTACATTAGCTTAAACTGTCACAGCACTTGCATATTGTCCTCCTATTGTTAGTTTAACTGTAAATCGCTTTGGATAAAAGCTTCTGCTAAATGACTAAATGTAAAAATTGGCTTGACATTGGACATTCGCACATTTAGGGACCGTCTCTAAAGTTGCATACAACATTGGCATACACGTTTCTAACTTTAATAGCAAACTTAAATTTATTTGAATAAATATCAAAAATCCAAAGGGTGCGCATTATGCCTGACACTAAATTAACACTTTACAGTTGGTTTTATGACTGTAAGTCGTTCTATTCAAATGCTATCGGAGTTAGAAACGTGTATACCAAAGTCGTATACACTTTAGAGACGGTCCCTAAATGTGCGAATGTCCAACATCAAGCCATCTGTATGCCAATCTATCACTGGGAAACGCTCAGCATTAAGCTTTGCGCGTTATTCTGAGTCCATCTGCTTGCCTGCGAGTTTGGTCTTTTACATCACTGTAGTCCATTAAGCTACGTTAAGCGTTGTATATGTCCAGCAGGAGAAGTATTGAGGGAAACCCTAATAGCCTGCATGCAGCACATCGCCACAATATAAAGTTAAGGCAACTAAACAACCAAGAGAAATATATGTCAACCTCAAAAATGTAACATTGGATCTGTATATCCGCATCGGGGAATAACATTATAATCTCGTTCACGGTAGAGAAAGATGCATGTAGGCTACACAGGTAAAGTAACCGTGAAGACACCGAATTTAACATAAAACAGCCGTCATAATAATCACAAATACACTTACATTGCTGTAAATGAGTTTTATGAATGAATGACTTGTTCTAACTGTTGCTGGTCTTCAACACGCGCTTTTGCACCATCTGATGGTGAGGTAGACTAACAGCAGATGGAGAGTATGCTCGGCAATCTACTGCTTTTCCTGCAGTTCCTGGACGTCAATGTTGAATTTACTGTCGAATTTGAACCACTGAATTTGTGGAAGCGAATTTGCAAAGCGAAATAAAATGGACCGAAAATTGCCTGTTGAATATTATTGGTTGTATTTTTAAACAGTTTGAATATTTTGGAAGTGAAATATGAAAGGTGAATATGGATTATTGAATTTTTAATAATGAAAAGGTGTTTGAAATGTTTTTAATTGAAATATTCACAGCTTAAATATTCAACCATGTTGAATTTCAGCCCATAAAAATGTAAGCACTAAAAATACAATGCATTAAAATGCAAGCATGGTTAATGCAATGCCTATTTTTTTTCAAGTAGTGCAATTCAACAGGCTTTTTATTTCAAAAACATTTGACATTATTCTACTTCCATACAGAACCTGTTCAATTAATGGCAACATGTCCTCAGCTGCAGAGGAGCATTGCAAAAATAAATTAATAAATAATATTTGGTAAAATGAGGATAAAAAAGGCTGACAAAAAAGGCCCAAATGTCCTCAAGCTAAAGATTCACTTTTCTCTTGTTACAAAGAAAAGGCTGTTATAAAACAAACTCAGTGTGCATTTACTGCCGAGTTCAACAAACATTTTCTACACAAAAGTAGAAGAGCAGTGTAACTAACTAAAAGCACTAAAGCTAGTTCACCTAAAATGTCATCATTTACTCACCTCGTCGTTCCAAACCTGTAGGACTTTCTTTGTTCTGCAGAACACAAAGGAAGATATTTTGAATGTTACCTTTACAACATCCGACTCCACTGTATGGACAAAAAGGACATTACTTTTTCAAAATATCTTATGAAAACAAGCCATCCAGGTTCATGAACATCATGAGGGTGAGTAAATGATGACAGAATTTTCATACTATCCCTTTAACTTGAGAAGTCCAATTCATTTTAGCAAATAATTTTGCTCGGTTTATGTACTGTATTGTTATTTTTAACTAAAATTATAACTATTAAAATTGTTAATTAAAGTAAAGCTGAAATAAAATAAAATATAAATATTGGATGAAAACTTGTTCTGATGAAAGACATGAAAACATATTGGATGAAAAAATATTACTTAAACATGTTGCCTGGGAAACTAACTGAAGTACTAAAATAGCTAAAACAGAAATAAAATAAATTAAAGCTAAATAGAAATTATAAAAAAGATGAAAGCACAATGACTAAAACGTAAACTAAAATAGATATAAATAAAAACTAATTTAAAATATTAATAAATACTATAATAGTACTGACACGAGTTTCGGCAAAGCATTTTACGTTGTTCATTACTGTTTGCAATTCATTAAAGAATTGAACTATGATTTAAATTTATTTTTGGTATAAATAACTTCAGTGTAATATTGCTACTGTTTGACTGTCATTTTACTTTTGTAATTTTACTTTAAATTAGGAGCAGCTTGTGCATTGGGAATGTGCACCCCAACACTCTATGACAGTTTTTTAACTTTAAAGACCCGAAGCCTTTTCAGATTTGGATAAAACAGAAACTCACAAGACGCAATGCCTACCACCCCACAAGTACTTTCCCCATCCATTTTTTTTACGGCATCGGAACAGGAACAGACATGTCCTCACATTTCCTTGAATTCTTTATCAGTGGAGATTCACTGGATCAGTCACATCATAGTTCACACGAAGCTTTGTGATTAATTAAAGCCGTATTCTAGTGAGAGGAGATGAAATCATCTGCTTTATTTTTCTAAGAACACTTGGTTAAAGCAAAACCCAACAGAACAAAACATCAGCAACGGCTCCCAGGACACGTTTTTCATTTAATTGTGCAGGTGACATATTCATAAAACTTAACGCATCTTGATAGAGCTGGCTAATAGAGACACTTACATGGAAAGCTGTAATAATTAACAATCAGACGAATACACACCTTGAAATGCAATTTTTTGACACCTGCAGTGTGATCCGTGGCTCGCCATTTTCCTGTCATAGACCAGAGGAGAGAAAGAATAGATAAAGGGTATAAAGCATAAAGGGTCAAACACAAAGCATGTATTATATTATATAACACTTATTATTATTATTATAATTATATAACCTCCTACTGAGGATATCTCATGAAAGAACTCTTTTCTGCATCTCTTTTGATGAAGCACTGATTAATAAAGCGTATATATATATAACTGACCTTGAAAACAAATAAAGGAATGAACATCAATACAAAAGAAGAGGAGCGCATACACTCCGGCGGCGGTGTGAACGTAGTTATTCGCACGTACGATCACACCGGTGTGATCAGTCTAGGTTGGTTCCTGGAGCGTCCGATCACACCACCGGTGTGATTAGAACGGTCAGTGCATGACGTGATCAACTGCTAAATTCAAATGTGCTTTCGCGCGCTGGCTCAGCCTGGCTGGCGCTGAGCCAGAGACAGGCGCGCTCAGAGCTGTCATATATCACAACTTTTCAGTGTTTTCAACCACATAATGTTTATTTTAGGCTTCAGACATATAAATTCACATAAGTACTAAAAAAAACAATACAATTAGAGTTTGTAAAATACACACTGATGTCTATGGAAGTGGCAATAATAATCCTTTCCATTATAATTAAACACGTTTTATTCATATCAGATACACATTGTGTAAGTAACTTTAAAGTTTACTCTATTCTTCTTCTAGTTCACCAGCCACTTACTTTTATGTATTTCGGGAGAAGTGGATGAATTAACGTGTTGTAAATCCAACAGATCTAACATGGCGGCGCTTACAGCTCAACTAACGCGATCGTTATAAAGGTGGTTAAACAACAAAACAGTTCCACTTGCATATATTTGACAATCGGAATATCAGATATTTCATGCCCTAGCTAACAAATTTGTGAGTATTTTGAATTAAAAAGGAAAAATGACATGAAATGAAAAAAGCAGATCATCATTCATCCAGCGCTGTTGTTGCTGCGGTGTGTCACGTGACAAGCAATGACGCGTCACCATGGAAACATTCTAAATAACGGTCGCCTTGAAAAACTCACGCTGGGGGGTCAGCCAGAATATTTTAAACTTACGTGTGAAAGGGTTAAAAAAAGATTATTTATTGGCATCTAGCTATAGTTAAACGAACAACCTTTAACATCCATGGAAACTTTCCACTCTACAAATGGCTCTTTATAGTGGAAAAATGTTCTTTAGATTTCTAAAATTGCCTGGTCTTAGCTGGTCTTCCAGCCTGGCCAAGCTGGTGTTCAGCTTTTTTTATCTGGTCGTTTAGCTGGTCTGCTAGCTTAACTAGCCTGGTCAGCTAACAATAGTGTCCAAAACCCTCTAAATACAGCCTGGGAGACCAGATAAATAGTTAAACAAGCATTACTGGAACTTCCTTAGGCTATTAAATGGAAGCAGGGCATCAAACATTCTTTTGTTCTCCATCTGAAAATAAGTGGCTATCAGAAACATGCCATGAGCACATGAGACAACAATGAGAAAATAACACCAATCTTTCTACACTCTGGAACCGTGACTGGTATATTTTAAAAATCATCAGGGCAGATTCTTTTCTTTGATTTTGAGGGAATTGAAGGTCAAAACAACGCAACAAAGGATATACTGCAGTTGAACTTAACATTTGGGAATCATTTAGGAATATGAATTGTTGTTGTGCTTTGTGTGGATGTTTAAATTCAATCAACCCATCTCCAGGCTCTCTGATATGGCCCGGAATGTCTCCCTCTTTCTTTTTTCTTTCTAATGCAGCAGAGATGGATGCATGCTGGTAAACTCAGACCCGGCAGATTCCGGCAGCTCAAGTTTTGCCAGAGGCATTCATTCTACATTAATGGTAGTTGGGAGTTAGGCAGGAATGAACCCAGATATATAGCTGAAAAATGGAACTGCTCCAGGGTTGACTTCCTGTTCAAAACAGAAATCACAGTCCCTGACTGGACAGCTGACACAGACAAGACAGGGTGGCTATATATGTGACATTATATCAATCACTGACCTTTAGGTCCTCAGTGAGACATGAATTGCCCCAGAAGGTCCTTCACTGGATGAATGTAAAGCGACTGCAACTGACTGCTCATACAGGACACCTGTGGGAAAATACAAGAGCACTGTTTCTCAGGAATATATTGTTGGTTTGTTTGTCTTTTCGCTATCATGTTTCTAAATGCTTATCCAGCATATATTGGATAAAATGTTGTTCTTTCCCTCTCCTATTTTTTCTTTTTAATTTATTTTTCATAGCTTCTTAAAGTTTCTGATGTTATCCACATCTCCCTGTGGTGAACACTGCTTCAAAATCATGGCATGATCTGAATAAGAATGAAAAGAAGAAACATAGTTTGAGGATATAAGATAATTCATGTAAATTATTCAGGATCATTTATTTGAAAAATACTATATTTTGTCAGGCCTGAGACTAATGTGATCTCCATGTAATACCCAAGTAACATAATCTAATTTCAACTACTGTAGAGTCTCCTGTAAAATGGTGGAAGATTTAGTGCTGACAGCCATGGTGAATGTGTATAAAGACACTGTACTAATGTCAGAATGGCTTTAAATACAGGCTTTTTCCATGTAAAGCATATTTAATCTCACATTATGCTATATTGTTGTTGTTAAACATCCTGGAATTAGTCATGTTGACGCATATTTTGTGTCAGTTTATGCTCAAGGCATTGCTTATAATGTTTTTGGCTTGAAATTCAGTTTTTCTTTTTAAATTTTCCGAAATATCCTGAATGTATCTTCCACTCAGAGCAATTCGTAATTTCCATAACGTTTATGTAGAAAAATATAAAAGACGCCTTTGCAAAATGCAATAGTCTAATCTTTGTTGTTGTTTAAGACAAGAACAACACAAAAATATGTATAATTTTAAAATTTGAATTTAAATCTTTATGAAAGTAGGTCACAATTGCTAAATAGTTACAGTAAATAGTAAGTTTTTCCCTATTAGTTGACATTTGGTGACCTTAGTCTTCAAAATCTCACTTTAAAGCATATATTTAATTGCTTACTGGCCTAAAAATAGACAAATACATGCCTCATTGCTGCAACATTTTTATAATTAACATTGTTGTTGGCATATGATTGCCATTATTTTAAAAGTCCCTTTTTAGGCCCAAATAAATATTTATATCACATCTTCCCTTGTGAGGGCAGTTCAGTTCCCAAACATTTGTTCATCAACATTTAAGATTCTCTGATGACAGATCTGTCATTGCTGAATATGTATTCCTATGCCAAATATTGAAATTTGATTGCAATGTTCCCCATTCATCAGGTGACTGCTGTGTTATAGTGCCACCTCACCTGGAGTTTTACTCAGTGTGTGTTTTGACTGACTCCCAATTTAAAAAGAACTTCATGAAATTCAAATTTATTTTCAAAGTCTGGCACATTAATAAACACATTCCACCATCTGTTTGACTCTTTTTTTTCTTTCTTTTTTTTAACACATGGAAGCACATCTTTTTTACAACTTGTATATAATAACCTGATTCCAATGCAAGTTATCCAATGCACTTGCACCCTTATGGCATGTTGGTATGATTTCAGTGCCATCTTTGCCTTCATTACAAAATACTGTACATTTGTAATATTTTTGTTATACCTCTCATTAAGACCATAAGATAAGATAAAAAAGACAACATTTAATTGATCCCTAAGATGAAATCATAATGTCTGAATTATTAAGACCATTAAGAACCAGTGTTGTTATTTTTAACTAAAATTAAAACTATTAAAAATAGTTTCTGTTAATTGGAAAAAAGCTCAAATAGAAAATATATATAGATGATTGCTTAGAAAGCTTAAACTTAAATTAATTTTAGATTTAAACAAAAACTAAAGTACTGAAACTGAAATAAAATAAAGCTAAATAGAAAAATAAAAAAATATTAAAAATGACAAAAGTATATAACAAAATTACTAAAACTTAAACTGAAATTAAAATGAAAACTGAAATGTATCTTTACAGTCAATAAAAAATTAACTACTTTTTTTAATTGAAAAATTAATACATAAATAACACTACATTAAAATAGAAGATTAAATAAATACAAATGGTCTAACTAAGATAGATAAACACAGAAAACAGAAGAGCAGGAGCATATATGATATATATATATATATATATATATATCTCACATGATCAATGGTGTCATTCTTTATGGCATAGTGGTCCAATCAGTGTGTTTCCGAATGCATTTAGAAGTGGGGTGCTTTCTGCAAGGGTGCATGTTGCTAAGTGTTTTCCTTTAAGAAACTGTCTCCAGTGCGTCAAGGGACATTCTCCTCACAAACCAACATTTTGATCTTTTGACTGAGTGTCCAAACTCCAAACATATTTTCTCTATTATAAGACAGGTCTTTTTACTTGTTTGTCTGGTATACTGGTAAGCCAACAGACATTACATTATTATCATAAAGAAATTGATGTCTGGCTCTGTAATACATTCCTAGAAACTCTGCTTAAGTCAGTATTTAAGTTAGTATTAGATCCGTCTCTGCTTTCTGTGCATTTAATAACTCTTTATATTGGCCTTTCAGAGCTGTCCTGCACTACGCTCCAGCACACGCCTCTGTTCCATACAGACTCTTTTATAAGGCATTATTGTATGAGGGCAAATCCATGAATAAAATATGGTATAAAACTGTATATTCTTTCTATGAATAATGTAACAAGAAATTCAATATCTTTGCATTCTTTCTCTGGTTAGAGCAACACTTTGTCAAGACCTGTGCTGTATGTACTACTGCTGTCATGTTCAGCATATAAGAGGGTGGGCCACAATTGTGCCCCTTTTCATCCTTTTTTTGGCAGAGTTTCTGTGCTAAGGTTCCTGCAGGATTTACTATAAGATATACTATGCGTTATTTAACCAGGTGACTAAATCCCATGTGATGAACAATGTGGCACTCACTATATAAGAAGAGTTTTTAAATAGCCAGTATTTTGTTACTGTAGGTGTAAAGTGTATGGTGTGTTTAGTGTAAATCCCATCAGTGCAGCAGCCTTGTTTCCAGAATAACTTTGTTCCATTATTTTTTCATATTCTTTGTTAAAGAGTTATAAGCCATGAACCAAATCAATCAGCTTCAAGGTGAATCAAGAAAAAGGAAAAAGAAAAAGGTTCAAGGTTCAAAGACTTTAAGGCTTTCATTAGGGAAAGAACTACAAATTAAATTCAAAGAGACAAGATAGTCTATGCATGACCTGTCATTTTATTTTTATCCAAAACAAGGCGATTTGAACATTATATAGCCCTTACACTCTTGTATGTTTCATTCATACACTCTCTCACAGAAAGTCCAAAACGGATTTGTAGAAGTAATAACTTCTGACGTTCGAGGAAATCCCTTATATGGACCATGTTGATTTGCTTCTACTAAATCTTCCACATCCTTCAGTGATTCACGTTCTTTTGATACAATTTGCTTTTGTCTATTTTGCAGAATCATGGATAATGTTGTTTTTGTAAAAAGATAATGTCTGCACACTGAAATTGCAGCTTTAGTAAGCTAATTTCTGAAACATTTCAGCCAGTCAGGTCTTCAACAGACACAATCCACACCACAAGACTTGACTGGTTGAATTTTTTAGCTCTTTTATAAACTTTCTGGAGCTGTACTGTAATTTTAGTTTGCAGACATTTATCTTTTTATGCACCTGAGCCCATTTCAGGTTTTGGATGTGTACACCTATTTTGTATTTTTTAAAACACTTTAAAAAGAAAAAAGAAAAAAAGAAAACACTTTAAAGAATCCCTTAAAACACTTTTCACACTCAAACCGATTTATTTAGTGTATATACATGCATCACAGGAGAATTCTGTCATCTATTTGTTTTTTTCAGAATTTTTACCATCTCGATTGATAGGCTAGTTTCATTGCTAATTTGTGTCCTAAATACAAATGTTGAAATAATAATTTTTGATTAATTTGACAAAACTGCAATGTGCAAAAATATTTTAAACCTAATATATATATATATATATATATATATATATATATATACACACACATGTATACATATGCTCACAAGTGGTATTTACCTTGATTTCGAGTCTTCACACATCAAGTCTCATATTTAATCTGAATGGTCTTGACACTGATGTCTCCTTGGTAAGAAAGAAAAGGTTTAACATTTTTTATTTTGATAAAACTCAACCCCTAGGACATAAACATGACAACTCAGATCGAATTCAATCCATGCGTTTGCTCAAAATATGGTCTCATCATCACATGAAAATATAACCTAACTATTTATTTTGACTGCGCGGTCACTTTAAATATTCATTAACACAACGCTGTCATGTGACAAAACACGGATGTAAAAAGTTGCATGACAGATCTCGTGATCAGGATGCCCGTATAAAGGAATTCTATTATGTCTATTGAGTATTGTAATATGATTCAAATAGTATTTGCCATCATTTGTTTGCTTCCTCTAAATCAAGCTGCTCTTCCCTTGGTGATCAACACTTGGCATTTTGAAAATGCAGCTGGAGCAGGTGAGAGTCTGAGACCATGACCATGACTGCACCGTGTATAGCTCTGAGGGATGTGTAGGATCTTCTGTGGTTTTTCTCTGTAGCCTGGAGCTCGCTTCAGAAGGGTGGCTCGGTTCTGGACGCGGTGGAGAGCGGTTGCGCGCAGTGTGAGCTCGAGCAGTGTGATGGCAGCGTCGGGTTCGACGGGAGCCCGGATGAGCGGGGAGAGACCACCCTTGACGCGATGATAATGAATGGGTAGGTTCTAAGGCAAATATATCAGTATGCTTAACTAGGCATTTGCCCATATTGAAAATAATAATATACAATTATAATATTATACAATAAAAATAGCTATTTAGCTCCGCCCACTCCCACTCGTACTGAATTCGGAACTGCATACTAGCATACTAGCCTACTCTTACTATTTCTGCCGTAGAAAGATGTGGTAAGTAGTAGTAAGAGTACGCTAGTATGGGATTCCAAATTCAGCAATGGACTCCCTATGGTTTCAAAATACATTTGCAATTATTTATATATATATATATATATATATATATATATAAGTAGTTTTATATTTATCCATTGTTTATAATTCTATTCTGCTGTTCGCAGTGCTTCATGGGATTGTACCTTTGTATTTTGTCAGATTTTCAAATACTTCTTTGCTTCAAATCACAATTTTGTGGTGTTGTGATTGGCTGGATTTATGGCTTACAATGCTTTAACAAAAACTTTTTTATAAATCCCTATGGTAAAAATTTATGGAAAAAAATACTTCCAGAACCTAGCCTGGAAATCCAGACCTAAATCTAAAAGATTAATTAAATCTAAAAAATTTACTCGCTGAGCAAAATTCAACTTGTGCTCTCGCGAGAACTCTGGATTACCAGGGTATCCAGAACCAGCATCTCTGAAAATTTTGGCAGGCACTGTTGCACTCTATTGCAGCGCTCTCACATGTCCGTGTCTCAGGTTATTCGCCCTTGCGCCGAAAAACACGTAATCAGAGAAGGGGGCTGCATCCGACACTGCATACTTCCTTTCTATGTAGTTGGCGAAAAACAGTATGTGAAAAAATGTCATAGTAGGCAAAAAGTACCTGGATGACCTCCTAGTTCCAGCGAGATTCAGAAGTGTGCATATGATGACACTTTACTATCCCATGAGGCCACAGGAGAGGATTTGTGAATGACGGTGAAGCGACGCAACTAACGGATAATGACAGCATGACGAATGTAGTACGCCCAGATTACATTCATACTACACAAATTCTTACTATATACAACATACTTTTTTAGCTGTCATGAAGTAATTACTTTTTCTAAATAAATACCTACCGGTACTCAAGAGAGTATGCGATATCGGACACAGCCGAGATGTCATTGAAGAAGAAGTTACTTTGATTAAAGATTCTGAGATCACATGAAATATTTTTTTTTATTATCTCTACAGATCAATCATATATAATAAATAATGTAATATTCCATAAAAAATAATAATTGTCAATTTTTTATATCATGGTGACTTAAAAAAAAAAAAAAAAAAAAACATTGTGACCATAGGCGAGCACCCAAGGAAAACTATTTTTCATTTATTTTAACCAATCATAAAAATCGATTGAGATTCAGGAACCTCTCTGATTACGGTGGGTGGTTATACACACACATCTACCGTTATGTTTAGCATTACAACATAACACAAACGCTTGTACTTTGTTTTTTGCACAATGATAAATGATAAAAAGCCCTGTGTGTGTTTGCTATATGTCCCATGTTCAGTGACACAATGGAAGTGGGGGCAGTGGGAGACCTACGCAGGGTCAAAAATGCTGTTGGTGTTGCCCGAGCCGTGATGGAATACACAGAGCACACCTTCATAGTGGGCGAATCAGGTAGGAACTGTACATTTAGTTGTCACTCCATTCACAAATAAATCATGTGGCTGCAACTCAGTGATCAAGAGGTTCGGCCGGGGGGAAAATGTAATCACAGATGGAGCGATTTAAGAATTAAACATTTCTTTTCAACTATTTATTTCTCTAAATTATGTGTATATAGATACTAGAGGCTCATTCAGATTTTATATCAGCTTTACACTTTGTAGTTCCATCTATAATGTTGTGCCATTCTATTAATTCCATCTGCTCTCTTAATTAAAATTAGAGTACTAAAACAGCTTTCTTTCTGTATGCATGGCTGCTTAACATCCACATTACAATAAAAAAGGCTGAGTAAGCCTCCCCTGCTCCATTTTTTCTCTTTCCTGTGTCTAATGTTTATTTCAAATCAGCTCTACTATGTGATTCAGTTTGTTCAAATCTCCCCTGCTATATGAAGTTTAGTAGCACTGAAAATAACCTTTTTCTCTGTCTTCATGCAGCCACGATCTTTGCACAAAACATGGGCTTCATGTCTGAGGAATTGTCAGCCAACCAATCGATAGCTATTTTCTCCAAGTGGTTGCAGCAGAATTGTCAACCCAACTATAGAAAGGTGAGTCCCTAAAACCAGGAACCTCGATGTAATCATCACTCCAGGGTTTACCTTTTAAGTTCTTAAGCACCTTTGGCAACTTCAAACATGGATTTAGAAGATGATCTGTGGCAGATAAACCGTTTTGATATACTTCAAATAAACCAAACACCTTTGAAAGATATATATATATATATATATATATATATATATTTTAAGTTTCAGTCAGTGTGTTATGGTTAGAACCAGAATTACATGTGCTTTACGAGACTTGCTTTACATTGAGAAGCAGTCATGTTTACCTCAGTTCATGCAGGATTTGTTGAGAAGTTTTGGAAGGATATCATTGTAATCACTGACTAGAAATTATGCACCGTGAAACAAAGCAATGAATAATGCATAGTGAGATTCATGAAGAATACAATGGTTGATTCCTACATTCTGCTATTGGCACAATCAAAGCCCTATGGAAATATGCGAAACAATGCTCTGAATACATTATTTTTCGTGTTTTCATAGTCAGATTAAACTGTAAGGTTTGTTGGCTATATAAATCAGATCTTCAAAAATCTGAATTTCCCCAGAAAACTTGAAGGCGGATAAAGCAAATCAGGGAGCAACATGAAAAATGGATAGCCTTGCTTATATAATGCTAATTTTAAAACGTTAGTCATAAAACAACAACTTTGTTCTGTGTCCCAGATCAAAGCATGAATTGAAGCAACATCACTTGTTTATTTTGTCTTTTTATTTTACAGAATGTTTTTCCAGACCCTTCCAAATCATGTGGGCCGTACAAACCCAACGCTAAGTCGTGGAGGCCAAAGCATCCGAAGGGAAATTTTGACCCTAGTTCTCATGACACAATTGGTAATTATTCTTAAGATTATGTGTTTATTTATTGTAAAGCTAAGATTAGATAGATAGATAGATAGATAGATAGTCTATGTCTTTAGACAAAGAGATCTGTTGGTGCAAATGTGTTTTTCTTAATGCAGACTTGGGTCCACAGAGTATCAAGCTCATTAGTTTTCATTTGCATAATAAAAAGGAAGCATGATAAATGGGCTGAATGCCTTAAGGACATATTTGAAAACCACTGCTTGTTTCAATCCATTGATGCATATGATCTTAGATGATGTTACATTCTCACCGGTAATTTTGATTAGGAATGATTGTGATTGGAAAGAACAGACAGGTGGCTGCTGCAACATCCACCAATGGAGCAACACATAAGATACCAGGGTGAGTATGACAGCTTGTTAGAATGTCTCAAGTGTCCTATTGAAGTCAGAACGCATTAGTGTTTCAAGAAACTTCACTGTGATTTTAGCTTTGCTGTTGTTCAGTAATGACAGAAATGGGTTTCCAGTCCCCTGTCAACAGAGCTTTAGTAAAGTATATGTATGCTGATCTGTAGTCGTGTAGGTGATTCACCAGTGGCTGGAGCCGGGGCTTATGCCGACAGCACAGTGGGGGGAGCGGCTGCCACAGGGGATGGAGACATCATGATGCGTTTCCTTCCTAGGTAATTACCATTCTTGAGGTCATTTTATTAGCATTAACAGAAAATAAAAACTGGTATGAAGTGCATTGATAAAATAAATGTGATTCTATAGAAATATCTAATTGAAACCTTTTATTAAAAATGTTTGTTTTTGGTCAAAGTTTTCTAGCTGTTGATTTAATGCGAAATGGATCCCAACCCACTGTTGCCTGTAAGATGGCCATATCCAGAATCAAGAAGTACTACCCCGATTTCTTTGGAGCACTTATTTGTGCCAATACTACTGGTGGATATGGTAAATGCTAATGTTTGCTTCATATTCAGAATTTGTTTAAAAAGTGTTATAAGAATCATGAAATTCATTGTCAAAAAACCCTTCTTTTATTCAAAGGTGCAGCTTGTAACAAGCGTCCTGGATTCAGCCAGTTCCCCTTCATGGTGGTTAACCCACAGACAAACCAACCAAAGTTGCAGAAGGTGGACTGCTTTTAATTGCCAGCATTTTGTTTTAATTTTTGATGGGTATTTGCCTTATGATCATTGTTCACATTGCACTATATATAAAAATCCATTTTATTTTTGAAAAATCTGTTTTAAGATCTGAGAAATACATTAAGCTCTGGGATGTCTTTTAACTTGCACAACTGTATGTTTCCACAGAAATCAGAAAAAGATGTTTATTGGAAATACTTTCAAAACAAATTAAAGATTTACTATGACAAAATACATAGTTGTGTTTATCATTTCAACAAACAAGAATTGCTTCAAAAGTATTTTTAATACATTTAAATAAAAGATGCAATGTCCAACTCACGTTGTGGATTCAGCAGCCAGGCAGAATTTAAATACCAGGGCCGTTCTCAGCCCACTGGAAGAAGTTACATTGCTTGCCCATTTTAACTGGGCATGTGTAGAAGTTGCGGCCGTTATTCGGTCCCAGTTTTAGAACGGTCTTCATAAGAGTCCGTTTGCCATGGTGACACGTGGGAAAATGCAGGTCTGCCCACTGTTGCAAGAATCACAGTTGAAATAAGTACAAACCTCCAATTCTAGTTTTAGTTTCAAATAAAATTGATTAAATTTTACAAATAACTTATTTGAAACTTACCTCAAAGAAGTTACACTGAGTCCCTCGGGGTAAGGAGCAGGTGTAGAACTGCCTGCCTTTGTTTTCACCTTCCTTATTGACCACCCTCAGGTTGCATGGTCGGTGATGACTACTGCAGCAGGGGGTTGTGGGTAGGGATGCTTCATTACTCTCTGTGCCCCTGATTAGTTGAGTGAGAAATGTTATTTTATTCAAAATCAACTGTATTATTTATTTTACATTGTGCCATTCAACAAATTAAAATCTTCATAAAAAAGATATTTTGAAGAATGTCTTTGTCCATGCAATTAAAGTCAATGGGGTCCAAAACAACACTGTCTGGACCCCATTCAATTTTAATGTATGGACAAAAAAAATTTATATATTTTTTCTCTATGTACCACAGAATAAACAAAGTCATACAGGTTTGAAATGACATGAGGGTGAATACATGATGACAGGTGAATTATTATATTTATGTTTAGTATATATTTTTACATCTTGTCATAAATCATACTTGCTGGTATTCTTTAGTTTTATTAATGAATAAAAATATCAGTACTTCACTGACACATCTTATCATAGGCAAAACACTAACTGCACTCGCTCACCTTGAGGAGCCTACAGAAAGTGCTCCATTCGTGGTTTTCATTCTCTTGTTAGGCTGACTCTGGTCTGCTAGAGATTCTCTCTTATTGGGCTCTTTGCCTTTGAATTGCATCCCACTCTCGCCATTACTGGGACTCTTCTGCTGCCAGTAGTCATGTGTGCTCAGACCCCTCATTGTCTCTGGTGCGTGTGCCTGGTTAATGGCAGGACTTGAAGGAGAGTCAGGTTTTGCACTGAGGTTGGTTAGGACTAGAGTGGTGGTCCCAAATGCAGTCCTACGATTCATCTTTATTTCCTGCAGGGGTTTGTTAAAACTGTTGCAGGGGTAGCGGATCAGGTCTTGACTCAAAGGTGAATGTTCCAGCTTTGTGGGCTCTGTAAGTACTCAGAAAAGAGAGAGAAAGTTAGCTATGAACTATGTTTGAAATCTTTCACTTTAAATGTGCAGATTTGAAACTTACCCTCTGGTCTAGGGCTCATACAAGCATCACAATACTTATTGATTGGTCTGTTGATTAGAGTGCAAAGGGAACATGCCCACTCTTCCTCTTCTCGTTTCGCCACATCATCATTGTTGCTCATTCCTCCCTGATAAGCCCATCCAATCAGACTGTTGCGAGTTGGGAGTTTACTGTCAAAGTAAAGAATCAGCAACTGGATTCTCGTGTGTAAATGTGTGTATATGAATAGGTGGCTATTAGGGGTGTAACAATAAATTGCAGTACAAAAATGCAACAATGTGTATTATGGATAGTTACAATGTGTCCTGATGGATAGTTTACCCAAAAAGAAAGTTAAGACATATTTAATTTAACATCAGATATGGTAGTGGTGGGTGATGATCTTCCCAAAATGTAATTTCACGATCTTATAACAAACAATCACGATCCACAATCTGAATTGTGATCTTCCCAATTTTGAGATGTACTATCGAGAATATCCAGACTAGAACAACCCTATGGACTTATCCATTTGCACAATTTAAAATACAGTATTGCATTAAACAATCAGTTGTCAAAATAGTCATTAAACACAGAGTTAAACTTTGAAACATTGCATGGTCTTAACTGTATGAATGAAATATACTTGGATTCTTATTATTCAGTCAAGAGCAGTGAGTGATTTTGTCTTTTGTTTAACATTGAACCAGACAGCAGCAGGTATTTGCATTAGGCTTTATGTATGGATCTAATATAATGACACGCATCCAATTTCCACGCATCCAATTTCTTTCCCAATTGTTTATTCACTTTAGACATAACCGACTTATTATGTAAATACTCGCCAAGACAGACATTGAAATTGTGTATATTTGACCGTTTAGGCGCACGCCTGAAACCCCAAGTATACTTTGCTCATCCGCCCAAGTACCGTTAGCTTCGTCTTGCAGCACGCACACAGAAAGCGAGTGAGGATCAGTCTCTATCATAGTTTATTGTGCTTATAGCTCTTTTTAAAATAAAGCATGTCCAGCAGTAGACAGCATTTTACAACAGTCACACAGATTTGGACATTAATTTTAGGCTTTTAAAGCGGGTCGAAAGCACACAGATTTGATGGCCGAGTGCAGGCGGTAAGGTACTCATGTGTGTGCGGGTTGCGGGAGAATAAAACGATTCGCGGGACACCCGCAAAATAGAAATATATACAAATAAAATATTCTAAAAACAAATAAATTGTTATTCATAATTATGTTGCACAAAACCAACAAGAATAACTCAAACTAAAAAACTATTCACAGGCCAGACCGAGTTTCTATTTATAACATGTTTGCAGCGTTGAGCAATGTAGCCAATCACAGACATATGTGTTGATTTCTTGAACGCAATGGCCAATGAGATGCATTTAAGATAGAATCCACTCACCGCTCAAAACTTGAGTTTTTGTGCAGTGCTGAATTCTGCATACTGGCAAATCCTCTGATTAGAACAAGCGAAGTGTTGACATTATGAAAGATTTATTGTGCAGTCAGCCTAATTGATAATAACGGAGCTTTGTGAGATTGCGATGAACTGAGATATCCGCTTTTTAGGAATTATTAAGGGAGCGCACTTTGTGCTACTTTTGTCATGCCAAACCATGCACGTAGTAGCCTATGCTTGCTTTTATTTTAAATTAACAGTGGTTTGTGAATGTTTATGCTTTAATAACAAATAATGTATCACCATCATTACAGGTGTTTTATTTACCTTACTTGTGAGCATCACCAAGCCACAGCAGGCTACAGCATACACGACTCAGAAAACAGGCCAATCAGAAGAGAGGCTCATGAATATTAAGTAGACAGGCCAAAATCGACCTGTTCTTGGCAGAGCTCCTGAGAAAGAAGCTGTAAAAATATATTGAGATGGTTTTTGGTACTTATACCACAAATATATATTCTTAAAGGTTGTATCAGCAATTTCAGGCCCAAACATAAATGATCACATTCATCTAATCTTTCCTAACGGTCCGCTAGCTGCCCGCCCCATAAGCAGGCCGCCAAAAAAACGCGTCTCTGTAGGCAGCTTAGGCTCTGAGATCTGCACACAAAAACAATTGGTTTCACCAACCACTCAAAACCAAAATAAATAGTGTTCCAACCAATCACCGACAGGGGGTGGGTGTTGTGAGGTTTTGCGCTCGTGCATGGCTTTAATACAACCTTTAAGGACATCAAAACCTAAAATAAAACTTCAGAAAGGTGTACAATATGGGACCTTTAAAGGAACGGAACGCCATGTGGCACAATGTTCATTTTATCTTGATTATCACGTTTTCATAATCGCTGGAATCCAAAATAAAAACTGAACCAAAAATATGATTCATCGCACAGCCCTACCGCTGGTTTTTCAAATGCGTCACCACGCATGAAGACACATGATATAATTTGGCCAGTCAGCACAGCCATCTATTAGGCAGTCATTGCTGTATTTTAACATTATTACAAGGACATAAAAGATCTCTACAATTCGCTTGAAAAGTAGATCATGGACGTCTTCAAGATAGATCACAATATAAAATCGTCTGATTGCCCACCCCTGAGATATGGTAATGGTGCATCAAATATGGTAAACCCAGAAGGTGTCACATTCGAGCTTCAACGTTTATTAATTATTACATAAAAAAAAAAAAAAATCATCACTTAATGGAATACATATTTAAAACTTTAAATGCATGTAGTCAGGGAAAGGCATTTGTTTATACCATAATTCTGTATTTTTAGCTAAGCAGAATCATGAACATGTCTATTCTGGTGTCACCATTACCCTGTGAATGGAAGACTGACCAAGTCCACCCCTGATGTAATACCAAATTTAGCATTTTAATGAACAGTACTTTTGTTAACTATGTGTTAGAAGTAATAAATAAAAAAAACAAAGAAATAAAAATAAAAACCTTTTAAACACTATTTTGGCTTTGCAATGTATCATGAGATCAGTATATCATGTATCGAACTGAATCATGACACAAGTGTATTGTTACTCCCCTAGTAGCCATGAGAGGAGGTGCAGCTAACCTGATGTTCACTTCACTTGGATCACCTGTTTGACAGCGCTGACAGTAATATGTCATTCTACCGTTGTCTCCCAGTCGACAGACTGTGACAGTTCCGCTGCACTGGCCACAGTTTGGACGTTTATACACCTTGTAATGCTTGTAAAGTGGAGATCCATTCTTTCTACACTGTTTTGGAAAGAACAGAAATAAAAATAACACAGATCTGACAAAAAACATAAAATCACACATTTGTTGTCCAGAATAATGGAGAGAGAAAAAAAAATACCTTATAAAATAGGAGTGTGAAATCTCGTGTCATCTTAACAAGATGATGAACTTGTTCACTTGTCAACTGTTTGACCTTTAAAAGCGCAGAAGAAATAATAAAATAAAAACAACACCCTAAAAATATTTTAAATAAGGTGTAAAACATCCATTCAACTGTAACATCCAACAGAGATATTGATTTTTGTGTTGGAACTGCACAAAGCAAAATGTACCTTGACAGCAGGGTTAAGGCCACTGTCGAAGAGCGCTTCGTTTTTAATTATGTTTCCTACACCAGGTAGGACAGCCTGATCCAACAGAACATCACAGAGCATTCTCGCACTCTCCCTCTTTACAGCTTCCACCGCCCGAGAGAAACTAAATTTAGGTGAACAGATATCGAGAGCCTCCATGGCTTTAACTTTCTGCTCACAGTCATCTGAGAGTCTAGGGGAAGCAAACAGAATTACCATTTCCTAGGGAGTCAGAATCGTTGAAGGCTCAGTGTAAAAATGAAAAGAGTTCAGGCTGTCTGGATCACGCTGAGTTATGATAGTCTGGAATTTAATCCGGTATAGCCAGCGTTTCTGTGACAGGGAAGTTGCCTGCTTGAAACCTGCACTTGATAAACTGACCTCCCAGATGTGCATTAGAATAAAGTTCTTCACATGGAAGGACTTTTAAAAATGCAATCTAATCCAGGATTAAATGTTATACTTATCCCAGAATACAAATGTTATAACCATAATTTGAGCCATTAGAAGACATTTTACCTGATTTCTGCAGTTGTGTCAAAGAAACAGACAGCATCATTGGTAAGTTGAATAACCAGCACTGGGGTTTTTCCTTTCAAGTCTTTCTCCAGGGGGTTTATCCTCAAGGAACCATTCATGCCGAAGTGCAGTCTAGACCCAAAACACATATAAAGTGAACTTAAAAGGATTACCCTTTTTTTATGAAAATTAATTTCTATCACCTTGGCAGTCATTTGTGACTACTGGAAAAGGATTTCCATATATCATTTTTTAAATATGTGACAGAAATTCATTTGTAGGTCAAGTACACATTTTTAGATTTAAACCACTTTGAGGCCCACATGAAAGAGATATTAGCTAGAAACATTTGCCTCACTATCAATCACACAGACAGTTACCCTCAAAGGACAGACTGATGCTAATCACACTAACCTGCTAGAGAGCAAACTCAGCACTTACAAAGAAAATCTAGGCAATGAAATATTTTAGAGCACAACAAGAGAGACTAGGAAAATGTTTTCACTTAGCCTTTTTTTTTTTTTACTTGTTCATGACTTACAAGGTTATGAAATTCAATGTTTTTTTTTATTTCATTGATATTTCCAGGTTTTCCACGACAGTGGAAACTGTATACCAGACCAACATTTAATGATTTTTTTAAATATTTGAGAACATTAAATAAATATGTATATATACATACACACGCTATACTGTCAGTTGCCCTTTAAAATTAAAAAAAAAAAAATAAATGCCCTGCTACAGTCTGCAAAGCATTGTAATGATAAATCAGAACATAATTTCATGACTTGAGTGCTTTTCAAATCTAAACAGGGCTCTGGGAAGCAAGCCAGACAATTTCAATCTGCCTTCATCGGGAAAGAAACTTTCATTTGGTCCATGACCTCTAACAAATCACTACATAAAATAATAATTTAAAACACAAAGCAGAAATTAATTAATTTGCGTTTATTACAAACCTCAGAGCTCTGAAGCCAAAATACATGAACAGCTCTTTCCCCAGTGTCTCCACCCCTGTGAACTGACAGCCCATTAAGCTTTGGAAAGAGCTCCTGGTACTGGCCTCAGACTGAAATAGAAAGAAAACAAGTAAACATTCAAATATTTGTCATTTACGCAGGTTACGCTAAGTTACCTCATCAGCTGAACTGTCATGCACTTACTGATTTATTGCTTTCATTTCCTCGTATGTCTAAAACTTTCTGTCCCTTTTGAACTCTTGCACGAATCTTCTCTCCATTTAAGGTGCATCCCGGACCCTCGACCATCGCGAAATGTATCAGTCTCTATAAGCAAAGAACGAACAAGTCTGATCGAATATCAAAAAGGTCGCTAGTGTTTGTTCCAACAAGTGAGCAGAAAGAACCCGCCAGATAATTCAAATCTGCGGCTGCGCATGCGACATGCGTCGATACGTCAGTACAGGCGTCACGACGTAAAAACGTATCTTGCTTATAAGGGTAAGCTATGTTGTCTAATTAACAGTAACTTCATTATATTATAAACCTTACCCAGGATGTAATTAATCTGTCTAAGAACAGATTTTTTTCTCAATGTGATTATATAATAAGTAGCCTATTTGTGAATAAATAAATAGGCCTATATTCAAATAAATATATTTCTTAGGGAAATAGCCTATTGGACATACCATTCCATTAAATAATTGTACTGAATACATTTAGGCTATTTTCACTGCATAAACTGATTGATATTTAATATTTAACACAGTAAAGTTAAGGTGTGGGCCTATATCCTTAGAAGCCTCATCACAATTTATTCAGTGAAAATAATATGCTCTGTCAAGTGTACGTGATCACTGTATTCACTTCTTGAGTTACTGCAAATACTTCAGTCAGTAGCCCATGTTTGGCTGAAATAAACAGTGAAAAGAAGTTCAGTGTTATTCTACTCAATTTAACTCAGAAGTGGTTACTGTCTGGGCTTTTGTGTGCAGGACAGGTCAGGACCCCCTCCTCTGTCCCCAGTGAGAAGGTCCTTCTCATCACAGAGTCCAAGACCATGGTTTTGATTGCCTTTTTGGAGACCTGTCTTTGGTGTTCCACGGAACAAAACACAGCACGGTTGTGAATCCACACAAAAGTTTCATTTTTGCAGAACTTTTCCTTTGAAACAATTGATATCCAAATCTTACTTGAGCTGCAGTAAGGACCCAAGTGCATGGGGGGTGCTGTTGGGGTGGCATACAGCAGGTCACTCTGCTTATCCTGCCACAAAACATTCTTAAAACAGCCATGACAGAGACCACTGAGGAATACAGGCCATTCGCAGCACAGCTGTCCAATGTTTACCTCACCATCCTGGCCCTCTTCTGCTTCAAACTTTTCATAAGAATTACCCTTAATCTACTCACACACTTCTACATCATCAAAGGCAACCGCAAGGAGGCTGCCCGGATTTCAGCTGAGTTCTATGAGAATGGTCAAGGGCATGGTAAGTAGAGCGTGCGCTTACATCACTGCTGTGGATTTCATTTCCTATTGCCAGCATTTTGCCCTTTTATGATGGCCTGCTTGCTAGGAGGATATACATGGAGCATGGGGGATATTATTATTGCACAATTGTTTTACTGTAGTGTAGATTTATATATTCATAATAGCTGTCATTGAATGTGATAAGGACCACAACAGGGAGTACCAGTTTACATTATGGTATTTTAGGTATGATTTTTAAACACTTCATTTCACAACACTTCAGGTATCATTTCTGCATTACAAAGCACACACTTAAGATTCATATTTGTGTGCTTTGCATCACAGCAGGCAACCTACGATCACATGACCACAGATCCTAAACATGCAACATCAAGCACATTGAAGTTCACAAAGTATGCATGCAACCAAAGCCCAGGAATGGCTGCCAGGCTGCTGTTTACAGTGTTGTATAAATAGAATTGAGGCCATGCACCCCCGTCCCCTTTGACTACACAAAAAAGCAGTTATCATGAGTCTATCAAGCATTTGTGCAGCCAGACGCTTGTCTGCTAAAGTTTGAGTAGTGCAGTCGTTGCCACAGTAGTGAGGGCTTTTGGTGTAAACAAGTTGTCTCGCAGAGGATCTCAGAAAACTGCTTCTCCAAGTTTAAGATCAGGGAGAGAGGAACAGAGATGGGGGATAGTCACAGGGGATTGCCGTAGTCTGGCATTTACTAAGTAACTTAAGTAGGGCAACTGAGATAAAAACACCAGACAGCTGTGACTCTTTTAAAGCATTTTTTGAAGAAAATTATAAAAGGAGAAAACATTTTCCTGAAGGGACACAAGCTCTGTCAAAGTGGAAGTCTTGCTGAGCTGGTTAACCAGCCAAGGTTGGTGCTTTGAGATGTTTTTATGTGTACGTGGATTGACTTATAATATCCTGAGTGCAAAAGTGAGCTGTGTTGTTGAATGTGCAGACTAAAAGAAGAAAAATTGAAAGATACAGATAGTCAACAGAGAGTTGGTCCTATTTATGTTTCGAACTCGAAGGATAGTATTATACTATAGTTGAGTGAGTGATGAAGGGGGGTGACGATGATGATGATGACGTGTGGAATGCATCAGCAGTTATACTGGATATTGACTCAGGTGTGTACACGCTAGCATATCAGCTTTTGTGATGGTGCTATACATGTATGCAGTGAAAATCTAGTAAAATCCCACTTACATCTGAAAATAAACAGAAATTAATGTTTTAAAATAAAGAAACATAGAGACAGTATATTAACATTAAATATTAAAAGGAAAGTTCACCCAAAAATGAAAATTCTGTCAAAAATTACTCAACCTCATGTCGTTCCAAATCCATAAGACTTTCGTTTATCTTTGAAAAAAAAGAAGACATTTTTAATGAAATCTGAGAGATTTCTATCCCTTCATTGACAGCTACTGTATCCAACTACCACTTTGACGCTTCAAGAAGTTCATAAAGAGATCATAAAACAATCCATATGAATTGAGCGGTTTAGTCCAAATTGTCTGAAGAGACACAATATCTTTATAGGATGAACAGATTGAATTTAGGCTTTTATTTCCATAATGTTTATATGTTTATATTATAAACATTCATAAATGCACACATCAGTTGTGGTAAACGGAAGCTCAAGCATGTTCACTTGATG
Source organism: Leuciscus idus (assembly GCA_021554675.1). Classification (NCBI taxonomy): domain Eukaryota; kingdom Metazoa; phylum Chordata; class Actinopteri; order Cypriniformes; family Leuciscidae; genus Leuciscus; species Leuciscus idus. The sequence continues at coordinate 22,768,155 of CM038633.1, read as the reverse complement.
CGCAAGAACCAATGAGGTTCATTCTCATGTGTTACGCAGCACGTTTGAGCTTCCGCAAAAACCAATGAGGTTTGATCTCATGCGTTGAGCAGGTTAAGTTGAGCTTAACATTCTCTGATCAGTGTTTATATGTGAATAAAAGCCTAAATTAAATCTGTTCATCATATAAAGCAATTGTGTCTCTTGAGAAAATTTAGACTAAACCGCTCAATTAATATGGATTAGTTTTGCGATCTCTTTATGAACTTTTTGAAACGTCAAAGTGTCAGTTGTGTATCTGTCTATGGAGGACAGAAAGCTCTTAGATTTCATCAAAAAGACCTTAATTTGTGTTATGAAGATGAACGAAAGTCTTACAGGTTTGGAACGACATGAGGGTGAGTAAATGATGACAGAATTTTCATTTGTGGGTTAACTAACCCTGTAATATATTTGTGGTATTTATACCATGTAGTCACATTGAAAACACACACACACACACACACACACACACACACACACACACACACACACACACACACACACACACACACACACACACACACACACACACACACACACACACACACACACACACACACACACACACACACACACACACACACACACACACACACACACACACACACAATTAATTTCTAAATTTCCTGGCAAATCACTGTTTTTATTCTTCTCCAGGGTCTTGGGCAGACCGTTCCCCTCTTCATGATGCTGCCAGTCAAGGACGTCTGCTGGCCCTCAAGACCCTCATTGCTCAGGTAATTTCTCATTTAAATGACCTTTAGTTCAACTGTTAGATAAGAAATATGTACTTGTATTAATGTGTGTAGTATTTATACCATTGTAGTCACATGCAGTCTACTGGATTAGTAATGAAATACACAATTGGTGTAGAGGTGAACGCTGCAATCCATTATGCACCTTAGTGAAAGGGCATTACTGCCACCATATGGAATAAAAGAATCCTGCACATTCAAATGCAATATTAATTTCTCTTAATCTGTCCTCAGGGCCACAGCGTGAATGTGCTGACAATAGACCACATTAGCCCTCTTCATGAGGCATGCATAGGGAGCCATGTTGCCTGTGCCAGAACCCTGATAGATGCCGGAGCCAACGTTAGTCTCTGCAGGGCTGCTTGGTAACACTTTCATTTCAGAGGTCTTGATTAGCAATGGCCTAGGCTTCTTTTACTGGGTTTAGCATATTTGCTAAATAGATTGCCTGTGTTACACTGAAATACAGTATATGTTTATTTATTTTGTTTAACTTATTATGTATGTTAAAATATATTTTATTGTATCAATTCAATTATGAATTCTATAGAAATACAGTAGCTTTTTTGTTATATAGCCTAATAATTATATATATTTTTTATCATTATATTATATTATATAATTTGGTAATAACTTAAACCATAAAATGTGCGATAAAAGGTTTTTCTTTTTTCAGCATTACAGTCATTTTGTGAAACATGCTGTTCTGTGTGTTCAGGTAAATGTGACAACTATAGATGGTGTAACTCCATTGTTTCATGCCTGCTCAGCTGGCAGTTTGGCATGTCTAGAGCTGCTCTTGCAGAGTGACGCCAGACCACATGCCCTGGCTATATTCCAGCCTTCACCCATCCATGAGGCAGTCAGCATGGGTGGGTATAAGATTGACACAGAATAGCCAACCATAGTCCCACACAAATCAAAATTAGGGCTAATAACTATGGTACTCTAATTAGCTGACTTCCTTATAGACTTTTGACGTTTTTAATATGACATGGTTTTATATGGTCTCTTTCAAAAGGTCACAGCAAGTGTGTGGAGGCGCTGGTTGCATGGGGTGTGGATGTGGATTATGAAATCCCTCACATGGGCACCCCTCTCTACAGTGCTTGTCGGTGTAAGGAGTTCATATGTGCCCGCATGCTGCTCGATGGAGGTAAACATGTCAAAATTCACACTAGCTGTGCGGACAAACAAACAGCAGTTTTATGACAACCTGACAATGAGTAATTCATTTTTCAACTTTAGTGGAGAGTCAGTATGTCAGTATATTTATATGGACAATGCTGAAAATAAATATAAAGTGGAGTTCAGTAAGCGAGTCAGATGTTGATTTAGTTGATTTGATTTAGTCGGAGCGTCAGCTCAGTGTCAGACTGGTTTAAACCAGTTAATGTGAATGAAAACAGTTCATAAAAAAGAATCTGCTCTAAAGAGCCATTTGTTGTGAATCTTTCTATCTCATCACAGAATGTAAACTCACATTCACAACTCGAGTTCAATCAATCAATCAAACTTTTTTTCAAACAAAGAAAGATCAACAATGAATATTTGATGAATATTATATGAATATTATAAATAATGACGACAACGTTAATTAATACTGCATATAATTTTAAGACGCTTCATAAAAGCCAAACTAAATAAGAGGTGTTCATGTTTAAAAATATCAATATTTTCTGCACCTCTCACTTCCTCTAGGAATATAATAGCTGAATACAGCATCACTAAATGTTTTAGTTCTACTTTGTGTAACAACTAGAAGAGACAAACCAGACAATCTCAGGGGCCTTCCTGCTTTATAGACTGAGACCATTTTTAAAAGTCATGGTGCAAGTCTATGTAGTGCCTTATGAACTAATCAAAGAATTTGAAAATCAATTTGAAAACTAACATGTAAAGGGGTTAATATGATTTCTTGTGCCATGCGTAGAGCTGAAGATTCATTGCAGAAGGTTAAACTAATAGAACTGTGATAGAAATGAAACGCTTATAGGCCTATATCGGTTCTATTCTATCTGTGTATTGTTTTAACCGATATATTGCCCGCTACTAGTTCACACAAAAAATTTGGCTTAATATTCGTAAAATAACCCATACTGTACTAATATTTTACTGCATTTTCACCATCACAGGTGCAAATGTACAGAAAGGCGCACATATGGAGACTCCTCTACATGCAGCAGCCCAGAAAGACTGTGTAAGCATAGTTAAGCTTCTGCTGGAATTTGGGGCAGATGTAAACGCACGCAACCTGGAGTATAAACGGCCCGTAGATGTTGCTCCTCCAGGGAGCCTTACAGAGGGGTTCCTATTGATTTATGAAGGTGAGTTAAATGTGCAGCAGCATTATAGACTCAAAAGTCACTGATGTTTTGTTTTGACTTTTGCATGTTTTACTGCGTCGGCCCTCACCAGCTTGTTCCTTTTGCAGCGACACCCCGTTCTCTACGCCAGCTGTGCCGTCAGCAAATCAGGGAGAGTTTGGGACGTTCCCGACTACATCTTCTACCACATTTACCCCTCCCTAATGCTATGAAGAACTTTCTACAATATAGATGATCTCATTATGTTTACTGGCAAGCCATTTTAGGATTATCGTATTGTTTGATAGTTTTAAATAAAAGCTGTTTCACTTTTTTCCAATTAATAGTAATCTTTGTGGCCTGATTTGACAAGAAGCCAGTGATGTCAATAAATACTTAAATAAAGGTACCTCATCTTGTTTATCTTACTTTAACTTTTTCCACTTTAAACTATCTAATTCCAATGAGTGTCCCTTTAAAGTCACCATGAAATAAAAATGGACAATTCTTATTTTTTTATAGAATATTGCAGCATTTATTATAAATGATTTATTCGTACACATTATTATTTAAATTTTTTAATTCATAACCAGACTCAACCCTGCTTAGCTTCAGTGGGCGACCAGTCTTTGGCTACAGGGTGATATGGCTGCTGACCTAATGTGCTGTCTCAATTTCAGCCATAAATGAATAATAAATGTTTGCTATTATGTTCAGTACCTGTCTAGCGATGTATGTTTATGCTGACATATTTTTAAATAATAGTTTGTATTGTAAAAACATCTATTGCGTGTCATTATGTGTGAGTTGGCTCGCTTTAGAACTCTCGTTAGTGAGCATCAATGCTTCCTGGTTTTCACAGTGCATTGTGGGACTTTATAGGGAGAGAATGGCTGCGTCCGAAATCGCATACTCTCTTGAATAGGTACCCTATTTTGAATTTGAGTAATTACTTAAGGGCTGCTAAAAAAAGTATGTTCTATATAATATCATATGCACACCATATCTCGCTGGAGACAGACCACCATATATTTTTTACCTACAGTACTCTTTTATCAGTAGCCTATACTGTAAATTTGGACATACTGCTTTTGGCACATACTGTTTTTTGTCTATTATATAGTAGGGAAGTATGTGATTTCGGACGGAGCTAACATTCCAGGGCACTGGAAGGATTGTGTGATTGAGACAGCGCTGAAAATGGCCGACTCCCTGATCAGTGCCCTGTCTACTGAACTAGGGAGCTGATTGGGAGGCACCACTTGTCACTCACATGAGACTGTTACAGTATTGTGAAGCATGTGATATGTTCTTCTGATGTAATATGGAAGTTACCCGTGTACATGCTATTTGTTGATAATAAAGCATTAAAAAAAAAGATTGCAGCAATAGCAAAACACAGTAGTCCCACCCTACTTTTTTTTTTTCTTGTTCAGAAGCCATTTTGGGTATACGTCACAATAGGGGGAGAAAAGACTATTGCAACTTCCATTGCATGCCGTCTTTAAAACTAAAAAGCATATTGAGCTAAGTCTGATCGTCTAGCTATTTATAAGTGTTGAACTCCGAGCCTGTCACATGCACAGCCATTCTTTGGGGCCAAACAAAATAAACCTGCACAAAGAATAATGGGAGAAAAGTGTCCGTCAGTTGTAGGGCTACCCTTCGAAATCTTTCATTCCAAAGAGCCCTTTGAAGTGATCAGTTTTGAGCACTTTGGTTTGAAACGTCCCTTCAATATTGAGGCAATGACTGTTCTGACTCCGAAGTGCCCTTCAGAGGTGGCTTTATCACGTTTAGAAATTGGAACGCAGCCCATCAATAGACCATATACAGTGTAGCGCCATGACAGGTAAGAGGGATGTGCTGCATCCCAATCCGCCTACTTATACTATGCCCTAAATGTATGTACTCTTTTTGTGAAGAAAAAGTACATACTTTTGAGTGTGCAGCAAAAGAGTCGACAAGCTTTGGGACATACTATCACGTCATAAAATTGCGTTTTTAACGTTTTCTCTCTGTTGGTACACGCATCATGTCGCCATAAACTGGCATGTCAATCATGTCACAGTTAAAATCCTCCACATTTAATTTAATTGAATTTCCTACCGTATTGGATAAAAGCAGTTGCACGTGCACTATGCAGAGAACTCTCCTCATAATAATGCATAACGATGCATTTAAAAGTTAATGGCCAAACGTGTCTTTATGAAAGTTCACATTGTTGTTGCAGATGAAATATAATGCGGATAACATTAAATAAATAAATAAATATTCGATATTAAATTATGAACTCAAACCCCTTTATCTAAACCTCTCTACTTAACCGTCAGTCGCACAAATCCGCTATGTTTTGTAATTTTTTTAACACTTTTTACTGTTCAAAAAACTAAAATCCTCCAAAGCACACTGCGAAAATCTACTGGAAATAGTAGACCAGCCGGGACTTCTGGCATACTCTTTTCAACATACTGTGCTTTGGGACATATTTATATTAATCTCACAGTCACATAATATTTAGAATGGATAGTAGGCTTATGGACATTGGGACACAGGGTTAGCGTGTTTTCAATAGACCAATTATAGGTTTGTAAACATCCGGGATGCGCGCGCATCGTGGTTGCAGAAAGACCCGTTTAACAGCTGATCATTACACAGATATACGGATAAGAATAATACTAATAGCTCGATTTAAAAAAAATTGTATATATATTTGAGTTTATATTTAGTTTTCGGAATGTTCTCCGCGTATTTTTTTTTACCACTTTTGGTCCCGACATGCGCAGAAGAACCTGCGTGACGCCGTGTGACGTAAAAGCTGTATAAATCTCCTAGACCTAGATCACTTATAATTTACCATACCTCATATTTTGTATTTTTTTGCAGTGTTTCGTCAGCAGTACAAAAAGTGCGCTTTGGAGGATCCAGATCAGAACTACAATCACGAGTAAAAAGTGTTCAGAAAACAACAAAACATGGCGGATGTGCGCCACCAACGGTTTAAGGGATACTCCACTTTAAAATGAAAATTCTGTCATCACTCACCCTCATGTTGTTTCAAACCTGTATGAATTTCTTTCTTCTGCTGAACAGAAAGGAAGATATTTAAGAATGTCAGTAACCAGACAGTTTCTTGTCCCATTGACTTCCATAGTATATTTTTTTCCTACTATGGAAGTCAATGGGACCAGAAACTGTCTGGTTACTGACATTCTTCTAAATATCTTCCTTTCTGTTCAGCAGAAGAAAGAAATTCATACAGGTTTGAAACAACATGAGGGTGAGTATATGATGACAGAATTTTCATTTTAAAGTGGAGTATCCCTTTAAGAGAGGTTTTGATAAAGGGGTTTGCCTGAGTGACTAATAATCAACATTTAAGCTGATAAAAAATAATTATACAATGTTATCCGTGTTATATTTCATCTGCAACAACAACGTGAACTTTTATAAAGATCCGTTTGGACATTGCTAACTTTTAAATGCATCGTATGAAAATGAGGAGAGTCTCCGCATGAAAGACCCGTGACTGCAGATCACCGTGCTGCATTTCTCTCCGATACAGTAGAAAATGAAATGATATGAAATGTGGAGGATTTTATCTTTGTCAAGATAATTGACAGGTCAGTTTACGTGACAGGATGCGTGTAACAAAGCAACAGAGAGCAACCGTTAAATACTGAATTGTATGACGTGCTAGTATGTCTACTCTTCTGCTACACTCTCAAAGGTATGCACTTTTTCTTCACAAAAAGATTACATACTTGTAGGGCGTAGTGTAAGTAGGCGAACTGAGACGCAGCAGTCTATCCCTCATGCTCTCATTCCCGTTAAATATCAAAGATGGCGCTGCTGTGAATAAGGTCTTTAACTGTACAGATCAATCATATGATCTGCCAGCAGGTGGCAGCACATCAACTTCAGCGCGTGTCCCCGGGCTTGTTTCCATGCAACTCTCTTCGCCAAACAAACGAATCGTTTCTGTCGTTACCCTTACTTAGAAATGGCCTATTCACAGTCTCCTAAGAAGGCTGGTATACCACGAGAGGTTTTGAAATGGCTGCAAAGTCTTGATTTATCGTTTTTTCCAAAAAACGTGCGCAGGTGAGTACGTTTGAGAAGATAACAGCGTCTCTGCAGTCGCACAAGCTTTAAAAATTGAGTGGATCTCAATGTATTTGAACATAAAATCTTAAATATGGCATATCGCTTGTTAGTTTAGATTTCTAATCAAGTATAACTCATCATTTCAGTTCTATTTCGCTGTTTAGTCAACTTCCGGCTACTTTTTGAAATAATGAAACACTTGGTTTAATGAAAGGACAAATTTGAATGAAAAATAAACAAATATGAATTACCATTAAGGATGAAATGTGCTATACACGTGCCTTGCTCTCTTTTTTGACCAAAGAGACTTTTCCAACGGATACCTAGTGGCGGAAATATTTTCCTGGTATTTCCCAGAGGATTTTCATATGCACTCCTTTGACAATGGAACTTCCTTGGGTACCAAACAATCGAACTGGTCCCAGATTGAGAAAGTGAGTTTGATACCCTGCAGAAATGAACTTTTATTAATGTTCAATAAAATGATATGTCTATTATGTCTAAAATATGTCTAAAATAAAATTGATATGTCTATTATGCTTTGGACTTTTTTCTTCTTAAAATATTCCAGTTTAATAAAGATCTTGCCTCTTTGGTTGTTTAAAAGTTTATTGTGAAGCAAAACATCAGTCTGATGAAGGAGATCATAGATGGCACAATCCACTGTAAACCTGGAGCTGCAGAGCTTCTTGTGCAGGAGATTTACAGCATTCTGACCAACAGAAGGTGAGCTTTCCTTTTTACTTCCTCATCAGATTATGTCAACCAAATAGCATTTTTGCCATTGTTGTTAAACTCACATTTTGTTATTCTCTATTCTGGTATATAAAGCCCACTTCTCATGATATAATCCATTTCCAATGGATACAAATAAATGCTTTAAGTGTGTAATATAAATATGCAAATTGGCTTGCAGCCATGATTTCGTAATGAGTCACATATGCTTCAAAGGCTAAGGACTAATTAATGTCACACCTTGTCTTCATTTGGCTTGTTTTATGCTTCCTGTAGGATCCAAACCATCCAGAAGGTGGAGCAAGGCTTCACAGACAAGGCTTATCAAGACCAGTTGCCCATGGTGGCTCGTTCCACAGCCTCAGTGGCCATAAAGAGCAACTTGAGACTCAGTGAGGTTATAGCTGAACCAAACATTTTCACCAACCAGTGCAAGGTCCTTGCAATCATACACAGGCACATAGAACAGAGAAAAGAGGAGAGAACCCAAGACCCAAGTGAGTAACACTCGTTGACTCATTTCTGTTTGCCTCAAGATGTGTGTCATGTGAAAGGATGTGTTATTGTATAGTTCATGTCATATTTTCAGTAAACAGTACATTGAATTTTCTGTGTACTTCTTGATAGAACGATTCGATGTTAAGCCCACTCTTGGAGAACAGGCTGTCAGATTGTATCTTGTGGCCCACAAGAGCGAGCCAAACCTCCTGATGAACACCAGTCAAGCAGCTTGTTAAGTGCCTGGCCCTGCATTCCCAACAGAAGGATGAGATCTACGTAAGCCAAAAGTCTTAATCAGGGTTCCTCAAATCCGGTCCTCAAGGGCCACTGCCCTACAGAGTTTAGCTCAAACTCTGAAAACTCACCTACCTGTGGCTGTGTCCACAATCGTGCCCTCATTCACTATTCCCTACATTTCTGAATGAAATGGAGTAGGAGTGAATGAAAACCCGAATAAAAAACAAATAATCATTTGAAACTATGCAAACTGGCAGCTCCAGTAGTTAGATGAAAAGATTTATCTTGAACTCTTTCATTGAAACTAGCATGTACAGTATAAACCTTAATCAAACAATTGAATAATCAAGTAAAAAGAAAATGATACCTGTGTGATATCACACTGTAGCCACATTGGACCAGCGGTTTGGAAAATGGATGAATGGATGATTCAGCTGTGGGCGCCATCTTCAGATCAGACATGCGAGTTCATTCGGCATGACCCTTACAGTGCATTATGGGTATTCTCTAGCCGTTGAGTGTATGGCCCTGTCCCAAATGGCACACTTATGCACTTACGGTCTTGTGGACAATGGCTGCCGCGCACACGTGTCTGTTAAGTCCATGAGACCATAGGATGTCCCATTTGTCATTTTAGGTTTCAGAAGGGTTACCTTCAGACCCCCTTTGCGGTCGAGATGCGCTCTTGATTCGCACTTTGTCAGAGCCAGCACTGAAGCGAGCTCCGCAGCAGACTTCCCTATTTAAGGGTCGGGGGGTAATTTCGGACACAGCCTGTGATCCTGAAGACCTTGATTAGTTTGCTCGGATGTGTTTGATCAGGGTTGGAGCTAAACTCTGCAGGGCATTGGCCCTCCAGGGCAAGATTTGAGGAACCATTTGCTGCGTCCGAAATTGCATACCATCTTGAGTAGGTACTCATTTTAAACAAGTAATTACTTCACAACCGCTAAAAAGGTATGTTCTAAATAGTATGAATGTGTGTAGTATGAATGTAATCCGGACATACTACATGCGCCATGTTGTCATTATCATGTGATCTACCAGCGTCAGTTGTGTCGCTTCACTGCCATTCACAAATCCTCTGCTGTGGCCTCATGGGATAGTGAAGTGTCCATCCTGTGCACACTTCAGAATCTCACTGGAAGAAGTAACCATGTGTGAATGAAAATGCATATTTGTCATTTTAACAGAACTTAGGGCTGGTGATGCTTGAGATGTTGGTCATTCAGTGTTTCTGTAAAAAAACACTGATAAAATGATACTGCTAATTCTACTACTAATAACAATATAAAACACGCTAAGCTCTGACGCCTTCACACTTCAGTTTAAGGTGCATCAAATACTGTACATTGCATAAAGTGCACATCCATTGAGTTGAATTGCAGTAGTGAAAGTCTCAAGTGCTCAGTCAGAGTGAAGTCAAGTGATACTTCTAACTCAAACACTGGCGAGTGAAGTCTAACAATTCATTAGCCAAGGGCTAGTGATAGACCTTATTTAGTCGCCTAAAATGTTGTCGCATATTCAAGTGAATTACTTGCGTTGTAGAGGGTTTCTACTCTTTTGTGAATTCGGACATACTACTTTTGTCACATACTGTTTTTAGCCTACTATATAGTAGGGCAATGCTGTTTTGGATGCAGCCCTGGTCTAAATACTTAATTTAAACAAACCATGTTGTTTTTCGTGTTTTTTTTTTTTTACAGAGCAGAGTCACAAGCAGTGTTGGGTAAGCTATTCAAAAATGTTAGCTAGCAAAGCTACTAACTACTACAAATTAACTAAGATGATCTGAGTTCTACCCTTTAGAGAAAGCAGCTAGTTATACTACTGTACATGGCAAAATATTTCAGACCATTTTGCTTAACTGTTTGAAATGAAAGGACTCAAAAGAGTCATTCATTTGCACTAGTTATGCGTTAAAACAGGCAGTTTCAAAATACAGGAATGATTGCTGAAATATTGTGTGAGAAAATTTGATGTTGTAGAGAAGTGTCAATGTTATTGCACTACTTAAAATAACTTCTCTGTTGAACAGTTAGTCTCTAATGGTTATGGTTTAAAACATTTATGTGGAGAAATGTCATTAGACTAATCTACAAATAATTGATTACTGGTGGTAGCAACACTACTGCCCAACAGTGTTGCTATTGTGAACTAAAACTATTACAATTTGTTTTCATTATCTGAAATAAAACATTAATATTAGATGAGAAAAATTAAATATAAATGTTACTACTGAAATAAAATGTTTAAGTGAAATTGCTAAAATTACTAAAACATTAAAATAAATTGAAGCTAGGAATATATAAAAAATGAAAAACACTAATAAACATGATAAAAGCACACAACGGAAAGATAAAAGCTAATTAATAAATACTATAATAGTGCATAAATAATACTATACATTTGAGTCCAGTGTTGGGCAGCAGAGTTTTTTTGTTGTTGTTGTATTTATCTGTATTGTATTAAGGAAATATTTGTGTTTTTGTGCAGGTTCAGTGGCATCTGGATTCAGAAGCAAATGCTTTGCGGATATTGGAGGCAAATAATGAGACTGTTTAAGGTAGATGTCCAACGAAGGTCTTCAAAGCACATTCAAAATGAGGCCCTAGATATCTTGAGCACAAGATTCATTCCCACAATAAAAAAAAAGTCTAACAAGCATACACATCAGTATGGATGCTGCTTTTGTTGTCAATGCTTGAACAGAACACACTAAAAAAAACTAAAAAAACATGTTTATCAGGTTCTAAAGGCTTGTTCAGTTTGGCATTGGATTAGAATTTTCTACATTGGAATAGCTTCACCATACGGGTCAACAAATCCATTGTGATTTACTCAGAAATATTCAGTGCTTCAAATTTTTCATATTTTTCAGAAGAACTGATGTTCATTAATTTGTTAAAGGAATAGTTCAACCAAAACTTTTTTTTTTTTTTTTTCATTGATTCATAAATATGTTTTCTTCTGTAGAAGGCAAGAGTACAATAAAAAAAAATTGTATATATATTAGTATATCAGATTATCTGAGATTGGTAACCCCAGGTGCTCCAGAAAGGGCCATAAAAGTCTGCACACATTTTTCATATGATCTTATAAAGCCAAATTAAAAGGAACAGAGTGGAATTGAAATTATTCACTTAGTCTGTTTTCATCCATAGATCTTATTCATGCTTTTGCTAATTCAGACCCAATATATCATGATATTTGAACCAACAAAGTTTATGAACAATTATTTTCCTCTTTCTCCTTATGTGCTGTTTCTATGTTTATTCTCCATGAGAATATAGCACATAAGTGGTTTGAACTTTCTTCCTTATTGTCTATTATGGTTTTTGTCTTTGGAGCTTTGAAGAGTTGGGTATTCTCTTGCTCTATGAAAAAGAGCACTCTGGCCATTTTCCTTGAAATCTTCTTTGGTGTTCCATAGAAGAAAAATAAATCGTATAGGTTTATAACATCATTTAAGTACACTGTCTGGAGCTAGTATCATAAAATGGCAATTAAACAAGCATGAGGTTTGATTGTCTCTTTGGAAAAGCATAAATTCAGCATTTATTGTTTAACCCAAGCAGCTCTTAGGCCTGTTGTTGCATCTCTGTTATCTCTGTATTGAGAGGGCTCTGCTTTCTTTGAAAGCTTTCTTCTTCCCCGCTTTACCCAAGGCCCACTGCAAATTAGACCTTCATTTAGCAAACCCACCGTGAGACAGGCAGGTTTTAGGCAAGTTGCCCGGGTGCCTGTTTACCCCCTCTGCTTCTCTCCCCCTTGTACACACACAAACACATAGTGTCACACAGTCTCTTTCACTCTCACACGGTCGCTACCGCTGTCAAACATAAAGAGTGTATCTGTCGTGTCACCATGCATCTTTCAGACTCAATTCATAGCATAAGTTGCCATGGATATCTGAGGCGAGCATACTGCTTTTCATGAATGTGCCCAGAAATGAACTTTTTAGACCGCCTCGTCTCTCTCACGCTCGCTCTGTTTTTCTCACCCTCCTCCCCATGTTGTTTTATGTCTGGTATGGGCATTTAAAAACCAAATAATAGGCTTTGTGCAGAATAAAATGTCATGAGGTGTGAATGATATGACCCTGAATGCAGTCATTTAATGTTATTAAAATCAGTCTCCGCTCTCATTGATGGTCAACAATAACAGGAAATGAAAGTAGGGGGAAAAAAAACATTAATCTATTAAATTATGATTTGTTTTAGTGACCTAACATTTCTGTTGTAATTTTCACACTCTGATGTCATTCTAAACCTGTATGACTTTCTTTCTTCTATGAAACATGTTTCACTGTGTTTTAATGGAGTCCAATGTTACAATATATTTTTTTGTTCCACAGAAGAAATAAAGTCAGGGCTGGAACAACATGAGGGTGAATAAATGACGACAAAATGTTTAAATCTGGTTGAAATATTCCTTTTGGAAAATAACCCAGCGCCATTTGCATATGCATTACGTCTATACTATGTTAAACAGCTCTTTCAAATGCTTCATTCTAATTAGTACATTGCAGAATTTAATCTTTTTGTTTAATAAACTGACTGTTTTCCAAAGCAACTTTCATTGTGCCGGTGCTACTTTCATATCTCGCATATCACGCTGCTGTCTCTCTTGTCATTTGTCCCATCATGTGACTCAACAGAGTGGAGAACTACATCACATTCGCATGATTTCAACGTCACCATCACTAAGCTTCCGACAACTCTTTCAGTCTTTGTTAAAAAACAATTTTCCTTAAAGTTTGAGTTATAATAGTTTGCAAGAGCGCAATTATAAGCACAACGAGGCTGTGAAAGCGGACTTGTGTGTAGATGAGTTTACCTGGTCGGCTGAAGACGTTTAATGTTTCCGACAACCTCTGTAGTCACATTTAGACACTGAAAAAACAAGACATTTACAAGACATTGAAAAAAACATGGAAATATCTTGAGCTTGTTCACCCCAGACCTTATTTCAAGCATTTCACTAAAAACCAATTCAAAAACACATTGACTTCAGGTCAATGGAACCGGAAGTGCTAAAATACGAATTCATTTCTGGGTTTTGGCCAACAAATACATTGTCCCCGCACCACTCTATGTGGCTACGTATTGTTTTAAAAATGACCTCTGAGAACATCTGTATTAATTTTATAGTTGGCTAAACCCTTTAAAGGATGGCTAGAAGCTTAGGAGTCTCCAGTTAAACTTAAAATCGATGTTTTAGAAAGAAGTCTCTTATGCTCACCAAAGCTGCATTTCATGGGAAATACAGTAATATCGTAAAATACGATTAAAATATAAAATAACTGATTTCTATCATAGAAATATTTAAGTGTAATTTATTCCTGTGATGTCAAAGCTGAATTTTCAGCATTATTACTCCAGTCTTCAGTGTCACATGATTCTTCAGAAACCATTCTATTATGCTGATTTGCTGCTCAAGAAACATTTCTTCTTATTAATTATTCTTAATATTCTTATTCTTAATTACTAACAGTTGTGTTGCTTAATATTTTTTGTGGAAACCTTGATTCATTTTTTTCAGGATTCTTCGATGAACAAAGAGTTCAAAAGAACAGCATTTATTTTGATTTTTTTTTGTAACAATGTTTTGTTTTACTATCACTTTTGATCCATTTAATGCATCCTTGCCAAATAAAAGTATTATTTCTTTAAATTTTATTTAATTAAAAATAAAATCTTAATGACCCCATACTTTTAAAAAGTACTATATCTTGGATTGGATTATTAATACTGTTGCAGTTTTTTTTTTTTTTTTTTTTTCTGTTTTAATGGACTTGTAGCTAAATCCTTATGATAATCTGCAAGTAAGATCATGTAATAGTTTGAACTATATGTCTTTATTTATTTATTAATTTATTTATTTAGCTGTGTATATTAATTCAGGCGTTATCATACAATAAACCCCTTCAGGGTGATACTAGACCCTGACGGGAAGCAAAGGAGAGCCCTGTCAAGGTTTATTTTGCATTAACTTACATATAAAGCATGATGTTCTGTGCTCTCTGCACATTGTGTGCTCTGTGCATACATGTATGTGTGTATGCGCTGCCTCTTGAACAGGCGATATCTAAAGTAGGTTTCTATGGTAACAAGTCAGCTAGAGCTACAATCGTGCGGGAGATGGTGGCGCTCACTGCAAGCATTTCAGAATAAACGCACACTGGAACACATTTTGTGTGATGCTTTCCAGTGCCAACTAACTGCGTGTAGACGGCTAGATGCCCTTGTAGAGGCCATCTTAGCCATCTGTTGTGTGTTTTTTTCATTTGGGCCTGCAGTGCAAAATAAGGAGGATGCATGTATTTGAGAGTTAGAAGAAGGTTCGGATTCATGTGTTTAATCCAGACATGAACATGATTAGCCAGAAGGGGATTGGGTGTTAAAGTGTCACTCATTAACTTTTGGTTTTCCCCTCTAAAACACACCCCATACTCATTGCCTGTGCATCACACATTAACACATGCACATTCGAACAACACACACACTTGGCGGCGAGAGCCAACGTCTCTCTCCCACCACCTTCCCAGAAAAGCAGCATCATCAGGGTCCAGGGTGTGGCTGTATTTGTGCCGGCATAGACTCCATGACATGTGGCAATCACATTGGAGGTCATTTTTTTCTTCTGTTAATTCCTGATGAAGTTATATCAATACATTTAATTTGCTATAATTAAATTCTAGAATTTATTATAATTTAATAATATTCAATATTTTAATAAGAGCAGATTTATATATATATATTATATTTGATTATATCATTACATATTAATTAAATCGTCTGAAAATATACTATTATTCATTTACAAGTAGATTTTGTAATTGACAAGAAGATTTTTAACAGCTTTTTTTTTAACAATGAATGCCTAAAGGCAACATTTTGGATGTCTCCCTTATCTGATCCATCCATGTGATGTATTGGAGTCTCCGCCATTGAGCTGATGAGTTGAATCAGATGTGTTTGATTAGAAAGAGTTTGAAGATGTGTACTGTAAATGTGCCTCCTGTAACAGGGTTGAAAAAACAGTCTAAAATGCCTTGTGTGATAATAGAGCACAGAAAGCCTTGTATCCTATTATATTTAGTGTCAAATATTATAGTCTACATTTGGTGTTTTGTGCCTGTGCAGTGATGCTATTCTTGAAATAGATCACTATATATGTGGGCACTCAGGGCAAGAATGTTAAACATGGCGTAGCAGTATCAACACATCAGACAAATTGTTATTGTCAGAAGACATGCATGATGGGGGGTAGAGTTAGGGGCTGTTCACACAGAATGTGTCCTGTGTGAGCAGCCCCTAAGACGCTTTTAGTAGCAACTGCACCCCAGTTGCATACTAAATGCTATTCTTGGATTCTAACTAAGAAAGTCGACCTTCACAATTTTAGAACTTAAAACTGCCTGTAGAAAGTAAATCTGTCAGCATTTTGGCCAGGACATGTTGATGTATCTTTCAAAGTGTCAGCAGATCATAAGCCAGTATTTAAAGTAATGGGGCCAGTAAAAACTCAAGTACTCATTGCAACGCAAATAGAGTCATTTCTAGATTGCAGATAAACATCCATAACGATTGCCTGGCATTTCTGTATTAGAAATGATTTATAGAGCTGTTTAAATACATTTTCTAGTGATTCATATTTTATAAAATGTAATCTAGTGATTACATGAGATGAGCATTATAACCATGCACTGGCTGTCTTATCATAACCACCAACAGCTGATTAATTGCAAATGAATCCACAAATTGCTGGTTGTATAGTGAAGGAAATACACATTTTAATTCAATTTTAATGACACGTCTATGCTAAATTGCATGTTCTAACAAATATAGCTGATTAAGTGCGTAAAATTTGACAAAACAAAAATTCTTGCCTTTTTATGCCTTATGTTTTTGTCACTCGAATGACACTCTGAATATGTTTCATCACACAACCACACACACACAAACAAACATAAAGAATCATGTGAGCGTGCATGCCATATGATGTTATATTCATCACAAGCAGTTATATTTCATCCATGTTGCGCACAGAAGCAGTGAAGCTGAAAAAAAAAAAACACTCAAGATGTCATTATTATCAGATTTACTATATATTTATGTGTATGTACATTGCGGAGAACAAGTATTTGATACACTGCCGATTTTGCAGGTTTTTCTACTTACAAAGCATGTAGATGTCTGTAATTTTTATCATAGGTACTCTTTAACTGTGAGACACGGAATCTAAAACAAAAATCCAGAAAATCACATTGTATGATTTTTAAATAATTAATTTGCATTTTATTGCATGACATAAGTATTTGATCACCTACCAACCAGTAATAATTCCGGCTCTCACAGACCTGTTCGTTTTTCTTTAAGAAGCCCTCCTGTTCTCCACTCATTACCTGTATTAACTGCACCTGTTTGAACTCGTTACCTGTATAAAAGACCTGTCCACACACTCAATCAAACAGACTCCAACCTCTCCACAATGGCCAAGACCAGAGAGCTGTGTAAGGACATCAGGGATAATGTTGTAGACCTGCACAAGGCTGGGATGGGCTACAGGACAATAGTCAAGCAGCTTGGTGAGAAGGCAACAACTGTTGGCGCAATTATTAGAAAATGGAAGTAATTCAAGATGACGGTCAATCTCCCTCGGTCTGGGGCACCATGCAAGATCTCACCTCGTGGGGCATCAATGATCATGAGGAAGGTGAGGGATCAGCCCAGAACTACACGGCAGGACCTGGTCAATGACCTGAAGAGAGCTGGGACCACAGTCTCAAAGAAAACCATTAGTAACACACTACGCCGTCATGGATTAAAATCCTGCAGCGCACGCAAGGTCCCCCTGCTCAAGCCAGCGCATGTCCAGGCCTGTCTGAAGTTTGCCAATGACCATCTGGATGATCCAGAGGAGGAATGGGAGAAGGTCATGTGGTCTGATGAGACAAAAATAGAGCTTTTTGGTCTAAACTCCACTCGCCGTGTTTGGAGGAAGAAGGATGAGTACAACCCCAAGAACACCATCCCAACCGTGAAGCATGGAGGTGGAAACATCATTCTTTGGGGATGCCTTTCTGCAAAGGGGACAGGACGACTGCACCGTATTGAGGGGAGGATGGATGGGGCCATGTATCGCGAGATCTTGGCCAACAACCTCCTTCCCTCAGTAAGAGCATTGAAGATGGGTCGTGGCTGGGTCTTCCAGCATGACAACGCCCCGAAACACACAGCCAGGGCAACTAACGAGTGGCTCCGTAAGAAGCATCTCAAGGTCCTGGAGTGAACCCAATAGAAAACCTTTGGAGGGAACTGAAAGTCCGTATTGCCCAGCGACAGCCCTGAAACCTGAAGGATCTGGAGAAGGTCTGTATGGAGGAGTGGGCCAAAATCCCTGCTGCAGTGTGTGCAAACCTGGTCAAGAACTACAGGAAACGTATGATCTCTGTAATTGCAAACAAAGGTTTCTGTACCAAATATTAAGTTCTGCTTTTCTGATGTATCAAATACTTATGTCAAGCAATAAAATGCAAATTAATTACTTAAAAATCATACAATGTGATTTCCTGGATTTTCTGGATTCCATCACTCACAGTTGAAGAGTACCTATGATAAAAATGACAGACTTCTACATGCTCTGTAAGTGGGAAAACCTGCAAAATCGGCAGTGTATCAAATACTTGTTCTCCCCACTTTATGTATGTATGTATGTGTATGTGTGTGTATGTGCGCGCGCGCGTGTGTATGCATGTATGTATGTATTATACATTTATATAGTCAGACAGAATATGAATTGAAAATGTATTGTTTTTATCTTGAGTTTAATGCAGCAGAGACGTAACCAGCATTAACCATTATTTTAGAGGAGGGGTGTAAACTGGAGGCTTTTACTGGCTTGCAGCTTGACTCCCCCAAAAACCCACCTTTCTCTGTCCGCCTATAGTGTGCTGATCCATTTTTTTGGGTGGTTGTCGATTTGTTGTTTTTGTATCCCACACTTGAGCTTATGTTACCTCGTATATAAACGCACAAATAGAATATATAGAGGTCTGAATGTCTTAACACTCACTGGTTTGCACAAGCTTCCGCTGAGATGCCACACTGAACCTCCTCACACAAGAGAAGTCAACTGAAAAAAATCGGTGTTGACAGCAGCTCTCCTCGGTGAGGAACAGGGTAGTAGCAGGAGCGAGAGAGTGAGGAGAGGGAGGAGGGAGGGAGAGAGAGAGAGAGAGAGAGAGAGAGAGAGAGAGAGAGAGAGAGAGAGAGAGAGAGAGAGAGACTTGTGCACTGAGAGCCAGCCTCAGCCTCTATTGTGGTAAGCAGGCAAGGGAAGGCGTTTAAGGAGCGGACTTTAAACCCACAGGCGCAACACTGGTCACTGCTGTAGAAACCCCCGAAATCAAAGGACAAGGAAACATGGAGGAGGACCTGGATGAAGGACAGACCCAGAAGGGTAAAGGAATGCCTTTTATCTCCTTTGTTTTCCCGTCCATCTTTCCGATTGTGTTGTTTACCTTTGTGCCTAATCCGTCACTGCTTTTCATTGTCTTTGATCTTGTGGATTATAAAATGAGGTTATGAAAATGATCTGAATAGGTTTATGTGTGCTGGGAGAAGTGTTTTCTGCCATATTTTAATGAGAATTTTTTTTATTAATTCACCGATTATGTATTTCATGCACTGTGATGCATTGCATTAATTTTTATTCTTTGAAATTATGAAAATAACGTGGCGGAGCAAATATGCTCCTTTAAAAAAAAAAAGATTGATAGATTTTAGATAGGACAGTGGTTGTGTAGAGGGGTGTGTGCAGAGGCTGGATCCTGTGTGTGTGTGTGTGTGTGTGTGTGTGTGTGTGGACCATCTGATGGGTCTGTCTTTGTTTGCCGCGCATTTCTGTCAGTCTGTCTGAAGGAGGCTGGAGACAGATCCGTCTTCTGGATGCAGTGGACATTTATATAATTGTCCAAATTCTGTCATTGTTTCCCCCTCTTTCATTTCATATTCCTTTGCTTGCTCCTTCTTTTGTGTGCAGGAGCATTTGTTTGCTTTGTGTGAGAGGGAGCTTGCTATTTATAATACCACCCTTTGCAGGGGCTGAATTTCGAGCTCGGGAGGAAATCATTGTCTTTTTTTCTTTTTTTGTGGTCTATAGAGAAAATATTTGGCGAGAAGCTAAAGGAATGGGAATAAAAATAATCAAAATACCAGCTTTCTGAACTATTTCCACCTCCTCTCGCTCCATCTATGACGGCTCTTTATATTTCAGGGTTTTTTTCTTCCCCTCCTCCCTTCTGAAGCAGTGTGATGATAGCAGCCATGTCAGGTCTGCTGTGCTTAGACTGTCAGTGAGCTTGTGTGATATTTAGCACATGAAATATTGGAGGATCACTGATTTATGCTCAACCTGCCGGGGTGATTTGGTGTTTTATTTTCGTATTTATTGTTTGCTTGATTTCTTGAACCAATAGATGCCATGATTGGCTGGATCTAGTCATTTAATCTGAGAATCACAAATGCACAAAGCCTGTTAACACTGATCTATTTTGTTTCTCTTTTCTGTATTTTTAATGTTTTGCATTTAATAGCTAGATGTTTGTTTGTTTTGTTTATATAGAAAATGCTTATTGTCCATAAAATGCACCAGATGAACTTCATGATAAAAATGCAAGTCTAGGATATGACGTATGTCTCATTTGACCTGGTTTTCTTTTAATATGTTTTCATATGTACTGAGTGAGAATTCCAAATTGATCTGTTGGAATCTGGGAATCCCAAAAA
This sequence comes from Leuciscus idus, assembly GCA_021554675.1. Classification (NCBI taxonomy): domain Eukaryota; kingdom Metazoa; phylum Chordata; class Actinopteri; order Cypriniformes; family Leuciscidae; genus Leuciscus; species Leuciscus idus. The sequence continues at coordinate 22,747,695 of CM038633.1, read as the reverse complement.
GCGAGACTACATGAGAACTTCACTAGAGCTTTGACTGATGCACAATTTAGTTCCATAAATATTCTTACTGGTATTATTATTATTATTAAAACATTTGAGGTGTTCAACATTGTGTAATTTACATTTATAGATTTTGTGACTAACTTTGCATGTAATGTATACTTTTTTCCTTTTCTTTTTTAAATCAATTCATGTATTCCATTGGAATCAAACCCATTTGAGCTACAGTAATGCCTTAATATTTAGTAATAAAAGGAAATGTATGCATATTTAATGCACATTTCCCTAATTCAGTGACATTTTACCTAATACATAATACTTACTAATGCTACTGTAACTGCAAAATACTAGTTTCTTAACTCCATAAAAGAAAAGCTGAAGTCCGATAATCAGCTGTAGTTTATTCACAGACGTGCATTGACCGGTGCGGTGACCCTATCGCTGCACAATAGATGAAGTGGGGAACTAAGCGGCCTCATGGGAGAATAGACATTTCATTACCTCTCATGATTATTGGATTAGAGGACATTAGGCCGTTAACACACACAGATACCATCCCACTCCTCGTCTTTTATTTATAGCTTTTACCTCCAAATTTCTGTCATCGCCACTGTTCACAGAGTACAGTTTGTTAGATGGGCTCTTAGCAGTCCCTGCTGACAGTTTGACATGATCAAATTCTGATCGGAGGTGTTCATAAAAGTGAGTGTTATAGAATCTCACAAAATTATACAGTGTGAGGTCATTTACACACACATGTAGCCATGTAAATGCTTCTTATTCTATAAAAAAAAAAAAAAAAGACAAATGGTTTAACACAGATTTTTGCTCATTACCTCACAGGTGTTTTGTCTGCCAAGTCAATACCCCCATGTCTTCTGCGCGTGTGTTTACGTTCTGACGTCAGAAACTGACAAAAACTGGGCAATTTCAAAATCTCATGGTAACGTTTGCTTGCATAGTCAGATGTAATGAGCTGATTTTTAATAGTCACCTGTATTTTAACGTACACTCACTTATATTTTTGAGCACATCATTGCATGTTGTGATGCCCCTTGTGCTATTTTTAGTAGCTCAGCATGAAACAAATTCCTGATTCATTATTAATGCCCAAATCGAGTTATGATTGTCAGATGCATTGCACATCTTTGAGTGCATTTATATTTCATCCATGCATCGAATCTTTGAATTATGCCATCAGTATTAATCCTGTGGTGTAAACATACTTACATACATAGTTGTGATGGATCGTGCAAAGCACCACATTGTTTTAAACTGCGATGTTTCAATGGAAATGAAATCGTGATTGAATTCTATACCTCTGCGGGACGTACGTTATTTGGCGATCTCGTTTCCTTCCTGTTTTTTTTCCCCTCTCCAAATACACGACCTTGTGTGATCCAGAGGAAACCCTCTAATCTGGACACTCCTATTGTTCCCACACTCTGGTCAAACCTCTCAGGGACACTGAAGTTTCACTAATTGTCCTCAAAATTGAATCATATAGCTAATAATAGAAAGTGAATTCAGTGCACTATTGTTCTCCCTATTGTTTCCAACAGGTCAAATGACCATGAGAACAGAGAGTGGAACATGTTGAATATTTTGCAAGAATTCTGTTTTCTACAGATTTGGTGCATTTCAAATCCAGATACAAATGAGCTACATATGTGTTCTTTTCTGCTGAGGGAAGGTATCTTGGAAGATGGTGGAAGTACGAGAACCTTCTAGCTGTCCCGTCAGGGATAAAGTCGTGTAGTCTTCGCCGTTCCTGCTGCGTTCAGCGCTGGACTGCCACCCCCCCCCCCCGTAATCCTTGTGAATGTGTCTCCCATTCAGCCCGTTTGCCGCTGTAAGTGGGTCATGGTGCTTGCAAAGGCCCGGCCCATTCTCAGGGCCCGCACCTCCATCGCCATGGCAACCCTGCTGGTTGATTAAACATGCGCAGAGAAGTCGCGTAGACGTGCGGTGATGAAAACCCGCTCGCTTTCAGGGAGGGGCCAGTGATAGAGACACACAGCGCTCCTCATGTAGCCACTTGATGTGATTGAATTCAACTGAATTTGAATTCTTTTTATCTGAACAGAAAAACGGCATTATGGGTAATGAAATGCTAATCACTTTAAATTGACAAATTATTCAAATCCTTTTGAATACTGTTAAAACAAAGGCCGAAGAGGGTCCGATTGAGCTGGTTATGAATGGAGAGTATTTGACTGTGGGCGTAAAAAGGTCACATTAAACGGCAAAACAAAGCTTTGTTCGCTGCATGATAACCAACACTTGCGTCTGTTTTCCTCTCCATCTGCCTGTTTCTCTTCCACTGTCTTTTTCTTTCATCTGTCGCAATCTCTTATCCGTTCACTCTCCCTTTCTCTCTCCCTTCTGTGCTGCGGATTAGCGTTAGCAGCCTTTTGTTGTGTACGGTCTTTGAGTGTCCTGTGAGAATGTTTCCCCTCTGAACATGTGTGGATATCAGGGTGAGCACTGGTTTGCAGTGAGCCCACAGTTCCAGGGATTAATTGGAGGTTGGGGGTGGGGCGAGGCGAGGCGGGAGTGGCACTGAGGCTGTCAGACTGACAGATGGGCGTTGGGGTTGGGTGGGGTGATCGAGGGACATGGGGGGAGGTTTGGGGGAAGTGGGGTGGGAGCGGACATTGCTTTATTATTAGAGGACCCTCTGGGATAGTGCTTTTGTTTATGTTGTTTGGGTTAGGCCTGTCTTTTGTGTGCATCATTTTTGGTTTAAAATCTGAAAACAATGTCCAAATACCAGTGTTATTTTAGTATTGTTTATATATTATTATAGTATTTATTATAATATTTATTAATATTAATATTTCATTTTAATTTGAGTTTAACTTTTAGTATTTTTGTGTGCTTTTTGTCATTTATTTTTTTCTCAAATATTTCTATTTAGCTTTACTTTTATTTATTTCAGTTTTAGATTTAGTAATGTGACAGTAATTTGGCCTATTTGATTTCAGTTAGTTGCAAATGCAACATTTCTTATTTTTTTATGACTTTTTTATTTATTTATTTTTTTTAAGTTTTCATCTAATTTTTTTTTGTATTTTCCTTTCTTATTTATACTAGGGGGCTGTTGAATGTTTGAATCTTATTGGTTGATGAACGTTCAAAAAGGTGTGCAATTAATTTCAGGAAAATGCACGGCTAAAGTAGTTCCAGACAGGAATCATTTGGCAAAGTGATATGATATGTAATACATGTCACTTCGCCAAATGATTTCAGTCAGATATTTCAAAGATTCAGATCAGTTATTTCAAGGACAGCCTACAGCAAAAAAAACAAAACCCATAATGACACTGACCACCAAGCAAATAAATATATAGTTAAACAATAGGATAAAAATGGCAAATTATTTTCATGTTTTTGCCACAAAATTATGTTTTATGTACGGCACTCTAACTCTCACTCCCATTAAAGCTATATAGTACTGTAACACACTCACACAGAAACGTGTTGTTGGTGCTGCTCTGATGACTTAAAAAAATAAAAATAATTGTTTAGAAACTTAAAAGCTGCATGACATTTCTCACTAGCGAGGTAATTACGGCGCTGTTCTTAAAGCAGATAAACTTAGTTTCGCTATTAGTATAGACGCTGCTGCCAAACACTGTTGAGAAAAGCACAGACTTGGGTAACTTTCTCTCTCTCTAATAACTGCATTAATCTGCTATCAATGACTCAAGTCTCCGTTACTAGCGCCAAAATGACATAAGCAACGGAGGCTTGGGATGAGATGCAGAAGAAATTAGTTCTACACATAAGAGCGTTTTAAGGACTAAAACCTGACAAATGTCTTCAAAATACATAATCTGAACAATGAGGTGTGGTAGCCGTGGTTTAAGCGGAATAATTGACTCCAGTGAATTATTGTAAAATAATGCGGACGAGGTGTAACTTATTACAATTATTTAAATTACCGATTTTTTTTTTGTATAGTTTTAGTCAACGCTGATGAATGCATTAAAGTGTTCATCTTGAAAAGTTTGCTTAGTTTTATTGTGTAGTAGATTAAGTATATCTAGTATGTATATTTTATTAATTAATGAAATTCCAGACTGCGTATATGTGATAACATTAAGCATCAGTGAATCTTAAGTTCAAAATTCCAATGATAAAAGAAGCTAGAAAGAAGTTTATACAATGATAAAAAAAAAAAAAAAAGAAATAAAAAAAAAGTAGTGATTTACCATTCATGATCTGAATGCATGGAAAATACGTGCATGTGTAACCTTTGGCTAAAAGTACTTAAGAAACCTGACTACGCCACCTAGGTTATTTCTCCACCCAGGAAAATAAAAGTCCCCTAAAAAGAATTAAACCAAAAGGAGTTACAATAATATGAAGGACCCTGCTGGTTTGGATTGGAATTAAAGACAGAGACGTGACTTTACAAAAATTTCACACAAATCATTATTCTAAACATAGATCTCTTGCCCAGTTTACCAATTAAATACCCACAGTTAATAAGAGACCATAATCAACCCAACTTTAACAGAAGGGACAAACCACACAGCATATCCGTGAATAAAGCTTCTTAAAAGCAAGTGATAAACAAAATAAAGGAACAATACCAAAAGAAAACTACAAATACACTCTCCCCTTCTGTTAAGCTTCAGTATCACAGTCATCAAGCATTCACATGTGGATATACACTGGCAAAGAAACCCGTCATACCAACAAAAGAGACCAAAAAAACAGCAATACAAACGAGTATATAAAACAGCAGCACAAAACGGGTATACGAAACAGCAGCTCGCGCTCTTGGGCCGCGCCTGAAATAAAAGTACAATAAAAGCACGAATAGTGCATCAATTTCAAATGATTTCACCCCTCCCAAAATTAGAGAAAACCCACAATAAAGTATCTTACCTCGTAGGTGAAATTTAGACTACAGTGAGCTTTATATGCTACCTGCGCTCGCCACTTCACGCACACAACATTCCTAATGACAAACATATATTTAGACAGTGATCTGCGACTGTGAGAAAAGGCAATAAATCAAGCGACGCAACAGGAAATCTAAACCCTGATAGCCCTTTACGGCCCCCATAACATGAACACACGTAGAGGTAGAATGACACAACCACATAAACATGCTTTTTATAAAGCCTCTTAGTAATTGTGCCGCACAGGTGTGCTCAATGTCAAGACGAGGCTGGCTTTAACGACAGTGGCTTTAACAAACGTCTTCCCATTTGAGATCTAATGAGCCAAAACAAATATTAGGCTGCATTTACACTGCAGGTCTTGATGCCCAATTCCGATTCGCTGACTATATCCGATTTTTTTGACGACTCGCTTACATCATCTTTTAAAAGTGAGCCGTATCCGATATTTGCATTTACACTATCCGATTGTTAAGTCTGACGTCACGCGTGACGTTTAGCCTTTTCCGGGTCCAAGCGCTCCTCTTGTCCAGAAATAACAATGGTGGAACCTGTAAATGTATTTACGATCACGTCCTTCTTAGTGAGGCACCTTTGGTGGTCAAAAAGGGTTTAAATTCCTTTAACACCAACAGAGTGGTTAGTGTAGCTCATCACTCAGGTGGCATAATTAAGGGTAGAGTCCAGGCATCAATGAAAAAGAAGATTTACGGGGTTGAAGTGAGTTAGCTCGGGACACGGGACACAGCACTGCGGCATTGTAAAAACACTCAATAATAACCAAAACACTAGCGAAAGCGGTAGGTAGGTAGAGAGGACCTGGACTTTGGACCCGGAAAGAGTATTATCGGAGAGTGGTTACGTCACGACTTAGCAACCGAATAGCCTACACTGCCGAAACAACCCAATGTAGACGGTCTGACCCGGAAAAGGAAGTAAAACAGCGCGATATGCAATGGATGCAGACAAAATTATTATCCAGTGGTTTGCTTTCCGCACTATTTTCAAAGGTCAGCAAAACATTGCTCTCGTAAGGCGGAGAAAAAAGAGAGCCCTTGTTGCAGCCTGGGAATTTAGCGATGATCGCTGCTACGTCGGTTCAGAGGGACATTTGGATGCGGCAAAGGACTCAAGATTGGTGGCATCGAGTTGTTGGTACCTGGGGTCAGGAACAGTGGGTCAGCAACTTTCGTATGAGACGAGAAACTTTTGATATGTCGGCAAAACACAGCTAAAACACCGACTTATTTTGGTAACAACCCTGCATTTTTTTGGCTGCACTGTCTCTTCGCCCCAAAGGCTCAAAAGACATACAACCTCCACATTACTCCACTGTGTTGACCCTTCGTCCTCCATCGCACCATTAATAAGTCACGTGATCGCAGTTGGTGTCCACCTGAGTGGACGTCCCTTTTTTAATGATGTACGACTCGCATTTACTGGGGAATATCCGATGTGTCGGCTTACATGGCAGACCCAAATGCACATATCCGATTCATATCAGATTTATTTCCACATATGAGTGAGGCCTGAAACCGATCTGAGAATATCGGAATCCATGTGCTTTTTTCCTGCTTACACTTTCGCCAGTCATATCTGATCTGTGCCACATGAGAGGAAAAAATCGGAATTGGGTCACTTGAACCATGAAGTGTAAATGGGGCCGAGACTCTCAACCTGTCACACATGGTTTTAGCTTATGTTTGTTCATAAAAAGGAGTATTGTCTCACTGTATCTTATGTACAAGATCATTATTCATTAATGTTCAAGCATGTTTGCACTGATTTTATGGTTCAGTTTAGTATCTTGGGCTGCATTTTGGTTGCTTTCGACTGTCGCCTTTTTCGCCTTTGTTGCCTTTTTTCACCTTTGTTGCCATTGGCTTTTGGCTTGCTTAGTTGGGGACATTCAATTTAACATTTGATTTCAATATTCAACAATAATATCGATCTGCCTGCATTGACACCATTTATATGAGAACTGAACTGAGCTGGACGATGACATCACGGTTTTCTCCAGAGCGGCTATATATATATAAATGAACTAAATTAATAACTTTTTTACAACAAAAATTAAACATCAATGAACTTACTTAAAAGCTGCTGTGATGCTATTTTCTTCTGGAAACAAACTTTGTTGCATTTTTTTCCTGTTATCTCTGTAAAGCTGCTTTGAAACAATCTGTATTGTAAAAAGCGCTATATAAATAAAGGTGACTTGAATTGAATTGACTTTCATAATGGAGAGTTACAAACCATTTCTGTCTTTGGCTGCACTATAAGAACATGAGATTGCAACAGTTTGTCTGCACGTGATCTGTTTTGACTCTTGCCATTGAGGCTATCCTGTGAGAATTTGTATTGTAAATCAGATCCTGTATTAACAAAGTGTGCAATCTGCATGCATTTTTAATGCTGTTTCATCTAATACCCTTGAGTGATGAATGTAAGGCTGCATTGTAATGTGATGCAATTTGTGTTGGCTTTAGAACATGTGATTATTCTCAGCCAGTCAGGAGACATGCAGTGGTTGTTCAACAGTTCAAAGAATCTCATAACAGGATCAAAATTGCAAGTAGTATTGTGTAAATTCTAATACGGTTATGTAGTTGAGTAAAACTATAGGCATGTGAAGGTGTGTTATTTTAAATAATAAGAACATTCTGTATGTAACATTTAAAATAATGTATTACTATGCAGGGAGTGTGTTGGTCTGTTAACCCTTGTGCATCAATTAAAAAAAGTTACACATAGTTCCATAGTGGACAAAAATATCATAAGAATTTGAAGCTTAGAAGCACAGACTTAAGTTTGGTCTCATTTTAAAGAAGACCCTTGGCAGATTATTGCTAAAGTATAATTTATGAACATTATTTTATATAAAATGTATATTTTATGAAACATGTTGAACTCTAAAACGGCTAGAAAATAAAAGCTATACATCTAAACAAGTTGTGTTCCAAATTTGAGGTTGATATCTCAAAAAATGAGCTTTCAGTAAGATTTTGTTTGGACACAGTAACACATTTTTCCCATTGGATGCCAGCAAAACTCCACTGGTCACACAGAGGTTTGATTTGTTATTTGCAGTAGAGTTTTTCTCTCTCAAATTTGACAAGTACACACACGCACACATTTGTTTTTATTACACACATACAAACCACACTCAGACAGCCATACCAACACATCCACACAATTATCGCTGCATAATTTATCCAATTGGCTCTATAATATGCCGAAGCAGAAAACAGGAATAAAGCGAGTATTTGTTTTATAGGCCAAACCTGAGAAAATGGTACCATCTGGTAGAAAATAGTAAAAATTCAAAATGTTAAGCCTTGCCAACAGAATGAAAGCCTCTTAACAAAGATTGCATCATTATATAGTTAAATGGCCCTGGGATTAAATTGCAGTTTTAATGGGTTTCAATGCGGACATTTTTGTCCAAAAGGCACTGAGAGGAAGTATTTTGTGTACCTAGTGCAAGCAATATTTTTTTAAAGAAATGGGTGAAATAGTACAATTCCAAATATAAATACACACCTGTTTATGCAGTTTGCATAAACACAGGCAAAGTTATCACAAAAAAAAAAACTCAACTAAAAAAAGACAAAAATGTCCATAAGGATGCACCAATGGTCAAATCTAAAATATATATTATTATTAAAAACTTTTTAAAATGCTTAAATGCTTGCAACATGTTTAAGACAACAAAATCATTTTAATAATAATAAAAAAGAACATAGCAAATCTGTAGATTTATTAAACACTACAAAGAATCAGATACTCTCTATATTCTCACATTTCTTGATCCACAGCAGTTGCTATGGCAACAGGTTGTTCCCTTGCCAAATCCACTGTAAAGCCAGGTCTGAGGTTCATTACAGCATCATTATTACCATATCTGACAGTATTCAATAATTTACATCCAAAGGCCTGAAATGGGAGCAATAGCCTCAAACAAACATGGTTGTAACATGGTTCCTGCACTCATTTTATAAGGACTAGCATACAAGGAGTTGGGAACAAATTATTTATTTATTTATTTTTAATTTACAGTGTAATTAAACATTTTCAAACAGTGCATTATTTTAACAGATAAGTGTATAAAGTATACTAATTAAAAAAAAGCCTAAAAATGAACTGCAAGTTTGTTTTGTTCGGAACATAACACACTTGTCTGTGTGAAAGCTAAACTCAAAATTATGAAACTTTGAAATGAAACACATGAAGGCAATCGTTTGGAAAAACTCAATCAAAATGACCTACTGTCAAAGTCCATCCTCTAATTCTACCATCCATTTTGTTATTCATGAATCATACTGTTATGATTCACTCTGATATATGATGCCAAGGGGAGAATTTTAAATAGTCTGCTGCAGGGACAATTTTGCACATCATTGGAGAGTAACAAATACACACACACACACACACACACACACACACACAGAATGAACTGGACCTCACTGGACTGTCAGAATGAATGGACTGAGGATTTACTTCCAACCGTCTGGGTACTTGTTAGTCTTGTCAGGCAGAGGCAAGACACTAAGAAGAGCACAGAAGACGACTTACACTAGCTTTGCTTTCTGTGCAACAATACTGCTTTCTTAAATGACATACTGTAGAAACAGCTGAAATTAAACTGTTAATGAAAAAATGGAATCAAACACAGACACACAAAACATCTTCGAAGATCTTGATGATTAAAAAGCACCTTGTTCTCACCAACTGTGCCTTTCAGATGAAAAACATGACCTCTTTTTGTCTTTCTCTCAGGATGTATGGAGTGTTGTCTGAAATGTCTAGGAGGCATCCCTTATCCATCCCTGATTGCCACCATCCTGCTGTATGCTGGAGTGGCGCTCTTCTGTGGGTGTGGACATGAAGCTCTTTCTGGAACGGTCACCATCCTCCAGAACTACTTTGAGGTGATCAGGGGACCTGGAGATGGTCTGGATGTGTTTACAATGTAAGTGAGAGCAGCACACTGAACCGGCCATTTCTCGCTGTAGATTTCCACATATACCAATTTTACATTGAAAAGTAAAAAATTTAAAAACAACCAATTTTTGTTTTTTTACAGCCAAAAAAAAAGTAAAAAAAAAATAAAAAAAATAATACTAATATATATATATATATATATATATATATATATATATATTAGTATATATATATATATATTAGTATTATTATTTTTTAACATTTTTTACTTTTTTTTGGACTAATTATCAAACTAATAATTAAAATAATGGTAGTTAGTCAGTTAATGATAAACTATATTATTATTATTATTTAAAAAAAATCTATATGTTTAATTGCTTTACAGCAAAATTATTTTTAAAAGCAGCAAAAATATTGAAAATGTCTTATTTGAAAATCATTTTCAATAAAATAGGACTTGTTTTCTTTTTTGACACATATATCTGTCAAAAGTTTGGAAGCATTATAATTTTTTTAATGTTTTTTAAAAGAAGTCCCTTATGCCCACCAAGGCTGCATTTATTTGATCGATAATACTGTAAAAACAGTTATATTATGAAATATTATTACAATTTAATAAATGTAAAAATGTAAGTTATTTCTGTGATGGCAAAGCTGAATTTTCAGCATCATTACTCCAGTCTTCAGTGTCAAATGATCCTGATTTGATGCTCAAGAAACATTGGCATGACAGAATAGAAAAAAAATATATATTCCTCCTGTTGGTTAGTCATATACTGTCATGTGAAAAAGAAAGGACACCCTATTCAATTCTATGGTTTTATATATCAGGACATAATAAAAAATCATCTGGTTCTTGGCAGATCTTAAAATGACATATTTTACACATGACATATTACATTTAGCCATTATTTATTCAACAAAAATAAAGCCAAAATGGAAAAGCCATGGGTGACAACTAAGTAAACCATTACTGCTTCCATAGGATTTAAGACAGTACGTAGCAGTCAGGCGCTACTAATCAAATGTCTTTGATTAATTGATCATCAGCAAGTGTGATCACCTCTATAAAATAAGTCGTTTTGGCAGTTTGCTGGTCTAGAGCATTCAGGTTTGTGTTTACACAATGCCAAAAGAAGAAAAGACATCAGCAATGATCTTAGAGAAGCGATTGTTGCTGACCTTTAGAGAGCTGTGCATTATCAGATACCCACATTTATTTGTTAATTTATTAATATTTCTTTGCTTTTTCAAATATATATATGGCAGATCTATATCTTGGATTTTAGTCAGCCTTTTGTTCTGAAGACGTAAGCAAGTTTAAAATCACTGCTGGAACAAGTTGTTTTTCTGTTGTTGTTAAAGTACATGATACATTTGAGTGCCACATCTATCACCATTTCCACACAAAAATGTTAAGCAGCTCAACTGTTTTCAACATTAATAATAATAATAATAAATGTTTCTTGAGCATCGACTCAGCATATTAGAATGATCTCTGAAGGATCATGTGACACTGAAGACTGGAGTAATAATGCTGAAAATTCAGCTTTGTGATTACAGCAAAAAATTATATTAAAATAGAAAACAGTTCTTTTAATTTGTTGTAATATTTTTCTGTATTTTTTATTAAATAAATGCAGCCTTGGTGAGCATTAGAGACTTCTTTCAAAAACATTCAAAATATATATTAATGTTTCCAAACTTTTGACAGCTACTGTTTGTGGAATTATGTTTTCTTTAATTATTATTATTTATTTTTTCTTCATTTAAGCATGGGGAGGACAGGGTAACATAAGCCACTTTTTACATTGATAAGTGTATTTGTTTCAAATAGTTCAGGTTGTTGTGTACGCAAAAACAAGTCATGTAATTATTATGGTTTTAGAACATCAAAAAAGTTAGTCCTATGGCACAACTTGCTCAAATGCACAGGTAAAAGGAGCATGGGAATTTGGGTAAATAATGCCACTGTTAAATACTGATATTAAAATGACACAAAATCAATTTTGAGATAATTTTGAACTTGATTAATGCCATCCATTTAACAAAGGCAAAACCTCATACTTTTAAGTGTTTATCCAGTAAAGATTAAATTTATCTTTGTGTATTAACTACAGAAAGGATGCGAGTAAATGAGCTTTTGTGTATATGTACAGCTTGTTTGTGAGTGGCTTAAACTTAACATTTGTCAATAATTAGGTATTTGTTACTTCAATATTGTAACATTAATAACAGCAAACATTAACATGAACTTGTACGCAATGGTGTCACACAAAAAGAGAGAGTGTGTGTGTGCACGTGTGTGTGTTTGGGCACGAGTGCATATGCGTGTAAATGTTTATGTGTAGTGGACAATCTCTCTATTTGCCTTTTTTTGTACTGCCTTGTCATATTGATCTTTTCTGTAGAATATCAAAAAATATCATTTAAAAACACAGTTACACACATACACAGCCTGTTTACATTTTGGGGGGGCAAATTAAGCTTTTGACTAACATGACTAAGTTTATGACCATGTATTGTAGTTTACACTGATATAAAGGTGCAGCAAGAGATTTCTGTGAATCATTGTTGAACACTTTTGATGTTTGAAATCAACCCAAACAAACACACCCCTCCCTTCATTGCTGCACGCAATGCAAGAGTGTATGTCTCTTTATCATAGCTGAAATGAAACAAAATAATAGCCTGGAAATCCAGACCTAAATCTAAAAGATTAATGGTCTGGCGTTGACTAATGAAAATCGGCCAGCTCGAGGGGCGGCACCAAGCATGCATTTAAAAATCTCACTGCACGCAATAGGATAACATTACAACCAATCACAACAATAAACCCCATACGCTTAGATACCAGCGGAGCTAACTGGTAGATTAGACTCTTGCCGTATCCGGTCGGCAAAACAGCAAAAACGTCCTTCTTGATTCGAGCTGCGTCTTCTGTTCCTGTTTTAGATAAAAAGCCAAGTCTAACTCATTCATTGTAGCGGCCAAAGCCGTTTCAAACAACTGGTGTTCATCCATAGCCATCTTGCAATGTTTACTAATGACTTCGACGTCACATCGCTGTCGTCATCTGTTTAGCTCGCCTCTGGCCCGCCTATATCAGATAACCCGATGTGATTGGTGCAGCTCAGATCGAGGGGCATATTTAATGAGCATTGTTACTCGACACCAGAGTAACTCGCTGAGCAAATTCAACTTGTGCTCTCGCGAGAACTCTGGATTACCAGGGTAACAAAATAATGCTTTGTGAAACCAATGTTACTCCCGTATGGAGCAGAAACAACACAACCTCTGCATCCGTTTTCAGGTATTTCAGCTAGGTTTCTCCAGTGCTGGAAATATTTTCTAATATTAAAGGGATAGTTCGGCCAAAAATGATATTAAACCCATGATTTACTCACCCTCAAGCCATTCGAGATGCATATGTCAATCATTTTTCAGACGAACACATTTTCAGTTATTTTAGAAAATGTCTTAGATCTTTCAGTGGTTGTAATGTCAAGTAATGGGGTCCACCTCCTTCAAGTCCCAAAAATGTGCATGCATCCTTCACAAAAGTAATCCATCCGGCTCCAGGGGTGCTCGATGCGCATTCACGGGAGATGGATGCCGGCATATGACGTAGGACGTACGCTACGTACGACGGTTCCTACGCTACGTCCTACATCATACGCCGGCATCCATCTCCCATGAACGCGCGTCGACCGTTGCCGGAAGCCAGTTATTTTCATTTATAAAGTTTTAAATATGTATATTTTTACGACAAAACCGCACAGATTACCCTCAGAAGGCCTTCGTTTATCCCCCTGGAGCCGGATGGCTTTTGTGAAGGATGCGGGCACATTTTTGGGACTTGAAGGAGGTGGACCCCATAACTTGACATTATAACCACTGAAAGATCTAAGACATTTTCTAAAATAACTGAAAATGTGTTCGTCTGAAAAATGATTGACATATGCATCTCGAACGGCTTGAGGGTGAGTAAATCATGGGTTTAATATCATTTTTGGCCGAACTATCCCTTTAACGCGGTTCCTAAATTCTTGCCTGATCATATCCCTTATTTTTCCAATGATGTTCCTCTTACCTTTTCTCTTTTGTAATGTCTTTCAGCCATCTCTCTTTCTACAGTATTTCTTCAAATCTCCCTCTTGCTCACACTCTCTCCTCCCCCATCATGAGTGGACACGCCCCCTACTGCTGATTGGCTACATTTGTGTTGTGGCGCTCGGTCTGGTCCACTTTCAACATTGTTTCTCAGAAATTGCTTACTGCACCTTTAAATTAATGTAATAATATCCAAATCATCTGTTTTATTTAAGATACAAGATTGATTACTTAAGTAACATGCTGAATTCACTTGGCAAGACAAAAATTTTTTTTGTGTTCTGGTTTGTTTTCAACTCTCTCCGTGTGATTGAGTCCAATATAGATTGAGTAATGTGAACTAAACTGCCCTAATTTGTGGTCACATGATTACTTTTGTTAATGGTTTTTAGATTAGAAATATATGTGTCTTTTTGTACCCACGCATTATAATCAGTGACTTTATTTCCTCCATTTCCCACAGCATTGACATTATCAAGTATGTCATCTATGGCATCGCCTCAGCGTTCTTTGTGTATGGCATTCTTCTGATGGTCGAAGGCTTCTTCACCAGTGGGGCCATCAAGGACCTGTATGGAGACTTCAAAATCACCACCTGTGGACGCTGCGTCAGTGCATGGGTGAGAAATCTCTGGGAGAACTTCATGCATTGGAATGTACAAAAGGGCAACGATAAAGCCACTAAGAGTAACTGCCGCACATAAACATGGCATCTGTTTATAGGCTATAAAAGCAGTGAACTCTGCGAGTTATTCTCCTCTCATTTATGCAGTGTGAAATGTTATGGTGTGGTTGCTGTTATTGTAACACTGATAGCTAAACTCTGCACACTGTTCCAGATTTAATTTAATTTCCTTTAATAGAGACATTCCTTTCTATGTATCTTACCTTACATGTTGAGTTTTTTTAGTTTATTTGAAATTCTTGATGCTTATAATTGTGCCTTTTATTTAATTCTCTTGTATTCTAAATTATTTTCTAATTTAGAGTTTGATCGGGTATTTGGGCATTAGTCTTAATCCTTCTTTTCCTTCAGTTCATCATGCTGACGTACATCTTCATGTTGGCTTGGCTGGGTGTGACAGCGTTCACCTCTTTGCCTGTCTTCATGTATTTCAACATCTGGACCATTTGCCAAAACATGACCGTTCTGGAGGGAGCAAGTTTATGTCTTGACCCGCGCCAGTTTGGTATGTTTTATAATCTGTGGGTTTCACTGCCAGATATTAGGTGTGGTTACAAAGAAGTTTCAGTGATCATTTGTTTCGTTGCTGTAATTTTATTCTTACTGGTTGGTTATCCAAATTAAAAATGTGTAATATCCATTGCTATAACCTCATATACCCTAAACACACAGATTGCTGTTGAGAAATGACAAGAACTATTTATTTAAGGTGTTGTGCCCTTTGGAGAGGAGAAGACTGTATGTGCAGGATCAGAGAAGTTCTTCAAAATGTGTGAATCGAATGAGGTCAGTATGAAGTATAGACAAGTTCACTAGACTCACAATTCTAATGTTTTCAAATACTTGTATAAATCATTTCAACAATGAAAAGCAATCCAAGACTCGTTTCTCTCTCTCAATATTTCTTTCTGAAAGCTGGATATGACTTTCCATCTGTTTGTGTGTGCACTGGCTGGGGCTGGAGCTGCAGTCATTGCCATGGTGAGTTTTGACCAATACCTACAATTATACATAGCATCTGGAATACACTACACCACTCTTGAAATCAGATTGAAAGCTGAAAGCTCACACATTACGATATGTGTTCAAAATATCAAACATATTTTGATATCATCTGACTGGATGAAATTATAGTCTGAAGCTACAAAATCTGATTCTGTGCCCATCATACTCTATGCCATTTTCTGTGAAATTTGTAGTGTGCACATCAGGGCGAAAATATAAGCAAAGGTCATGTATTCTAGCCTTTAGAGAAGAGGTTTTACATATGGATTCAGTACTGAAACTAATGTCTTAAACTCATTTTTATGGGGAGAAAAATGCATTTACAAAAAAAAACAACATTAAGATAACTACTAAAGTTCAGCTGAATGTTTTAGTGTTCCTCGCACATTAAAATTAACTACCTAAATGTAACATTTAAAGAATATCACTCTGTACATCAATCATTTTAATGGATAAAGTATGGATCATAACAAAATAAGTAAAAAACAACAACAAATTAGTTTTATATAATATGTAACTTGCTCCATCTTTTTGGGGAATTAATTTATATTTTTTAAATACGTTACAAACACTATTCAATTGCTTGCTTATTCATAGCAAGTATTTTTTTCAGGCATTTTTAAGTGAATTCAATGCAAATCATTTTTCCCTTTTAACATAATATTTTATATCATGGTGACTGAAAGTGAGAAATATGTTAAGAGGGAGAGTTTAATTTCGTCCTTTTAAACTGGCAACAGCGTGTTTATTTGTGTGATGATGCGAGCTGAATTAATGACATCACCTTCTTCTAAACTGAAATGGGATAAAACTAAAGTCATGAAATATTTGAGCATTGGGGTGTTGTCAGCTCACTCATATTGCCTTCTCTTTGTTATTATTTAACATCTTTGTGCCTGTCCCCACCCCACCCACCCCCTCCGTCTCTCTCTCTCTCTCTCTCTCTCTCTCTCTCTCTCTCTCTCTCACACACACACACACGGAGAGACGCTGGGCACGTTCTGTTGTCATGGAAACTAGGGGAAGAAAGGCCCTAGAGCTTGTAGAAAGCAGCACTCAGTAATTTGCGAGGAACCATTTTCTGAAAAAGAGAATGTGGTTGTTAGTCTGGGATGATGTAGCAAATTATAGAAAGAGCTTTTCCGTCTCCTGCTGTGGAAAGAGCAAATTTAACTGATTGTTAAAAAATGCGTCCTTACACTCTCTGGGAAGGGTAATAATCACCAAGCTTTTCCTTTGTCAAGAAGAGGAATTCAGGGTGTGGTCCTATTCTAATGAGCATGCATAATGTAAATCTGATTTGCATAATGGTGCACTGAAGTAAACAAAATATAGTGTATGCTCTCATGCAGGACAGCAGTTCCCTCTTAACCTATTAAATAATTAAAATAATTTAAAACATTTTATAAACATATATATATATTTATAAAATGTTTAAAATCAACACTGCTATAACCCCACACACTTACTTTGATTTCATATAGTGTTAGACCCCATGATTTCATTTAGTGTTGGGATAACAACACTATATGACAACACTATAACTATAACACTCCCCCCCCCCCCCCCCCCCCCCCCACATCAAGGTATTTTTGTGCATAGGTTTTCCAGCACACATATGAGAGGAGTCTGGCTGCTTTACAATGCTGCCTCCTGCTGGTGTCACTGCTAATTTTAGAGTGGCAAACATGCGTCATCACAGTCTGCTAAGATCTTATTCCAAATACACAATTGAGCATATTAGCATTTTTGCATTTGCAGAAACAATAGAGTGCAACAGTGCCCGCCCCCTTTTTCAGTGCCGCTGGTTACGGAAGTACTTTTTCCATTCATTTCTCCCATAGAGATTTCAAAGAAGTCTTTGTTAAAGCGTTATAAGGCATGAGCCAAGCCAATCAGCTATGAGGTGAATCACAACACTACAAACTTTGATTTGAAGCAAAACAGTTTTTGAAAATCAGAGGTACAAGAATTTAAAAATACAAAGGTAGGCTGTGTACTTAACGGCTTTGGTGAGGGAAAGAACTACAATCCAATGAAGCATAATTTAATTAAAAACGATGGGGAAGACACTGCGGCCTTGCTCTTCAATAGCTATTTTTGTGACTCTATAACGATTACCTTAACTGCAACCCAGAGGGACGTCATTGCTTATACTTCTTTATTGGCCTGTAGAAGAATTTTGTTAAGTTGTAAATCCCTTACCCCTCCCTCTGCAACAGTCTAGCTAGAAGATGTGATGTTCTTTTTAAAATAGAAAGATCAAATTTACATTTAAGGGGATCTGTGGACAGATTTTATTCAAAATGGGAACCTATTTGGTCATATTGTCATTCATTGTCAAGAATTACCCAGTTGTTAACTTATTTTCCATGTATCTCTCTCTTTACACCTTTTTGTGACGCTGTATTTGCTGTTTTGACCTCAGTGTAGTGTGTCTCACAGAATGGCAAAATAGTTTTTTCTTGTTTCTCTCTCTCTTTTATGTATGCATTTATACTGTAATAATGATACTTTTATCATCAGCACTTATGTTTTGGTATGCATGGGTACATGCCTTGAAAAGGTGTAATGACATAATTGTTATATTTTGCCTTTGTAACCAGACGCTATGTTATTCTGTTGTATTTAAGCTGCCCAGGCAAGGGATGTTTCGGGGGTGAGGGGGGTTGTTATAGTAAAAATAGAAGGAAGGAAAATGTAACTTTCATGGTTCAACTCAGATTGGTGTAATTTTCTGTACAGCATCATGGGTAATGTTTTCCACTAAAACAGGAATTCCACTGTTAAACATGATTATTTAAAAAATAAGCTGAAATAATGGGGCTTCAGCAAAGCAAATACCACAGTAGGTCTGTCTGTCTAAAGGTGGCGTTTTTACTTCTGGATCCCGACTGTTGCAGTCTGCGAGTTCATTAAAGCATTATTACAAGTTGTGTTCGTAATGATTACAATATATATATAGGATCTGGGAGCGGTGCATGTTGATTCAGAGTTGCCGTCTTCTGAAGTCCTCGCAG
Source organism: Leuciscus idus (assembly GCA_021554675.1). Lineage (NCBI taxonomy): Eukaryota > Metazoa > Chordata > Actinopteri > Cypriniformes > Leuciscidae > Leuciscus > Leuciscus idus. The sequence continues at coordinate 22,729,012 of CM038633.1, read as the reverse complement.
GAGTTGGTCATCTCTTTAAAGGTGTTGAGTCATCTGAAGTCTTCATAAGAGGCTGGATCCAAACCATAGCCTACTCTCTAGTTGAGACAGAAAAGCACACACAAAAAAAAAAAACATAGCTACTGTTCATAACATGCTTTTGATCTAATATAACCGGAGTGCAAGATTATGAGATGCATTATGTGAATGGTTGGAGAAACTGAGAGTGTGTCTGAGCCGCGAACTTTATTAGGAAGGCTATTCTAGAGTTTAGGAGCAAAATGTGAAAAAGCTCTGCCGTGTTTAGTGGACTTAGGTATCGGTACAACCAAAAGTCCAGAGTTATCATGTACAAATACAAATAAAATGAATAAGTAAATAAGTGTCAGAATAATACAATTGTAAATGTTTAGTTGACTTTGTTGATGTTATTTCAATAATAAATAGATTTTAGAATAATAATAATCCTTTTATGAGATTTATAAGTGTAAGTATGTTTCATAAGAACCATTTTAGATGAGTAATATAAATGCAAAGGTTTAGTTGACTGTGTTGACGGTATTTAATATTATATGGTGTTGTTTCAGATCCACTACCTGATGGTGCTGTCTGCCAACTGGGCCTATGTGAAGGATGCATGTAAAATGCAGAAATATGAGGACTGCAAGTCCAAGGAGGAGCAGGAGCTGCATGACATCCACTCTACGCGCTCCAAGGAACGGCTCAATGCCTACACATAAGACAGGAAGCAGCAGCGGGGCGGGAGGACCCTCAGTGCTTTCACTTCCTGTTGAAGGGAGTTTTGGCACTGGTGCAGTCCAGGTGGTGTGTCGTATGACCAACCCCATGGCCAACCCATTACCTCTCGCACAAACATTATTATTATTATTATTATTATTATTATTAGTGCTAGCAGTAGTGTTGTAGTTTTTTCACATTAATGTATTTAATTTTTAAGAGATTGTGCTGGTTCTTTTTTCCACCACATATTACAATTTTTAAATATATTTCTTTTTAAAACATTTTAGCATCAATACATGAATCATTCTTATGTAGAGGTTCGGTTTTTGGGGGAAAAGCACATTTTTCATGTGTGTCTGTCTCTTAAGGTCTCATTATCAAAGACTTAAATCATGAAAAGAAATTAGGTTAAAAAAAAAACAATTCTCTCTCTCTCTCTCTCTCTCTCTCTTTCTCTTTCTCTTTCTCTCCTTTTTTAATCATCAGAAGGTATGAAGCCCGATACCAGCAGATGGCTTGCTCATTCTGCATTATTTTGGTTAAAAAAAAGAATTAAAAACTGAGACAGAAAAGACAAAAAACAAAATTAAGATATAACAGATGTACCATAAAGTGTTTATTTATTATTTTTCTACAGATGTCATTGCATAGCTTATCAAGATGATTACAAAATAACAAAATGGTTATTATTTGCTTGCCGTGCCAGTCAAGTTTTCAGACCGCATCGTGCCAGTAGGTGGCGTTGTAACTTCTCTGAGAGGGAGAGGATCTTTCTGACATTTAAATCTTACTGTAGTGTCAGCGACCCCCTCTTCGGCAGCAATGCAACTCTCCCTTTACTGGAAGCAAGTGACACATGCACAAGCCTACAGCGTTATGACCCCCTCTTTTTTATTTTCCTACACCAATAGATATAGACACAGTAAAGCCTTCAGGGTTTTAATTTGACGCTTTTTGTTTTCAGCTTTTGTACAAAGTCAATGTGTAAATGTATGTACTGTAAGTTAGCACTTAAACTTCAGGTGAATTCGTATTAGACTGAAAACACATTCCATGACAGGATAGGGTGGGCAGAGGGAGGGTGTTCTTCTGAAAGCCTAAGAAAAAAGACAGAGGTGAAGCAAAATCCAGGTGAGGCACAGGAACGTTTTGTGACAGATCACTTTCTTTCGGTGGGTTTTTTCTTTACAAAGGGGAATACGACTATGAAAACAAATATTTAAAGAGCTTATACTATTATCTCAATGACAGTTACTCGTTGTCTTGCTAACAAGTCATTATTATATTGGATGATGGAGATGTCTTCTCATTCTTTTAATGCCTGGCAAGTCATGTTCCGTCAGTGTTTCTAAGAGCTAGTTTCGTGCACTTATTTGGCCATTTTGTGAGCTCTTTCTTGGTGTAAGTGCATTGGGGTACCGGCTTCCAAGTCAGACCCCTGTAATGTTAGGTAAAGACTGTGAACCTAAGTGTTATTTGTGGCATGGTCATGCATTCAATGGTAATCGTTTTTACTGGATCAAAAAAAATAATAATGATGATAATAATAATAATGAAAAAATCAAAGAAAAAAAAAACAAGAAAAACAGTTTTCATTCCATCTTTTTATGAGTTTGTTATATGCAACTGTCTTGCTGGGTCATCCCCTTTCTCATAATGTGAAGTAATTTGAATCCTATGCTGAATACATTGCGCTGAAACTCCTACTCTTCGATGGTTTAGTGTTTGATTTGTGCCTGTTTACTTTGTGGTGATCTCTCTAACTCCCTCCGAGTCCTCCTCTCACCTTTCTATTACTATTGCTTGTTGAGCCCCTAACTTAATGCTTTCTCTAACCCTCTCTCTCTCTCTCTCTCTCTCTCTCTCTCTCTCTCTCTCTGGCTCACTCCCTCTGTCCTCGTATACTAGTCTTTTTGTACTCTCACTAAAGAATGCTTAGTAGAAAGCTGTACCATTCATTTGTTTTGTACATAAATGTGCCAACCGCTTGACAGTGGCTTTTCTGATCTATAGGGACAAACTGCTTGCATAAATAAACTACACTGGTGTACTTGTTAATAAATACTCTACGGTTGTTGTTGTTGTTCTTGACAATCTGTGTATCATGTTGGAATTCACATACACTCTAAATATTTCATCAGTTTACTTTGTGGTCAAAATTAAATGAATTGGTTTTACTTAGCAAAATAATCAAACTAAAATGGGTTACACAAATGAAAGTAATTTGTAAAGATCAAATGAAAAATAAATAAAGCACTTTGAGAGAACAATTGCACCTTTTTAAAGTATTTGCATGTTGTATAGCCTATGTTTCACATTACTATACATGATATGACAACTTACTCTATATGTGACAAATGTCTTGAAAGTTTTAGATGTGTTTTCATAAATGTATAACAAAATAACAGGAAAAAATTCAGTGCGCTGCCATTAAAGGGATAATTCACCCAAATTTTTTTAATTCTGTCATTTACTCACCCTCAGGTTGCTGAACACAAAAGATCCTTTGAAGAATGTTAGTTGATGGGCCCCATTGGAAGGTGTCCATCAACTGTTTGGTTGCCCATATTCTTAAAAATATCTTCCTTCGTGTTCAGCAGAAGAAAGAAATTCATACAGGTTTGGAACAACTTGAGGGTGAGTAAATGATGACACAATTTACATTTATAGACTTACATGTTATTTACATTTAATATTTAGAACTCACAGGTTCAAAGGTTTGGGGTCAGTTTTTACATGTTTTTGAAAAAAGTATCTTATGCTTACCAAGGATACATTTATTTGGCCAAAAATACAGTAAAACAGAAATATTGTGGAATATTCAATGTTGAAAACAGTTGTGTTAAAAAAACAGCATTTACTTGAAATAGAAATCTTTTGTAACGATGAAAAAGTCTTCACTGTCACTTTTGACCAATTTAATGCATCCTTGCAGAATAAAAGTATTATTATAATATTTTTTTCCAAAACTTAAAACTATATCCCAAACTTTTGAATGGTAATGTTTCTACAGGTCTGCTATTTTCATTGAAACCACATGGAGGCAGGCTACAAAAGGACATATCTTGGATCACTGTCGCAAACTTGATAAAGGCCTTTTAATTATCCATATGCTTCTACAGGAGGTTGACATATCGCTTCTATGTCACACATTATGTTTAATATATATATATATATATATATATATATATATATATATATACAGCAAATCTATATGTTCATTTAACATAAAAACATACATGTAAACTCATCAACTCAACATCAACTCAAACCTACTAAAATTTAAAAATAAAGTTTTACTAAAACTAAAAGAAGAAAAGCTTTTAAACAGAATTTGCTGATGAAAAAATCAAAAGGAAGACATGAATGAGATTACGGTAAATGCATGCTAACCAGATGTTGCAACACAAGGATGGACACATGTTTATAATTATGCATATTTTCCATTCATTCTCAAGGGGTGTACATTTATTGGCATGTATAAACATATCCTTGGGAATAATTCTGTTTTGACAAATTGGTACTACAGGGAAATCTGTTTATTCCCTATACCTTAAGCAGTTGAGAAATTTACTTTTTATTCATACATTGTTAGTCAGTAGGCCAGTAGGTTATTCACTTCTCAATATTTTCTGAGGTCCTTATCAGGGCTGTCACACAATTGACTCTGTTCTCACTCTCTCACGCCACACAATCAGAGCACAGATCGGAACAACGTACTGACACATAAGAGCAGGCTATTTGATATAATTTGTGATATATTGATATAGCTATTTTGATATAAAACAATCTCACTTAAAAAAATGTGTACGTTTTATTACAAAAGCGCTTTTAATGTGGCGGGTCATATATGGCCTCATTTCAAGTGAAGCGGGAGTGCAATCTTCCTCTTTACTATTGTAAAAAAAAAAAATCATGATTTATCACAACTTTTTTCTTTTGTCAAATCAACTTAGATAATTGTATTATTATAGTTTTTCAGATTAGAGTATTTCAGATAACATAATATTTGGAGTTTCTGTTAATTAAACCAATCTCCTTTGTATTAACTCAAATTTTTTATTTCAATGACCTCAAAATTAAGGCAACCAGGTTACTTACTTTTTAAGTTAAACCAACAATTATTATTTTTTACAGTGAAAGTACCAAATAAACATAAATGAACATTAGAGGATATGTTGAAAGAACCAGTACAACATACTGACATGTATCATCTCTCATGTTTATCGCTGAATTAGTGTTTCAATATTCGCGGATAAAACAGCTTGTAAACAGTGTCACATAACGTTACATTTACCTCAGAAAAGCCATTCAAGCACTATATTATTATATTTTTACTCTAATACCATTCAAAGTTATCATTATAACATTATTATTATAAAAACGGCCTTATGCATTTTTACAAATAATTAGTAAATTAAATTGTTAATTATCCTTTAATAATAATGTATCACGCAGACAGATTGTAGGCAGTGGCAGATTGAGACACCTAAAAAAATTCAACGTTAAAGTGCAAGGTTGATGCTCTTTTCCGCTAGCGTTTCCACTAGCCTAGCGCGGAGCAGAGCAAGCGTTTTCAGTTCATATAAATTAATTGAAAACACTCGATCTGCTCCATGCCAAAAGACACGTGTAGGCCTAGGCCTAATACAATTATAGTGTAATAGTGTTGAAATAAAACGCGCGAGTCAATAATAATAATAATAATAATAATATGAAATAAAATTATGAAAATAATCACTTTCAACAAAACATCCACGTTCTGATGAAATGGTAGGCCTATATATAGGCCTATAGGCTAGAAATACGTTGGAGAATGAATCGCTTGGGGGGCACCACGCACATTTTTTAACCACTTGCCCAATTTGGTTAATCCGCCTATGATTGTAGGTCAATAGTTTACAACATTAGTTGATTGTTTTTTTCCATGTACTATAGGCTATATCCCCCAATTCTCACTTCAAGCTGAACTCAAAAGTTGGCAGCCCTAGTCATCTCTCAACTCAGACAGAACAGTTTGGCCTGTCTGCCACCTGGCCTATACTCTTAGTAAATCATGACCTGAACGTCAGCTTACACAAAGGTGTCATCTACCCACAATGCACGCAACATTTAACAGCGTGAGGAGAGGAAGGTGACGGAAGCCAAAATCAGCCTCGGACAGGAGGTGCAGGATGTAAAAGTGTCTTGGGAGCGAGCGGTCACGTGACGATGCTGAGAGAACCTTGCCGTTAGCCGATTATAGCGTGAGGGCTTATCCTTCTTCTCGAACACACAGTCTCTCTCTCTCTCTCTCTCTCTCTCTCTCTCTCTCTCTCTCTCTCTCTCTCTCTCTCTCTCTCTCTCTCTCTCTCTCTCTCTCTCTCTCTCTCTCTCTCTCTCTCACACACACACACACACACACACACACACACTTCCCATCCCACTTTGTTCAACTTTAGTGACCTACTCAGCCTTGAGAAATCCTCTTTCTAATCTCGGCTCGCGCACCTCCAATCCTCCAGTTCTTCTCAGCTTCCTGCTCACCTGTTAGCATGCTAAACAGGATGCATGCGGCAATGAACTTTTCTTGCTTTTATTCATTCTCCCCGAGGACTGCTAAAGGGATTTTTGTTCACTGATGATCGATTGGGATCTGATGTGTGTGAGTGTGAGTGTGTGTGTCCGTGACTGAAGGATGTATCGTCTGCTGGTGGCCCAGGTTCTCCTGGGCTGCTGGAGTGTGGCACAACCCTTCTGTCCGTCGCAGTGCACCTGCGTGTACCACGGACGCAGCGATGGCACTGGCAGCAGGTAAGGACACTATCTCACTATAATAATAATAATAATAATAATAATACCATTTTAAAAAGTAGAATAAATATAGGCTATAATAAAGTTTAATAAAGTTTAAACTTTTTGTGTAAGATATAGCCTATTTAGCATAACCTCGCAAAAGGCATAATTTTGGCCCATTGCATAAATTCTTGAATAAGTAGACAGACATACAGTATAAGCAATAGGTTGAACTGGAATAAACTGAAAATGAATAGCATTTGAGAAATATCAATAGGCCCTATACGTTTTAATAACAGTAGTCCTAACTTTTTATGATGTACTTTTAAAACCTCCTTAAACCACAGACAAATATTTCATATAGGCCTTACCTAGGCCTAGGCAAATGTAATTTGACCAAAGTCAATAGAAGAAATGTGCTCAATAAATAGCCTTTTTGAATCAAAGTAAACAAGATGTTGTTACAACAAGGATTATATAGTTTTTTAAACTATGCTTGTTCCTTTATACTCAAGATAGGCTATATAAATGTAAGCCAATAGGCCTATATAAACATTATTGGCAATAAATCTTGTTTTGACAGATTGGCACTGAAGGTTCCTCATGTAGGCTATCTGAAAGTTTGTTAAATTAAATGTTTTATTCATACATTGTTATAATAATATTTTTAAGTTTTAAGTTTTGGATTTTTAGTCTTTTAAAGCATTTTAATTTGTCATTACATTAGAGTCTAATATGTAAATGTATAGATGTATATTATTCACATATATATTTAAATAAATATATTGGATTTTAAACATCCTAACGAGTCATAAATAAATAAAAACCAAAAATAGATTTTTAACTATCACGTGGGGTATTATCTTGTGTTTATCTTAAGAGCTTAGCCTGAGAGTGTAAACACTCATGATACAGGAAACCATTTTGAATCATCAAAATGTTTTGTAAAAGGTATAACAGAATCAGACCAGTGTGAACATAAATTATACATGTAAAATAATTCCTTGAATTTTACTTTGTGTGAGGCTATATTCCTCATATATACTAATAAAACTCAAAATGAATGAACATCACCACACATAGGCTCATATTGGTTGCAGTGATTAATCTCTGCTCTGAAAATCTGCCACAGGTCTGTTTTATGCAATGACCCTGACATGTCAGATATTCCAGTCAACGTCCCCTTGGACACGGTGAAGCTGCGGGTGGAGAAGACAGCTGTGCGTCGAGTGCCCACTGAGGCCTTCTACTACCTGTCAGAGTTACGCTACCTGTGGATAACGTACAATTCAATCACCTCTGTGGATCCTGGCAGTTTCTACAATCTGAAAGTTCTTCATGAGCTCCGACTGGATGGGAACATGATCGCTATCTTTCCCTGGGAGTCTCTGAAAGAGATGCCCAGTCTGAGGACCTTGGACCTGCACAACAACCGCTTGACTAATGTTCCTGTGGAGGCAGCACCTTACCTGGTTAACATCACCTACCTAGATATTTCTAGTAACAAGCTAACTACCCTCCCCTCTGACTTGGTGGACATCTGGCCTCCATTTTCAGGCATCCTGCCAAGTGCCAATGCCTCACAAAAGATTGTTCTAGGTGGGTAAAAATTATGATGACACGCCTTAAATATGCGAAATGATGTTGAACAGGCACTATTCAAATTGCATTGACAAGTTTTAAAAATATTTTTTTTCATTCTAAATTATCTTAGCTTACTTTGTTGACATAAACTAAGCCAGTAAAAGAAACTCTGTAGTTAAAGGGATAGTTCAAATTCTGTCATTATTTACTCACCCTCAGGTTGTTCCAAACCTGTATAAATGTATTTGTTCTGTTGAACACAAAAGAAGATATTTTGAAGAATGTGGGAAACTGAACAATTCTGGGGCACCATTGACTTACATAGTATTTTTTTTTTTCTACTATGGAAGTCAGTGGTGCCCCAAAGCGGCCTGGTTACAAACTTTCTTCAAAATATCTTCCTTTGTGTTCAGCAGAACAAATAAATTAATACAGATTTGGAAAAAATTAAGGGTGAGTAAATTATGACAGCATTGTTTTCAATTAAATGTTTTCGGTGAACTATCCCTTTAAAGAGTAAAATTACTGATATGAGCTTTCCCTTGTGAAATAGAAGTGTGCTTAATTGTATTGAATGTACACTTGTAGTGTACGTCATATCTTAAAAGTATATTTTTAAAAACTTGCAGATAATATAATATTATTAATTAAATAAAAAGGCCACTTAAGTGTAACATTTTCATGACTTTCTTTACTATGTTTCTTGTTTCTATATTTAAAAAGTGTATTGATTTATAAAATTACATTTAAAGTTAATATATTTGAAATGTACTAAATTTCAACTTTACTGTAGTCAACTAACTGGATTTAATATACATTCAGGCAATAATACATTTTAATTGAATTGTAAAATACATGCAATGAAGTGTCCGAAAATTAAGTTTTCATTTAATCATATTTTTATATTATTTTCTTTAATAATTACATTTTTAAAAGTATGCTGATGTGTACTTCTTCTTTTTTAACAAGGGTGGGCTCTTCCTAAAATGCTAAAATGCAAAGAATATGGGTGGATACTGTATACAGTATGTAAAATTGAAAGCAAGAATCAACAATATCCCTCTCTTTACCATGTCTTTGTAATTCCAAGTGTGATCTTTAAATATCTAAATCTAGCCTGTCTCATTGGGCTCTCCCAAGTTAAGTACAAGCTAATCTTCTAATGGCGCTTCCAACTGTGTCTGAGGATCTGAGATTTAAGTTTCTTTGAAGAGCTCATCTGAGAAGAGGATGATTCATGTGTTTGCTTAGTGACATTTAAAGAACAGATTGCGGAAGAGAAAGTTAATAATTTGATAGATTCATGTGTGCTCGACCTACTGGATGAAAGAAAAAGTGAGAGTACTCTTGTATGGCACTTGGTTAAAGTATAGAATACTTTAGCAGTTGTAGTTGGTACTTGATGATATGATGGTGAAAGTTTTTTTCAAAGTTTTCATTTAGCGATTTACAGTAGGCTCCAACAAAACTGATCACGGTTGGCCGATCTACACAGATCAGTCTAACATTTTCAGCCATCTTGAAGGAGAGGATGTTTCTGTAGTTTACATTACATTAGAAAAATACTTAAAGGGATACTTCACCTCTGGAAAGATGAATGTGTATTTAAAATAGGTCATTTATGTAGAAGAAGTGTGAAATTATTTTTGAATTTGGAGCTTTCTAGACTCATCCACATAAGCCAAAAATACATTTTCTGGCTTTTCTCAAAGACAACAACTCCCAGAATGCACTTGCTTCGCTGCCCTAGGAGGCCACTCCCAAGCCACACCTACCGGTAAGAGAGCGCAGTTGAAAACAACAAGGCTAGGCTACCAGTGAGTCTCCGTGACGAGTTTGCCCAGGATTTCGAGATCGCCCAAAATGTCCGGGATTCGGCTTTTGCGTTCTACAGTCGCCATTCATTATGTTTACTGTGGCGAGCAGGACGAGGCTGAGGGCCGCGGGAGAACGGCGCGAGGCCGGTGGCGTGATTACTGAGACGCACCGGTCTCGTAGGCTATCTCTCACGGAGGAGCAGGAATTTTCTTAGCAATGTTAAAACGCACATCAACCGATCACTTGTTTAGTGTTCATGTAAACACTACATTCAGATTCACCGATCGGAATGAATTCAGTTAGATTGAAACAAAAGGTGTGCATGTAAACAATGAATGGCGACTGCAGAAAGCAAAAGCCGAATCCCGGACATTTTGGACGATCTCGACGGCCGGACATGTCCGGGAAAAAGAGGATGGTAACCCCTACTACTTAGCTTTCTCCTACTACTCAGCTTTCTCCACAGAACAAGAGCCTGCTAGCTTAGCTTCCAAAAAAAGATGGCTGACACTATGTGTACATTCTGTGAGTGAGATCCCACCCTCTATGGGCGAGTTGAACACATGCGGGACAGCCCCTCCTACTGGCTGTAGTCTTCAGCCTCTGGCCAAAAAATCCTCAGATGACGCAAAATGACGATTTTTGCGTCATCGGAGGATTTTTTCCAGACAAAAAATACATAAATCTCTCCTCTCAGGGGGATATGAGGGTGGAAAGCACGGTAATTCGAAAATACTACAGGTTTTCTACTAATACAAAGCTTAATGCTAAATCCTGAAGTATCCCTTTAACAGTACATTAGGAAACAGGTTATGCCAAAATGTGGCGACCAGAGACTTTTTGAGAGTGTTTATTGAACCGAGCCATCAATCATTTATTCAACCTATTCGTTCAAAAACGCTGCAACATTCAGGGAGTGACTATCCTAATAAGTGAGATAATAAATCAATTCTTGCAATATTGAAACCAGTGAATTCGGAACAGCACACCAGCATAGCCTACAACTCTTAGTATTTCTGCAATATCTTTATATGACTGAAACTGTAATCAAAACTGTAATATGCCAGTATGCTGTTCCGAATTCAGAATCCCTCATTAATGAGTGAGTCATTGAATCATCCAATCAACTTGTTTGTTCAAGAATGCCGCTATAGTGTTTTGCTTGGAGACATAATTTTATTTGGTGATATAATTGACAGCATTGTGTTTAAATAGTAAGTTACTTAATATCTATTTTTTTATTTTTTTTATTGAACTGTTTAAAAGCAAAATCACAGTTGCAATCATGTCAGTGTGTCTGAATATCAGAGTGACTGTTTTTTTCATTACGCACGACAATACACAGCATTTGTGCTCGTGTGAAACTGCAACTGCATATTCTTAACTTTCACTAGGTGCCATTCAAGTGTAGAGATAAGCACAAATGCACAATGTGACCGGCATTACCCTGTATCATCAGGATATTAGCAGTTGCCACCATCCAGCTGTTGAGTTGCATCAGTGGACCGTCTAATTCCTTGTTTACAGTCAACTGATCTTCATCCTGCCATAGACAGAATTATGGGTGGACTGTGGTTTTAATGTCCAACACCTGATGTATGCGTGCGAGCCAGACAAGACATCCTGGCTTTAGAATTTACAGCAAGATTTACACCTTTCTTATTTGATGGCAGTAAACTGCTGTGTTAGTAGTTGAATAAGTAAACATGTGGTCTTTATTTCAGTATGTTGAGATCTTCAATAATTCAAGTTGTCCTTCACCATTGCATTTACATTTATACATTATGATTTTATCTAAAATGACTGACATTGCATTGAAGGTATACTTTTTATCAGTTCATGCATTCACATGGGAATCAAACATGACGATAGATAGATAGTTGGATGGATGGACGGACGGACGGACGGATGGATGGATAGATCATATTTAATACATTACTTTTCCTGTCCCCTAAACTGAAAGGAGATTTACATTCCTGTATTTAACATATTGCATATTCTAAGCAGATTTTTCAATATTTGCAGGTCTGCAGGACAATCCCTGGTACTGTGACTGTCGAATTTCCAAGCTCATTGAGTTGTCTAAGATGAGCAGCATACCTGTGGCGTTGATGGATCAGTTTCTAACATGCAGTGGACCAGAGAACTTAGCTGGTGTTCTGTTCCAGCGGGCTGAACTGGATCAGTGCCTCAAGCCATCAGTTATGATTTCAGCCACTAAGATCACGTCATCACTAGGCAGCAATGTGATTCTGCGGTGTGACGCCACTGGTTTCCCTACCCCCACCCTTCTCTGGACTAGAGCTGATGGATCTGCATTCAACAACACAGGTATGAGGTATCGCAGGTCTCGGTCTGTCCAAGTAAAAATGACATCAAACGTAACTGAAATATTTGAGGGATTATTTAATACACTTTCACGTCTGTCTTTGAGTGTGTGCCAATTGTAGACCAATTAACATGTACACATGCTGGACAAAGTCAGACTAGTAAAATTACAATCGGACTAATGTGTTTACATGAATTTTTAAAAAGACAAATTATAGTGTTTGTCTTAAATGTAACTTTTAAAGAGCATGTAAACAAGGGCTGCATGATATTAGAGATTTTGTTTAAATTGTTTTATTGATATTGGATATTAAATTGTTGATGCTCATTTTCTCTTTTTTGATTACCTTTGCCGTCATCTAACGGCCACTTAAAGTTTATCTAACTTATAATTTAATAACACTGTTAAATGTAATCTTTAGCAAATCTCAAAACGAACGTACAGTTTTTAAACTGTACATTATAATTTTGTGATGCCTATATATCATTTAAAATGATTGATTTGAGTCTTTAGGTTTTTTTTTTTTTTTTTTTTTTTTTTTACAGATTAGGCAAAATAATATAGAATTTTAATATCAGCCAATTTTAATGACTGGCCAACATCAAAATAATTACTGGCATATCGGCCACAATTGTATCCCTATTATAAATATTGGATATTATATGTAATATAAATATTATATAAATATTTATTTTCATTTTAATATATACATCAGTTCATTCTGCATCAATATTTACAGGTTGTAGGCCATAACATAAAAACAATTTCTGGCAGAATTATAATATCGGTTCAACCCTAATAATGCAAATAAATGCAGCCTTGATGAGCATAAGATATTTCTTTCAAAAGTATTAAAAGATCTTACCGAGTATTTTCTTATGAACCTATTGTTCAGGTTGTTACTCACCATTTCATGTCTTTGTAGTTGTGCAGCAATCTCCAGGTGAGGGGGTTCATTGGTCCATCCTCAGTTTGCACAGTATCGTGTTTAAGGATGCAGGCGATTACCTCTGCAAGGCAAAGAATGTCGCAGGGAAGGCCGAGGCATCCATCACCCTGTCTGTGGATGGGATGCAGGCCACAACGCAGTCCCCACCGATAACCATAACCAAGCTGCCTGATGGTCAACCCGTGACTTCTTTTGCAGAGACTAGGATGCCATTGAATACTTCCTTAAGCCCCACACTTACAACCAGAGCTGCCATGACCACAATGCCACCGCTGCCAACCAGGAGGAGTCTGGGACCAGGCGAAGGAGTTCAGAGGTCCCCACCTGCTGGAGACAAACCAGCTAAGGTCCAGCAAAGCAAAGGCGACAAAGGTTTAATGATGAGTGACAAGTTCAAAAAGAAAGCTGACATCAAAGACATTGAGGTAGTGGAGGAGACAAGTGACACGGCGGTCTTATTATGGACCGCTGAAGGTTTGCCAAGCGATGCGCCCCTTACAGTGGTCTACTTTCCATATGATGCGAAAGAGAATAAGGAGTCGGTCGATACGGAAGTTGGTCAAGGGAAGCTGCTCTTGGAGTATCTGATGCCTAACCTGCTCTACACGGTGTGTTTGGTTACTAAGGGTTCGGTGTCTGGGAAAGAGCAATGTGTGGATTTCAGTACTCTGGATAATGGTGATGACGATGGACAGAACAAAGTCCTGATGATCGCCAGCGGGATTGCATGCGCAGTTGCTGTGCCTCTCATTGTGGTGTTGCTCTACAAGATCTTGTGTCTGTACTGTAAAGGAAATAGTAGCAGGAACAGTGGACCAGATGAAGACCTTTCAAAAGAGACGTATGTAAAGTTTGAGACGCTCACCATGAAACAAAGGACTCTGAACGGGCAGGCAAATGATTTGTGGGCACGAAGGCAGACTCAGGATTCAGAGAGGATGCTCCTGTGCTCACGTTCAAGCATTGACTCTCAGATGACGTACAAGAGTGACAGCTCTAGATCCGAGTACCTGTGCTAATGAATGGCATATCGGCTTTGTGTGTTATCCTTTCCACACACAAGCTGTGGAAACATCGGTTTTAAAAGATAAGCTCTTGATATGCTGTCAAACTCAATGCCTTACTAGAGTTATTTTGACTCCACGTTGCGTTTTCTGTCTCTTTTCCCATTTTTAAAAGCCATATTCTTCACCCAATCACACACAATTATGTATTTCTTTTTATGAAATGCAGTGTACATAAATGTAAATCATGTGTATTATTGTATATGCCAACATATGATGAAATAGTGTTATATAGATTCATGATAAATGTTATTAAACATTTCTACTGCCTAAAATATGTTTTTTTTTTCTTTCTTTTTTTTTCTTTCTTTCAAGGATCATATATAATGTCGAGCCGATGTGTGTTTAAATGATTAGGCTATAGTATGCATTCCTCTAAATGCAACAGGTGCGTTTAATGTTTATCTCCTCTCTTAATTTTTAACGTTTTTTTCTATGTTTCTTCCTCTCTATCTTTACAGGTTTTTAATAGGATATTTATGTGCACTGATTGTGTGCACAGCATATGTTTTTGTGTGTTGTATGCCATGCATGTCATTGAAATATCTACTTTGTTCCATTAGCATGAAATTAGTGTCAGGGGCCATTCACAAATGATACAGCACAGCATGAGACCTGAACACTGCATAGTCCTGAGACCTGCTATGAACTGTTTTTAATGTGACGCTGTGTCTTGTTTTCAAGATGGTCACGTTGAATACTGTAAATTTGTGAGGCAAGAAGCTGAAAAATCAGCAAGACGATACAATGATACAAACTTGAAAAATGATCAAAGATCATCTAGTGCATGTATACATACAGTATAACATCAATTATTAATGGCCCCCTCATAGTGCTTTATTTTATTTTGAATTGGAGGTCTATTCCCATATTGATGAATTTCTGTGTAAATAATTTATTTATCCATTTGTTTGTAATTTCTTTTGTTAGAATGATTAAATGCACAATTTAGTATATGCCACTCATGTCATGTGCACTACCATTAAAAAAATGTAATACCAGTAAAAAATAATATTAATAATAATTCCCTTTTTTTCCACAAGAATGCATTAAATTGATCAAAAATGACATTAAATGCATTTACATTGATACAAACAAAAGTATTTCAAATTCTATTCATCAAAAAATCCTGAAAAGGTATCACGGTTAAGCAGTTTTCAACAATGATGATAATAAGACATGTTCCTTGAGCAGCAAATCAGTATGATTTCTGAAGAATCATGTGACACTGAAGACTGGAGTAATGATGCTGAAAATTCAGCTTTGCCATCACAGGAATATATTACATTTTAATATGTATTCAAATAGAAAACAGTGATTATCTTTTTTCAGTACTAGTCTATCTATCAAGTTTAAATGTCAGTTCAATTAGTTCGTGAATTCTGCCCGGCTTGACGTCCTGTGAGTGTGTATCAGAGAGGACATTGTGCTGCATTTCCTGTCCTGCTTAAGTAGAACAACAGAGCAGCTGTTGTCCCAGCCCACCTGACGCATTTTTCCCAGAGCAGTGCATCTAATTCATATGACAATATGACAGTTATTCGTATAATAAGATTGCGTGTAGCGGCATTTAGAAGCCCCGCCCCCATTGCAACCCCTTGTGATTCTTCACTCTGGGGTCCTGACAGACAGACTATATGCAGACACAACGACACATTATGGTTTGTGTGTGTGTGTGTGTGTGTGTGTGTGTGTGTGTGTGTGTGTGTGTGTGTGTGTGTGTGTGAGGGAGCATCCCATTACTCATGAGCAGCACAAAAGGTGTGTCCACTCTTACTAAATCACATGCTTGGACTGAGAAAGGCCAGGAGGTGAACTCAGGGTGACTTTTAAGTTGTAGAAGTGCAGTTTTTGTGTTGCTTGAGTTTAGGCTCTGAGTCTTACATCAGGGAAAACCCTCTTCTGAGCCCTTGCTGGTCTCACCATGTGTCAAATTTACCATGGGACTGTCAGGAATTTCATACTTTGCTTCCAAAACAGCTAGAGAACAGGAGGACTGGAGAGATTGAGGCTCTGTGTGTGTGCCTGACACATACCTGGCCGTCCTACAGGACTCTCACTTTCAACCAGCTCTGTAAAAAAGACAGCTCTGGGATATCATAGATGCACTTTCTGGAGTCTTTTCACCCAGGTTGTCATTTAGTTGAAGCTGGTTGGCTGTGTGTGTAAGATGTGTGGGGGTTACGGCTGCATGGTGTGGCTCAGTGATCGAGGAAATACCTAAGAGGAGAGCCCTGTGGAAACTGAGATAGGATTATGTTCTGGAGGACGATAGCGTCCGCGTTTCTCTTGTGGTTCTGGACGGTGAGTATGGGCCCTGCCAGAGCTTCAGGCCCTGCTGAGGAAACACTATGCTGGGGTGGACGAGCCTGGGCTGCTGGAAACTTCAGCTGTGTGGGTAAGTGCATCATGTGTTCATTGAAGTTTTGAACGTGAGATGTTTAATACAATGTTAAGGGTTGTATTATGACAGGTTATGCATTATAGGGACCATTCTTAAAAAGACACTAGCATACTTTTAAAATGAGTATGTATTATGAAAAGAATTACTTTAAAAAGAATATACTTACCGGTAAGTGCGAACTAAATATAATGTTTTCAGACACTTAAATGTTATTTACCATAAAATGAAAATGTATTATAGTTTATATTTATATTAGTTATGGTTAAAATGTACTGCCAAATACATTAACAAGAATTTATGATAAACTACAGTTAACACTATGGTTAAAAAGAATCGTGTGCTTGAGTATTCTAGTCAACAACACATCAAAATATGGGTAGGCCTATTTCTTTAAAGCATGACAAACATTATAATACAATCATTAAACAAGTTATTTAATTACAAATTATTACAAAGTGCACTTTTTAAAAGTGTATGAAGTGTGTTAACAGCCATAAAAGTGTACTATGTTTAAGTACTTAAGTGGCCTTTTATCATATGATCTGCGAGTAGGCTACTCTCTATTTTTTTTATTTGTGCAACTTGTCTTCAGAGAGCATGTTTAAATGTGCCCAAGCTCAAATGAGATTTGAGAGCTACCGCAGAGGGGGATATTTACAGCAAATGAAAAAATGAAATAAAAAAAATCATACAAAAATATCAAATGGTCTCAGAAGACTTGAAATAAAGCTAATGACTTTTTATGGCACTTTAAATTGTGGTTATCACCCATTTTCATTGTTTCAAAAACGCTCCATAAACACTCACTGTTCCACAAAATAAAGAAAGTTATACAGGATTGAATTGCATAGGGATTAGTAATGACCATTGAACTATTACTTTAATATTTAAAAGGGTGGCCATTACATGTCTATAAAGAGATTTTAGTTTAGGAAACACTAAATCCTGAGTGCTTTTGGACTCAAAGCCCAGATTTTTGCTGCTGTGAGAAAATAACTTTACCCTCCCTTCATGAATCATAATATTGACTGTGATTACTGTAAGTCCGTTAAATATCTGTTAAATCAGAGTGCATCCTCAATATAAAGAAAAACTCCCTTAAAGTTTTGATATTGTAAGTTATTTCTTGATGTGCTTAGCTAGAACATCAGAATTGAATTGCTTTAATATAGGCTACTCATCTAAATGTTGTTGTAAATTAGTGGCTATTGACTGTAACCAAAACCATGTTGAACCTTTTTCCTTATTTGTCTCTACATATCCTAGCAACATGGCTGTGCGTTTGTGTAATCCACTCAAACAACTTCGAAGGCCTCCACTATGGTTTGTGTTGCTAGGATACAGTTGCTTGATTTCTGCAGGCATCTGTGAGATAGATGTGTGAACCTCTCTCCATTAGAGCATGAAAAGACCTGTCACACAGCAACAATAATTCACATTCTGAATGACATTAGGTGCTGATATGGAATAGAGAAAATAATTAGCAATTTTATGACCAAGAAAAGAATGTATTTGTAAGCCGACAGGCCTCATTTATCAAGCTTCATTTTAGGGTCACAACACCATAAGGTTTCAGTGAGGTTTCATGTTATAGCTATTTAATTTCATTTGGTGAATGCAGCCACTAACATACAATAAAATCGACATAAAGTCTTCTTCCTCACAACTCTGAGCTTATATCTTGCACCTACTTATTCAATATCTTTTAATATATATATTTTTTATTTATTTAATCTTTACAGACCACAGTTTTAAATCAGATTATGAACTTGTGAGACAATATTATATATTTAATCCTTCAGAGTGGTACTTTGATAAGAATAACATTTCTGCTGAAATGTGTCTATATTATTTAAACAATTAAACTATGTTCATGACTCTACCTTTTTATTGCAGAACATTGTAGGCTAACATTAAAATATAAGTCCTTACAGACTGTTAGAATTATTAATACATATTCACTACAACAGAGAAACAAAAATGTAAGCAAAATTTAAAACAATTATATATCTAACCGCAATTACGAGATGGCAACCCGTGATGTTCTACCTGGAGTTGTTGACATCCTCAGACTCGGATTTATGCGTTATCAACTCTGAAATGAATCTGCAGCAGTCATGTGGTACATCTAGAGCTCTGTAAGTTGTTGACGTCCATTATTATTGTAATGTTATGTGCTTTGAATTGAGACATGAGGTAATTTAACACCGTCTCTACTATCTCATGGCGCTTTGCAGGCGCTGCTGTGTGCGTTCATGTGTTTTGAAGGAGACATGACTTTGGAGACGCTCTAAGGGAGGGTGGGATCTCATGCTTTCAAAGCTGGCTTGCTATTGCTAGCCTGTCAGAAATTGCCTACCCTTTAATGACAGACAGCAGCAGGGTTATTAGGCTGCTGTCACTTTAATGCTGCCTTCAAATGTTATTGGAAATGTCTTCCCACTTCTGAACAAGCTTGTCGCATTCAAGTGCATTGTTGTCAGAAAGAACAGGAACCATCATTAGGAGACCAGGTTAATTCTTGCCTATTGGGAAAATCTTATTAAAGGTATAGTAATAGTTCATCCAAAATTTTTAAATATTTCATTAATTACTCACCCTCATGTTGTTCCAAACCTGTAATCTTTGGAACACAAATGTCCCAAAATGACAGATGTCCCTCCATATTCAAAATGTTCATAAAAGAGACCGTAAAACTAGTCCATATGAGTTGATCAGTTTAGTCCAAATTTTCTGAAGAGACTCGCTCGCTTCATATGATGAACAGATTTAATTAAGGCATTTATTCACATATAAATATTTATAAAACAAATGATAATTTTAAAGCCAAAATGATTTAGGGTCCCATTCATTGACAACCATAAACATTCACCATGCTATCTATAATCAGCTTGCTGATGATTCTGGCATTTCGGTCAAATGCAGGCTATTTACAATGTGTATAATACGTACAATACGCTTCAAAATATTCATATATGTAAATATGCACTACTTAAGCGACAAGTTCTACTCCGCTATGTTTAAAGTTTGTGGCACGTCCATCTTGGGAATCTGGGTTTAACTAGGAAACTCGTATGTATAGCACGTGGACCTGACACATCCTATTTTCTCACAACTCTTAACATTAGTTTAAAATAATAAATGTTCCCCAAACATCAGATGGCTGTGATTGGCTGGGTGATAGAAATGGTGTTCCAGGAAAAACAAACATCTAAGCATGTTCCGCTTTTGTAAATCATGTTTTCTTAGATATTGTCAATTATTTGTGGCTATGCAGTTTAATTTAAGTTTGTTTTAAAAATCAGTTTGATTTGAACAGGAAAATGAGATTGGTTGTTAACTTCAAATAAGGATCAAATGATGTCTGTGTTCACTGCATTCAGTTAGTATCATTTTGATTAGGTTTGTCAGAGCTTGTATTTGTGTCTTCAAAGATCCTGAGCCTTACCTGTTACTTGGCCTTGGAAATGGCATCCAGAGGATAAACCTTGATGGTGGGGACCGGAGAAGGATCATATCTAGGGTGGGAAGGTCTATCTTTTTGGACTTCCATTTAAGTGAGGGGACAATGTTTTGGGCTGACACACATGCAGGACAAATCAACAGGGCAGGACTGGATGGAACAGGCAGAAAGGTACTATTGAAGACCTATTAATGTTAGTTTTATTTACTTATTAGATCATTTTTTTTACATATACCGTATAAATATTGTAAATACAGTATTTTAATATTTAATGTCATCAGTGATTGTTTGGAGCCTGTTCCAAGCCTTTGGTTTATTCTTTCAGAAACTTCTCTCATCAGTGAAAAAAATCACTGGTCTCGCTGTGAACTGGATTGAAAACACAGTCCTCTGGAGCAATGCAGATAAAGGAACGATACACAGAATGGACACAGATGGGAGGAATGAAAACACTGTCTTGAGAGACCTATCTCAGCCCAAAAGTGTTGTTGTTGATCCAAATGAGAGGTAAACATAATTATAATACAAAACTATGTCGTTCATGGAAAGGAAAAATGCAAGAATTGGAATAATGTACTCATTTTAGGTTGATCTCTCCTGAAAATTAAAATGTATAATTATAGTGATATAAGCATTAAATGCATTTTTTATTTTTAAACAAATATAAAACATATTTTATGTCGTATAAAAAAAAAAAAGACATAAAAGAGCATAAACTTAAATGGCAAAACAGTTGTTATCATATTGAGACATAGTTTGTGGAGCAATAGGTCAGACCTTTTTACCCACAACAACATGTTTTACATTTTTTCCTCTGTTCTCTCAGTAGTGTGCATATTGACTCTCGGGGAGAACGAGGATGACTAAAGACTTTGTCATTTTCACAGTTCTTCTCAGGACGTCAAATCCTAGTTTGCCTGCTAGCTATAAATGCTGGAGCTTTCAGACGTTCACATTCTTTCGAACATGACTGGCACATAGGTGCAGTTTTAACAGGGTCTCTCCAACAGCATTCTACAGCACACTGGCCTCACTTTTAAGTCGAAGGAGTAGTCTGAGGAAATAAACAACACTATTACATTCATTTTGGAAATTGGAAAGGTTTTTTTTCCCAGTCGCAAATCAGTATTTGTATTGATGGAGATTGGGTCATTTAATTTATATATTTTAACTTAAAAACACTGTTTTTATTATATTTATTTGATATATAATATGCAATATTTATATTAGGGATGCACTGATATAAATGTCTGGTTGATATGCCGATAATTAAAAATACAAAATATGTCATGGCCAGTAACTGAAAATGGCTTGTATTAAATTCTATACTATTTTGGCTAAATACATACAACACTAAAAAACAAAATACTTTTTCAGTGATTTTGAGTGTGCATCGCAACATTATAATGTACAGTATGAAAAAGGATATTCATTTTGATATTTGTTAAAGATTATATTTAATAGTATTAAGTCATTTGTTTTCTTAAAGATTAACTTTATGTGAGCGCGAAGGCAATCTATATCTAAGTGTAATAATAGAGGTGTGAATAGAAGTGTAATAATAATATCCAATATCCATTGATACAATACATTAAAAATGTATTCAGCCGATAAGTGATATGGTAGCATTATATTGTGCCTTCCTAGTATATGTTTATATATTAAAAACTGAAATTAAAATGTTCACTTTACATTTATTTTGATGCCATTTTTTCATAGTGACATATAATCTGAATTAATCTAAATGTATCATTTCCAATTTTGCAGAATAAGTTGAAGGTTACAGAGATGTGAGATGATCTATGCGAATGATTTTTAACGATGTTACACTTATACAACTTTTTTTTCCAGATATATTTTCTGGTTGTCAGATGGGGTGACTCCCAGTATCCAGCGTTCAGACATGACAGGTGGGAAGAAGGCGACAGTGCTGAAAGTTGCAGACAGACGGTCACTGAAGGTTCTGGCTATAGACCACCGGGACAGGAGACTGTTCTGGGTTCAGCAAGGTCAAGAAGGGCACACTGCAATGGGCTCCTGCAACTATGATGGCAACATTATCAACGTATTTAATCAGCCCTTCAGGTAAAATTGAGATCTATCCTTTATGTAAAGGATAATAAAAACAAACAAAAATTCACATATTACACTATTATAGTAAAGAAAGAAGTATTTTTACAGTAAAGATCTCCTCCCTGCTCTACCTCTAGACCACAGGCTCTGAGGATGACGATTTTCCTGGATTATGTGTACCTAATAGACTTTAAGTCAAAAAGAATAACACGAGTAAACAAGTACACAGGGGGCCGAGGGGAGAATGTCAATTCCAAAAGGATGCCGCACCCCCTTGCTGATCTCAAAGTGGTACATCCCATCAATCAGCCGGTGGTGGAAATTCCAACTCCATTCACTCCAGGTTGGTAATGAAAAGATTAAATGATTAATTGCTTTAATAAAATATGATAATAAAGTATGCATTCAAAATAGCTAAACAAAACAATTATTGTAATTATTTGTAACAGTTATTTGTATTATTCCAATTTTTCTTCCTTTCTTTTTTTTTTTTTTTAAACGCTGGCAGGGAAAGAGTTAAAATTTCTGATTAATTATCTTAAACATCACATAAAGAGCAACTTTATAACATATTGGTGGTCTGTGCATGGAAGGAAATGCTGTTTGTTCTTGTGCAGGCTGCAGTCGACACACAGGAGAGTGTGTGAAAGTGTGTGAAAGTCACAGTGACACTGGACTGTGCCGCTGCAGGGATGGTTTTTCCCTCAGTAAACAA